>CM056733.1:21093750-22312500 GCA_029844215.1 Przewalskia tangutica
CAAATAGCAAAACGCTCCAAAGTAATCAGACTCGCTAGCCTTTTCCACCCTTCTCGAGTAGAATACGCCACTCGCAGATTTCAACCTATAACGGCCATATAAGTCTATCAACGTCTAGGCTACTCAGAGAACATTCTAAGCGTATGTTCTTAATTCTACTGAAAATTGGGCAAGACTTCCTACCCACAAACTACACAAGTCTCATCAGAATACACTCTATGTAAGTACAGTTCAATTCTTTTCTTTACCAACCTTCTATATATCTTATACTTAATTCTAATCTACTACGATATGTAATCTCCAATTACAATAGAAGGACAAAGATATTTACCTCGACAAGCCCAAAATTATCCAAGTTATAATGTCGATCCTGAGCAACGTTTAGCTCCTACTCCGTGTGCTCCAACCCGCTCCAAGCAACCCTTATACGCTCCTAACCAACTCCTCTTTAAGAACCAACCTAAACAAGTGAAGAACACTAAGGTTCTTGTCCTCACAACTCTCGGCCAAGGTGAGGCTTTAGGGGCTAGGGTGTGAAATCTTTTCTAACTTTTGGTTAACAATCTTCCTAATACACTAAGGAAGAACACTTAAAACTTTAAGAATTTTTGGACAACGTTTGGTCAAGGGAGAGGGGTGTTTGGACGAGAACTACTACAAAGGGAGGGAGTATTTTTGCCTTGGAATTTCTCAAGTGTGGATGAAGAAGTCTTGCAACTTAAGGGGGTATTTATAGGACATTCAAGGGCTAGGATTGAAGCAAGTGTGTGGTCTAGATTGAGCCATGTGTGTTTGGGTCCCACTTATCTATCTACTACACAAATATCTTGCAAGACTTTTGACCAAATGTTTTAAGCCTTTTTCATGCCAAAAACGTTTTCAACATGTCCAACAATTTCGTCCAACCTTGCCACCTAGGGGTGACACATGTCGCCCTCCTATTGGTCCAAAATATTTCATCTTCCGAAAATATCCATAATGCCAAAAATCCGAAAATAAAGTGGGCCCCACAAAACCATAAATTCTCCCGTGGGCCCCACGTGACCAATTCCGGAAAGAGTAAAATTCCATAATTCTCAAATATTCCAAAAAGTCCGAATACCGAATCCGGGAATCCAATTCCCATTAACGAACCTTTTTCCTTCACAAAACCCGGAAACTTTTCCGTCGAAAAATCACACCTCTCTTTCTTTCCAAAATTACTGTCGTATTCTCGTACGTACGTCCTCACATACGTACTCTGGAACTACGGGGTATAACATTCTCCCCTCCTTAGAAACATTCGTCCCGAATGTTCCTTCTCAAGACAGATAACGATAAAGTTCCTCATAGCTTAACCAGTTGCAAATGCCACACATGGCCACATAATAACACACACGCAAATACTTAAATCCAATTCCACGAGGAATCACCTCTATCATCACAAAAGCTCCTACCCAAAGTATAAAGGCTATTTTCTTCGCACCTTCACTTCACAAAAAGATCACTTCCATCCTCTTAACACATGCTCGCTTCATCCCTTTCTCGTCGTACCCTTCTCGTACCCAAACTCTTTCTAGTATACTTACCCCACTTCAGTCATCACTTCATTTTCCAAAACCTTGGAGTCACTACCACCAAACTTGGTCATCTTACTAGCCTCAAATTCCCTTAAAGCCATTCCCGGTCTTCATGGTCCGATTCTGGTCGAACGTATTCACGAACTCTTACGATGGTTACCTAAACCTGGGCTTAGCACCCTCGTGACCCAACCACCTGGCGGGACCACCTCGAACTGACCCCACCCCCAAACCGGGCTGCGGGTCGACCCGCGAATGGTCCTCAACCCGACCCATAATCGCGCCAAACTCTTGTTCCCCGATCCGGAACAATCTTACCTATGCAAGTCCTGAAAGCTACCACTTTCATCTTACACAACCCAAGGAATTATCCCACTGGTACACCCTATGTATATAATTCTCTCTGACAAGGATCACCCGCAAAATCTTCTACTCGAGACGACCTTACATCTAAGGTCTCGACGTGTAATATTCTAAGGTTCATACCTTCCATACCCCCATACTTATCTTTTCAACTACCCATGTTCTCTAGATCACAATTTTACACAATGCTATCCAAACATAGCACACAATAATAAGATCATCATAACAAGCACACTAATCTCTAGAGGGTTAAGGATATACCTGTAACTACCGCTTTACTCTAATCACGATCCACCTGCAGGCATAACTAGTGAAGGTGATGAACCAACATCGATCCTCGGCGTTGAGTCGTAACATCCGTACTACCGGTCGGACGGTTCCTCAAAATGGCCCCGCTGGCCGCAAAAATAACAAGCTCCTCGCACCACGACACTCCCAAAATGCGTCTACCACATCGACCACACCGAGGTAGGTGGTGAACTCGACAACACCCTACTCCGAAAACTCAACCTCGAGCCCGACCGCTCCTCAATACCTCGACGCCTAAGGTTGTGGAGGACCACTCAGATCGCGAAGGTGCATAACTAGCTCTTCGAGGCGGTCCGCCTCGAAAGTCACCAAAGGACCTCGCTGCTCGCCTCTTCGCCGATCTCGGCCATTCCGCCGACCTTCTCCGCCTCACATCCAAGTGCATAAGCTCGCATGCGGCAATGTCCATGCCCTGAAGAGCTACACCAACAAGCTCTGCCAAGTAGTCATCGAGCCCGGTGACGTAGCGGTGTACTCTGTCCTCCATATTTGTCACTAACGCCGGGACATATCAAGCCAATGAGTCAAACTCCACGTTGTACTCCCGAACTGTACGTCCTCCCTGTCTCAGCATCATAAATCTATCGGCTCGTGCCCTCCTCATCTGCGGAGGCAAGAAGTAAGTGAGGAATGCCTCTGAGAACTCGTCCCATACTTCTGGAAGTGCATGCTCTCCCCGGGACAGCTCCCACGAATCAAACCGCCGATCGCAGATCACGCACCGATGCGAACCTAAGACCACCGACTCGGTCTCAAGCCTTGATCACTCTATGATCCGTCAGAATCGCTTGGATGAACTCTCGCGGATCATCCTCGTGCCTCGACCCGTAGAACTCTGGCGGTCGCAACTCGTAAAATCCCGTAGCCTCAAACTATTCGATCTCGTGAACCACGGTGCTACCGAACTGCCGTCTAGCCTATCCTCATGTCCGCCACAATCACGCCAATAATCGCCATCTCCTTGTAACCCATCTCCTCTCGCCTGTGTGGGACCGAGGCTCGTATCGTGGCCTCGTGAGCTACCGTTGTCGCTCTAAACTCGATGGGCCGGGCGGCATCATAGAATCCGCCGTCGTAGCACCACCGTAAAGATCGGGCCTCGCCCGTAACCTCCGTGCTCTACTCGCAGCCTCCTCTCGCTGCCTTGCCCTTCTGGGCTCTGGTTGCCTTGCGTAGAGGCATAACTGGTACAAACGAAATACGTCAGAGGGGTCCAACTTATAACACAGCTCTAAGGCACAATCTTAGAGTGAGAAGAATGGAAATCAATCCTAAATGTCCTGCAGCCTCCTGATTATAGATGTGGTGCACAACACACCGATAATCAAGACTCTACTAGACACGGTCTGTAGACACTTTCCGAGGACTAACTGCTCTGATACCACTTTTGTCAAGACCCGACCCCGGGCCCGTGACTGGTGCCTTACCCCGGGCACCCTAGTGATACAACATCAGAGAAAATCAGCGGAAATAAAAACTTAAACATGAATCAAGAGTTATGATAATAAAACAGGCCAACCAAAACGGTTGCCTTCTTGCATATATACAGAAATTGAACAGTTACAACCTTTACAACCCTGCCCACAACAGTACTACAGACCTCTAAGAGTGTTATAACAACAATGACGGGACAGGGCCCCGCCATACCCCTGAATGTAAGTACCTAAAACGACAGGGGACTATACTAAAGATAAGCCTCCGGAGAAACGGAGCTTCCCAAAACGCTGAATTGTGATCCTATGAGCGAGGATCAACAACTGGTGTACCTCTACCTGCGGCATGAACGCAGCCCCGAAGGAGGTCAGTACAACATGTACCAAGTATGTGAAACTGAAAATACTGTAAACGAAATCATAACAGTCTAAATAAAACAGGAGACATGTATGACAACCAAACTACAGTTCACGACATAAAAGCAGTCATGTCAAAGCAGGGACTCACGCCCTCAAAGTCATCACTCAAATATAACCAAGGGTCTCACGCCCACAATACCAATCATGCCCGCATCATGGCCACACGCCCACGGAATTCTCCATCGGTGTAGACATGTCCAGGATGCAATAACAGTATACCGGGTAATCAACCCTGCCGCATGGCCACATGCCCCCGGAATTCTTCATCGGTGCAGACATGTCCATGTAACAACAATAACAATATATCGGGTAATCAACCTGCCGCACGCCACATGCCCCGAGTCAGACGGTGCATACATGTCCATGTAACAACAATAATAATATATCGGGTAATCAACCCTGCCGCATGGCCACATGCCCCCGAAATTCTACATCGGTGCAGACATGTCCATGTAACAACAATAACAATATATCGGGTAATCAACCTCGCCGCACGCCACATGCCGAGTGCGACGGTGCGACATGTCCATGTAACAACAATAACAATATATCGTAATCAACCCGCCGCACGCCACATGCCCTAATTCTGCGTGACGGTGCGTATATGTCCATGTAACAACAATAACAATATATCGGGTAATCAACCCTGCCGCATGGCCACATGCCCCCGGAATTCTGCATCGGTGCATACATGTCCATGTAACAACAATAACAATATATCGGGTAATCAACCCTGCCGCATGGCCACATGCCCCGACTTGCGACGGTGCAGACATGTCCATGTAACAACAATAACAATATATCGGGTGATTAACCCGCCGCATGCCCCCGAAATTCTGCATCGGTGCAGACATGTCCATGTAACAACAATAACAATATATCGGGTGATTAACCTGTCACGACCCATTCCGGGGCCCGTGACTGGTGCCTTACCCGGGCACCCAAGTAGTCATACATCAGATAAAATCAGCGGAATATAAAAACAAGACATGAAACAGTTGTAAAATGAGACACGCTTTATCTCGAGAAAATGTCGCTTTCGCATATATATATATAAACCAAAATCGCGATACATCCCAACCGCATACAGGACTACTGCACCTCTAAGAAGATAAACAACTATGGCGGGACGGGGCCCCGCCATACCCTCGAATGTACAACTATCTACAACAACAGGAGATCATACCCAAAAGTCGAGCCTCGGAGAAGATGGAGCTCCCGACACCAAAGCAAAAGATCCTAAGGATGCGGATCTAGCACTGCTTTCCCTTACTCGGCATGAACTCACCAAGGAGGTCAAGACAACAGTACCAAGTATGTGAAATCAGAAGTACTTAAATGAAATCATATCATTTTAAAACCAATTTTACAAATATGCACAAAACCACCAAGTAATCGCACATAGTGCCACATCACAAACAAGAGCGAATAGGTAATCGTAATGTGTCTTTCTAGGCTGCGAATGATCGGGCAAGGCCAATCGCCCATAGTATCATTATGCATGCCTAATCTCGACTCGCACCGCATAGGCCACTCGCGTAGGCCCGCATGAGGTATTCCCGCATCGAGGGTAGCTACTCCTGCATCGCCCCGACTCGTAGTCCGTATGGCCACATAGACCGCATGACCATAAAGGCCGCACACTAACTGGAACTCTGAGCTCCGCATAGGTCCCCGACCCGCATGAGGTATTCTCGAATCATGGTCCTGCATCACCGAGTCTACCCCGCATCGGAGGCGCTTAACCCCGGTATCATGTCAAGAGGTGAGTGATATAATACTAACATAACAGCTTATCGTTAAACAACATAAGCACAACAAGAATACCCTCTTATACAAACGTTACAATACACTAACACACATAACATCATAATATGTCTACTCATCAAACCATCTTATTATACTTTCCAGAAATCAATACAAGTCTTTCATAAACACATAAGTAAACTGTTCCTTTTCTCTTTGTCTTAAGTCGTTATACCTAACTTCCCATAAAGCTGGTATAACTCTTAAGCTTTTTGTTTTAAAAACAAATATTCTTCTTCTTTAAAAAATGATTTATAATTCTTTTTGAAAGACTTCAAGATTCTTATTATTTAGACTCAAGTCAAAAGACGTCAAGTAAAACCATGTTCAGTTAACACACGTACGTCTACCGTACTATATATATATTTTAAAATATCATGCTCAAGAGTATAGGAAGAATCACATACCTCCTAATGAAATCCACCGCCAAGTCGAATATGTCGCAGAGAATCAACCTATAATAGTCAGATACGTCTATCAATGTCTAGACTACTCTGTAGACTATTCTAAGCAGAGGGTTCTCTATTCTACGGAAAATTGGGCAGCACTTCCCTACCCGCCAAGCTACACAAGTCTACTGTAAATACAGTCCTATGTAAGTACAATTCAATCTTCTTTATTATTCTTCTGATGTGATTTCAGTTCAATTCTATTCTGTAATATCCTTCAATGTAATTACAGTTCAATTCTCTTCTTTAATATCCTTCTATATAACTTTGTACTATTTCTATACTACTACAGTATGTGATCTCCAATACTATAGAAGGATAAGATTATTTACCTCGATAAGCCCAAAATTATCCAAGTTAAATGTCGATCCTGAGCAAGGTTTAGCTCCTAATCTGAAAGCTCCAGTCCGCTCCAAGAAACCCTTAGAAGTTTCTAAACAACTTCTACTTAATACTATAAGTGATTTGGGCTAGGGTATTTTGGAATAGTAACTACACTAGAAGGCAACTTTCTAAAAAGAGGGGGGGTATTCTCGGCCGAAGCCACTAGGCTAGAGGGTTGGGACGAAAACACTACAAGGGAGAGGGAGGATTTTGAGACTTAGAGAATTGTGTTTGTGGATGAAGAAAACCTTCAAGTTAGGGGGGGTATTTATAGGCCAACCAATGGCCAAGATGAAGACACGTGGAGGGAAAGTGGAGGGTGGGGATTCACCCAAGTGTCCTTATCCATATACTACACAAAAATATCCTACCTAACCTTGACTAAAGCAAGGCCACAAAATCGTCCAAACTTGCCCATGTTGCCGTCCACTTGAGGGTGACAAGTGTCACCCTCTCGTTGGTCCAAAATATTTAATCTCTCGGAAAAATCCGCAAAAATAATAAATGACATAGCCGTAATTTTCCCTTCGCAAGTTTTGTAAAACGTTTCGTCGGAAAACGATTCTTTTAGTGGGTTGTGCACAAATTTCGTCCTATGCCTAACTTTAAGGCTCAAACTTTTGTACGTACGCCCTTACGCATATACTGGAAATACGGGTATAACATTCTCCCCTCCTTAGAAACATTCGTCCCGAATGTTCCTTCCCAAGACAGATAACGATAAGGTTCCTCATAACTTAAACAGTTTGCAAATGCCTCACATGGCCACAATACAACACTTAAGCAAATATGATACTGAAAATTTACAAGTAGGAAAGTGAATTACCTGGAGGTGTGGGGAATAGGTGAGGACACTTCTGCCTCATGTCCTCCTCAGCTTCCCACGTCATCTCCTCCCTGAGCTCGTTCCGCCACAAGACTTTGTGGAAGCCACGCCCCGTCCGCAGACGCCTAACTCGACGGCCGATTATCGCTATGGAATCTCCTCATACGATAACCCTCGGTCACCTGGACATCGTCAATCGGTGTACCCTAGATGGATCCCCGATACATCTCTCAAAGATAGAAACGTGAAAACCGGATCCGCCTCCGGATCGGACGAGATCCAACTCATAGGCAACCTTGTCTACCTCGCGACAATCACAAACGCCCAATGTACCTTGGGCTGAGTTTCCCTTTCTTCCCGAATATCATCACACCCTTCATGGGTGAAACCTTAAGGAAAACCAAATCATCAACTGCGAACTCCAGATGCCGACGATGATCTGCGATATGACTTCGCCGACTCGAAGTCGCCAAGACCGCCTGGATAAGCTTCACCTTATCCATCGCTCTTTATGCAGTGTCTGGTCCTACTAACTGCACCTCGCCTACATCAAACCAGCCTATCAGCGATCTGCACTTCCTCCCATACAAGGCCTCATAAGGCGCCATCTGAATACTGGAGTGGTAGCTATTATTATACTGTTATACCCTATATTTCTAGAGTATGTACGTGAGGGCGTACGTACAAAAGTTTTTAGCCTTAAGTAGGCAAGGGTCGAAATATTTGTGCACAACTACCAAAAAGAATTGTTTTCCGACGAAACGTTTTCCAAACTTTGCGAAGGGAAAAATACGGCTATGTCATTTATTATTTTTGCGGATTTTTCCGAGAGATGAAATATTTTGGACCAACGAGAGGGCGACACTTGTCACCCTCAAGTTGGCGGATTTGTGGGCTTCATTTGGACGATTTCAAAGTCTTGCAGTAGGTAGGATATTTGTGATATTTTGTGTGGTAGTTGGATAAGGTACACATGGATAAATCCTCACCCTACACTTGCACACCACTTGTCTTGATCTTGGCCCTTGGTTGTCCTATAAATACCCCCCTTGGTTGAAGACTTCTTCATCCACAAAATGTTTTCAAAGTCTTGAAATCCTCCCCCCCCCCCTTCTTGTGTAGTTCTCATCCAAGTCTTCCCCCTCCCCCTTTGTGAGGCCATTTGGCCGAGAGGTACCCCCCCCTCCTAGGGGTGCTAGCCGAAACCTACCCCCCTCTTAGTGGTGTTGTTGTTATGCCCCGTATTTCCAGAGTATGTACGTGAGGGCGTACGTATACAATTTGAGCCTTAAAGTAGGCATAGATTCGAAATTTGTACACAACTACCGTTAGGAGTCGTTTTTCGACGAAACGTTTCCACAGCTTTTGTAGGGAAAATTCCGGCTATGTCATTTATAATTTTTGCGGATTTTTCCGAGAGACGAAACATTTTGGACCAACGGGAGGGTGACATGTGTCACCCTCACATTGGATGAAGTGGGCGGTAATGCTTGGCCGATTGGGTCTTGTGTAGTTGGTAGGATATTTTGTGCAAGTTGTGTGGTAGATGGATAAGGTACACATGGTGGAAATCTAGCCCTACACTTGCACCACACTTGTCTTCATCTTGGCCATTGGTTGGCCTTCACTTGACCTATAAATACCCCCTTAGTTGATGAACTTTCTTCATCCAAAAATTGAGCAATCTACCTAAGTCTCAAAATACTCCTCCCTCTGTGGTTCTCGTCCAAAGCCCCTCCCCCTCCTAGTGGCCTTTGGCCGAGAGTCCCCCCCTCCCCTTTGTGGTGTTTGGCCGTGGGGTACCCCCCCCCCTAGCCTAGTTGTCTCGTATAAATACCCCTTGTAGTGGTATAGAAATACTCTCCTAGTATTGTTATAATGTCCAAATACCTTGGCCCAAATACCTTGTAGTATTCCCAAGGTTACACTTATACTAGCCCAGAAAATACCATTATACTTTCCCTCAGTCGCTAAAACGAAACCCTAAGTAAATCTTCACCCGTAGTTGAAGTTATAAGTAGAAGTTGGTTAGAACTTCTAAGGGTTGTTTGGAGCGGATCGAGCACTCGGAGTTGGAGCTAAACCTTGCTCAGGATCGACATATAAACTCGGATACTTTTGGGCTTATCGAGGTAAACATTCTTGACCTTCTGTTGTAATTGGAAATTACATGTTGTAGGAGTATATAGTTAAAGAATACTATATATAGAATTGAACATAGCTGTGCGGCAATGTCTTTTGACTTAAGCCTGAATAATACTTACGGCAATGTCTTGCGACTTAAGCCTGAATTTTATAAGAGAATCGAATCTGAATTACATAGATCAGACATGAGACTTGTGTAGTATTCGTGAGTAAATTGTACACGCCCGTTAGACGTGCAAACCCCTAGTTGGCTTGGTAGCCTCTGTAAAGCGAGGAGATTAACGCCGCATGGGGAGAGTGCGCCAATTTTCTGTAGAATATGGAACGATGTTAATAAGCGCCTTGTGGCCTTATAGGTTGAAGTACTACGTGTGGTGCGATCTACGTGGCTTAAGGAGTAGCCGACGGTTTGAAGTACTTGGAGCGTTTTGCTATTAGTCGAGACTAGTCGCGAGGTATGTGAACCTCTTCCTATCTCTTCCAGCATGATATGTGTGAACTATGTACTGCAGACGATACGGTTAGTTGTGTTTGATTGTTTAAAAACATAAAGTGTTATAACGGCTTTATGGGAAGTTGGTTATAACAGCTTTATGTAGGTAAGAAAATACTTTGTGGTTTTAAAAGGTAACTAATGTGAATTGTAACTGGCTTGTTATAATAAAGAACTTGAAGTATTTCAAAAGGTTTATGAATCGTTTTGAAGGAGAGTAACACTTGGTTTTAAAGGTTTTAAAAAAAAAGGAGTTATACTAGCTTTATGGGGAGTTAGGTATAATGTCTTAAGAGAGGTAAAGAAAATGGTTTACTGATGTTAGAAGTTAAGAGACTTGATCTTATAAGATAAGAGACTTAACTTATTTGTTTAAATGTGGATGTTTATGTGAAACCTCATTCGTGAGTAATGAGTACTTGGTTTTATTTAAAGGGAAAATGTTTTACGATTTTTGAAATCGAATGTATCGACAGCACCACTGCAACAGTAATAAAGGAAAATGTATTGAATAATGATGTATCGTATTAAAACCAAGAGAAACCTCCATCCGCATAGAAGCTAAGATGAGACAAAATGATATTACATATCCTAGATCATGGCTGCTTAATAAGATCGATTATAAACAAGAATAACCTACTCACATATAAGGCATATGTTTCTCAAATTATTAAAGGAGAATTATGTTTTAAAGGATTAAAACTATGAACTACGAGACCTTTTCTAAAAATGAGAAACTTGAGCATTTGAAAGTAGGCAAACTTGAACGTTTGGAAAATAAGGTTGTTACTTGATTTTTACAAAGGAAAGCATTTTTGTTTACTTAACAATATTCGTCACTCTATTTTTATACTACGGACATCGGGTGACTTTTATAAAAGGAATGGATCTCTTTAAAAGGAATTTAACGTACGTAGTACTTTAGGGTTAAAAACCCGGACTTTGGCATAAAATGAAAGTAACTTGAGTTGTGTAACTTGCCTATGCTTGTGTTGTGTAACTTGCCTATACTGGTTGTTGTGTAACTTGCCTATGCTTGTGTTGTGTAACTTGCCTATGCTTGTTGTTGCGTAACTTGCTTATGCTTGTGGTGATAGCCTTGGTTGTGCAAGAATTGTTATTTTTATGGACTAGCTCTCCATGAGGTTTCTTATCTTGTTCGCCTTGGTACCGGTGGTCGGCCTCGATTTGCCCCGCCTCGTGGTGATTCGGCCTTGGTATCGGTAGTCACCGCACTTGCCCTGCTCGGTGTAGTGACGAAGTCTCGTGATACGACCTTGGTCCTCGTGGTCACCCTCGTACTTGCCCCGGTCCTCGTGACCGGCCTTGGTATCCTAGAGTCGGCTCGCACTTGCCCCGTGACGCCGTGTTTTGGTTGCATTATATTATTGGTACGGTCGGATCTGGTAGTTATACTTGTCCTATACGGTTTTTATGACACAGTGGGACTCGTGTTCATGTATACTCCTTGGTATTGTCATATCATAAACCGCCGGTGAGGAAGAAATTCCACGCACGGCGATAATTTGGAGGCGTGAGTCCACGACTTGATGTAACTAGTTATATGTTATGTCGTAGTTTGGTCATCATACATGTCTCCCGCTTTATATAGACTATTATGATTTCATTTACTGATTTACGCTTCACATACTTGGTACTGTTGTATCGACTCCTTCGGGCCGTTCATGCCGCAGTAGCGAGACATCGTCGCCGATCCCCGCCTAGGATCACCTTTCAGCGCATCGAAGCTCCGTTCCTTCTGAGGCTTATCTTTTGGTATGTGTTCCCCGAGTTGTAGGTTCTTGTACATTGTGGTATGGCGGCCCCGTCCCCATAGTTGTTGTAAATCTTAGAGGTCCAGAGTAATCGCGGTGGTTTTGTAAAAAGGATTAAACTGCTCGTTTGGAAAAAGTTGTTTATATATATTTTATTGGAAGGTAACCGCTTGGTTGGCCTGCTTTATTATCTTGTCTCATGTTCATGTTTAAGTTTTTATTTCACGGTTTTCTCCGATGTAGTATCACTAGGGTGCCCGGTAGGCACGATCACGCCCGGATCGGTCGTGACAAAAGTGGTATCGAGCGATTAGTCTCGGAAAGTGTCTGCATCGCGTGTCTAGTAGAGTCTTGATTATCGATGTGTTGTGCACCACATCTATAATCGTGAGGCTGCAGGACATTTAGGATTGGTTTCCATTCTTCTCATTCCGAGATCGTGCCTTAGTCGTGTGTGATAAGATCGACCCTCCGACATACTTCGTTTTACCGCTATGCCTCCGCGTAAGGCAACCCGGCTCGGGCGGCAAGGCAGCAGAGGAGTCGCGAGTAGAGCGTGGCGAGACCACAAGACCGAGCCTCCACCCCGCACCGGAGCAGGAGATGAGTTACAAGGAGCGGGCCCGCGATGGCCGTGGTCAGGCCGAACTTGAGGATAGCCGGACGCAGTAGCCCGAAGAGCACCGCGGTTCACCCTAGATCGATAGTTCGAGGCTACGGATTTTCCGAGTCAGGCCGCCGAGTTTTATGGGTCGAGGCACGAGGATGATCCGCAGGAGTTCATCCGACGCTACTGGATCATGAGAGTGATCAAGGCATCGGAGGCCGAGTCGGTGGTCCTAGGTTCGCATCAGCTGCGTGATACCGCAGTCGACTGGTTTGATTCGTGGGAGCTGTCCCGGGGAGAGCATGCACTTCCAGCTTTATGGGACGAGTTCTCAGAGGCCTTTCTTGCACATTTCTTGCCCCCACAGATGAGGAGGGCTCGGGCAGACAGATTTTTGGTGTTACGACAGAACGGGCGTACAGTTCGGGAGTACAATGTGGAGTTCGACTCATTGGCCTGTGACGCCCTCGTTGGTAGCTAGTATGGAGGATCGAGTGCACCGATTTATTACTGGCTCGATGATCACCTAGCCGAGTTGTTCGGTGTAGCTCTTCACCGCATGGACATCGCCCGCACGCAGCTTATGCACCGATGTGAGGAGAGGATAAATCGACGGAATGACCAGTGGTCGCAGAAGAGGCCGTAATGCAGGTCCTTTGGTGACTTTCGAGGCGGACCGCCTCAAGAAGAGCCGCTTATGCGCCTCCACCAGACTGAGTGGTCCTCCACCTTCGGGACCTTCGAGATATTCGGGAGCAGTCGTGGCTCCTGTGTTTCAGATTTTCAAGGGAGCAGAGTGCCGCGGATGAGGTTGCCCTTGTCTCGCTGGCCGTTGTGGAAAGCTTCATAAAGGAGAATGTCGTACTAACTCTGAGATTGTTATTTTTGCGGCCAACAGGCCATATCGGCAAGAGACCGTCCACCGGGTAGCACCGGTAGGATAGCATGGACTACTTGAGCAGCGATGGTTCTTCACCTTCCATAGCCAGAAGGATGTTCATACACCTGGCAGCCCCAGAGGTCGCGGTGGAAGTTCCTGCTTAGCGGTCCTTTGAACCGCCTATTTTCGTATACCCTTAACCCTTTAAAGATTTGTATGCATGATATGATGACCTTATTATTGTGTGCTACGTTCGGATAGCGTTATGATGGTTATAAGTTAGAAAGCTTGGCTAGTTGAAAGGATTTGTATGGGGGCGTGGAAAGTGTGAACTTTAGAATATTTCATGTTGAGACCTTAGATGTAAGGTCGTCTTGAGTACCAGATTTTGCAAGTGATCCTTGTCGAATACATTTTTGCCTAGAATGTGTTGTGTGATAATTTCTCGAGTAGTGTTAAATGGAAGTGGTAGCTTTCATGACCGTTGAGGTAAGATTGTTCCGGTCGGGAACAAGGGCGTGATGCGTTAGTGGATCGGGTCAGCCATGTTGAGGGCCAACCCGCGGCCGGTTTCAAAGTAAGGTCAGCTCTGGGTAGTCCCGCCAGGTGGTAGGGTCACGAGGGTGCTAGGCCCAGGTTTAGATGACCATCGTATGAGTTCGTGGGTATGTTCGACCAGGATGGGTTCGTGAAGGCCGGGAATGGCCTTAGTAAAGAAGTGAAGCTAGTAAGATGACCAAGTTTGGAGGTAGTGGCTCCAAGGGTTGGAAACAGAAGCGTTGACTAAAGTGTGGTACGTATACTAGAAGAGTTCAAGTGTTCGAGAAGAGTACGACGAGTAAGGGTAAAGGCGAGCATGTATTGCGAGCATAGATATGATCATTTCTTGTGACGGGAGAAGGTGCGAAGGATGTATATTTTAGACCTCAGGAATCGCATGCAGTCCGGTACCATCTGTTGGGTCGCCGGAGTGACACTAGAACCTCGCAGCAAAGTGACAAAAGTTCGTGATGTTAGAGGTGTTTCCTCGTGGACTTGGATGTAAGCATTTACGCGGGTGTTTCGTGGCCAGTTGTGGCGTTGGCAACTTATTAGAAGAACTCTATCGTTATCTGTCTCGAGAAGGAACATTCGGGACGAATGTTTCTAAGGAGGGGAGAATGTTATGCCCCGTATTTCCAGAGTATGTACGTGAGGGCGTACGTATACAATTTGAGCCTTAAAGTAGGCATAGATTCGAAATTTGTACACAACTACCGTTAGGAGTCGTTTTTCGACGAAACGTTTCCACAGCTTTTGTAGGGAAAATTCCGGCTATGTCATTTATAATTTTTGCGGATTTTTCCGAGAGACGAAACATTTTGGACCAACGGGAGGGTGACATGTGTCACCCTCACATTGGATGAAGTGGGCGGTAATGCTTGGCCGATTGGGTCTTGTGTAGTTGGTAGGATATTTTGTGCAAGTTGTGTGGTAGATGGATAAGGTACACATGGTGGAAATCTAGCCCTACACTTGCACCACACTTGTCTTCATCTTGGCCATTGGTTGGCCTTCACTTGACCTATAAATACCCCCTTAGTTGATGAACTTTCTTCATCCAAAAATTGAGCAATCTACCTAAGTCTCAAAATACTCCCTCCCTCTTGTGGTTCTCGTCCAAAGCCTCCCCTCTCCTCCGAGTGGCCTTTGGCCGAGAGTCCCTCCCGCCCCTTTGTGGTGTTTGGCCGTGGGGTACCCCCCCCCCTAGCCTAGTTGTCTCGTATAAATACCCCTTGTAGTGGTATAGAAATACTCTCCTAGTATTGTTATAATGTCCAAATACCTTGGCCCAAATACCTTGTAGTATTCCCAAGGTTACACTTATACTAGCCCAGAAAATACCATTATACTTTCCCTCAGTCGCTAAAACGAAACCCTAAGTAAATCTTCACCCGTAGTTGAAGTTATAAGTAGAAGTTGGTTAGAACTTCTAAGGGTTGTTGTTGGAGCGGATCGAGCACTCGAGTCGAGCTAAACCTTGCTCAGATCGACATATAAACTCGGATACTTTTGGGCTTATCGAGGTAAACATTCTTGACCATCTGTTGTAATTGGAAATTACATGTTGTAGGAGTATATAGTTAAAGAATACTATATAGAATTGAACATAGTATGCGCGCAATGTCTTTGACTTAAGCCCGAATAATACTTACGGCAATGTCTTGCGACTTAAGCCCAATTTTATAAGAGAATCGAATCAGAATTACATAGGATCAGTATTACATGAGACTTGTGTAGTATTCTGTGAGTAAATTGTACACGCCCGTTAGACGTGCAAACCCCCTCGTTGGCTTGGTAGCCTCGGAAAGCGAGGAGATTAACGCCGCGGGGAGGTCTTTGAATTTTCTGTAGAATATGGAACGATGTTAATAGCGCCTTGTGGCCTTATAGGTTGAAGTACTACGTGTGGTGCGATCTACGTGGCTTAAGGAGTAGCCGACGGTTTGAAGTACTTGGAGCGTTTTGCTATTAGTCGGCACTCGTCGCGAGGTATGTGAACCTCTTCCTATCTCTTCCAAAGATGATATGTGTGAACTATGTAGTACGGTAGACGCATACGGGTTAGCTGTGTTTGATTGTTTTTAAAACATAAAGTGTTATAACGGCTTTATGGGAAGTTGGTTATAACAGCTTTATGTAGGTAAGAAAATACTTTGTGGTTTTAAAAGGTAACTAATGTGAATTATAACTGGCTTGTTATAATAAAGAACTTGACGTATTTCAAAAGATTTATAAATCGTTTTGAAGGGAGAGTAACACTTGGTTTTAAAGGTTTTAAAAAAAAAGAAGTTATACTAGCTTTATGGGGAGTTAGGTATAATGTCTTAAGAGAGGTAAAGAAAATGGTTTACTGATGTTAGAAGTTAAGAGACTTGATCTTATAAGATAAGAGACTTAACTTATTTGTTTAAATGTGGATGTTTGTGTGAAACCTCATTCGTGAGTAATGAGTACTTGGTTTTATTTAAAGGGATAATGTTTTACTGATTTCGAAATCGTAATGTGTATCGGCTGCACCACCGCAGCGTAATAAAGGAAAATGTATTGAATAATGATGTATCGTATTAAAACCAAGAGAAACCTCCATCCGCATGAAGCTAAGATGAGACAAAATGATATTACATATCCTAGATCATGGCTGCTTAATAAGATCGATTATAAACAAGAATAACCTACTCACATATAAGGCATATGTTTCTCAAATTATTAAAGGAGAATTATGTTTTAAAGGATTAAAACTATGAACTACGAGACCTTTTCTAAAAATGAGAAACTTGAGCATTTGAAATTAGGCAAACTTGAACGCTTGGAAAATAAGGTTGTTACTTGATTTTTACAAAGGAAAGCATTTTTGTTTACTTAACAATATTCGCCACTCTATTTTTATACTACGGACATCGGGTGACTTTTATAAAAGGAATGGATCTCTTTAAAAGGAATTTAACGACGTAGTACTTTAGGTTAAAAACCCGACTTTGGCATAAAATGAAAGTAACTTGAGTTGTGTAACTTGCCTATGCTTGTGTTGTGTAACTTGCCTATACCGTTGTTGTGTAACTTGCCTATGCTTGTGTTGTGTAACTTGCCTATGCTTGTTGTTGCGTAACTTGTTTATGCTTGTGGTGATAGCCTCGTTGTGCAAGAATTGTTATTTTTATGGACTAGCTCTCCACGAGGTTTCTTCTTGTTCGCCTGTACCGGTGGTGGCTCTCGTATTTGCCCCGCCTCGTGGTCGATTCGCCTTGGTATCCGTAGTCACCGCGACTTGCCCTGCTTCCAGTAGTGACGGTCTCGTGATACGGCTCGTCCCCGTGGTCACCAGACTTGCCCCGGCCACTACGTGACCGCCTTGGTATCCTGAGTCGGCTCTCGCACTTGCCCCGTGACGCCGTGTTTGGTTGCATTATATTATTGGTACGGTCGGATCTGGTAGTTATACTTGTCCTATACGGTTTTTATGACACGCGTGGGACACGTGTTCATGTATACTCCTTGGTATTGTCATATCATAAACTGCCGGCAGTGAGGAAGAAATTCCACGGGCACGAGCGATAATTTGGAGGGCGTGAGTCCCTGACTTGATGTAACTAGTTATATGTTATGTACTGTAGTTTGGTCATCATACATGTCTCCTGCTTTATATAGACTATTATGATTTCATTTCTTTACGATTTACTGATTTCACATACTTGGTACCGCAGATCGACTCCTTCGGGGCCGCGTTCACGCCGCAGTAGCAAAGACATCGTCGCCGATCCCCGCCTAGGATCACCTTTCAGCATTGGGAAGCTCCGCTCTTCCTGAGGCTGATCTGTTGCTATGTGGGCCCGGAGGTGTAGGTTCTTGTACATTCAGGGGTATGGCGGGGCCCTGTCCCGGGATGGTTGGTGGAAATCTTAGAGGTCCAGAGTAATCGCGCAAGGTGGTTTTGTAAAAAGGATTAAACTGTTCGTTTTGAAAAAGTTGTTTATATATATTTTATTGGAAGGTAACCGTTTGGTTGGCCTGTTTTATTATCTTGTCTCATGTTCATGTTTAAGTTTTTATTTCCGCTGGTTTTCTCTGATGTAGTATCACTAGGGTGCCCGGGGTAAGGCACCAGTCACGGGCCCGGGATCGGGTCGTGACAGTTGTTCTCGTAAAAATACACCCCCCTCTTGGTAGAAAAGTATTCTCCAAGTATTGTTACTATTCCAAAATACCTTGGCCCAAATACCTTGTAGTATTCCAAGGATACACCTATACTAAAAGCCCAGAAATACTATTATACTTCCCTTCAGTCACAAAAACGAAACCCTAAGGAAAATCTTCATAGTCGGTTGAAGTGTTAAGTAGAAGTTGCGTAGAACTTCTAAGGGTTGTTTGGAGCGGGTTGGAGCGCCCGAGTAGAGCTAAACGTCGCCAGATCGGCATATAAACTTGGATAATTTTGGGCTTATCGAGGTAAATACTCTTGTCCTTATATTGTAATTGGAAATTACATACTGTAGTAGTATAGAAATGTATATAAGATACATAGAAGGATATTACAGAAGAGAATTGAACTGTAATAGAAGGATATTGCAGAAGAGAATTAAACTGAAATCACATCAGAAGGATATTAAAGAAGATTGAACTGTACTTACATAGGACTGTATTTGCAGTAGAATTGGATAGTTTGACGGGTAGGGAAGTGCTGCCCAATTTTTCCGTAGAATTATTCTACAGAGTAGTCTAGACGTTGATAGACTTTTATGACCATTATAGTTTGAAGTACTGCGAGTAGCGTATTCTACTCGAAGGGTGGAAAAGGCTAGCATGATTACAGTACTTTGGAGCTATTTGCTAATAGTCGATAATCGTCGCGAGGTATGTGATTCTTCCTATCCTCTTGAGCATGATATTTTAAAAGAATATATATAGTACGGTAGACGTACGTGTGTTAACTGAACGTGGTTTTACTGCGATATCTTTTGACTTGAGTCTAATAATAAGAATCTTGAAGTATTTCAAAAGAATTAAGAATCGTTTTTGAAAGAAGAGTAATACTTGGTTTTAAAATCTTAAGAGTTATACTAGCTTTATGGGAAGTTAGGTATAACGACTTAAGAGAGGTAAAAAGAATGGTTTACTGATTTTAGAAGATAAGAGACTTGACGTAATTATATTAATATGAATTTTGTTAAAAAGTGTGAAACCTCATTCGTGAGTAATGAGTACTTGGTTTTTAAAAGGAATAATATTTTACTGATTTCGGAAATCAGAATAAGTATCGAACAAACCACTGCAGCGTTAATAAAGGGAAATGTATTGACTAATTAAGTATTATTAAAACCAGTAGAAACCTCCATCTGCATAGAAGCTAAGATAAGACAAAATTGTATTACATTTCCTAGATCATGGCTGCTTTAATAAGATTGTTATAAACAAGAATAACCTACTCATACATAAGGCATATATTGCTCAACTGTTTTAAAAGAGAATTATGTTATTAAATGATTAAGACTATGAACTATGAAATCTTTCGAAAACAAGAGACGTGAATATTTGAAATTAGGCAAACTTAAACTTTTGGAAAAGAATGTCGTTACTTGACTTTAAGAAGGAAAGTATTTTGGTTTAAAAAGCAGGGCATAATATTACCTTAGTTGTTTTAAAAGGAAAATATGGTATTATCTTTATCTGTCTTAAAAGAGCGTTTAAATGTTATGACCACACGACACCGCGTTCATGAGATGAACCGGGAATGTATTTCACTCGACACCGCGTTCATGGGATGAACCGGGAATGTATTCCACCTGATTTGATACCGCGTTCATGAGATGAACCGGGAATGTATTTCACTCGACACCGCATTCATGGGATGAACCGGGAATGTATTCCACACGACATCGCGTTCATGAGATGAACCGGGAATGTATTTCACTCGACACCGCGTTCATGGGATGAACCGGGAATGTATTTCACACGATACCACGTTCATGAGATGGACCGGGAATGTATTTCATGCGACACCGCGTTCATGGGATGAACCGGGAATGTATACCACCTGATTTGATACCGAGTCCATGAGATGGACCGGGAATGTATTCCATACGATTTCACCTCGAGTCCATGAGATGGGCCGAGACATGTTACACGTATCACATGACTTATACCTAGACTGCCGGCAGTGAGGAAGGAGTTCCACGGGCATGAGGGATGACCTTGAGGGCGTGAGTCCCTGACTTGACATGACTACTTTTATGTCGGAATCGTAGTTTTGTTATCATATATGTCTTCGCTTTATATAGACTATTATGATTTCATTTTCGCATTTTCGCCACATACTTGGTACTGTTATCGACCTCCTTCGGGGGGTTGCGTTCATGCCGCAGGTAGAGGTACACCAGTTGTTGATCCTCGCTCATAGGATCACGCTCAACAGATTAGGAAGCTCCGTTTCTCCGAGGCTTATCTTTGGTATGTTTCCCTGAGTTGTAGGTTCTGTACATTCAGGGGTATGGCGGGGCCCTGTCCCGTCATAGGTGTTGTTACATTCTTAGAGGTCTGTAGTACTGTTGTGGGCAGGGTTTGTAAAAGGGATGTAACTGTTCAAAAATTTCTGTATATATGCAAGAAGGCAACCGTTTTGGTTGGCCTGTTTTATTATCTTATCTCTTGTTTCATATCTGTATGTTTTATATTCCGCTGATTTCTCTGATGTATGACTACTGGGTGCCTGTAAGGCACGATCACGCCCCGGACGGTCGTGACAAAAGTGGTATCAGAGCAGTTAATCCTCGGAAAGTGTCTACAAACCGTGTCTAGGAGAGTCTTGATTATCGGTGTGTTGTGCACCACATCTATAATCGTGAGGTCGCAGGACATTTAGGATTAGTTTCCATTCTTCTCATTCTGAGATCGTGCCTTAGAGCTGTGTTATAAGTTGGACCCCTCTGACGTATTTCGTTTTTACCAGTTATGCCTCCGCGCAAGGCAACCCGGGCCCAGATGGGCAAGGCAGCCGAGGGAGCTGCTAGTAGGATACAGAGGAGTACGGGGGCGCAGGCCCAGTCATTACCTGAGATAGTGCTTCAGACGGCGAGTTTTGCGACGCCACAAATTTCAGAGTTTAGAGTCAGCGCCGCTGAGACCACAAGACTGAGCCTCCAGTCCCACAGCCTGGAGCAGAGGAGATGGGTTACAAAGAGATGGCCCAGTTATTGGCCAGGATAGTGGCAAGACATGAGGATAGGCTGGATGCAGCAGTTCCAGTTCCAGTAGTACCCATGGTTCACCCGAGATCGGATAGTTTGAGGCTACGGGACTTTCTGAGTTGTAGCCCGCCAGAGTTCTACGGGTCGAGGCCTGAGGATGATCCGCAGGAGTTCATTCGACAGTTACAGCGGATCATGAGAGTGATCAAGGCTTCGGAGACCGAGTCGGTGGTCTTAGGTTCGCATCGGCTGCGTGATACTGCAGTCGACTGGTTTGATTCGTGGGAGCTGTCCCGGGGAGAGTATGCACTTCCAGCCGTATGGAACGAGTTCTCAGGGGCATTTCTTGCACATTTCTTGCCTCCACAGATGAGAAGGGCTCGGGCCGATAGATTTTTGACGTTGAGGCGCACCGCGCATTTGGTTCGGGAGTACAATGTGGAGTTTGACTCATTAGCTCGGTACGTCCCCGCATTGGTAGCCGACATGGAGGACAGAGTGCACCGCTACGTCACCGGGCTCGATGACTACTTGACAGAGGCTTGTTCGGGTGTAGCTCTTCAGCCGGGCATGGACATTGCCCGCATGCAGGCTTATGCACTTGGATGTGAGGAGCGGAGAGGTCGACGGAATGACCGAGATCAGCAGAAGAGGGCCAGGACAGCAGGGTCCTTTGGTAACTTTCGAGGCGGATCGTCACGACTGCCCGGCCCGTGATCGTGCCTTACCGGCACCCAAGTAGTCATATATCGAGTAATCGGAAATATAAAGCAAGACATGAAACGCTTTATAAAATAAGACACGCTTTATGTGAGAAAACATCGCCTTCGGATATATATAAACATGGTTTAGCGATTACATCCGACAATCGCACAACATGACTACGCACTCTAAGGAAATATACAACTATGGCGGACAGGCCCGCCATACCTCGATACAAAACTATCTACAACAGGAGATCATACCCAAAAGTAGAGCCTCCGAAAAGATGGAGCTCAGACACCAACGTAGAGATCCTAAGAATGTGGATCTAGCACTGCTGCCCTTACCGTGGCAT
The DNA here is from genome assembly GCA_029844215.1 of Przewalskia tangutica. NCBI lineage: Eukaryota > Viridiplantae > Streptophyta > Magnoliopsida > Solanales > Solanaceae > Przewalskia > Przewalskia tangutica. The sequence goes on from CM056733.1 coordinate 21,115,978, forward strand.
GAACGCAGCCCCCCGAAGGAGGTCAGTACAACAGGTACTAAGTATATGAAACTGTAAAATACTTAAACGAAACATATCATTTTAAAAACAGTTTTGCAAGTATGTATAAAACAACCAAGGAAACCGCACATAGTGCCACATCACAAACAAGAGCGTGAATAGGTAAATCAGAATGTGTCTTTTCTAGGCCGCGAATGATCGCAGGCCAATTGCCCGTAGTATCACCATGCAAGCCTAATCTCGACTCCAGAGTCCGCATAGGCCAATCACATAGGCCCGCATAGGTATATAACCCCGCATCGAGGTAGCTACTCCTCGGCATCGCCCCGACTCGTCGTCCGCATGGCCACATGCATCGCATGAGGTATAACCCCGCACACTAACCTGAACTCCCGTAGCTCCGCATAGGTCCCTTGGACCCGCATGAGGTATTCTCGAATCATGGTCCTGCATCACCGAGTCTACCCGCGTCGGAGGCGGCTTAACCCCGTGTATATGTCAAGAGTGAGTGATGTTACACTAACCTAACACTTATCGTTAACAACATAAGCACAACAAGAATACTCTTTTACACAAACGTTACAAGACACTAACACACATAGCATCATATCATGTCTACTTATCAAACCATCTTATTATTCTTTTCACAATTCAATATAAGTCCGTTATAAACACATAGGCAAATCTGTTTCTTTTATCAATCTTAAGTGGTTATACTTAACTTCCCATAAAGCTAGTATAACTCTTAAGCTTCGCTTAAAACCAATTAGTTCTCTTCATAAAAATGATTCAAGATTCTTATGAAATGCTTTCAGATCTTTATTATTCGGGCTTAAGCCGGAGGTATCTTAGTAAGTATTATTCGTGCTTAAGTCAAAGACATTGCCGTAGTTATTATTCGATTAACACACGACGCTTCACCGCACTATATATATTGTAAAATATCATGCTTTAGGAAGAATCACATACCTTCTCAAATAAAACCACCGCCAAGTTGAATATGTCGCGCAGAGAGTCACCATAATAGTCACGACATCTATCAAAGACTACTCAAGGTCATTCTAAACAGAGGGTTCACAATTCTATGGAAAGTTGCAAGACTTCCCTACCCTGAGCTATATAAGTTCATCGTGAAAACAAATTCTATGTAAGTCTGATTTGATTATTCTTCTTTTAAACCCTTCTACTGTGGTAACAGTTCAATTCTATTCTGTGATATACTTCTAAGTATTTAATACTTATTCTAATACTACAACAGTAAGTATTCTCTAATTCAAAAGAGGGTTAGGATTAGTTACCTCAGTAAGCCTAATAATATCCTAGATAAAGTCGCGCCTGAGCAAGGTTTAGCTCCTAAGTTGTACGCTCCGGTAGCTCCAAGAAACCTTAGAAGTTCTTCACAACTTCTACTAAGTACTAAGGGATTTGGGCTAGGGTATTTTGGGCATTATAACAATACTAGAAGACAACTTTTCTACCAAGGGGGTAGATTTTTGGCTAGGCTAGGGGCCTCGCCAAACTACTAGGCTAGAGGGGGTATTCGCCAGGGCCTTCACAAGGGAGGGGAGGTGTTGGACTAAAAGGCTACAAAGGAGATGAGATGATTTTCAAGACTTGGAAAGATTTGTGGATGAAGAACTCTTCATCTCTAAGGGTATTTATAGGTCAAGAAGTGGCCAACCAATGGCCAAGATTAAGACAAGTGCAAGGCAAGTGTAGGGTGAGGATTAACTATACACAAATATCCTACCAACTCCTTGACTTGTGCACAAGGCACAAAAAACGTGCTCACCATTGTCCAAATCGTCCAAATGGACGATTTCAAGTCCATCAATGGAGGTGACAAGTGTCGCCTCCCGTTGGTCCAAAATGTTTCGCCTCTCGAAAAATCCGCAAAATTAGAAATGGCATAGCCGAATTTACCCTACGAAAGTCGTGGAAACGGTTCGCGGAAAACTATTCGTTTTGTGAGTTGTGCCCAAAAAAAACGTTTTGCCTAAACTTTAAGGCTAGACTTTTTGTACGTATTCCCTTACGTACATACTCTGGAAATACGGGGTATAACATTCTCCCCTCCTTAGAAACATTCGTCCCGAATGTTCCTTCCCAAGACAGTTAACGATAAGATTCTTCATAACTAAAAGCGATTTGCAAATGCCACACACGGCCACGTAACATCACTTAGGCGTAAACGATAACGAAATTTACAAGTAGGAAAGTGAATTACCCGAGGTGTGGGAATATGTGAGTATACTTCTGCCTCATGTCCTCCTCGGCTTCCCACGTCATCTCCTCCCTGAGCTCGTTCCGCCACAAGACTTTGACGGAAGCCACATCCCTGGTCCGCAGACGCCTAACCTGACGATCGACTATCGCTATGGGAATCTCCTCATACGATAACCCCTCGGTCACCGACATCGTCAATCGGGTGTATCCTAGATGGATCCCCGATACATCTCTCAAAGATAGATCGTGAAAATCGGATGCACCGCCCCGGATCGGACGGCAGATCCAACTCATAGGCAACCTTGCCTACCTCGCGACAACTAAACGCCCAATGTACCTAGTGGTGAGTTTCCTTCTTCCCGAATCTCATCACACCCTTCATGGGTGACACCTTTAGAAAACCCAATCATGAACCTCGAACTCAAGATGCCGACGACGATGATCTCATACGACTTCTGTCGACTCTGAGCTGTCAATAGCCGCTCTCGGATAAGCTTCACCTTATCCATCGCTGTATCAAATCGTCCCACTAGCCGCACTCTCGCCCACATCGAACCAACCTATAGGCGATCTGCACTTCCTCCCATACAAGGCCTCATAAGGCGCCATCCGAATCTTTGAGTGGTAGCTATTATTATACGCGAACTCAACTAGAGGCAAATGATCCTCCCAACTACCATCGGTCAATAACACGGGCTCGCAAAGATATCTCAAGAGTCCGGATAGTGCGCTCTGCCCGTCTGCTCGTGGATGAAATGCACTCGGGCTCACTCGCCCCTAAACCCTCTGGAAGGACTCCGGAAGTTAGCCGAACTGGCTCTCGCGATATGATCGAAGTAGGGACTCCATGCAGTCTGACGATCTCTCGGATGTAAAGTCTGGCATAATCCTCAGCCGAAAAAGTCGTCCTGACGGGAAGAAAGTGGGCTGATTTCTGTTATACCCCGTATTTCCAGAGTATGTACGTGAGCGCGTACGTATTGTAATTTAAGCCTTAAAGTTGGCTAGTTTCGAAAATTGTACACAAGTGTCGAAAGGAGTCGTTTTTCGACGAAACGTTTCCACAGCTTTCGTAGGGAAAATTCCGGCTATGTCAATAATAATTTTTGCGGATTTTTCCGAGAGACGTAACATTTTGGACCAACGGGAGGGTGACAAGTGTCACCCTCACATTGGAAGAGGTTGGACGACAAAGTGGGATGGCTTGCACGTTTTTTGTGCCTTTCCCTTGGTCAAGGGTTAGGTAGGATATTTTTGTGGAATGGATAAGGTAGCACATGGCTAAATCTTGGCCTTACACTTGCTATGCACTTGTCTTCATCTTGGCCATTGGTTGGCCTTCACTTGACCTATAAATACCCCTCTAGTTGAAGACATTCTTCATCCTAAACTTGAGCAATCTATCTAAGTCTCAAACTACTCCCTCCCTCTTGAGTTTCGTCCACCACACACCCCTTTGGCCGAGAGCTTCCCCCTCCCCCTTTGTTGTGGTTAGCCGTGGGGTACCCCCCCCCCCCCTAGCCTAGTTGTCTCGTATAATACCCCCCTTTTTGTGGTATAGAAATACTCTCCAAGTATTGTTATAATGCCCAAATACCTTGGCCCATATACCTTGTAGTATTTCCCAAGGTTACACTTATACAAAAGCCCAGAAAATACTATTATACTTCCCTCAGTCACAAAAACGAAACCCTAAGTAAATCTTCACCCGTAGTTGAAGTTATAAGTAGAAGTTGGTTAGAACTTCTAAGGGTTGTTTGGAGCGGGTTGGAGCGCACGAGTAGAGCTAAACCTTGCTCAGATCGACATATAACTCGGATAATTTTGGGCTTATCGAGGTAAACACTCTTGACCTTCTATGGTAATTGGAAATTACATGTTGTAGGAATATATAGTTGAAGTATACTATATATAGAATTGAACATAGTTGTGCGACAATGTCTTTTGACTTAAGCCTGAATAATACTTACGGCAATGTCTTGCGACTTAAGCTCAAGTTAAATAAGAGAATCGAATCAGTAATTACATAGGGTATTCAGACATGAGACTTGTGTAGTATTGTTGTGTGTAGAATTGTACACGCCCGGTTAGGCGTGCAAACCCCTGGTTGGCTTGGTAGCTACCGATAAAGGAGAGATTAACGTTGTTGCGGGGGAGGTGTCGAATTTTCTGTAGAATATTCTACGTGGAGACCTTGATGTTAATAGGCGCCTTGTGGCCTCTATAGGTTGAAGTACTACGTGTGGCGTGATCTACTTGGCTTAAGGAGTAGCCACGATTTGAGGTACTTGGAGCGTTTGCTATTAGTCGATAATCGTCGCGAGGTATGTGAACCTCTTCCTATCTGTTCTAGCATGATATGTGTATAACTATGTAGTACAGACGCATACGTGTTAATCGTATTTGATTGGTTTGAAACATAAGGTGTTATAACGGCTTTATGGGAAGTTGGTTATAACAGCCTTATGTAGGTAAGAAAATTCTTTGTGGTTTTAAAAGGTAACTGACTTGATGTGTGATAATAAAGAACTTGAAGTATTTCAAAAGACCTGTTTGAAAGAAGAGTAATACTTGGTTTTGAAAACATAAGAGTTATACTAGCTTTATGGGAAGTTAGGTATAACGTCTTAAGGAAGGTAAAATGAATAGGTTTATTGATCTTAAAAGATAAGAGACTTGACTTGAATGAATTAATATGAATTTTGTGTGAAGCCTCATTCGTGAGTAATGAGTACTTGGTTTGTGAAAGGAATAATGTTTTACTGATTTCGGAAATCAGAATGTGTATCGACAAACCACTGCAGCGTTAATAAAGGGAAATGTATTGAATAATTAAGTATTATTAAAACCAGTAGAAACCTCCATCTGCATAGAAGCTAAGATGAGACAAAATGATATTACATTTTCTAGATCATGGCTGCTTAATAAAATTGATTATGAACAAGAATAACCTGCTCGCCTATGGCATGTGTTACTCAATTGTTTTAAAAAGAGATTAAGACAATTGAACTATGAAACTTTTCTAAAAAGAGACTTGTGTAATTGAAATTAGGCAAACTGGAACGTTAGGGAAAAGAAAGGCATTGGGTTGTCTTAAAATGGTTTAAAACATAAAGTGTTATAACAGCTTTATGGGAAGTTGGTTATAACGACTTTATGAAAACAAAAGAGAAGGTTTTATCATTGGTTTTAATGCGGTAACTTGACTTTAAAAAGAGAAGTGTTTTGGTCAAAAAAAGAAGGCATGGTATTGCCTTAATTTGGTTTTAAAAAGGAAAGTATGGAGGTTGTTTTGGTTTACTTAAAAAATATAAGTCACTCTATTTTTATGCTACGGGTATCGGGTGACTTTTATAAAAGGGAATGGATCTTTAAAAAGGAATTTAACGAACGTAGTACTGTAGGGTTAAAAACCCGGACTTTGGCATAAAATGAAAGTAGCTTGAGTTGTGTAACTTGCCTATGCTTGTTGTTGTGTAACTTGCTTATGCTTGTGGTGATAGCCTTTGTTGTGCAAATGGTGTTCTATATAACCGCGTCTCAATGGAGTCTTAGGTTGACTTGTTGAGACTTACTTGACGCGTCTGCAGGTGACGGAAAATTCCACGGTATGCTCGCTGATAGTGCTATTCCATGGACTAGCTCTCATGAGGTTTCTTACGTTCGCCTTGGTACCCTGGTCGGCTTGCCAGATTTGCCCCGCCTCGTGGCTGATTCGGCCTTGGTACCAGTAGTTAGCCCTCGTGACTTGCCCCGCTCGGTAGTGACGGTCTCGTGATACGGCCAGTACCCGGTGGTCACCGCACTTGCCCCGCCGACTACGTGACCGCCTTGGTATCCGTAGTCGGCTCTCGCACTTGCCCCGTGTCGCCTTCGTGTTTGTGGTTGCATTGTATTATTGGTACGGCGGATCCGGTAGTTGTACTTGTCTCAGACGGTTTTTATGACACAGTGGGACTGGTGTTCATGTATACTCCTTGGTATTGTTATATCATAAACTGCCGGCAGTGAGGAAGAAATTCCACGGGCACGAGTGATAATTTAGAGGGCGTGTGTCCCTGACTTGATGTAACTGGTTATATGTTATGTACTGTAGTTTGGTCATCATACATGTCTCTCGCTTTATAGACTATTATGATTTCATTTACGTGATTTACGCCACATACTTGGTACTGTTGCATCGACCTCCTTCGGGCCGCTCATGCCGCAGTAGTACATCTACCGTCGATCCCCGCTAGGATCTCATCTCGGCGTTTGGGAAGCTCCGCTCCGGAGGCTTATCTTTGGTATGTTACCCAGTCCGTAAGTTCTTGTGCGTTCGTGGTATGGCGGCCCCGTCCCATCATAGTTGTTGTATAAATCTTAGAGGTCCAGAGTAATCGCGGCGTTGTAAGGGATTAGAATCGCTCAAATGTCTTTATATATATATGTTGAAAGGCAACTGCTTGGTTGGCCTGCTTATTTATAATATCTCTCATTTCATGTTCATGTTTTATTTTCCGCTGATTTTCTCTCGATGATTGTACCAGGGTGCACGTAGGCACGATCACGCCCGATTCGGTCGTGACAAAGTGGTATCGAGCGATTAGTCCTCGGAAAGTGTCTACGCACCGTGTCTAGTAGAGTCTTGATTATCGATGTGTTGTGCACCACATCTATGATCGTGAGGTCGCATGACATTTAGGATTGGTTTCCATTCTTCTCATTCCGAGATCGTGCCTTAGAGCCAGGTGATAAGATCGACCCTCCGACATACTTCGTTTTACCGCTATGCCTCCGCGTAAGGCAACCCGGGCCCAGAAGGGCAAGGCAGCAGAGGAAGCTGCGAGTAGAGCAATGCAGAGACCACGATACTGAGCCTCCGCCCCGCACCGAGCGTAGGAGATGGGTCACAAGCGAGCGGGCCCGCCACGGCCGTGGTCAGGCCGACTTGAGGATAGGCCGACGCAGCAGCCCAGAATACCCGCGGTTCACCCTAGATCGGATAGTTCGAGGTCGCGGATTTTCCGAGTTGTAGCCGCCGAGTTTTATGGGTCGAGGCCTGAGGATTATCCTCAGGAGTTCATGCGACAGTTACTGCGGATCATGAGAGTACTCAAGGCATCGGAGTACGAGTCGGTTGTACTAGGTTGTGATCGGCTGCGTGTTACCGCAGTGTACTGGTTTGATTCGTGGGAGCTGTCCCGGGGAGAGAATGCACTTCCACTATATGGGACGAGTTCTCAGAGGCATTCCTTGCACATTTCTGGCCTCCACAGATGAGGAGGGCCCGGGCAGACAGATTTTTGGTGTTACGGCAGAACGGTCGTACGGTTCGGGAGTACAATGTAGAGTTCGACTCATTGGCGTGACGTCCTCGCTGGTAGCTAGTATGGAAGATCGAGTGCACCGATTTGTTACAGGCTCGATGATCACCTAGCCGAGTTGTTCGGGTGTAGCTCTTCAGCCGGGCATGGACATTGCCCGCATGCAGGCGTATGCACTTGGATGTGAGGAACGGATAAATCGACGGAATGACCAGGGTCAGTAGAAGAGGGCCAGAACAGCAGGGTCCTTTGTGTTATATCCCGTATTTCCAGAGTATGTACGTGAGCGCGTACGTATTATAATTTGAGCCTTAAAGTTGGCTAGTTTCGAAATTTGTACACAACACCCGATTAGAGTCGTTTTCGACGTTTAAACGCTTTCGTAGGGAAAATTCCGGCTATGTCATTTATAATTTTTGCGGATTTTTCCGAGAGACGAAACATTTTGGACCAACGAGAGGGCGACACTTGTCACCCTCTAATTGGAAGGAGTGGACGGACGAAAGTGGGAAGGTTGGCACGTTTTTTGTGCATTATTTTTGGTCAAGGAGTTGGTAGGATATTTTGGGTAGATGGATAAGGTTGCACATGGCTTAATCTTGACCTTACACTTGCCTAACACTTGGATGGATCTTGGCCATTGGTTGGCCTTCACTTGACCTATAAATACCCCTCTAGTTGAAGACTTTCTTCATCCAAAAACTTGAGCAATCTAACTAAGTCTCAAAATACTCCCTCCCTTGAGCTGGCCCACCACACCCCCTCCCCTTTGAGAGCCCTCGGCGAGAGCCACCTCCCTCCCTTTGAGGTGTTTTGCCGCGGGTACCCCCAGCCTAGTTGTCTCGTATAAATACCCCTTTGTGGTATAGAAATACTCTCCAAGTATTGTTATAATGCCCAAATACTCGCCCAAATACCTTGTAGTCTTCCCATGGTTTCACTTTGACAAAAGCCCATAAAATACTATTATACTTCCCTCAGTCACAAAAACGAAACCCTAAGTAAATCTTCACCCGTAGTTGAAGTCATAAGTAGAAGTTGGTTAGAACTTCTAAGGGTTGGTTGGAACGGATTGGAGCGCCCGGAGTAGGAGCTAAACGTTGTTGATGATCGACATATAAACTCGGATTATTTTGGGCTTATCGAGGTAAACATTCTTGACCTTCATTGTAATTGGAAATTACATGTTGTAGGAGTATATAGTTAAGTATACTATATATAGAACTGAACATAGTTGTGCGGCAATGTCTTTTGACTTAAGCTGAATAATACTTACGCAATGTCTTGCGACTTAAGCCTGAATTTAAAGAAGAGAATCGATCAGTAATTACATAGGATCAGACATGAGACTTGTGTAACATTACCGTGTAGTAGAATTGTACACGTCCGGTTAGACGTGTTAACCCCTGGTTGGCTTGGTAGCCGGCCTCGATAGAGAGAGATTTACGCTGTCATGGGGAGAGTCTTGCCAATTTTTCGTAGAATATTCTACGTCGGGATCTAAAGATATTAATAGGCGCTGTGGCCTCTATAGGTTGTAGTACTACGTGTGGAGTGATCCGCTGATCGAGAGTGTAGCCGACGGTTTGAGGTACTTGGAGCGTTTTGCTATTAGTCGATAATCGTCGCGGTATGTGAACCTCTTCCTATTTGTTCTAGCATGATATGTGTATAACTATGTACGGTAGACGCACATATGTTTAATGTATTTGATTGGTTTGAAACATAAAGTGTTATAACGGCTTTATGGGAAGTTGGTTATAACGACTTTATGTAGGTAAGAAAGTACTTGTGGTTTTTAAGAGGTAATCGATTTGAACTATAATCCGGCTATGTGATAATAAAGAACTTGAAGTATTTCAAAAGATTTTTGAATCATTTTGAGAGAAGAAGTAATACTTGGTTTTTGAAACTTAAGAGTTATACTAGCTTTATGGGAAGTTAGGTATAACGGCTTAAAATGTTTTTGATTTCGTAAATCGAATGTGTATCGACAAACCACCGCAGTTAATAAAAGGAAATGTTTTGGACAGATTTAGTATTATTAAAACCAAGAGAAACTTCCATCCGCATAGAAGCTAAGATGAGACAAAATGACATTTCCTAGATCATGGTCGCTTAATAAGATTGATTATAAACAAGAATAACCTACTCACTTATAAGACATAGGTTTCTCAAAACGTTTAAAGGAGAATTATGTTTTAAAGGATTTAAAACTATGAACTACTAAACCTTTTTCTAAAATGAGAAACTTGAGCATTCGAAATTAGGCAAACTTGAGCGTTTGGAAAATAAGGTTGTTACTTGATTTTACAAAGGAAAGCATTTTGGTTTACTTAACAATGTTAGTCACTCAAATTTTATACTACTGTATCGGGTGACCTTTGTAAAAGAAATGGATCTTAAAGGGAATTTAACGGACGTAGTACTTTAAGGTTAAAATCCGGACTTTGACATAAAATGAAAGTACCTTGAGTCGTGTGTAACTTGCTTATGCTTGTTGTTATGAAACTTGACCATGTTACGTGTGATAGCCTTGTTGTGCAAGTATCGTGTTCTACTCGACTACCGGTCATCCGAATGTATTTCACTTGATTACACGTCATACGGAATGTATTTCACTTGATTACACGTCATCCGAATGTATTTCACTTGATTATCGGGTCATCCGTGTATGTATTTCAGTTGATTACCGGGTAATCCGGGAATGTATTTCACTTGATTACGGGTTCATCCGTGAATGTATATCAATTGTCTACCGGTTCATCCGGGTATGTATTTCACTGACTACCGTTCATCCGGAATGTATTCCACACGTTTCTATATTGGGTCCATAAGATGGGCCGAGACCATTATACGTATCACATGATTTGTACCTAGATCGCCGGTGAGGAAGAAGTTCCACGGGCATGAGGATGACTTTGAGGCGAGTCCCCGACTTGACATGATCGCTTCTATGTTGTGAATCGTAGTTTGGTTATCATACATGTCTCCCGCTTTATATAGACTATTATGATTTCATTTACTGATTTTACGATTTCACATACTTGGTACTGCCAGATCGACTCCTTCGGGCCGCGTTCATGCCGCAGTAAAAGGTACATCGGCCGCCGATCCCCGCTTAGGATCACCTTTCACAGATTGGGAAGCTCCGTTCCTTCTGAGGCTTATCTTTTGTATGTTACTCGAGTCCAGAGATTCTTATACATTCGTGGTATGGCGGCCCCGTCATACCGTTGTAAAAATCTTAGAGGTCTGTAGTAATCACAAGCGTGGTTTGTAAAAAGGATAACTGTCGGTATTTATGTATATATGATGAAGGCAATCGCTTTGGTTGCTTTGCTTATTTATCTTTTCTCTTAATTCATGTTCATGTTTTTATTTCCGCGATTTTCTCGATGTTGTATCACTAGGGTGCCCGGTAAGGCACGATCACGGCCCGGTTCGGTCGTGACACTTTGGTGACTTTCGAGGCGGACCGCCTCAAGAAGAAAGCCGATTATGCGCCTCCACCAAGTCTGAGTGGTCCTCCACAGCCCTCGACCTTCGAGATATTCGGGAGCGTGCCTGGCTCCTGTGTTTCAGATTTTCAGAGAGCGAGTGCTCGCGGATGAGGTTGCCCTTGTCTCAGTGGCCGCCAGGGAAAACTTCATATGAGAAAGTGTCGTCGACTCGGAGATTGTTATTTTTTCGCCAACAGGCCATCCGGCAAGCAGACCGTCCGACTGGTAGCACCGGTAGGATAGCATGGACTACTAGAGCGCCATGGTTCTTCACCTTCCATAGCCAGCAGATGTTCAGACACCGGCGAGCCTCTGAGAGGTCGCGGTGGGAGTTCCCGCTTAGCGGCCTTTGAACCGCCTATTGTCGTATATCCTTAACCCTCAGAGACTTATATTGTATTGATGTTGATGATGTGTTTAGTGTTATGTTCGGATAGCTTTGTGCTAAAATGTGATTTAGAAACCCAGTCGAAGAAAAAGGGTAAGCACAGGGTGAGACATGATAAACCATAGAATATTACAGTTGAGACCTTAGATGTAAGGTCGCCTTGAGTACCGATTTTGCAAGTGATCCTTGTCGGAGTGCATTTTTATGCCTAGAACGCTTGTGTGACAAAGTCCCCGGTAGTGTGAAATGGAAGTGGTAGCTTTCATGACCGTAGAGGTAAGATTGTTTGGATCAAGAAACTAGAGAGTTGGCGTGACGGAGGGTCGGGTTGAGGGCGTTGCGTGTCAACCCGCAGTCTGAGGCGCGGGTCAGCTCGGGTGGTCCCGCCAGAGGTAGGGTCACCAGGTGTTAGGCCCAAGTTTTGATGACCATCGTATGAGTTCGTGGATATGTTCGACCGTAGCGGTCGTGAAGGCCGAATGGCCTTAAGAAAGAGTACGTGTGTTAGTTCGTGGCAGCGTGGCGTTGGCAACTTGTTAGAAGATCTTCTTCGTAATCCGTCTTGAGAAGGAACATTCGGGACGAATGTTTCTAAGGAGGGGAGAATGTCATACCCCGTATTTCCAGAGTATGTACGTGAGCGCGTACGTATTGTAATTTAAGCCTTAAAGTTGGCTAGTTTCGAAAATTGTACACGTTGTCGAAAGGAGTCGCTTTCGACAAACGTTTCCACGCTTTCGTAGGGAAAATTCCGCTATGTCAATAATAATTTTTGCGGATTTTTCCGAGAGACGTAACATTTTGGACCAACGGAGGGTGACAAGTGTCACCTCACATCGAAGAGGTTGGACGACAAAGTGGGATGGCTTGCACGTTTTTTGTGCCTTTCCCTTGGTCAAGGGTTAGGTAGGATATTTTTGTGGAATGGATAAGGTAGCACATGGCTAAATCTTGGCCTTACACTTGCTATGCACTTGTCTTCATCTTGGCCATTGGTCGCCTTCACTTGACCTATAAATACCCTCTAGTTGAAGACATTCTTCATCCTAAACTTGAGCAATCTATCTAAGTCTCAAACTACTCCCTCCTCTTGAGTTTCGCCCACCACACCCCTTTGGCCGAGAGCTTCCTCCCCTTTGTTGTGGTTAGCCGTGGGTACCCCAGCCTAGTTGTCTCGTATAATACCCCCTTTTGTGGTATAGAAATACTCTCCAAGTATTGTTATAATGCCCAAATACTCGCCCATATACCTTGTAGTATTTCCCAAGGTTACACTTATACAAAAGCCCGTAAAATACTATTATACTTCCTCATCACAAAACGAAACCCTAAGTAAATCTTCACCCGTAGTTGAAGTTATAAGTAGAAGTTGGTTAGAACTTCTAAGGGTTGTTTGGAGGGGTCGAGCGCACTGAGTAGAGCTAAACCTTGCTCAGGATCGACATATAACTCGGATAATTTTGGGCATATCGAGGTAAACACTCTTGACCTACTATGGTAATTGGAAATTACATGTTGTAGGAATATATATTTTAATTATACTATATATATAATTGAACAAAGTTGTGCGGCAATTTAATTTGACTTAAGACTGAATAATACTTACGGCAATGTCTTGCGACTTAAGCTCAAGTTAAATAAGAGAATCGAATCAGTAATTACATAGGGCGTATCAGACATGAGACTTGTGTAGTATTGTTGTGTGTAGAATTGTACACGTCCGGTTAGACGTGCAAACCCCGGTTGGCTTGGTAGTCGCCTCGATAAAGAGAGGAGATTAACGCTGCTGGGGAGGTCGCCAATTTTCTGTAGAATATTCTACGTGGAGACCTTGATGTTAATAGGCGCCTTGTGGCCTCTATAGGTTGAAGTACTACGTGTGGCGTGATCTACTTGGCTTAAGGAGTAGCCGACGATTTGAGGTACTTGCAGCATTTTGCTATTAGTCGATAATCGTCGCGAGGTATGTGAACCTCTTCCTATCTGTTCTAGCATGATATGTGTATAACTATGTAGTACCAGACGCATACGTGTTAATCAGATTTGATTGGTTTGAAACATAAGGTGTTATAACGGCTTTATGGGAAGTTGGTTATAACAGCCTTATGTAGGTAAGAAAATTCTTTGTGGTTTTAAAAGGTAACTGACTTGATGTGTGATAATAAAGAACTTGAAGTATTTCAAAAGACCTGTTTGAAAGAAGAGTAATACTTGGTTTTGAAAACATAAGAGTTATACTAGCTTTATGGGAAGTTAGGTATAACATCTTAAGGAAGGTAAAATGAATAGGTTTATTGATCTTAAAAGATAAGAGACTTGACTTGAATGAATTGATATGAATTTTGTGTGAAGCCTCATTCGTGAGTAATGAGTACTTGGTTTGTGAAAGGAATAATGTTTTACTGATTTCGAAATCGAACGTATCGACAAACCATCGCAGCGTTAATAAAGGAAAATGTATTGAATAATTAAGTATTATTAAAACCAAGAGAAACCTCCATCCGCATGTGCTAAGATGAGACAAAATGATATTACATTTTCTAGATCATGGTCGCTTAATAAAATTGATTATGAACAAGAATAACTCGCCTTATGGCATGTGTTACTCAATTGTTTTAAAAAGAGATTAAGACAATTGAACTATGAAACTTTTCTAAAAAGAGACTTGTGTAATTGAAATTAGGCAAACTGGAACGTTAGGGAAAAGAAAGGCATTGGGTTGTCTTAAAATGGTTTAAAACATAAAGTGTTATAACAGCTTTATGGGAAGTTGGTTATAACGACTTTATGAAAACAAAAGAGAAGGTTTTATCATTGGTTTTAATGCGGTAACTTGACTTTAAAAAGAGAAGTGTTTTGGTCAAAAAAGAAGGCATGGTATCGCTTAATTTGGTTTTAAAAAGGAAAGTATGGAGGTTGTTTTGGTTTACTTAAAAAATATAAGTCACTCTATTTTTATGCTACGGGTATCGGGTGACTTTTATAAAAGGGAATGGATCTTTAAAAAGGAATTTAACGAACGTAGTACTGTAGGGTTAAAAACCCGGACTTTGGCATAAAATGAAAGTAGCTTGAGTTGTGTAACTTGCCTATGCTTGTTGTTGTGTAACTTGCTTATGCTTGTGGTGATAGCCTTTGTTGTGCAAATGGTGTTCTATATAACCGCGTCTCAACGAGTGCCGTTGACTTGTTGAGACTTACTTGGACGCGTCTGCAAGTGACGGAAAATTCCACGTATGCTCCTCGCTGATAGTGCTATTCCATGGACTAGCTCTCCACGAGGTTTCTTCGTTTCTACTTGGTACCCGTGGTCGGATTTCGATTGACCCGCCTCGTGCTGATTCGCCTTGGTACCGTAGTTAGCCCTCGCACTTGCCCCATTCAACAGAGTGACGGTCTCGTGATACGCCTTGGTACCCGGTGGTAAGCTCGCACTTGCCCCGTCGCCACCACGGACCGCCTCGTATCCGTAGTCGCCGTGACTTGCCCCGTGTCGCCTTCGTGTTTGTGGTTGCATTGTATTATTGGTACGGCCGATCCGTAGTTGTACTTGTCCTCAGACGGTTTTATGACACAGTGGGACCCGTGTTCATGTATACCTTGGTATTGTTATATCATAAACCGCCAGTGAGGAAGAAATTCCACGCACGAGTGATAATTTGAGGCGTGAGTCCTCGACTTGATGAATCGTTATATGTTATGCATCGTAGTTTGGTCATCATACATGTCTCCCGCTTTTTATAGACTATTATGATTTCATTTACGATTTACGCTTTCACATACTTGGTACCGCCAGATCGACTCTCGGGGCCGCTCATGCCGCAGTAAGTACATCTACCGCCGATCCCCGCTAGATCTCATCTCGGCTGGGAAGCTCCGCTCCGCCTGAGGCTTATCTTTGGTATGTTACCCCGAGTCCGTAAGTTCTTGTACGCTCAGGTATGGCGGCCCCGTCCCGCCATAGTTGTTGTATAAATCTTAGAGGTCCGTAGTAATCGCAAGTGTGGTTGTAAGGATCAGAATCGCTCAAATGTCTTTATATATATATGTTGAAAGGCAAATCGCTTTGGTTGGCCTGTTTATTTATAATATCTCTCATTTCATGTTCATGTTTTATTTTCCGCTGATTTTCTCTGATGATTGTATCACTATGGTGCCCGGGGTAAGGCACCAGTCACGGGCCCGGATTCGGGTCGTGACAATTTCGTCAGCCTGTCGACGATAACCCATATAGAATCATGTCTCCTCTGAGTGCGAGGTAATCCTGTGATGAAGTCCATGTTGATTACCTCCCACTTCCAGGTCGGGATCTCAATCGTCAGAATAAACCACCGTGCCTCGTGCTCTACCTTCACCCATCGACAACACGCATCGAGCTACGAACTCGCAACGCCCTCTTCAAGCCATCCCACCAATACACGTATCTAAGGTCGTGGTACATCTTGGTCGACCCGATGGATAGAGTAACGCTACCGCAGGTGCTTCCCCAAGAACTCGCCAAGTCATGAAACATCCGAACACACACCGCCCTCAAACCTTAGCACCCCATCAAAGTACTCAAAAGGACCCTTGCCTCACGAAGAGTCAGACACGATATCGAATCAAAGCCGATCCTCAAACTGTGCCTCTTCACCTCCTCGACGATGGAAGACTCGGCAACCTCACGAACTCTAACCCCATCGCTATCGTAATCAATCAAACGGACACCAAGGCTCGCTAATCGATGCAAATCACGAACCATGTCCCTCCTCTCTAGCCGCACATCCGATAGGCTCCCATCGACCTACGACTAAGAGCATCCGCCACAACATCGCCTTCCCGTGGTACAGATATCAACATCGTAATCCTTAAGCAACTCTAACCACCGCCTCTATCGTAAGTTCACTCCTCCGGCTGAAGATATACCGAGGCTCTTGTGGTCCAGAAAATATCCACGTGAACCCCATACAAATAGTGCCTCCGCATCTTCAAAGCGTAAATCACACCGCCAACTCCAAATCACGGGTGGTAGTTCCTCGCTTTCTTCACCGCGGGATGCATATGCTATAACCCCGCCATGCCGCATCAACACACATCCCAACCCGATGCCCGACGATCACAATACACGACATAACCATCCGACCTCTCTGTAAGAGTAAGAACGGGGCGGTCGCCGCCTCTTTTCAAAGAATCGAAACCCCGCCACAAGCATCACCATCAAACTTGTCGCCTTCCGAGTCACCTAGTCAATGGTGCAGATAGAAGCAAACTTCTACGAACCGCCGATAATATCCTGCAAGGCCCGTAAAATCGCGAACCTCTCCGGAGTAGTAGTTCAGGCCAAGTCTCGATCGCCGATTCGCCGTATCCACTCGAATGCCATCACCGAAAATATGCCCAAGAAACGCCATCAAGTCAACCAAAACTCACATTTGGAAAACTTGGCGCATAACCGCTGGTCTCGAGAATCACAAGACAGCCTCAAATGCTCCGCATGCCTCGCTCGAGCGAGAATAAACCAAGATATCATCAATGAACACTATCACAAACGTGTCCAAAAATGGTTTGAACACTCGGTTCATCAAATCCATGAATACCGCCGAGCATCGTCAACCCAAAAGACATGACCAACTCATAATGCCCGCATCGTCCTAATGCAAATTCAGGGACATCCACCTCTCGACTCGCACTTGATGATAGCCCGATCGCAGATCAATCTTGAGAAACATCTCGCACTCGCAACCGGTCGAACAAATCATCAATCCCGGGAAGGGTATTCGTTTAATGGTCACCTTGTTCACCGTCAGAATCAACACACATGCGCAGCGTCCCGCCCTTCTTCTTTACGAACAATACCGCGCTCCTCGTGGAGAAACACTAGGCCCGATGAAGCCCTTTCTCCAAAGAAATCCTCACCTGGTCCTTCAACTCTCTCAACTCGGCAGTGCCATTCTCAGTATGGCGAATGGAAATAGCCGAGTATCCGCAACACATCTATACAAAACTCGATCTCCTCTCGGGAGGGATACCCGAGGTCATCTGAAACACGCCTGGGAACTTCACGACCATCGAACCGATCAAAATCTGGTACCGCAGCCTTCGCCAAACACCAACGAGATGGTAGATACACCCTTCTCGCACTATCTTCCTAGCCTCGAGGTAGGAAATAAACCTACCTCTGGCGATACCGTGCTCCTCCCACTCAACAACCGGCTCCTCAGAAACTGAACCGCACTACTCTCTTCTGCAGCCTACATTGGCGTAGCAAGAAGCTAGCCAATCCATCCCCATGATCACGCCGGTCAATCATCTCTAACTCTATCAAGTCCGCCAGGTCCGACGATCAGAATGGTCACAGACAAGCTCTATATACCCGCCGAGCTACCACCGAATCACCCATCGCGTAGCTACCTCGAAAGCGGTCTATGGACTCGTGCTCTATCCCTATCCTACTAGCAACAAGGGGAGATATATAGACAGAGTAGAACCCGATCTATCAACGCATACACATCAAACCTAAACCGATAAAGTACCGTGACGACATCGTGAGGCCTCCCGATCCTCGCTTACCGACAAAGCATAAATGCGGTTCGAGGACCGCTAGAATCGGGACCCGAGCCACGACCTCGCCGCGACTGGCCGACCCATGAGTACCTCGCCCCGGGCGAGTAATCGTAGGAGATGAAGACCGTGAAAGAACTCAGTAGCCGACTTACCATCAAGATCGCCTTTGCCGGACAGTTCCGCATAGTGTCCCCGCCGCCACAATCAAACAAACTCCCGTAGCACCACAACTCCCGGTGGGATCTACCGTGACGGCCACACCGGCGGGTGGTCTCGACGCCGCATTCCGCCGCTCGACGCTCAAGTCCCGGGCCCCGGCCCGCCTCGAATATCTCGGCCGTGGCCGAGGACGGCAGGAGTGCTCGGGCTGGCTGTGGTGCATCTAGATCGCTGCCGAGGCCGCCACCACGATAGCCACCAAAAGACCTCGCCGCCCCGGTCTTCTTCGCCGTCACAACCCGCGGTCTCTACGCCTCACATCCAAGAGCATGAGCTCGCATGCGGTAATGTCCATACCCTACCGGAGAGAAACACCCGCACATAACTTCGCCATATAGTCGCTTCAGCCCGGTGACATACGGTGCACCCTATCCTCCATATCTTCTACCAATGCCGGGACATATCGAGCCAATGAATCAAACTCGACATTGTACTCCCGACAAGGCCCTCTCGCCTCGCAGTAAAAATCTATCACCCGCGCTCTCATCCGCGAGGCAAGTGAGTGAGGAAAGCCTCGAGAACTCATCCTAAGTAGTGGGACGCGTGCTCTCCCGATAACTCCCATGAATCAAACCAATCGATCGCGGTATCACGCACCGACGCGAACCAAAGGTCACAGACTGCCTCCGAGGCCTTGATCACCCTCACGATTCTTCAGCCGACGGATGAACTCCTCGCGATCATCCTCCGCCTCGACCAGAAAACTCGCGGGCTACAACTCAAGAAATCTCGTAGTCTCAAACTATTCGCCTCGTGCACCACGGTGCGATCGAGCCGAGCCGGAACCGAACCGCCGTGATCCAATCTCTCTCGTATCGGGCCACAACTTTAGCCAATAGTCGGGCCATCTCAGTACTTCCTAACTCTCCGCCTGTGCCGCGGGACGAGGTGTGGTACTGTGGTCTCGCTGGGCCGGGCGGCGCCATAGAACTCGCCGCCTCGTATAGACTGGCCCGAGCCCTCGTGACTCTGGGTGTCTCGCTAGCGCCTCCTCGCCGCCGCCTTCGGGCCCGGTTGCTTTACGTGAGGCATAATCAGCATAGAAAGGAATACGTTAGAGGGTCCAACCTATAACACGCCTTCTAAAGCACGATCTCATAATGAGAAGAATGGAAACCAATCCTAAATATCCTATAGCCTCCTGATTATTGGTGGTGCACAACACACCGATAATCAAGACTTACTAGATACGGCTCAGACACTTTCCGAGGATTAATCGCTTCGATACCACTTTTGTCACGACTGCCCGGTTCGTGGATCGTGCCTTACCGGCACCCAAGTAGTCATATATCGAGTAATCGGAAATATAAAGCAAGACATGAAACAGCTTTATAAAATAAGACATACGCTTTATGTGAGAAAACATCGCTTTCTAGATATATATAAACATGGTTTAGCGCTACATCCGACATCGCATAAATACATGACTACATGCACTCTAAGGAAATATACAACTATGGCGACAGTGCCCGCCATACCTCGATCAGCATAAAACTATCTACAACAGTGAGATCATACCCAAAAGTAGAGCCTCCTAAAAGATGGAGCTCCGACACCAACGTAGAGATCCTAAGAATGTGGATCTAGCACTGCCGCTTACTGCAGATGAACGCAGCCCCAAGGAGGTCAAGACAACAGTACTAAGTATATGAAATCAGAAATACTTAAACGAAACATATCATTTTAAAAACAGCTTTGCAGTATGTATAAAACAACCAGGAAACCGCATATAGTGCCACATCACAAACAAGAGCAAGAATAGGTAAATCAGTAATGTGTCTTTTCTAGGTCGCGAATGATCGGGCAGGCCAATGGCCCGTAGTATCACCATGCAAGCCTAATCTCGACTCCAGAGTCCGCATAGGCCAATCACATAGGCCCGCATAGGGTATATAACCCCGCATCGGCGGGTAGCTACTCTCGCATCGCCCCGACTCGCCGTCCGCATGGCCACATAGACCGCATGAGGTATAACCCCGCACACTAACCTCGAACTCCCGTAGCTCCGCATAGGTCCCTTTGGACCCGCATGAGGTATTCTCGAATCATGGTCCTGCATCACCGAGTCTACCCCGTGACGGAGGCGCCTAACCCCAATATGTCAAGAGGTGAGTGATGTTACACTAACCTAACAGCTTATCGTTAACAACATAAGCACAACAAGAATACTCTTTTACACAAACGTTACAAGACACTAACACACATAGCATCATATCATGTCTACTTATCAAACCATCTTATTATTCTTTTTCACAATTCAATATAAGTCTGTTATGAACACATATGCAAATTGTTTCTTTTATCAATCTTAAGTGGTTATACTTAACTTCCCATAAAGCTAGTATAACTCTTAAGCTTCCGTTTAAAAACCAATTAGTTCTCTTTAAAAAAATGATTCAGTATTCTTATGAAATGCTTTCAGATCTTTATTATTCAGGCTTAAGCTGTGAGGCATTGCCGTAAGTATTATTCGTGCTTAAGTCAAAGACATTGCCGTAGTTATTATTCGCTTAACACATGTACGCTCACCGTACTATATATATTGTAAAATATCATGCTTTAGGAAGAATCACATACCTTCTCAAATAAAACCACCGCCAAGTCAATATGTCGCGCAGAGAGTCACCATAATAGTCACAGACATCTATCAAAGACTACTCAAGGTCATTCTAAACAGAGGGTTCACAATTCTATGGAAAGTTGGGCAGACTTTCCTACCCTGAGCTATATAAGTTCATCAGTGAAAACAAATCCTATGTAAGTACAGCTTGATTATTCTTCTTTTAAACCCTTCTACTGTGGTAACAGCTCAATTCTATTCGTGATATACTTCTAAGTATTTAATACTTATTCTAATACTACAACAAGAAGTATTCTCTAATTCAAAAGAGGTTAGGATTAGTTACCTCAAGAAGCCTAATAATATCCTAGATAAAGTCGCTGAGCAAGGTTTAGCTCCTAAGTTGTACGCTCAGAGCTCCAAGAAACCTTAGAAGTTCTTCACAACTTCTACTAAGTACTAAGGGATTTGGGCTAGGTATTTTGGGCATTATAACAATACTAGAAGACAACTTTTCTACCAAGGAGGGGTAGATTTTTGGCTAGGTTAGGGGCCTCACCAAACTACTAGGCTAGAGGGGGTATTCGCCAAGGGCCTTCACAAGGGAGGGGAGGTGTTGGACTAAAAGGCTACAAAGGAGAGGAGAGGATTTTCAAGACTTGAAAGATTTGTGGATGAAGAACTCTTCATCTCTAAGGGGTATTTATAGGTCAAGAAGGCCAACCAATGGCCAAGATTAAGACAAGTGCAAGGCAAGTGTAGGTGAGGATTAACTATACACAAATATCCTACCAAATCCTTGACTTGTGCACAAGGCACAAAAACGTGCTCACCATTGTCCAAATCGTCCAAATGGACGATTTCAAGTCCATCAATCGGAGGGTGACAAGTGTCGCCTCCCGCTGGTCCAAAATGTTTCGCCTCTCGGAAAAATCCGCAAAATTAGAAATGGCAAAGCGGAATTTACCCTACGAAAGCTCGAAACGTTTCGCCGAAAACTATTCGTTTTGTGAGTTGTGCCCAAAAAAACGCTTTGCCTAAACTTTAAGGCTAGACTTTTTGTACGTATTCTCACGCATATACCGGAAATACGGTATAACACGACCGCCAAGAAGAGCTAGTTATGTACCTCCGCCAAGACAGTGGTCCTCCGCGCCTTCGTGACGCTCGGGTATTCGAGCCGGGTCGAGCTCCGTGGCTTCTTGGTTACAGATATACACTGTTCTAGCCGCCAGGATTCATGTCCCTCGCAGTGCACGATGTGGCAAGCGTCATCCCGGAATGTCGTCTTCATCGGTGCTTGTTTCACCGGCCGCCGTACATGGACGAGAGACTGTGCTTATAGGAGGGGTACAAGCAGAATGACGCAGCCTACCGGGTCAATGGAAGGATCATCGCCTTCTACAGCTATGCGCCCTGCAGGGCAGGCCTATGATTAGAGTGGAGCAGATGTTACAGGTATATTCTTACCCCTCTAGAGACTAGTATGCGTTGATGATATGATGAAGTGCTAAGTATTATGTTCAGATAGCATTATGTTAAAATTGTGTTTAGTAAACATGGTTAAGGGTAAGTTTGGGGACAGGGAAATTGTGAACCTTAGAATATTACACGTAGAGACCTTAGATGCGAGGCCATCTTGAGTAAAAGATTTATGTTTGTGTTGACCTTTATCAGAGTGCATAGTATACGTGGGATATATTTGTGTGATAAGTCCCTGAGTGGTATGAAATGAAAGAGGGTAGTTGAGCTAAGAAGATCACTAGGTTTTCGTGACTTGATTAGTGAGATTGTTCCGGATCGTGGGAACAAGTTTTTAGCGCGACGGAGGGTCGGGTTGAGGACGTATTGCGGGTCAACCCGTAGGCCGGATTTAGGTGGGGTCAGTTCTGGGTGGTCCCGCCAGGTGGTAGTGTCACGAGGGTGCTAGGCCCAGGTTTAGGTAACCATCGTATGAGTTTGTGGATATGTTCGACCAAGAATCAGATCGTAAAGGCCGGGAATGGCCTTAAAGGAATTTGAGGCTAGTAAGATGACCAAGTTTGAAGTGACTCGCAGATTTTGGAAACCAAGCGATGATCAAGTATGGTACGTATACTAGAAAGAGTTTCAGTGTTCGAGAAGAGTACGACGAGTGAGGAAAGAAGAGGATGTGTGTTAGAAGAATAAAGGAGATCATTTTGTTGTGAAGTGAAGATGCGAATGGAGTATCCTTTAGACCAGGGTGGAAGCTTTTGTGATGTAGGAATGATTTCTCGTGGACTTGGGTTAAGTACTTTCGCGTGTGTTATTTTGCAGCGTGGCATTGGCAACTTGTTTCTTAAGAGGAACTTTATCGTTATCCGTCTGAGAAGGAACATTCGACGAATGTTTCTAAGGAGGAGAATGTTATACCTCAGTATTTCAGTATGTACGTGAGGGCGTACGTACAAAAGTTTTTAGCCTTAAGTAGGCAAGGGTCGAAATATTTGTGCACAACTACCAAAAAGAATTGTTTTCCGACGAAACGTTTTCCAAACTTTGCGAAGGGAAAAATACGGCTATGTCATTTATTATTTTTGCGGATTTTTCCGAGAGATGAAATATTTTGGACCAACGAGAGGCGACACTTGTCACCCTGTTGGCAGATTTGTGGGCTTCATTTGGACGATTTCAAAGTCTTGGAGTAGGTAGGATATTTGTGATATTTTGTGTGGTAGTTGGATAAGGTACACATGGATAAATCCTCACCCTACACTTGCACACCACTTGTCTTGATCTTGGCCCTTGGTTGTCCTATAAATACCCCCCTTGGTTGAAGACTTCTTCATCCACAAAATGTTTTCAAAGTCTTGAAATCCTCCCCCCCCCCCCCCCTTCTTGTGTAGTTCTCGTCCAAGTCTTACCCCTCCCCCTTTGTGAGGCCTTTTGGCCGAGAGGTACCCCCCCCCCTCCTACGGGTGCTAGCCGAAACCTACCCCCCCTCCTAGTGGTGTTGTTCTCGTAAAAATACACCCCCCTCTTGGTAGAAAAGTATTCTCCAAGTATTGTTACTATTCCAAAATACCTTGGCCCAAATACCTTGTAGTATTCCAAGGATACACCTATACTAAAAGCCCAGAAATACTATTATACTTCCCTTCAGTCACAAAAACGAAACCCTAAGGAAAATCTTCATAGTCGGTTGAAGTGTTAAGTAGAAGTTACGTAGAACTTCTAAGGGTTGTTTGAGCGGTAGAGCGCCCAGAGTAGGAGCTAAACGTCGCTCAGGATCGACATATAAACTTGGATAATTTTGGGCTTATCGAGATAAATACTCTTGTCCTTATATTGTAATTGGAAATTACATACTGTAGTAGTATAGAAATGTATATAAGATACATAGAAGGATATTACAGAAGAGAATTGAACTGTAATAGAAGGATATTGCAGAAGAGAATTAAACTGAAATCACATCAGAAGGATATTAAAGAAGATTGAACTGTACTTACATAGGACTGTATTTGCAGTAGAATTGGATAGTTTGACGGGTAGGGAAGTGCTGCCCAATTTTTCCGTAGAATTATTCTACAGAGTAGTCTAGACGTTGATAGACTTTTATGACCATTATAGGTTGAAGTACTGCGAGTAGCGTATTCTACTCGAAGGGTGGAAAAGGCTAGCAGGATTACAGTACTTTGGAGCTATTTGCTAATAGTCGATAATCTTCGCGAGGTATGTGATTCTTCCTATCCTCTTGAGCATGATATTTTAAAAGAATATATATAGTACGGTAGACGTACGTGTGTTAACTGAACGTGGTTTTACTGCGATATCTTTTGACTTGAGTCTAATAATAAGAATCTTGAAGTATTTCAAAAGAATTAAGAATCGTTTTTGAAAGAAGAGTAATACTTGGTTTTAAAAGCTTAAGAGTTATACTAACTTTATGGGAAGTTAGGTATAACGACTTAAGAGAGGTAAAAAGAATGGTTTACTGATTTTAGAAGATAAGAGACTTGACGTAATTATATTAACATGAATTTTGTTAAAAAGTGTGAAACCTCATTCGTGAGTAATGAGTACTTGGTTTTTAAAAGGAATAATGTTTTACTGATTTCGGAAATCAGAATAAGTATCGAACAAACCACTGCAGCGTTAATAAAGGGAAATGTATTGACTAATTAAGTATTATTAAAACCAGTAGAAACCTCCATCTGCATAGAAGCTAAGATAAGACAAAATTGTATTACATTTCCTAGATCATGACTGCTTTAATAAGATTGTTATAAACAAGAATAACCTACTCATACATAAGGCATATATTGCTCAACTGTTTTAAAAGAGAATTATGTTATTAAATGATTAAGACTATGAACTATGAAATCTTTCGAAAACAAGAGACGTGAATATTTGAAATTAGGCAAACTTGAACTTTTGGAAAAGAATGTCGTTACTTGACTTTAAGAAGAAAAGTATTTTGGTTTAAAAAGCAGGGCATAATATTACCTTAGTTGTTTTAAAAGGAAAATATGGTATTATCTTTATCTGTCTTAAAAGAGCGTTTAAATGTTATGACCACACGACACCGCGTTCATGAGATGAACCGGGAATGTATTTCACTCGACACCGCGTTCATGGGATGAACCGGGAATGTATTCCACCTGATTTGATACCGCGTTCATGAGATGAACCAGGAATGTATTTCACTCGACACCGCGTTCATGGGATAAACCGGGAATGTATTCCACACGACACCGCGTTCATGAGATGAACCGGGAATGTATTTCACTCGACACCGCGTTCATGGGATGAACCGGGAATGTATTTCACACGACACCGCGTTCATGAGATGGACCGGGAATGTATTTCATACGACACCGCGTTCATGGGATGAACCGGGAATGTATACCACCTGATTTGATACCGAGTCCACGATGGACCGAATGTATTCCATACGATTTCACCTCGAGTCCATGAGATGGGCCGAGACATGTTACACGTATCACATGACTTATACCTAGACTGCCGGCAGTGAGGAAGGAATTCCACGGGCACGAGGGATGACCTTGAGGGCGTGAGTCCCTGACTTGACATGACTACTTTTATGCTGTGAACTGTAGTTTTGTTATCATATATGTCTTCTGTTTTATATAGACTATTATGATTTCATTTTCACTATTTTCGCCACATACTTGGTACTTGCATCGACTCTCCTTCGGGGCTCCGTTCATGCCGCAGTGAGGTACACCGGTTGTTGATCCTCGCCATAGGATCACAGTTCAGTATTAGGAAGCTCCATTTCTCCGAGGCTTATCTTTTGGTATGTTTCCCGAGTTGTAGGTTCTCAGACATTCGTGGGTATGGCGGGCCCCGTCCGTCATAGGTGTTGTTACATTCTTAGAGGTATGTAATCTTGTTGTGGGCAAGGTTTGTAAAAGGGATGAATCGTTCAAAAATTTATGTATATATGCGCAAGGCAACCGCTTTGTTGGCCTATTTTATTATCTTATCTCTTGTTTCATATCAGATGTTTTATATTCCGCTGATTTCTCCGATGTATGACTACTGGGTGCCCGTAAGGCACTGCACACGCCCCGGACGTCGTGACAAAAGTGGTATCGAGCGATTAATCCTCTGAAAGTGTCTACGCATCGTGTCTAGTAGAGTCTTGATTATCGGTGTGTTGTGCACCACATCTATAATCGGAGGTCGCAGGACATTTAGGATTGGTTTCCATTCTTCTCATTCCGAGATCGTGCCTGTAGTCGTGTTATAAGTTGGACCCTCCGACGTATTTCGTTTTTACCGCTTATGCCTCCGCCAAGGCAACCCGCCCAGATGGGCAAGGCAGCCGAGGAGCCGCTAGTAGGATACCGAGGAGTGCGGGGCGCAGCCCGGGCCAAGACTGAGATAGTGCTTCAGACGGCGAGTTTTGCGACGCCACTTCCCAGCAGAAGTTTAGAGCAGAGCGCCGCCGGGCCGAGACCACAAGACTGAGCCTCCACCCCACACCGGAGCAGAGGAGATGGGTTACAAAGAGATGGCCCAGTTATTGGCCAGGATAGTGGCAAGACACGAGGATAGATCGACGCAGTTCGCCTGGGGCCCAAGAGTACCCATGGTTCACCGAGATCGGATAGTTTGAGGCTACGGGACTTTCTGAGTTGTAGCCCGCCAGAGTTCTACGGGTTGAGGCCTGAGGATGATCCGCAGGAGTTCATTCGACAATTACAGCGGATCATGAGAGTGATCAAGGCTTCGGAGACCGAGTCGGTGGTCTTAGGTTCGCATCGGTTGCGTGATACTGCAGTCGACTGGTTTGATTCGTGGGAGCTGTCCCGGGGAGAGTATGCACTTCCAGCCGTATGGAACGAGTTCTCAGGGGAATTTCTTGCACATTTCATGCCTCCACAGATGAGAAGGGCTCGGGCCGACAGATTTTTGATGTTGAGGCGCACCGCGCATTTCGGGAGTACAATGTGGAGTTTGACTCATTAGCTCGATGCGTCCCGCATGGTAGCCGACATGGAGGACAGTGCACCGCCACGCCACCGCTCGATGACTACTTGGCGAGGCTTGTTCGGTGTAGCTCTTCACCGCATGGACATTGCCCGCACGCGAGCTTATGCACTGATGTGAGGAGCGAGAGGTCGACGAATGACCGAGATCGAGAGAAGAGGCCAGACAGCAGGTCCTTTGGTAACTTTCGAGGCGGACCGCCTCAAGAAGCTAGTTATGTACCTCCGCCAAGATGCAGTGGTCCTCCGCGCCTTCGTGACGCTCGAGGTATTCGAGCCGAGCCGTCGAGCTCCGTGGCTTCGGGTTACAGATATACATGGGTTTTAGCCGCCAGGATTCATGTCCCCTCGGTGCACGATGTGCAAGCGCCATCCCGGAATGTCGCTTTCATCGTGCTTGTTTCACTCGCGTCGCCGGCATGTGACGAGAGATCGCGGCTTATAGGAGGGGTACAAGCAGAATGACGCAGCCTACCGGGTCAATGGAAGGATCATCGCCTTCTATACGCCATGCACGCAGGCGTGCCTATGATTAGAGTGGAGCAGATGTTACAGGTATATTCTTACCCCTCTAGAGACTAGTATGCGTTGATGATATGATGAAGTGCTAAGTATTATGTTCAGATAGCATTATGTTAAAATTGTGTTTAGAAAACATGGTTAAGGGTAAGTTTGGGGACAGGGAAATTGTGAACCTTAGAATATTACACGTAGAGACCTTAGATTGCGAGGCCATCTTGAGTAAAAGATTTATGTTTGTGTTGACCTTTATCAGAGTGCATAGTATACGTGGGATATATTTGTGTGATAAGTCCCTGAGTGGTATGAAATAAAAGATGGTAGTTGAGCTAAGAAGATCACTAGGTTTTCGTGACTTGATTAGTGAGATTGTTCCGGATCGGGGGAACAAGTTTTTAGCGCGACGGAGGGTCGGGTTGAGGACGTATTGCGGGTCAACCCGTATGCCGGATTTAGGTGGGGTCAGTTCTGGGTGGTCCCGCCAGGTGGTAGTGTCACGAGGGTGCTAGGCCCAGGTTTAGGTAACCATCGTATGAGTTCGTGGATATGTTCGACCAAGAATCGAATCGTAAAGGCCGGGAATGGCCTTAAAGGAATTTGAGGCTAGTAAGATGACCAAGTTTGGAAGTAGTGACTCCAGAGATTTTGGAAACTGAAGCGATGACTGAAGTATGGTACGTATACTAGAAAGAGTTCCAGTGTTCGAGAAGAGTACGACGAGTGAGGAAAGAAGAGGATGTGTGTTAGAAGAATAAAGGAGATCATTTTGTTGTGAAGTGAAGATGCGAAGGGAGTATCCTTTAGACCAGGATGAAAGCTTTTGTGATGTAGGAATTATTTCTCGTGGACTTGGGTTAAGTACTTTCGCGTGTGTTATTTTGTGGCCAGGCGTGGCATTGGCAACTTGTTTCAGTTAAGAGGAACTTTATCGTTATCCGTCTTGAGAAGGAACATTCGGGACGAATGTTTCTAAGGAGGGGAGAATGTTATACCCCGTATTTCCAGAGTATGTACGTGAGGGCGTACGTACAAAAGTTTTTAGCCTTAAGTAGGCAAGGGTCGAAATATTTGTGCACAACTACCAAAAAGAATTGTTTTCCGACGAAACGTTTTCCAAACTTTGCGAAGGGAAAAATACGGCTATGTCATTTATTATTTTTGCGGATTTTTCCGAGAGATGAAATATTTTGGACCAACGAGAGGGCGACACTTGTCACCCTCAAGTTGGCGGATTTGTGGGCTTCATTTGGACGATTTCAAAGTCTTGGAGTAGGTAGGATATTTGTGATATTTTGTGTGGTAGTTGGATAAGGTACACATGGATAAATCCTCACCCTACACTTGCACACCACTTGTCTTGATCTTGGCCCTTGGTTGTCCTATAAATACCCCCCTTGGTTGAAGACTTCTTCATCCACAAAATGTTTTCAAAGTCTTGAAATCCTCCCCCCCCCTTCTTGTGTAGTTCTCTTCCAAGTCTTCCCCCTCCCCCTTTGTGAGGCCTTTTGGCCGAGAGGTACCCTCCCACGGTGCTAGCCGAAACCTACCCCCCTCCTAGTGGTGTTGTTCTCGTAAAAATACACCCCCCCTCTTGGTAGAAAAGTATTCTCCAAGTATTGTTACTATTCCAAAATACCTTGGCCCAAATACCTTGTAGTATTCCAAGGATACACCTATACTAAAAGCCCAGAAATACTATTATACTTCCCTTCAGTCACAAAAACGAAACCCTAAGGAAAATCTTCATAGTCGGTTGAAGTGTTAAGTAGAAGTTACGTAGAACTTCTAAGGGTTGTTTGGAGCGGGTTGGAGCGCCCAGAGTAGGAGCTAAACGTTGCTCAGGATCGACATATAAACTTGGATAATTTTGGGCTTATCGAGGTAAATACTCTTGTCCTTATATTGTAATTGGAAATTACATATTGTAGTAGTATAGAAATGTATATAAGATACATAGAAGGATATTACAGAAGAGAATTGAACTGTAATAGAAAGATATTGCAGAAGAGAATTAAACTGAAATCACATCAGAAGGATATTAAAGAAGATTGAACTGTACTTACATAGGACTGTATTTGCAGTAGAATTGGATAGTTTGACGGGTAGGGAAGTGCTGCCCAATTTTTCCGTAGAATTATTCTACAGAGTAGTCTAGACGTTGATAGACTTTTATGACCATTATAGGTTGAAGTACTGCGAGTAGCGTATTCTACTCGAAGGGTGGAAAAGGCTAGCAGGATTACAGTACTTTGGAGCTATTTGCTAATAGTCGATAATCGTCGCGAGGTATGTGATTCTTTCTATCCTCTTGAGCATGATATTTTAAAAGAATATATATAGTACGCAGAGACGTGTGTTAATCAACGTGGTTTTACTGCGATATCTTTTGACTTGAGTCTAATAATAAGAATCTTGAAGTATTTCAAAAGAATTAAGAATCGTTTTTGAAAGAAGAGTAATACTTGGTTTTAAAAGCTTAAGAGTTATACTAGCTTTATGAGAAGTTAGGTATAACGACTTAAGAGATGTAAAAAGAATGGTTTACTGATTTTAGAAGATAAGAGACTTGACGTAATTATATTAATATGAATTTTGTTAAAAAGTGTGAAACCTCATTCGTGAGTAATGAGTACTTGGTTTTTAAAAGGAATAATGTTTTACTGATTTCGGAAATCAGAATAAGTATCGAACAAACCACTGCAGCGTTAATAAAGGGAAATGTATTGACTAATTAAGTATTATTAAAACCAGTAGAAACCTCCATCTGCATAGAAGCTAAGATAAGACAAAATTGTATTACATTTCCTAGATCATGGCTGCTTTAATAAGATTGTTATAAACAAGAATAACCTACTCATACATAAGGCATATATTGCTCAACTGTTTTAAAAGAGAATTATGTTATTAAATGATTAAGACTATGAACTATGAAATCTTTCGAAAACAAGAGACGTGAATATTTGAAATTAGGCAAACTTGAACTTTTGAAAAAGAATGTTGTTACTTGACTTTAAGAAGGAAAGTATTTTGGTTTAAAAAGCAGGGCATAATATTACCTTAGTTGTTTTAAAAGGAAAATATGGTATTATCTTTATCTGTCTTAAAAGAGCGTTTAAATGTTATGACCACACGACACCGCGTTCATGAGATGAACCGGGAATGTATTTCACTCGACACCGCGTTCATGGGATGAACCGGGAATGTATTCCACCTGATTTGATACCGCGTTCATGAGATGAACCAGGAATGTATTTCACTCGACACCGCGTTCATGGGATGAACCGGGAATGTATTCCACACGACACCGCGTTCATGAGATGAACCGGGAATGTATTTCACTCGACACCGCGTTCATGAGATGAACCGGGAATATGAACCGGGAATGTATTTCACTCGACACCACGTTCATGGGATGAACCGGGAATGTATTTCACACGACACCGCGTTCATGAGATGGACCGGGAATGTATTTCATGCGACACCGCGTTCATGGGATGAACCGGGAATGTATACCACCTGATTTGATACCGAGTCCATGAGATGGACCGGGAATGTATTCCATACGATTTCACCTCGAGTCCATGAGATGGGCCGAGACATGTTACACGTATCACATGACTTATACCTAGACTGCCGGCAGTGAGGAAGGAGTTCCACGGGCATGAGGGATGACTTTGAGGGCGTGAGTCCCTGACTTGACATGACTACTTTTATGCTGTGAACTGTAGTTTTGTTATCATATATGTCTTCTGTTTTATATAGACTATTATGATTTCATTTTCAGTATTTTCAGTTTCACATACTTGGTACCTGTTGTACTGACCTCCTTCGGGGGGCTGCGTTCATGCCGCAGGTAGGGGTACACCGGTTGTTGATCCTCGCTCATAGGATCACGTCAACAGATTGGGAAGCTCCGTTTCTACGAAGGCTTATCTTTTGGTATGTTTCCCTGAGTTGTAGGTTCTGTACATTCAGGGGTATGGCGGGGCCCTGTCCCGTCATAGGTGTTGTTACATTCTTAGAGGTATGTAGTACTGTTGTGGGCAGGGTTTGTAAAAGGGATGTAACTGTTCAAAAATTTCTGTATATATGCAAGAAGGCAACCGTTTTGGTTGGCCTGTTTTATTATCTTATCTCTTGTTTCATATCTGTATGTTTTATATTCCGCTGATTTCTCTGATGTATGACTACTTGGGTGCCCGGGTAAGGCACCAGTCACGGGCCCCGGGACGGGTCGTGACATATACGCAAACTCAACTAGAGGTAAATGATCCTCCCAGCTACCCCTGAAGTCAATAACACAGGCTCGCATCATATCCTCAAGAGTCTGAATAGTGCGCTCTGCCTGTCCGTCTGTCTGAGGATGGAATGCGATTGTGCTCACCAAGGCCCCTAATCCTTTCGAAGGACCTCCGAAGTTAGCCAGAACCGGGCTCCTGTCTCGATATGATGGAAATAGGGACCCCATGCGATCAAGATCTCTGATGTAAAGTCCGCATAATCCTCACCGAAAGGTCATCCCGACGGAAAAAGTGGGCTGATTTCACACCGTCGACGATAACCCAAATAGAATCATGCTTCCTCGGAGTGCGAGGTAATCCTGTGATAAAGTCCATGTTGATCACCTCCCACTTCCAGGTCGGGATCTCTATCGCCTGCAATAAACCACCAGGTCTCTGGTGTTCTACCTTCACCTTCTGACAACATGGGCACTGAGCCACAAACTCTGCAACGT
The DNA here is from genome assembly GCA_029844215.1 of Przewalskia tangutica. NCBI lineage: Eukaryota > Viridiplantae > Streptophyta > Magnoliopsida > Solanales > Solanaceae > Przewalskia > Przewalskia tangutica. The sequence goes on from CM056733.1 coordinate 21,148,456, forward strand.
CCCTCTTCAAGCCATCCCACCAATACACAGATCTGAGGTCGTGGTACATCTTGGTCGACCCCGGATGGATAGAGTAACGCTGCAGCGTGCTTCCCTAGAACTCGGCCGAAGTCCTGAAATATCTGGAACACACAACCTGCCCTCGAACCTTAGCACCCCATCAGGTGCTACCTCAAAAGGACCCTTTCCCTCACGAAGGGCTGTATCACGGTACCGTGTCAAAACCGGATCCTCAAACTGTTGCCTCTTCACCTTCTCGACGATGGAAGACTCGGCAACCTCTCGAACTCGGACCCCACTGCTATCAGAATCAATCAATCGGACTCCAAGGCTCGCTAGCTGATGCAACTCGCGGACCATGCTCCTCCTCTCTGGCTGTACATCTGATAGACTCCCCATCGACCTACGACTAAGGGCATCTGCCACAACATTGGCCTTCCCTGGGTGGTATAGGATGTCGACATCGTAATCCTTGAGCAGCTCTAACCACCGCCTCGCCGTAAGTTCGGCTCCTCCGCTGAAGATATACTGGAGGCTCTTGTGGTCTGTATAAATATCCACATGAACCTCATACAAATAGTGCCTCCAGATCTTCAAAGCGTGAATCACCGCTGCCAACTCCAAATCATGGGTGGGGTAGTTCCTCTCGTGCTTCTTAAGCTGTCGGGATGCGTATGCTATATGTCACGACCCGAACCCGGGCCCGTGACTGGTGCCTTACCCCGGGCACCCTAGTGACACAACATCAGAGTAATCAGCGGAATATAAACAATAACATGAAATAACAAGAAGTATTAAAACAATAATCTGTGAAAACTTGCCTTTCGGCATAGATAAACAATCTTTTAAAGCGAACAGTTTAATCCTTTTTACAACCCTGCCCACATCGCATTACTGCACTCTATGAATGAAATGACAACAACGACGGGACAGGGCCCCGTCATACCCCTGAATGTAAGCATCTACAACAACAGGGGACTATACCAAGATAAGCCTCCGGAGAAACGGAGCTTGCCCAAACGCCGAATCAGGACCCTAAGAGCGAGGATCAACGATCGGTGTACCTTTACTCGCGCATGAACGCACTTCGGCGAGGTCGATAACAGTACCAAGTATGTGAAACCAAAATAACTCAGAATGAAATCATAGTCTATACGAAGCAGAGACATGTATGATAACCAAACTACGCTCACCATAAATAGCGATTATGCCAAGTCGTGACTCACGCCTCAAGTCATCACTCAAATTTAACAATGGGTCTCACGCCCACAACATCAATCGTGCGTGGAATACCTTCCTCACCGCCAGCGGTTATGATATACAAGCACCAAGGAATACATGAACACCGTGTCCCACCCGTGTCCTAATAAAACAAGACAGGTAAGTGCGAAGGCATAGCCGACTACTAACACCTACAGCATCAACAAGGTCATAAAGCGTGTCATGATATCTGCCTGCACCGTCACATGATAAAAGCGGTCACTCGCCCGCAAAGATCAAATGCGGCGTCTAGCCCTCGAACTTTCCGTAGCTCGCGTAGGCCAACCTCATAGGCCCGCATGAGGTATAACCCCGCATCGAGGGTAGCTACTCCCAAGCATCGCCCCGACTCGTAGTCCGCATGGCCACAAAGACCGCGTGACCACGCGGCCGTAAACTAACACGGAACTCCGTAGTTCCGCATGGATCCCCGACCCGCATGAGGTATTCTCGAATCATGGTCCTGCATCACCGAGTCTACCCCAGACGGAGGGCAACCTCCGGACACAAGTCAAGGTAAGTGGTACAATACCAACATAACTACCGATAGTCAAACAACTTTAAGCGCGATCGAGGAAAACCCCTTTACACTAACATCACAAGATACTAACACACGTAGATCCTAACATGTTTACTTATCAAATCAACAAGAAAGTATTACAAGGCTATCACAAACCAATACAATCAAGTTATTCACACAAGGTACTTTCTATTAACAAGTTCGTATCTACCCCCAAAGTACTTCACACATTAAATCTTTAAAAGATCCGTTCTTCCACATAAGTCACACAATACCCATAGTATAAAATAGAGTGATATTTTTTAAGTAAACCCAAAACACTTACCTTTGTAAAATCAAGTAACAACATTATTTTCCAAACGCCCAAGTTTGCCTAATTTCAAATGCTCAAGTCACTTATTTTAGAAAGGTTTCATAACTCATAGTCTTAATCTCTTTTAAAACATTTGAGTAACATAAGTCTTATGTGTGAATAGGTTATTCTTGTTTATAATTATCTTACTACAACAGCCATGACCTAGAAAATATAATATCATTTTGTCTCATCTTAGTTTCTATGCAGATGGAGGTTTCTACTGGTTTTAATAATACAACTCATTAGTCAGTACATTTTCCTTTATTAACGCTGCAGTGGTTTGGCGATACACATTACGATTTCAAATCAAGAAACATTCTTAAGCCGTTATACCTAACTTCCCATAAAGCTAGTATAACTCTTAAGTTTTCAAAAACCAAGTATTACTCTCCCTTCAAAACGATTTATAATTCTTTTGAAATACATCAAGTTCTTTATTATAACAAGCCAGTTATAATTCACATCAGTTACCTTTTAAAACCACAAGGTATTTTCTTACCTACATAAAGCTGTTATGACCAACTTCCCATAAAGCCGTTATAACACTTTATGTTTTTAAAAACAATCAAACACAGTTAACACATGTACGTCTACCGTACTACATAGTTCACACATATCATGCTAGAAGAGATAGGAAAAGGTTCACATACCTCGCGACGAGTATCGACTAATAGCAAAAACGCTCCAAGTACTTCCAACCGTCGGCTACTCCTTAAGCCAAGTAGATCGCGCCACACGTAGTACTTCAACCTATAAGGCCACAAGGCGCTTATTAACATTTAGATCTCATCGTAGAACATTCTACCGAAAATTCGGCAGCACCTCCCCCCCCCCGCAACAGCGTAAATCTCCTCCTCTAACGAGGCCGGCCACCAAGCCAACCAGGGGGGGGGGGGGTTTACACGTCTAACCGGACGTGTACAATTCTACTCAGCAATACTACACAAGTCTACTGCAATACAGTCCTATGTAAATACATTCGATTCTTTTCTTTATTCTTGGGCTTAAGTCAAAAGACATTGCCAAAGATTAAGCTTAGTTCTATATATAGTATACTTCAACTATATATTCTAACAACATGTAATTTCCAATTACAAATAGAGGGACAAGATAATTACCTCGATAAGCCCATAATTATCCAAGTATAAATGTCGATCCTTAGCAACGCTTAGCTCCTACTCCGGGTGCTCCAACCCGCTCCAAACAACCCTTAGAAGTTCTAACCAACTTCTACTTAAATACTTCAATCAATCAATGAAGATTTCCTTAGGGTTTCGGTTTGAGACAAAAGGACATACTGTAGTATTTCCTGCTCTACGTATAGAGGTTTCTTTGGAATACTACAAGGTATACGGCTAAGGTAATGTGGGTCTAGTAACAATACTTTGGAGAGTATTTCTACCAAGAGGGGTGTATTCTACGAGAACAACAAGGCAGGGGTACCTCACGACACCACTAGGAGGGTGTACCTCGGCCAAGGCCTCTAGGAGTGGTGCACCCTGGCCAAGGCTTCACAAAGGAAGAGGAGGGACGAAACCAACAAGGAGGGAGGAGGTTTTCAAGACTTGGAAATTATGGAATGGATGAAGAAGTCTTCAAAGGGAGGGTATTTATAGGCCAAACAAAGGCCAACCAAGGGCCAAGATCTAGCCAAGTGGGGGGCAAGTGGAGGGCCAAGATATGCCCAAGTGCCCCCTAGACCCTACTCCTTAAAACCCTCACAAATATCTACACAAATATCTACCAACACTTGCTCATCCATTCGGCCCTAACCGCCCCTTCAAGTCCACCAACGAGAGGGTGCCAAGTGTTGCCCTCTCGTTGGTCCAAAACGTTTCGTCTCTCGGAAAAATCCGCAAAAATACTAAATGACATAGCCGTAATTTACCCTTCGTAAGTTAGGTAGAACGTTTCGTCGAAAAACGACTCTAACCGGGTGTTGTGTACAAACATATTTCGGCCAAGGGTGCCACATGGGGGTGACACGTGTCGCCCCCCGATTCGTCCAAAATATTTCGTCTTCCGAAAATATCCATAACGGCCAAAATCTCAAAATCAAAGCGGGCCCCACAAAACCGTAAATTTCTCCCGTGGGCCCCACGTGACCATTTCCGAAAATAAAATCCCAAAATTCTAATATAATCTAAGAAGTCCAAATACCAAATCTGGGAATCCAATTCCCATTAACGAACCTTTTTCCTTCACAAAAACCGGAAACTTTTCCGTGGAAAAATCACCTCTTTCTTCCTTTCCAATCTTTCTGTCGTATTCTCGTACGTACGTCCTCGCATACATACCCTGGAACTACGGGGTATAACATTCTCCCCCCCTTAGAAACATTCGTCCCGAATGTTCCTTCTAAGTCCCCAAACATACAAGCGTCGATATAGTCTCTACTACTATACTTACGAACAATCTCGCCACACCGCCACGGAAACACCTGCGCAAAAACTTACATCCAAGCCCACGAGGAAACACCTCTACATCACCACAAATACCTCTTCCCGGGGTCAAAAATATACTTCCTTAGTCACTGATACCACTTTTGTCACTTTGTCGCGAGCCTTGCTCCGACGACCCAACAAATGGTACCGGGCTGCGATCCACGAGGCACGCCTTCGCCCTTCTCGTGATGTGCCATACGGAGCCACGGTTCGGGTGCTGTTCGTGGTAGAGGCTCGCCTCTAATACGCCACCCAACAACAATACGAAGACGGACGTCGCCTCCTAAGTCGGACGGCAATTGTTAACATATAAGCAACCCGCCTATTCTTCACATGAACTCAAAAGGCCCAAAGTAACTCGGGCTAATTTCTTCGCTTTCCAAAACTCGTCACACCCAATCCGGTGGTACTTTCGAAGATCGACCGTCACCAACTCTAAGCGTCGTCGCCGATTATCCGTACGATTTCTCTGAGCTGCCAGAACCTCTTCTGGACAAACTTCACCCTAACCGCAGTCTGCTGGAACAAGCCTGAACCAACTATCTGAACCTTGCCAACGTCGAACCAATCGACCGGAAACTTACACTTCCGCCCCCTACAAGGCTTCATAAGGCGACATCCGAACACTGAAATGGTAGCTTAAACGCTCCCTCCACAGGAACCAACAATCCTCACAATTACCCCTGAAATCCACACACTGGCCCGAGGGGAATGCGATTCTGAGACTCACCTGAGTTCTTAACCCTGCCTGGTCAAACTCTTAGAAAACGAAAATAGCCACAACATGGGCTTCACTGCCTGTCATAAGGTGAAGGTAGGCACCCCGTGCAGCCTTACAACCTTTCTGATATAATCAACACTGCAAGTACATGGTCTCGATCGAAACACGACGGCAAACCCATCGGTCCGACATCGGTCGAATGCATCCACGAACTCAGACTGGTTAACTAAACATGGGCCTAACACCCTCATGACCCTATCACAAGGCGGGACAACAACAAACTGAACCCACCATAAAACAGGTCGCGGGTTGACCCGCGACGTGGCCTCAACCTCGACCCAAGAACGCCAAGAAACACTAGTTCCCCGAAGGAACAATCTCACTAATCACGTTCCGAAAACCTAGCGGTCTTCTTAGCTCAACTACCCCCTTTCATTCCACACTACTAGGGACCTATCCCAAACATAGCTCACGTGCACTATGCACTTCTGATAAGGATCAAACATAACACTACACCTTTTCTTGAGATGGCCTCACCTCTAAGGTCTCTACGTATAACACTCTAAGGCTCCCACCTTCTCTATCCCCCAAAATCTTACTCGGTTAACCCACCATGATTTCTAATCACAACTAACATACTGCTATCAGAACATAGCACTTAAGGTATACTCACCTTATCAAACATACAGATCTCTAGAGGGTTAAGGATAATCTATATCTACTGCTTCACTCCCCTTAGTCGTTCTAATCAACCCCGCCTGCAGGCGTAGCTAAGGAAGGTGACGAACTACCCACCGATCCTCAAGGCTAAGTCCTCCTACCAGACACTCTTTCGACATCGACTCGACGGTCATAGTACAACAAGTACGAACTAAAAGACGACATTCCCGATGGCGTCGCAAATCGCGGAACCGAAGCCCCGAGTTCTAACCAACTCCTGCATACCCCGAACGCCCGAAATCCGGAAGACCACTCTGCATTGTGGATGTGCATAATCAAATCTCGCGAGGTGACTCGCCGAAAGTTACCAAAGGACTCGCTGCCTCGCCCTCTTCTCGCCCTTGGTTAACCCGTCGATCTCTACGTTTCTACTGCCGTGTATAAGCTCGCATACGTGCCATGCTCGCCTAATCGAAGAACTACTTGCACAACCTCTCGTTGATATTCATCAAGACTCGCAGACATCGGTATACTCTCGGTAGTTAAATCCATAGCTAGTAACAGGTCGCCTTTGCAATCCATATTCTCTGCTCGGTCGTAACCAAGGTTCAAATATCATGGCCGCAGAGAACTGCCGCCGCCGTGCTAAACTTTACTGGGGCTAGTGATGTCGCAGAAATCCCCGAATGAAGCACCTTACTCAGGTGATGATTGGGCCTGTGCCCTCGCCACCCTCTGAACTCTACTCGCAGCTCCCTCGGCTGCCTTGCCCTCCTGGGCCCGGATTGCCCTACGCGGAGGCATAACGGTAAGGGAAAGAAATACGTCAGAGGGTCCAACTTACAACACAGCTCTAAGGCACGATCTCAGAGTGAGAAGAATAGAAACCAATCCTAAATACCCTATAGCCTCCTGATTATTGGTGTGGTGCACAACACACCGATAATCAAGACTTCATCGATACGGTCTGTAGACACTTTCCGAGGATTAACTGCTCTGATACCACTTTTGTCACGACCCGAACCCGAGCCCGTGACTGGTGCCTTACCCCGGGCACCCTAGTGACACAACATCAGAGTAATCAGCGGAATATAAACAATAACATGAAATAACAAGAAGTATTAAAACAATAATCTGTGAAAACTTGCCTTTCAAGATATAAACAATCTTTTAAAGCGAGCAGTTTAATCTTTTACAACCCCGCCCACATCGATTACATGCACTTATGAATGAAATGACAACAACGACGGACAGGTTCCGTCATACCCTGAATGTAGCATCTACAACAACAGGGACTATACGAAGATAAGCCTCCGAGAAACGGAGCTTTCCCAAACGCCGAATCGTGACCCTAAGAGCGAGGATCAACGACTGGTGTACCTTTACCTGCGGCATGAACGCAGCCCCCCGAAGGAGGTCAGTACAACAGGTACCAAGTATGTGAAACCGAAAATAACTACTGTAAATGAAATCATAGTAGTCTATACGAAGCAGGAGACATGTATGATAACCAAACTACAGTTCACCATAAATAAGCAGTTATGCCAAGTCAGGGACTCACGCCCTCAAGTCATCACTCAAATTTAACAATGGGTCTCATGCCCACAACATCAATCGTGCCCGTGGAATACCTTCCTCACTGCCGGCAGTTTATGATATACAAGCACCAAGGAATACACATGAACACCGTGTCCCACCGTGTCCTAATAAAACAAAGACAGGTAAGTGCGAAGGCATAGCCGACTACTAACACCTACGCATCAACAAGGTCATAAAGCGTGTCATGATATCTGTCTGCAGTCACATGATAAAAGCCGGTCACTCGCGCAGATCAAATGTGCGCGTCTAGCCCCGAACTTTCCGTAGCCCCGCATAGGCCAACCTCATAGGCCCGCATGAGGTATAACCCCGCATCGAGGGTAGCTACTCCCCGGCATCGTCCTGGACTCGCAGTCCGCATGGCCACAAAGACCGCATGACCACAAGGGCCGTAAACTAACCTGGAACTCCCGTAGTTCCGCATGGATCCCCTGGACCCGCATGAGGTATTCTCGAATCATGGTCCTGCATCACCGAGTCTACCCCGCGGAGGCGACAACCTCCGGACACAAGTCAAGGTAAGTGGTACAATACCAACATAACGGCTGATAGTCAAACAACTTTAAGCGCAGTCGAGGGGAAAACCCCTTTACACTAACATCACAAGATACTAACACACGTAGCATCCTAACATGTTTACTTATCAAATCAACAAGAAAGTATTACAAGGCTATCACAAACCAATACAATCAAGTTATTCACACAAGGTACTTTCTATTAACAAGTTCGGGTATCTACACCCAAAGTACTTCACACATTAAATCTTTAAAAGATCCGTTCCTTCCACATAAGTCACACAATACCCATAGTATAAAATAGAGCGATCGTTTTTTTAAGTAAACCCAAAACACTTACCTTTGTAAAATCAAGTAACAACATTATTTTCCTAACGCCCAAGTTTGCCTAATTTCAAATGCTCAAGTCACTTATTTTAGAAAGGTTTCATAACTCATAGTCTTAATCTCTTTAAAACATTTGAGTAACATAAGTCTTATGTGTGAATAGGTTATTCTTGTTTATAATTATCTTACTACAAAGACCATGACCTAGAAAATGTAATATCATTTTGTCTCATCTTAGTTTCTATGCAGATGGAGGTTTCTCTGGTTTTAATAATACAACTCATTAGTCAAGACATTTTCCTTTATTAACGCCGCAGATGGTTTGGCGATACACATTCGATTTCCAAATCAAGAAACATTCTTAAGCCGTTATACCTAACTTCCCATAAAGCTAGTATAACTCTTAAGTTTTCAAAACCAAGTATTACTCTCCTTCAAAACGATTTATAATTCTTTTGAAATACATCAAGTTCTTTATTATAACAAGCCGCTATAATTCACATCGCTACCTTTAAAACCACAAGGTATTTTCTTACCTACATAAAGTCATATGACCAACTTCCCATAAAGCCGTTATAACACTTTATGTTTTTAAAAACAATCAAACACAGTTAACACATGTACGTCTACCGTACTACATAGTTCACACATATCATGCTAGAAGAGATAGGAAGAGGTTCACATACCTCGCGACGAGTATCGACTAATAGCAAAAACGCTCCAAGTACTTCCAACCGTCGGCTACTCCTTAAGCCAAGTAGATCGCGCCACATGTAGTACTTCAACCTATAAGGCCACAAGGCGCTTATTAACATTTAGATCTCATCGAGAACATTCTACGAAAATTCGAAGACTCTCCCGCAACAACAGCTTAAATCTCCTCCTCTATCGAGGCCGGCCACCAAGCCAACCAGGGGGGGGGGGGGTTTACACGTCTAACCGGACGTGTACAATTCTACTCAGTAATACTACACAAGTCTACTGCAATACAGTCCTATGTAAATACAGTTCAGTTCTTTTCTTTATTCTTCAGGCTTAAGTCAAAAGACATTGCCGCAGTACTAAGCTTAGTTCTATATATAGTATACTTCAACTATATATTCTAACAACATGTAATTTCCAATTACAAATAGAGGGACAAGATAATTACCTCGATAAGCCCATAATTATCCAAGTATAAATGTCGATCCTTAGCAACGCTTAGCTCCTACTCCGGGTGCTCCAACCCGCTCCAAACAACCCTTAGAAGTTCTAACCAACTTCTACTTAAATACTTCAATCAATCAATGAAGATTTCCTTAGGGTTTCGGTTTGAGACAAAAAGGACATACTGAGTATTTCCTGCTCTACGTATAGAGGTTTCTTTGGAATACTACAAGATATACGGCTAAGGTAATTTGGGTATAGTAACAATACTTTGAGAGTATTTCTACCAAGAGGGGTGTATTCTACGAGAACAACAAGGCAAGTGGGGTACCTCACGGCACACCACTGTGAGTGGTGTACCTCGCCAAGGCCTCAGGAGGGTGCACCTCGGCCAAGGCTTCACAAAGGAAGAGGAGGGACGAAACCAACAAGGAGGAGGGAGGTTTTCAAGACTTGGAAATTATGGAATGGATGAAGAAGTCTTCAAAGGGGGAGGGTATTTATAGGCCAAGCAAAGGCCAACCAATGGCCAAGATCTAGCCAAGTGGGGGGGCAAGTGGAGGGCCAAGATATGCCCAAGTGCCCCCTAGACCCTACTCCTTAAAACCCTCACAAATATCTACACAAATATCTACCAACACTTGCTCATCCATTCGGCCCTAACCGCCCCTTCAAGTCCACCAACGGTAGGGTGCCAAGTGTTGCCCTCTCGTTGGTCCAAAACGTTTCGTCTCTCGGAAAAATCCGCAAAAATACTAAATGACATAGCCGTAATTTACCCTTCGTAAGTTAGGTAGAACGTTTCGTCGAAACACGACTCTAACCGGGTGTTGTGTACAAACATATTTCGGCCAAGGGTGCCACATGGGGGTGACACGTGTCGCCCCGATTCGCCCAAAATATTTCGTCTTCCGAAAATATCCATAACGCCAAAATCTCAAAATCAAAGCGGGCTACAAAATCAGAATTTCTCCCGTGGCCCCACGTGACCATTTCCGAAAATAAAATCCCAAAATTCTAATATAATCTAAGAAGTCCAAATACCAAATCTGGGAATCCAATTCCCATTAACGAACCTTTTTCCTTCACAAAAACCGGAAACTTTTCCGTGGAAAAATCACCTCTTTCTTCCTTTCCAATCTTTCTGTCGTATTCTCGTACGTACGTCCTCGCATACATACCCTGGAACTACGGGGTATAACACTATAACCTTGCCCTGCTGCATCAACACACATCCCAACCCGATGCCTGACGCATCACAATACACGACATAGCCGTCTGGACCCTCTGGAAGAGTAAGAACGGGGGCGGTCGTCAGTCTCTCCTTCAGTAACTGGAAACCCTGCTCACAAGCATCAGTCCACTGAAACTTAGCTGCCTTCTGAGTCAGCCTAGTCAATGGGGCAGAGATAGAAGCAAACTTCTCTACGAACCGCCGATAATAACCTGCAAGGCCCAGAAAACTGCGCACCTCTGTCGGAGTAGTAGGTCGAGGCCAACTCCTGACTGCCTCGATCTTGGCCGTATCCACCCGAATACCATCAGCCCCGACAATATGCCCAAGAAAAGCCACCGAAGTCAACCAGAACTCACACTTCGAAAACTTGGCGTATAACTGCTGGTCCTGGAGAACTCTCAGCACAGTCCTCAAATGCTCCGCATGCTCCTGCTCTGAGCGGGAATAAACCAAGATGTCATCAATGAACACTATCACAAACGTGTCCAAAAATGGCTTGAACACTCGGTTCATCAGATCCATAAATACCGCCGGAGCATTGGTCAACCCGAAAGACATGACCCTGAACTCATAATGCGTCACGTCCAAATGCGATCTAGGGACATCCGCCTCTCTAACACGCACCTGATGATAGCCCAATCGCAGATCAATCTTGGAGAAACATCTCGCACTCGCAATCGTTGAACAAATCATCAATCACGGAAGGGGTGTTATACCCCGTATTTCCAGAGTATGTACGTGAGGGCGTACGTATAAAAATTTAAGCCTTAAGATTAGGCAAGGTTCGAATTTGGGCACAAGTGCCGAAAGGAGTCGTTTTTCGACGAAACGTTTTACTAAACTTGCGAAGGGAAAATTCCGGCTATGTCATTTCTAATTTTTGCGGATTTTTCCGAGAGACGAAACATTTTGGACCAACGGGAGGGTGACATGTGTCACCCTCACATTGGAAGGACTTGGGGCGGCAATGGGACGAAAAAGAGCACTTTAGTTGGTAGGATATTTTGTGCAAGTTGTGTGGTAGATGGATAAGGTCCACATGGTTAAAATCTAGCCCTACACTTGCACCACACTTGTCTTCATCTTGGCCATTGGTTGGCCTTTGGTTAGCCTATAAATACTCCCCTAAGTTGAAGACTTTCTTCATCCTCACTTGAAAACTTCTAAGGCAAAATCCTCCCTCTCCCTCTTGTGCTCTCGCCGCCACACCCCTCCCCTTGTGGCGCCTAGCCAAACACCCTCCCCTCTCGAGGCCCTCACGAGAATACCCTCGCCCTAGCCTAGTTGCTAGTCGAAATACTACCCCCCTTGGTTGAGAAATACTTCTCCAAGTATTGTTGTAATGCCCAAAATACCTTAGCCCTTATACCTTGTAGTACTTTCCAAAGTACCCTCTATACGAAAAACCCGAAAAATACTATTATACTTTCTTTAGCCATTAAACGAAACCCTAAGGAAAACCTTCATAGTCGGTTGAAGTGTTAAGTAGAAGTTGCGTAGAACTTCTAAGGGTTGTTTGGAGCGGGTTGGAGCACTCGGAGTAGGAGCTTAACGTTGCTCAGGAGCGACATTATACTTGGATAATTTTTGGGCTCATCGAGGTAAATACTACTGTCCTTCTATTGTAATTGGAAATTACATACTGTAGTAGTATAGAAATGAATAAAAGATTCATAGAAGAGATTTGAACTGTAATAGAAGGATATTACAGAAAATGATTGAACTGAAATCACTTCAGAAGAATATAAGTAGAAGTTAAACTGTACTTACATAGATCAGACATAAGAGATCGATAACCTTTATTGGTTGAATGTTTTGCAAGTAGCATGTGCTACTTAGAAGGTGGACAAGGCTAGCCGGGTTATAGCCGTGGAGCGTTTTGCTTATAGTCGATAATCGTCGCGAGGTATGTGATTCTTCATATACTCTTGAGCATGATATTTTAAAGGAAGATATATATAGTACGGCAATGTCTTTTGACTTAAGCCTGAATAATATATAGTACGGTAGACGTACGTGTGCTAATTGAACGTAGTTGTACGGCAATGTCTTTTGACTTAAGCCTGAATAATAAGAAACTTGAAGTATGTCACAAGAGTTAAGAAACCCTTTTTGAAAGAAAAGTAACACTTGGTTTTAAAGGTTTTAAAAAGAGTTATACTAGCTTTATGGGGAGTTAGGTATAACGTCTTAAGAAAGGTAAAGAAAATGGTTTACTGATTTTAGAAGTTAAGAGACTTGATCTTATAAGATAAGAGACTTAACTTAAATGGATTAATATGAGTTTTGGGTAAACCTCATTCGTGAGTAATGAGTACGTGGTTTTTAAAAGGAATAATGTTTTACTGATTTCAGAAATCAGAATGTGTATCGACAAACCACTGCAGCGTTAATAAAGGAAAATGTATTGAATAATGAAGTATTATTAAAACCAGTAGAAACCTCCATCTGCATAGAAGCTAAGATGAGACAAAATGATATTACATTTCCTAGATCATGGCTGCTTAATAAGATTTATGAACAAGAATAACCTACTCGCCTATGGCATATGTTACTCAATTGTTTTAAAAAGAGATTAAGACATTGAACTATGAAACTTTTCAAAAACGAGACTTGCGTAATTAAAATTAGGCAAACTGGAACCTTAGGGAAAAGAAAGGCATTGTGTTGTCTTAAAATGGTTTAAAACTTAAAGTGTTATAACAGTTTTATGGGAAGTTGGTTATAACGACTCTATGAAAACAAAAGAAGGGTTTTTATCATTGGTTTAATGTGGGAACTTGGCTTTAGAAAGAGAAGTTGTTTTGGTTTGCTTAAAAGATGTAAGTCACTCTATTTTATACTACGGGTATCGGGTGATTTTCATAAAAGGTATGGATCTCTTAAAAGGAATTTAACGTACGTAGTACTTTAGGGTTAAAACCCGGACTTTGATATAAAATGAAAGTACTTAGAGTTGTGTATAACTTGCCTATGCTTGTTGTTGTGTAACTTGCCCATGCTTGTTGTTGTGTAACTTGCCTATGCTTGTTGTTGTGTAACTTGCCTATGCTTGTTGTTGTGTAACTTGCCTATGCTTATTGAGATAGTCTTTGTTGTGCAAGAATTGTGTTTCTATTCTACCGCGTTTCTCGATGGAGGGCCGGTTGACTTGTTGAGAACTTACTTGGACGTACCGGCAGTGACGGGAGATTCCACGGGTATGCTTCCATTAGCATTGGTACATGGGCATGTCTACACCGTTGATGGATTCTGTGGACATGTGACCATTTTTGGTTATGGCGAAGTATCGTGACTTACGGTTGTGATTGGGTGCGTAGCCTGTTTACTTGCCCCCGTCAGCTACGTGGCGCAGGTGGATCTGGTACAGGTTGTTGCACTTACCACGTGTCAGCTTCGCGGCGAAGTATCGTGACTTACGGTTGTGATCGGGTGCGTAGCTTGTATACTTGCCCCCGTCAGCTACGTGGCGCAGGTGGATCGGGTATAGGTTATTGCACTTGCCACGTGTCAGCTTCGCGAGTCAGTATAGTGACGAGGTCTCGTGGTACGGCTTTGGCATCAGGTAGGACTTGGTGTTCAGGTGTACTCCTTGGTGTTGTTATATCATAGACTGCCGGCAGTGAGGAAGGAATTCCACGGGCACGAGTGATGATTTGGAGGGCGTGAGTCCCTGACTTGATATGACTGTTTATATGTTGGCATCGTAGTTTGGTTATCATACATGTCTCCCGCTTTATATAGATCGCTATGATTTCATTTATAGTACTTACGCTTCACATACTTGGTACTGTTATCGACCTCCTTCGGCTGCGTTCATGCTGCAGTGTAAGTACATCGGCTGTCGATCCCCGCTTTTAGGATCACCTTTCAGCGTATTGGGAAGCTCCGTTCCTTCGGAGGCTTATCTTTGGTATGTTACCCTGAGTCTGTAAGTTCTTGTACATTCAGGGGTATGGCGGGGCCCTGTCCCGCCATAGTTGTTGTAAAAATCTTAGAGGTCTGTAGCACTGTTGTGGGCAGGGTTGTAAGGATTGTAACTGTTCAAATGTTTATATATATATATGTTGAAAGGCAACCATTTTGGTTGGCCTGTTTTCTTTCATCTTGATCCATGTCTATTTGCATGTTTAAGTTTTTAATTTCCGCTGGTTTTCTCTGATGTTGTATCACTAGGGTGCCCGGGGTAAGGCACCAGTCACGGGCCCGGGTTCGGGTCGTGACAGGGGGTATCTGTTCTTAATGGTCACCTTGTTCAGCTGCCTGTAATCAACACACATGCGCAGCGTCCCGTCCTTCTTCTTCACGAACAATACCGGCGCTCCCAAGGGAGAAACACTAGGTCTGATGAAGCCCTTCTCCAGCAAATCGCTCAGCTGGTCCTTCAACTCTCTCAACTCGGCAGGTGCCATTCTGTATGGCGGAATAGAAATAGGCCGAGTGTCTGGCAGCACATCGATACAAAACTCTATCTCCCTCTCAGGAGGGATACCCGGGAGGTCGTCTGGAAACACATGCAGGAACTCTCTCGACCATCGAATCGATCAAAATCTGGTACCGCAGCCTCAGTATCAAACACCCGAATGAGATGGTAGATATACCCCTTCTGCACCATCTTCTTAGCCTTTAGGTAGGAAATAAACCTACCCCTCGGCGACACAGTGTTCCCCTCCCACTCAATAATCGGCTCCCCAGGAAACTGGAATCATACCACTCTCTCCCTGCAGTCTACATTGGCATAGCAAGAAGCTAGCCAATCCATGACCATGATCACATCGAAATCAGTCATGTCCAGCTCTATCAAGTCGGCTAGGGTCTGACGACTGCATAAGGTCACCGACAAGCCCTATATACCGCCGAGCTACCACCGAATCACCCATCGCGTAGCTACCTCGAAAAGGGTCTATGGACTCGAGCTCTATCCCTATCCTACTAGCAACAAGGGGAGATATATAGGCGAGTAGAACCCGATCTATCAAGGCATACACGCCACAACACGAATCGATAAAGTACCGTGGCGACATCGTGAGGCCTCCCGTCCTGCCTACCGACAAGGCATATATGCGGTTCTGAGGACCGCTAGAACTGGGACCCGTGCCACGACCTCTGCGCGACCGCCCATGAGTGCCCTCGCCCGGGCGAGTAATCGTAGGAGATGAAGAAGACCCGAAAGACCCGTAGCCGACTCACCTGCGCGCCGCTTGGTCGGACAGCTCGCAAAGTGACCGGCTGGCCGCAATCGTAACAAACTCCCGAGCGCACCACAATTCCCATAATGGGATCTACCGTCGGCCACACCGGCGAGGCGGTGGTCCCGTCGCCAAGACCTCTGCTACTCGGCGTCAAGTCCCAGGGCCGTGGTGCGCCTCTCGAATACCCGCCGCCCCGAGGACGGTGTAGGAGTGCTCGAGCCGTGGTGCAAATCTAGAGTGCTGCTGAGGCCGCCCACCTCGATAGCAACCAAAAGACCTGCCGCCCCGGTCTTCTTCATCGTTGTCTCACAACCCGGCCTCACGCCTCGCATCCAAGTGCATGAGCTGCGTGCGGGTAATGTCCATGCTGGTGAAGAGCCACACCCGCACAAGACTCGGCCATATAATCATCTAGCCCGGTGGCGTGGCGATGCACCGCCCTCCATATCTCGCTACCAACGCGAGGACATATCGAGCCAACGAATCGAACTCAACGTTGTACTCCTAATCTAGGCCCTCTGCCTCAAAGAACAAAAATCTGTCACTGTTCCTCATCCGTGGAGGCAAGAAGTGAGTGAGAAAGGCCTCGAGAACTCGTCCCAAGTAGCTAGGACGCGTGCTCTCCGGGATAACTCGCGAATCAAACCAATCGATCGCGGTATCACGCACCTATGTGAACCGAAGATCACGAACTCGGTCTCTGAAGCCTTGATCACTGCATGATCCTTCAGAATCGACGGATGAACTCCTGCGGATCATCCTCGAGCCTCGACCGTAGAACTCTAGCGGCTACAACTCGTAAAATCCGTAGCCTCAAACCGCGATCTCGAGTGAACCACGTGCACCGCTGAATCGAATCGCTGTGATCCAAATTTATCTCATGTTCGCCACGATCTTGGCGATGAATCGGGCCATCTCTCAGAACCCATCTCATCCGCTCCGGTGTGGCCGGAGGTGCAGTATCGTGGTCTCATCGACCGCTGCGCCCCTAAACTCGCTGGGGCCGGCGTCGTGGAACTCGCCGACTCGGGTATAGACTGGGCCTGAGCCCTCGTGACTCTCGGTGTCCTACTAGCGCTCCTCACGCCTTGCCCTTCTGGGCCCGGGTTGCCTTACGTGGAGGCATAACTGTTAAATAAAGGAAATACGTTAGAGGGGTCCAACTTATAACACAGCTCTAAGGCACGATCTTAGAGTGAGAATAATGGAAACCAATCCTAAATATCTTATAGCCTCCTGATTATTGGTGTGGTTCACAACACACCGATAATCAAGACTGTTATACCCCGTATTTCCAGAGTATGTACGTGAGGACGTACGTACAAAAGTTTGAGCCTTAAGTTAGGCAAGATTCGAAATTTGTACACAACCCCCGAAGAGAATCGTTTTTCGACGAAACGTTTTCCGAACTTTGCGTAGGGAAAATTCCGGCTATGTCATTTATTATTTTTGCGGATTTTTCCGAGAGACGGAATATTTTGGACCAACGAGAGGGCGACACTTGTCACCCTCAAGTTGGCGGAAATCCTTGGCCGAAAGTGGGCGTTTCTTGGCTTGTTTCTTGGCATGTTTTGTGCCATGTTTTGTGGCCTAATCCATGGGTCAATGTTTGTGAGGGATTTGAGGAGTAGGATAGGGTGCACTTGTGCCAATCTTGGCCATCCACTTGCCCCCCACTTGGCTTGATCATAGCCATTGGTTTCCCTATAAATACCCCTCCCTTGTTGAAGACTTCTTCATCCTAAAATTGTTTCTAAGTCTTGAAAGCCCTCTCCCCCTCTTAGTGTAGTGTTCTCGTCCAAGAACACCCCCCTCCCCTTTCGTGAGGCCCCCTTGGCCGAGAGTTATTTCCCCCCCCCCCCTCCTAGTGGTGCTAGCCGAGGGGTACCCCCCCTACCTTGAGTTGTTCTCGTAAAGTACACCCCCCCCCCCTTGGTAGAAAAGTATTCTCCAAGTATTGTTACTATACCAAAATACCTTAGCCTTATACCTTGTAGTATTCCAAAAGTTACCTCTATACGTAGAGCCCGAAAATACTACCTTTTGTCCTTTTAGTCTCAAACCAAAACCCTAAGGAAAATCTTCATAGCATGTTGAAGTATTAAGTAGAAGTTGCGTAGAACTTCTAAGGGTTGTTTGGAGCGGGTTGGAGCGCCCAGAGTTGGAGCTAAACGTTGCTCAGGATCGACATTTAAACTTGGATAATTTTGGGCTTATCGAGGTAAATACGCTTGACCTTCTTTTGTAATTAGAGTTTACATACTGTTGAAGTATAAGAATTAAGTATAAGTTATATACAAGGAAGGTATATAAGAAGATAATTGAACTGTACTTACATAGGACTGTATTTACAGTAGACTTGTGAAATTTGACGGGTAGGGAAGTGCTGCCCAATTTTTCCGCAGAATAGTCTAGACGTTGATAGACTTGTATGACCGTTATAGGTTGAAGTACTGCAAGTAGCGTATTCTACTAGAAGGGTGGAAAAGGCTAGCTGGATTACAGTACTTTGGAGCTATTTGCTAATAGTCGATAATCGTCGCGAGGTATGTGATTCTTCCTATCCTCTTGAGCATGAAGTATTTTAAAAGAATATATATATAGTACGGTAGACATACGTATGTTAACTGAATGTAGTGTTACGGCAATGTCTTTTGACTTAAGCCTGAATAATAAGAATCTTGAAGTATTTTAAAAGAATATATATATAGTACGGTAGACGTACATGTGTTAACTGAATATAGTTTTACGGCAATGTCTTTTGACTTAAGCCTGAATAATAAAAATCTTGAAGTATTTCAAAAGAATTAAGAATCCTTTTTGAAAGAAGAATAATACTTGGTTTGAAAGCTTAAGAGTTATACTAGCTTTATGGGAAGTTAGGTATAACGACTTAAGAGAGATAAAAAGAATGGTTTATTGCTTTTAAGAAGTTAAGAGACTTGATCTTAAAAGATAAGAGACTTGACTTAATTGAATTGTTATGAAAGTTGTTAAGAAGTGTGAAACCTCATCCGTGCGTAATAAGTACTTGGTTTTTAAAGAATAATGTTTTACTGATTTCGGAAATGAGAACAAGTAAGGAACTTGATTTCTAAAAGAGACTTGAGGAAATTAAGGAGTTTTTGGTTTAAAAGAAAGGCATTGTTTTGTCTTAAAATTGGTTTAAAACATAAAGTGTTATAACAGCTTTATGGGAAGTTAGTTATAACGACTTTATGAAAACGAAAGAATGGTTTTATCATTGGTTTTAAAATGGTAACTTGACTTTAAAAGGAGAAGTGTTTTGGTCTAAAAAGAAGGCATGGTATTGCCTTAATTTGGTTTTAAAAGGAAAGTATGGAAGTTGTTTTGACTTACTTAAAAGATGTTAGTCACTCTATATCTTGGTATCGTGACCTTTGTAAAAGAAATGGATCCTTTAAAAAGAGTTTAACATACGTAGTACTTTGGGGTTAAAACCTGGACCTTGGCATAAAATAAAAAGTACCTTGAGTTGTGTGTAACTTTCCTATGTTTGTGTATGATAGCCTTGTTGTGCAAAGTGTTGTATTCTTATGTTACCGCGTCTCTCGAATGGAGGGCCGGTCGTGTTATTCTTGATCATTTTGGACATACTGACACGATGGGTGGCCCACGGGTATGCTTCCACTATGATAGTCCATGGGCATACTGACTCGATGGATGGTCCACGGGTATGCGGCCATGATGAGGGTTCGTTTCCCTGTTGATAGTGTTATTCCATGGACTAGCTCTCCATGAGGTTTTTACTGATCGGCCTTGGTATCTGGTCGGCTTCAGACTTGCCGCCTCGTGGCTGATTCGCCTTGGTACCGGTAGTTAGCCCTCGCACTTGCCCTGTTCGTGTAGTGACGGTCTCGTGATACGCTGGTACACAGTAGTTAGCCCTCGTACTTGCCGCCACCACGTGACACGGCATTGGTATCCGTAGTCGGCCGTACTTGCCCCGTGTCGCCTTCGTGGTTTGATTGTATAGTATTGTTAGTACGCACTTGGTGTTCATGTACTCGTGGTGTTATTATATCATGATCGCCGCGGCGGAAAGGTATTCCACGCATGATTGATGTTGCGGCGTGAGTCCCATAGTTATATTTGGGTGATGACTCGAGGCGTGAGTCCACGACTTACATGATCGCTACTTATTGTGAATCGTAGTTTGGTTATCATACATGTCTCCGCTTTATATAGATCGCTATGATTTCATTTACTGATTTTCGCCATATACTTGGTACCGTTGTGATCGACTCCTTGAGGCTGCGTTCATGCCGCAGTAGAGGTACATCGGTTGTTGATCCTCGCCTAGGATCACAGATTCGGCGTTAGGAAGCTCCGTTTCTCCGAGGCTTATCTTTGGTATGTTACCCGAGTTGTAGGTTCTTGTACATTCGGGTATGGCGGGCCCCGTCCGTCATGTTGTATAAAAACTCTTGAGGTGCAGTAGTACTGTAAGTGTGGTTTGTAAAAAGGATTAAACTGTTCGGTTTGAAAGATTTGTATACATATATTTTATTGGAAGGTAACCGTTTGGTTGGCCTGTTTTATGATCATATCTCTGTTTCATGTTTAAGTTTTTATTTCCGCTGATTTTCTCTGATGTTGTATCACTAGGGTGCCCGGGGTAAGGCACCAGTCACGGGCCCGGGTTCGGGTCGTGACAAAGACTCTACTAGATACGGTCTGTAGACACTTTTCGAGGATTAACTGCTCTGATACCACTTTTGTCACGACTGCCCGGTTCGTGGATCGTGCCTTACCCGCACCCAAGTAGTCATACATCGAGAAAATCAGCGAATATAAAAACAAGACATGAAACATTTGTAAAATGAGACACGCTTTATCTCGAGAAAATGTCGCTTTCGCATATATATATATAAACCAAAATCGCGCTACATCCCAACTGCATAATAGGACTACTGAGACTTAAGAAGATAAACAACTACATGACAGGCCCCGCCATACCCTGAATGTACAACTATCTACAACAACAGGGAGATCATACCCAAAAGTCGAGCCTCCGGAGAAGATGAAGCTCCTGACACCAAAGCAAAAAATCCTAAGGATGCGGATCTAGCACTCGCTTCCTTACTGCGCATGAACGCAGCCAAGGAGGTCAAGACAACAGTACCAAGTATGTGAAACCGAAAATATCAGAATGAAATCATAGCAGTCTATATAAAGCAGGAGACATGTATGATAACCAAACTACAGTTCACAATAAGTAAGCAGTCATGTAAGTCAGGGACTCACGCCCTCAGAGTCATCACCCAAATATAACTATGGGACTCACGCCCGCAACATCAATCATGCCCGTGGAATACCTTCCTCACTGCCGGCAGTCTATGATATAATAACACCACAGAGTACACATGAACACCAAGTCTGTACTAACAATACTATACAACCAAACCACGAAGCTGACACGGGGCAAGTACGAAAGCCGACTACCAGATACCAAGGCCGTGTCACGTAGCTGACCGGGGCAAGTACGAGGGCTAACTACCAGGTACCAAGGTCAGACACGAGACTTCGCTACTACACCGACAAACAAGAGCGAATAGGTAATCAGAATGGTCTTTTCTAGGCTGCGAATGATCGAAGCAAGGCCAATCGCCCATAGTATCATTATGCATGCCTAATCCTGGACTCCCGCAGTCCGCATAGGCCACTCGCATAGGCCCGCATGAGGTATTCCCCGCATCGAGGGTAGCTACTCCTCGGCATCGTCCTGGACTCGTAGTCCGCATGGCCACATAGACCGCATGACCATAAAGGCCGCACACTAACCTGGAACTCTCGTAGCTCCGCATAGGTCCCCTGGACCCACATGAGGTATTCTCGAATCATGGTCCCAGACCGCCTGAGTCTACCCCGCATCGGAGGGCAGCTTAACCCCCGGTATCATGTCAAGAGGTGAGTGATATAATACTAACATAACAGCTTATCATTAAACAACATAAGCACAACAAGAATACCCTCTTATACAAACGTTACAATACACTAACACACATAGCATCATAATATGTCTACTCATCAAACCATCTTATTATACTTTCCAGAAATCAATACAAGTCTTTCATAAACACATAAGTAAACTGTTCATTTTCTCTTTGTCTTAAGTCGTTATATCTAACTTCCCATAAAACTGGTATAACTCTTAAGCTTTTTGTTTTAAAAACAAATATTCTTCTTCTTTCAAAAATGATTTATAATTCTTTTTGAAAGACTTCAAGATTCTTATTATTTAGACTCAAGTCAAAAGACGTCAAGTAAAACCATGTTCAGTTAACACACGTACGTCTACCGTACTATATATATATTTAAAAATATCATGCTCAAGAGTATAGGAAGAATCACATACCTCCTCGGCGAAATCCACCTGCCAAGTCGAATATGTCGCGCGCAGAGAATCAACCTATAATAGTCAGATACGTCTATCAATGTCTAGACTACTCTGTAGACTATTCTAAGCAGAGGGTTCTCTATTCTACGGAAAATTGGGCAGCACTTCCCTACCCGCCAAGCTACACAAGTCTACTGTAAATACAGTCCTATGTAAGTACAGTTCAATCTTCTTTATTATTCTTCTGATGTGATTTCAGTTCAATTCTATTCTGTAATATCCTTCAATGTAATTACAGTTCAATTCTCTTCTTTAATATCCTTCTATATAACTTTGTACTATTTCTATACTACTACAGTATGTGATCTCCAATACTATAGAAGGATAAGATTATTTACCTCGATAAGCCCAAAATTATCCAAGTTAAATGTCGATCCTGAGCAAGGTTTAGCTCCTAATCTGAAAGCTCCAGTCCGCTCCAAGAAACCCTTAGAAGTTTCTAAACAACTTCTACTTAATACTATAAGTGATTTGGGCTAGGGTATTTTGGGATAGTAACTACACTAGAAGGCAACTTTCTAAAAAGAGGGGGGGTATTCTCACTGCCCACTAGGCTAGAGGGGGAAGAGGGTTGGGACGAAAACACTACAAGGGAGAGGGAGGATTTTGAGACTTAGAGAATTGTGTTTGTGGATGAAGAAAACCTTCAAGTTAGGGGGGGTATTTACAGGCCAACCAATGGCCAAGATGAAGGCAAGTGGAGGGTGGGGATTCACCCAAGTGTCCTTATCCATCTACTACACAAAAATATCCTACCTAACCTTGACTAAAGCAAGGCCACAAAATCGTCCAAACTTGCCCATGTTGCCGTCCACTTGAGGGTGACAAGTGTCACCCTCTCGTTGGTCCAAAATATTTAATCTCTCGGAAAAATCCACAAAAATAATAAATGACATAGCCGTAATTTTCCCTTCGCAAGTTTTGTAAAACGTTTCGTCGGAAAACGATTCTTTTAGTGGGTTGTGCACAAATTTCGTCCTATGCCTAACTTTAAGGCTCAAACTTTTGTACGTACGCCCTTACGTACATACTCTGGAAATACGGGGTATAACATAACCCGCCGCATGGCCGCATGCCCCCGGAATTCTTCATCGGTGCAGACATGTCCATGTAACAACAATAACAATATACCGGCCCTCCATCGAGAGACGCGGTAGCATAGGAATACAACTTTTCACACAACAAGGCTATCACAAGCAAGCACAAGCAAATTACCATACTTCAATTCCCTTACAAATATCCATTCTTTCACAAGAAGTCACCTGATACCCACACTCGTAGTATCCAAAACAGAGTAACTATTATCTTAAGTAAACCAAAATAGTTTCCCCTTTTTAAAGACAAGTAACAACCTTCTTTTCCAAAAGTTCAAGTTTGCCTAATTTCAAATACTCAAGTCTCTTATTTTCTAAAGGTTTCGTAGTTCATAGTCTTAATCACTTAATAACATAATTCTCTTTTAAAACAATTTGAGTAACATATGCCTTATGTGTGAGTAGGTTATTCTTGTTTATAATAATCTTATTAAAGCAACCATGATCTAGAAAATGTAATACAATTTTGTCTTATCTTAGCTTCTATGCAGATGGAGGTTTCTACTGGTTTTAATAATAATTAATTAGTCAATACATTTTCCTTTATTAACGTTGCAGTGGTTTGTTCGATACTTGTTCTCATTTCCGAAATTAATATAACATTATTCCTTTTAACACCCAATTACCCATTTCTCATTAAAACGGTTTCACAACTTTTTAACACAATCCAAGTCCTTATTAATTCACATCCAGTCTTTTATCTTTTAAAAACCACAAACCATTTCTTTTCCCACATAAAGTTGTTATAACCAACTTCCCATAAAGCCGTTATAACACTTTATGTTTTAAACCAACCAAATTCATTTAACACATGTACGTCTACCGTACTACATAGTTCACAACATATCATGCTAGAAAATATAGGAAGAGGTTCACATACCTCGCGACAATTATCGACAAATAGAAAAACGCTCCAAAGTACTGTAATCCTGCTAGCCTTTTCCACCCTTCGAGTAGAATACGCTACTCGCAGTACTTCAACCTATAACGGTCATATAAGTCTATCAACGTCTAGGCTACTCTGTAGAACATTCTAAGCAGAAGGTTCTTAATTCTACGGAAAATTAAGCACTTCCTACCCACAAACTACACAAGTCTCATCAGAATACAAATTTCATGTAAGTACAGTTCAATTCTCTTCTTTACCAACCTTCTATATATCTTATACTTAATTCTAATCTACTACGATATGTAATCTCCAATTACAATAGAAGGACAAAGATATTTACCTCGACAAGCCCAAAATTATCCAAGTTATAATGTCGATCCTGAGCAACGTTTAGCTCCTACTCCGTGCGCTCCAACCCGCTCCAAGCAACCCTTATACGCTTCTAACCAACTCCTCTTTAAGAACCAACCTAAACAAGTGAAGAACACTAAGGTTCTTGTCCTCACAACTCTCGGCCAAGGTGAGGCTTTAGGGGCTAGGGTGTGAAATCTTTTCTAACTTTTGGTTAACAATCTTCCTAATACACTAAGGAAGAACACTTAAAACTTTAAGAATTTTTGGACAACGTTTGGTCAAGGGAGAGGGGTGTTTGGACGAGAACTACTACAAAGGGAGGGAGTATTTTTGCCTTGGAATTTCTCAAGTGTGGATGAAGAAGTCTTGCAACTTAAGGGGGTATTTATAGGACATTCAAGGGCTAGGATTGAAGCAAGTGTGTGGTCTAGATTGAGCCATGTGTGTGTGGGTCCCACTTATCTATCTACTACACAAATATCTTGCAAGACTTTTGACCAAATGTTTTAAGCCTTTTTCATGCCAAAAACGTTTTCAACATGTCCAACAATTTCGTCCAACCTTGCCACCTAGGGGTGACACATGTCGCCCTCCTATTGGTCCAAAATATTTCATCTTCCGAAAATATCCGTAATGCCAAAAATCCGAAAATAAAGTGGGCCCCACAAAACCGTAAATTCTCCCGTGGGCCCCACGTGACCAATTCCGGAAAGAGTAAAATTCCATAATTCTCAAATATTCCAAAAAGTCCGAATACCGAATCCGGGAATCCAATTCCCATTAACGAACCTTTTTCCTTTACAAAACCCGGAAACTTTTCCGTCGAAAAATCACACCTCTCTTTCTTTCCAAAATTACTGTCGTATTCTCGTACGTACGTCCTCACATACGTACTCTGGAACTACGGGGAATAACATAGACCTTATAACTTGGAATTGGAAAAGGATTGGAAAAGACTTTGAGTTGTTGGTTATAAGTTGGCCGAGAATGGCTTGGATTTTTTTATACCACTTGATATGAATTGTGGGGCGGAATTTTACACGTATTGTAAGGCGTGTAATCCCCTTTGATTGGTTGTTGTTTTGAGCCTTAAATGTGGCGTGTTGGTTATTGTATTCGGCCTTGAAAAAGGTGGCAAAGTGAGTAGAAACAAAGGAAGTGATGCCCGATTTTCCGTAGAATTAGAGACCGTATACCTAGTATTATTCTATGTTTGAGACTAGAAGTTGATAGTCTTGTTGTGACCATTATAGGTTGATACTTCTACGTACGGCGTATTCGGCTTAGCTTGTGGATTTAGCCGAAAAGGTATGTGAACTATCTCCTCTTCTAGCATGATTCCTTAAGATAAAAAAAGTATGTCCTACTCCTTAAATGATCCATTCCTTGGTTGTATTTGGATTGCCTAAAATAGAATTTGTTCTATGTACTTCCTTAATTGTACTTTGATGTTTAAATTGTAAGTTGTATAATCCTTTCCTTAGTGAAGTTTGGATTCTTAAAAGTGAAAGTATTTTACTTAAAGTACATAGAGTCTTGAAAAGGAAGTGGTTTCCAAATCTTTTGGCTAGTGCCTTAGTTCCAAAACCTAAGGGTTGTTGTAATGATTTTAGGGGAGTTAAAGGAGTGATTTACTTAATTGTTTTAAGAGAGGAGAAATGACATGATTTAAGAGAAGTAACTTGTTTTAAAGGTGTGAGTTACTTGAGGTTTGAAAGTTAAGAACTTGTTTTGTAATTATGTGATACTTGGTTTTAAAAGTATAAGTCTCTCGGTTATAAAAGGAATGAATATGTCTAAAACCATAAAGGGTTATAACGGCTTTATGGAAAGTTGGTTATAACGGCTTTATGGAAGGTTAAGAAAGTTGTCTATTTTGATTAATGGACATAAGTTGCCTAGATTGTAAAAATTTGAGGTTACTTGATTTCAAGCTTTGAAATGAATTTTCTAAAAGTGTAGTAACTTACTTTGAAAAATAGACACACCTTGATACTACGGGTGTTAGTATCTTGGGGTTTTACATTAAAAGGAGTCTTTTGAAAAGAATGCACGTACGTAGTACTTTGGCTTGTTTAAGTGAGAATTATTCTATGTGTGCCTTGATAAGTACTTTGGCTTGTTTAATTGAGAATTATTCTATGTGTGCCTTGATAAGTACTTTGGCTTGGTTAATTGAGAATTATTCTATGTGTGCCTTGATAAGTACTTTGGCTTGATTAATTGAGAATTGTCTATGTGTGCTGGTGATAGCCTTTGAGTGCAAGTATTATGTTTTATTACGTTGCCGCGATTCTCGGTTGGAGGGCCGGTTGTCTTGTTGTAAGTTACTTGGACGTACCGACAGTGATGTGGGATTCCACGGGTATGCTTCCGTTATTTGTAGTACTTGGGTTAAATTCCCGGATTTTTATAAAAGACATGGTAGTGCTTATGTTTTGTTTGACGGTCGGTTGAGATAGGGTAAGAGTATAAGTGAGGGGTAAACCCCCAAGACGCTATACCACCTTCTCCAGGGTAAGAGTATAAATGAGGGGTAAACCCCCAAGACGTTATACCCCCTGCTTTACCACCTTCTCCAGGGTAAGAGTATAAGTGAGGGGTAAACCCCCAAGACGCTATACCGCCTTCTCCAGGGTAAGAGTATAAATGAGGGGTAAACCCCCAAGACGTTATACCCCCTGCTCTACCACCTTCTCCAGGGTAAGAGTATAAATGAGGGGTAAACCCCAAGACGTTATACCACCTGTTCGTTTTCCTACTTGGCCCGTACAGTTTAGGACACAGGTGGGACTTGGTGTTCATGTATGCTTATTGGTGTTATATTATATCATGGACTGCCAACAGTGAGGAAGGATTCCACGGGCATGATTGATGTTATGGGCGTGAGACCCATAGTTATATTTGAGTAGTGACTTTGAGGGCCTGCGTCCCTGACTTGATATGACTGCTTATGTATTATGTACTGTAGGTTGGCTATCATACATGTCTCCTGTTTTGTTTAGACTGTTATGATTTCATTACAGTACTTACATGTTATACCCCGTATTTCAAGAGTATGTACGTAAGGGCGTACGTACAAAAGTTCAAGCCTTAAGTTAAGGCATAGGACGAAATTTGTGCACAACCCACGAAAAGAATTGTTTTCCGACGAAACGTCTTCCAAAGCTTGCCAAGGGAAAATTACGGCTGCGACATTTATATTTTTTGCGGATTTTTCCGAGAGATGAAATATTTTGGACCAACGAGAGGGTGACACTTGTCACCCTCAAGTGGACGGCAAAGAGGACATGGCTTGGCACGATTTTAAGGCCTAAACTATGGGTCAATGTTTGTGAGTGATTTGTGGAGTAGGGATAGGGTGCACTTGTGCAAATCCACACCCTCCACTTGCCCTCCACTTGCCTTCATCTTGGCCCTTGAAAGCCCTATAAATACCCCCCTTGAGTTGAAGACTTCTTCATCGACAAATCATCTTCCAAGTCTCAAAACTCCCCCCCCCCCTTTGAGAGAAGATCTCGTCCAAAGCCTTCTTCCCCTCTTGAAGAGCTGTCGAACACCCCTTCCCCTCTTGAAGAGCTAGTCAAACACCCCTTCCCCTTGGTAGAAAATACTCTCCAAGTATTGTTACTATCCCCAAAATACCCTAGCCGTATATCTTGTAGTATTCCAAAGTCACCCCTATACAAAAGCCCAGAAATACTATCTTATATCCATTAGTCACTAAACGAAACCCTGGGAAAATCTTCATAGTTGGTTGAAGTAGTAAGTGGAAGTTGTGTAGAAACTTCTAAGGGTTTCTTGGAGCGGATTGGAGCGTACAGATTAGGAGCTAAACCTTGCTCAGGATCTACTTATAACTTGGATAATTTTTGGGCTTACCGAGGTAAATATCTTATCCTTCTATTGTAATTAGAGATTACATACTGTAGAAGTATAGAACTAAGTATAAGACTTATAGAAGGATGGTATTAAAAGAAGATAATTGAACTGTATTCGTATCAGAAGAATATTAAAGAAGATTGAATCAGATTACATAGATTGTATTTACTGATGACTTGTGTAGTTTAACGCAGTAGGAAGTCTTTGCTGATTTTCCGTAGAATAGAGAACCCTCGCTTAGATTATCCTACAGAGTAGTCTAGACGTTGATAGGCGATTTGGTATTATAGGTAGATACTCTGCGCGACATATTCGATTTGGCAGGTGGATTTCGCCGAGAAGGTATGTGATTCTTCCTATCCTCTTGAGCATGATATTTTAAAATATATATATAGTACGGTAGACGTACGTGTGTTAACTGAACATGGTTTTACTTGACGTCTTTTGACTTGAGTCTAAATAATAAGAATCTTGAAGTATTTCAAAAGAATTATGAATCATTTTTGAAAGAAGAGTAATACTTGGTTTTTAAACAAAAGCTTAAGAGTTATACTAGCTTTATGGGAAGTTAGGTATAACGACTTAAGAAAGATAAAAGGAACGGTTTACTTATGTGTTTATAAAAGACTTGTATTGATTTATAGAAGGTATAGTAAGATGGTTTGTTGAGTAGACATATTGTGATGCTATGTGTGTTAGTATCTTGTAACGTTTGTGTAAAGAGGTTATTCTTATTGTGCTTATGTTGTTTAACGATAAGCCGTTATGTTAGTATTACATCACTCACCTCTTGACATGATATACCGGGGGTTAAGCTGCCCCCCGATGCGGGGTATACCTCAGGCAGTCTGTGTGACTATGATTCGAGAATAACTCATGCGGGTCCAGGGGACCTATCCGGAGCTACGAGAGTTCCAGGTTAGTGTGCAGTCCACGTGGCCATGCAGACTACGAGTCCAAGACGATGCCGAGGAGTAGCTACCCTCGATGCGGGGAATACCTCATGCGGGCCTAAGTGGCCTATGCGGACTACGGGAGTCCAGGATTAGGCATGCATAATGATACTATGGGCGATTGGCCTTGCTTCGATCATTCGCAGCCTAGAAAAGACACATACGATTTACCTATTGTTGATCTTGTTTATGATGTGGCACTATGTGCGGTTACCTTGGTTGTTTCGTACATATTTGTAAGATTGGTTTTAAAATGATAAATGATTTCATTTAAAGTACTTTACAGTTTCACATACTTGGTACCTGTTGTACTGACCTCCTTCGGGGGGCTGCGTTCATGCCGCAGGTAAGGGAAAGCAGGTGCTAGATCCGCATCCTTAGGATCTTTTGCTTTGGTGTCGTGAGCTCCATCTCCTCCGAGGCTCGACTTTGGGTATGATCTCCCGTTGTTGTAGATAGTTTTGTACATTCAGGGGTATGGCGGCCCCGTCCCGCCATAGTTGCTTATCTTCTTAGAGGTCTGTAGTCCCATGCAGGTTGGGATGTATCGCGATTTTGGTTATATATATATGTGACGCCCAAACTCGGCCCACATCGTGCCTTACCCCGGGCACCCTAGTGATACAACATCTGAGAAAACCAGCGGAAATAAAAACTTTACACATGAAATGAGAGACATAAATAAATAAACAGGCCAACCCAACCGTTGCCTTCAGTATAAATACATAAAACCCGAACAGTTATCCTTTTTACAAACCCTGCCCACAACAAAGGCTGCACTCTAAGATATACAACAACTATGACGGACAGGCCCCGCCATACCCTCGAATGTACAAGTACCTACAATGACAGGACTATACTAAAAGATAAGCCTCGGAGGAACGGAGCTTCAACGCCGAATGCGATCCTATGAGCGAGGATCAACCAATCGTGTACTTACTGCGGCGTGAACGCAGCCCAAGGAGGTCGATAACAGTACCAAGTATGTGAAATCGAAAATACGAATGAAATCACATTTCATCATTTTATAAAACCATTTCGCAATAAGTAAACATTATGTCAAGTAAGGGACGATATCCCCGAATAATCACTCACACATAATTATGGGTCTCACGCCCATAATACCACCTACGCCCGTGGAACTTCATTCCTCATCGCCAATGCATGATGTAAAACAACACCCATATGTGAACACGAACACTAGATCCTCGCTCGCTATCAAAACCGGACGCTAAGTAGAATAGCCAACTACTACCCAAAAGCTAGTCATATCCCATCACGCAAGGTACTAAGCCAACTACTACCCAAAAGCTAGCCACGAATCGCCGAGGCAAGTATCTTAAGCTAACGTGCAATAGCCTACCGTCTCACAAGATATGACCGAGGCAAGTATCTTAAGCTATCTACCGGAGGCTACCGGTACACGAAAATGACCGAACAAGTATCTAAAGTGTGCTCGAACCACACGCGTACAAACCAAGCCCGTGATCGCCGTCACCGCGGCAAGCTTCATGGATTAGCGGTCCATGGACTAACGATCAACTCACAATGACCGCGTGCCCCGATCTTACCTCGGAAGTCATGGCCATGAAACCATCCCATCGACGCATGCCCGTGGAACATCCATCACGTCGATGTCCAAAGGAAATAAATCGATAGCCGGCCTCCTGCAGAGTCACGATAGTACGAAACAACCGATCGATACTCAAAGTGGGCGATACTCGTGGACCACCCAACGCCGATATGTCCAAATAATCAATCGATAGCCGCCTCCTGCAGTCACTAAAGACATCAACAAAACACTTGCACATCAAAGACTATCACAACAAGCATAGGCAAGTTTAACATACATTCATTTTAATCAACAATCCGGTTTCAAACCCAAAATACTACATACTTTCCTTCTTTCAAAAGACCTCTTTCTACGTAAAAGCCACACGATACTAATACTGTAGTATATAAAGAAAACACGTTTTACTTTTAAAACCAAATTACTTCACCTTCGTAAAAATCTTTACAAGGCTTTTAAAATCAAGTACTCTATACTGTATAAACCCAGTGCTTTTCTGTTAGAACAACATCAAGTATACTCTTTTAAAACTCAATTAACTTACTCTTTTCAAAACAAGTAACCTATACTTAAATCAAGTTACTTCTCCTTTTCCAAAACAAGTCGTTATAAGTCAAGTCTCTTATCTTTCAAGATCAAGTCTCTTAACTTTCAAAATCAAGTCGTTTCTTTATCAAAACCAAATCTTTCTTTTATCTTCATAAAGTCGTTATAACTAACTTCCCATAAAGCCATTATAACACTTTATGTTTTAAAACAAACAAAAATCGTTTCACACACGTACGTCTACCGTACTATATAGTTCACAACAATCATGCTCAAGAGTATAGGAAGAATCACATACCTTTAGCTTAAACCACAAGCCAAGTCAAGTATGCCGCGCGTAGAAAGATCCACCTATAACAACCACAATATATAAATCAACTTCTAGCACTCTCCGTAGAATATTCTAAACACAAGATTCCTTATTCTACGTAAATTTCGTGACCTCCCCGCTATCACATAAATCTCCTCCCCTAACCAGGCCCGCTACCAGGCCAACAACTCCCAGGGGATTACACGTCTAACCGGACGTGTTCAAATATGCTTCACAATAATACTTACACAAGTCTACTGTAAGTACAGTCCAATGTAAATACAGTTCAATCCTTTATAATCATCCTTCCAATATAATATACTCAAGTATAACTACTACAACATGTAATATCCAATTACAATAGGGGGACATAGATCATTACCTCGATAAGCCCAAAAATTATCCAAGTTATAAGTCGATCCTGAGCAACGCTTAGCTCGATCCTTACGCTCCAACCCGCTCCAAGCGACCCTTAGAAGTTTCTAAACAACTTCTAAATACTTCCACCAAGCGAGGAAGATTTTTCTAGTGGTTTCGCTTACTACTATTGGAATAAAGTAGTATTTCCGGGCTCCTAGTATTGAAATAACTTTGGAATACTACTAGGGATACTAGGCCAAGGTATTTGGGATTATACAACAATACACCAAGTATTTTCTACACAAGAGGGGAGGGGGACGAAATCTACACAAAGGGAGGGAAAACATTTGCTTGGAAAGCTTTCTGTGAGGATGATTTTACTCTTCGCCAAGCGGGTATTTATAGAAGAACCAAGGGCCAAGATCAATATAAGTGTAGGTCAAGATTGGGCCATGTGTGTGGGTCCCACCACACCACATGGCCAAACGAAATGGTGCCAAGTGTGAGGCCAATCGCCGAGGGACAAGTGGCCTAGCCACTTGTCCACCCATTTCGGCCAAGTGCCACATGGGGGTGACACGTGTCGCCCCCCGACTCGTCCAAAATATTTCGTCTTCCGAAAATATCCAAAATACCGGAAATCTCAAAAACAAAGCGGGCCCCACAAAACCGTAAATTTCTCCCGTGGGTCCCACGTGACCATTTCTGAAAATAAAACCTCAAAATTCTAATATAATCCAAGAAGTCCAAATACCAAATCTGGGAATCCAATTCCCATTAACGAACATTTTCTTCACAAAACCGAACTTTTCCGCAAAACTCACATCTTCCTTTCTTTCCAAAATTTCTGTCGTATTCTCGTACGTACGTCCTCACATACATACCCTGGAACTACGGGGTATAACATTCTTCCCCCCTTAGAAACATTCGTCCCGAATGTTCCTTCTAAGTCTCCAAACGAACGTGTCTGCAGATAGTCTTCACTACTATACTTACGAAACCAATCACGCCATCAATGGCCATAGTATAACATACAAATCCAAGCTAACGAGGAAATCATTTCTAATCTCACAACAGCTCCTACTAGCTTCAATTTACTCTAAGGCCTATCTCCGGCCTTCACGATCCGATTCTGATCGAACACATCCCCGAACTCATACGATGGTTACCTAAACTTGGGCCTAGCACCCTCGTGACCCTACCACCCGGCGGGACCACCTCGAACTGACCCCACCTCAATCCGGGCTGCGGGTTGACCCGCGACTTGGCCTCAACCCGACCCGCTATCGCGCCCAATCTCTCTCGTTCCCCGATCCGGAACAATCTTACTAATTCACGTCATGAAAGCTACCACTTCCATCTTACACTACCCATGGAATTATCACACCAACATAATGCTATCAGAACATAATAATTAAAAATATACTTATCTTAATACAAATGCACACTAGTCTCTTAGAGGGTCAAGGATATACCTGATATCACAAAAACAAATAGGCGATTTCAAGGACCGCTATAACTGGGAACTTCCACCACGACCGCTCGCTCGCCAGATATGAACACCCCGCCTAGCTATCGGGCGAAGAACCCGCAATGCATCCCGGCGCCGAGTCTCAACATCCGCGCTACCTGCGTAGGACAATTT
The DNA here is from genome assembly GCA_029844215.1 of Przewalskia tangutica. NCBI lineage: Eukaryota > Viridiplantae > Streptophyta > Magnoliopsida > Solanales > Solanaceae > Przewalskia > Przewalskia tangutica. Next base: position 21,182,456 of record CM056733.1, read on the forward strand.
TCGCAAAATGGCCCCGCCGCCACATGTAAAACAAGTCCTTCGACACTTCGAACGGGTTTACCACACCGTTACACTTAGGTCGGGTGGCTTCTCTCGCCAAGACCCCAACTCCCGAAACTCAACCTCGAGCCACGACCGCCTCGAATACTGAGGCCTCAAGATCAGAGGACCACTCAGCATCGGGCGGCGCGTATAACTAGTTCTGCCGAGGCGGTCCGCCTTGAAAGTTACCAAAGGACCTCTTTGCCCCGCCCTCTTCTCGCCGATATCGTCAATCCGCTTGGTCTCCGCGCCTCACACCCTAGTGCATGAGCTCGCACGCGGCGATGTCCATGCCCGCTGAGCGATACACTCGAACAAGACTCGCCAAGTAGTCATCAAGCCCTCGCGGACGTAGCGGTGCACTCGTCCTCCATATTAGCTACTAACGCAGGGACATATCGAGCCAACGAGTCGAACTCTACGTTGTACTCCCGAATCGCGCCCTCCCTGTCTCAAGATCGTAAACCCGCCGCCCGCGTTCTCCTCATCCGCGCGGCAAGAAATGGCCGAAATGCCTCCGAGAACTCGCCCCAAAATACCGGGGCGCATGCTCCCGACAGCTCCCATGAATCAAACCACGATCGCGGTATCACGCACCGATGCGAACCGAAAATCACGGACTCGGTCTCCAAGCCTTGATCACTGTGATGATCCTTCAGAATCGACGGATGAACTCCTGCGATCATCCTCGTGCCTCGACCCGTAGAACTCGCGGATACAACTCGAAAATCCCGTAGCCTCAAACTATCCGGACCGATGAACTACGGCTACCGAACTGAATCGCCGTGATTCTCTCTCGTGTTCGCCACGATCCCGCCAGAATCGGGCCATCTCTCAGTAACCCATCTCCTCTCGCTTCCAGCCGCGGACCGGAGGCTCGTGTACGTGGTCTCGCAGCCCACCGCCGCGCCTAACCTCTCGCTGGCCGCGGCGCCGCAAAACTCGCCGTCTCAAGAACTATCTCGTGTAATGACCGGCTCGCGCTCATTCTCTCTGTGTCCCACTAGCAGCCTCCCACGGCCGCTTTGCCCTTCTCGGGCCCGGTTGCTGCGCGAGGCATAATCGCGTAAAAGAACACGCCGAAGGAGTCCAACTTACAACATCGCTCTAAGGCACGATCTCGAGTGAGAAGAATAGAAACCAATCCTAAATGTCTCGCACCTCCTCGATTATAGATGTGGTGCACAACACACCGATAATCAAGACTCTACTAGACACGTCAGACACTTTCCGAGGATTAATCGCTCGATACCACTTGTGACGCCCCAAACTCCGCCCACATCGGTGCCTTACCCGGCACCCTAGTGATACAACATCGAGAAAACCAATGAAATAAAAACTTTACACATGAAATGAGACATAAATAAATAAACAGCAACCCAACCGCCGCTTTCAAAGATAAATACATAAAACCCGAACAGCTTATCCTTTTTACAAACCCCGCCACAACAAAGCATGCACTTAAGATATACAACAACTATGACGGACAGGCCCGCCATACCTCGAATGTACAAGTACCTACAATGACAGTGGACTATACTAAAAGATAAGCCTCCGAGGAACGGAGCTTCCTAACGCCGAATCGCGATCCTATGAGCGAGGATCAACCAATCGCGTGTACTCTACCTGCAGATGAACGCAGCCCCGAAAGGAGGTCGACAACAGTACCAAGTATGTGAAATCAAAATACCAGAATGAAGTCACATTTCATCATTTTATAAAACCATTTCGCAATAAGTAAACAGTTATGTCAAGTAAGGGGACGCATATCACCAGAATAATCACTCACACATAATTATGGGTCTCACGCCCATAATACCACTCATGCCCGTGGAACTCATTCTCATCACGGCAGCATACGATGTAAAACAACACCCATATGTGAACTCAACACTAGATCTCGCTCGGCTATCAAAACCGACGCTAAGTAGAATAGCCAACTACTACCCAAAAGCTAGTCATATCCCATCACTGCAAGGTACTAAGCCAACTACTACCCAAAAGCTAGCCACGCAACTGGCCGAGGCAAGTATCTTAAGCTAACGTACAATAGCCTACCGTCTCACAAGATATGACCGAGGCAAGTATCTTAAGCTATCTACCAGAGGCTACCGGTACACGAGAAAATGACCAGAACAAGTATCTAAAGTGTGCCTGAACCACACGCATAAACCAAGCCCGTGATCGCTCGTCACCGCGCAAGCTTCATGGATTAGCGGTCCACGGACTAACAAATCAACCTCACAATGACCGCATGCCCCGATCTTACTCGGAAGTCATGGCCATGAAACCATCCCATCGACGCATGCCCGTGGAACATCCATCACGTCAGCATGTCCAAAGGAAATAAATCAGATAGCCGGCCCTCCCAGAGAGTCACGACAGTACAGAAACAACCAGTCAATACTCAAAGTGGACGCATACTCGTGGACCACCCAACGCCGTGATGTCCAAATAATCAATCGGATAGCCGCCTCCCAGAGTCACGGCAGACATCAACAAAACACTTGCACATCAAAGACTATCACAACAAGCATAGCAAGTTTAACATACATTCATTTTAATCAACAATCCGGTTTCAAACCCAAAATACTACATACTTTCCTTCTTTCAAAAGACCTCTTTCTACGTAAAAGCCACATGATACTAATACTGTAGTATATAAAGAAAACACGTTTTACTTTTAAAACCAAATTACTTCACCTTCAGAAAATCTTTACAAGGCTTTTAAAATCAAGTACTCTATACTTTATAAACCAAGTGCTTTTCTTTTAGAACAACATCAAGTATACTCTTTTAAAACTCAATTAACTTACTCTTTCAAAACAAGTAACCTATACTTAAATCAAGTTACTCCTTTCCGAAACAAGTCGTTATAAGTCAAGTCTCTTATCTTTCAAGATCAAGTCTCTTAACTTTCAAAATCAAGTCGCTTTATCACAAACCAAATCTTTCTTTTATCTTCATAAAGTCGTTATAACTAACTTCCCATAAAGCCATTATAACACTTTATGTTTTAAAACAAACAAAAATCGTTTCACACACGCACGCCTACCGTACTATATAGTTCACAACAATCATGCTCAAGAGTATAGGAAGAATCACATACCTTTAGCTTAAACCACAAGCCAAGTCAAGTATGCCGCGTAGAAAGATCCACCTATAACAACCACAATATATAAATCAACTTCTAGCACTCTCCGTAGAATATTCTAAACACAAGATTCCTTATTCTACGTAAATTTCGCAAAGACCTCCCCGCTATCACATAAATCTCCTCCTAACCAGCCCGCTACGTGCCAACAACTCAGGATTACACGTCTAACCGGACGTGTTCAAATATGCTTCACAATAATACTTACACAAGTCTACTGTAAGTACAGTCCAATGTAAATACAGTTCAATCCTTTATAATCATCCTTCCAATATAATATACTCAAGTATAACTACTACAACATGTAATATCCAATTACAATAGGGGGACATAGATCATTACCTCGATAAGCCCAAAAATTATCCAAGTTATAAGTCGATCCTGAGCAACGTTTAGCTCCAATCCTTACGCTCCAACCCGCTCCAAGCGACCCTTAGAAGTTTCTAAACAACTTCTCTAAATACTTCCACCAAGCGAGGAAGATTTTTCTAGGGTTTCGTTTTACGGCTATTGGAATAAAGTAGTATTTCCGGGCTCCTAGTATTGAAATAACTTTGGAATACTACTAGGGATACTAGGCCAAGGTATTTGGGATTATACAACAATACACCAAGTATTTTCTACACAAGAGGGGAGGGGGACGAAATCTACACAGGGAGGGAAAACATTTGCTTGGAAAGCTTTCTGTGAGGATGATTTTACTCTTCGCCAAGGGTATTTATGTAGAAATCCAAGGGCCAAGATCAATATAAGTGTAGGGTCAAGATTGGGCCATGTGTGTGTGGGTCCCACCACACCACATGGCCAAACGAAATGGTGCCAAGTGTGAGGCCAATCGCCATGGACAAGTGGCCTAGCCACTCATTCCACCCATTTCGCCAAGTGCCACATGGGGTGACACGTGTCGCCCCAATTCGTCCAAAATATTTCGTCTTCCGAAAATATCCAAAATACCGGAAATCTCAAAAACAAAGCGGGCCCCACAAAACCGTAAATTTCTCCCGTGGGTCCCACGTGACCATTTCTGAAAATAAAACCTCAAAATTCTAATATAATCCAAGAAGTCCAAATACCAAATCTGGGAATCCAATTCCCATTAACGAACCTTTTTCTTCACAAAAACCGGAACTTTTCCGTCGAAAAAATCACATCTTCCTTTCTTTCCAAAATTTCTGTCGTATTCTCGTACGTACGTCCTCACATACATACCCTGGAACTACGGGGTATAACATATATGCCGAAAGGCGACCTTTTCTCAGATAAACTGTGTCTCATTTACAATTGTTTCATGTCTTGTTTTTATATTCCGCTGATTACTCTGATGTATGACTACTTGGGTGCGATGCGGCACGATCACTACGGGCCCTGAACGTCGTGACAAAAGTGGTATCAGAGCAGTTAATCCTCGGAAAGTGTCTACAGACCGTATCTAGTAGAGTCTTGATTATCGGTGTGTTGTGCACCACACCAATAATCAGGAGGCTATAGGATATTTAGGATTGGTTTCCATTCTTCTCACTCTGAGATCGTGCCTTAGAGCTGTGTTATAAGTTGGACCCCTCTAACGTATTTCCTTTAACAGTTATGCCTCCACGTAAGGCAACCCGGGCCCAGAAGGGCAAGGCAGCCGAGGGAGCTGCTAGTAGGACACCGAGAGTCACGAGGGCTCAGGCCCAGTCTATACCCGAGACGGCGAGTTCCACGACGCCGCCGGCCCCAGCAGGGTTTAGGGCCGCAGCAGTGGCTGATGAGACCACAGTACCTGCACCTCCAGTCCCACAGCCTGGAGCAGATGAGATGGGTTACAGAGAGATGGCCCAGTTACTGGCCAGGATCGTGGCCAGACATGAGGATAGGCTGGATGCAGCAGTTCCAGTTCCAGCAGTACCTGTGGTTCACCCGAGATCGGATAGTTTGAGGCTACGAGATTTTCTGAGTTGTAGCCCGCCAGAGTTCTACGGGTCGAGGCCTGAGGATGATCCGCAGGAGTTCATCCGTCAGTTACAGAGGATCATGCGAGTGATCAAGGCTTCGGAGACCGAGTCCGTGATCTTCGGTTCGCATCGGCTGCGTGATACCGCAGTCGACTGGTTTGACTCGTGGGAGTTGTCCCGGGGAGAGCACGCGTCCCCAGCTACTTGGGACGAGTTCTCGGAGGCTTTTCTCACTCACTTCTTGCCTCCACAGATGAGGAGGGCACGGGCCGACAGATTTTTGTTGCTGAGACAGAGAGGACGCACAGTTAGGGAGTACAACGTTGAGTTCGATTCGTTGGCTCGATATGTCCCTGCGTTGGTAGCAGATATGGAGGACAGGGTGCACCGCTACGTCACCGGGCTAGATGATTATATGGCCGAGTCTTGTGCGGGTGTAGCTCTTCACCGTGCATGGACATTACCCGCACGCAGCTCACGCACTTGACGCGGCGAGCGTAGAGGCCGACGGTTGTGACAGCGAGCAGGCGCCGGACGGCAGGTCTTTTGGTAGCTCTCGGGTGGACGGCCTCAGCCAGCCTAGGTTTGCACCACACCACTCGAGCACTCCTACACCGCCCTCGTAATGCCTGGTATTCGAGGCGGACTGTGGCCCCGTGACTTCGACGCCCAGTAGCAGAGGTGCTAACCGACGGACCACCCTCCGTGTGGCCGTCGATGTAGATCCCATTACGGAATTGTGGTACCGCTCCGAGTTTGTTTCGATTGCGCCAGCCGGTCACTTTGCGAGCTCGTCCGATCAAGGCGCCGCAGATGGTAGTGGTCACCATGTGTTCTTTCACGGCTTCTTCATCTCCTACGCTACTCGCCCGAGGGCGTGGTACTCATGGGCCGCCAGGTCGCGCAGAGGTCGTGGCGTGGGTCCCGCTTCTAGCGGTCCTCGTAATCGCATATATGCCTTGTCCAAACCGGGCAGACCGGTGAGGCCTCACCGATGTCGCCACAGTACTTTATCGGGCCATGTTGTGACGTGTATGCCTTGATAGATCCGGTTCTACTCCCTATATATCTCCCTATATTGCTAGTAGGATAGGGATGAGCACGAGTCCATAGACCCTTTCGAGGTAGCTACGCCAGGGTGATTCGGTGGTAGCTCGGCGGTATATGTGGCTTGTCCGATGACCATATGCAGTCGTCAGACCCTTGCCGACTTGGTAGAGTTGGATATGACTGATTTCGATATGATCATGGGTATGGATTGGCTAGCTTCTTGCTACGACAATGTAGACTGCAGGGAGAGAGTGGTACGGTTCGCTTTCCGAGGAGCCATTGTTGAGTGAGAGGAACACCGTGTCGCCGGCGGTAAGTTTATTTCTTACCTCGGCTAGGAAGATGGTTGTCACGACCGTCCGGCCCGTGGATCGTGCCTCACGGCACCCAAGTAGTCATACATCGCAGTAATCCGGAAATATAAAGCAAGACATGAAACAGCTTTATAAAATAAGACATACGCTTATGTGAGAAAACATCGCCTTTCGATATATATATATAATCATGGTTTAGCGCTACATCCGACAATCGCATAAACATGACTACAGCACTCTAAGGAAATATACAACTATGGCGGACAGGCCCGCCATACTCCGATCAGACAAAACTATCTACAACAGGAGATCATACCAAAAGTAGAGCCTCCTAAGAGATGGAGCTCCGACACCAACGTAGATCCTAAGGATGCGGATCTAGCACTCGCTGCCTTACCGCGGCATGAACGCAGCCCCGGCGAGGTCGACAACAGTACTAAGTATGCGAATCAGAAATACTTAAATGAAAACATATCATTTTAAAACCGGTTTACAAATATGTGTGAACCAACCAAGGAAACCGCACGTAGTGCCACATCACAAACAAGAGCAACAATAGGTAATCAGAATAGGTCTTGTCTAGGCTGCGAATGATCGAAACAGGCTACTCGCCCATATCATCATTCTCGCAAGCCTAATCTCGACTCCCTGAGTCCGTGATAGGCCACTCACGGGCCCGCATGAGGTATAACCCCGCATCGAGGGTAGCTACTCCTGCATCGCCCCGACTCGTTGTCCGCATGGCCACATAGACCGCATGAGGTATAACCCCGCATACTAACTCGAACTCGTAGCTCCGCATAGGCCCTCGACCCGCATGAGGTATTCTCGAATCATGGTCCTGCATCACCCGAGTCTACCCCAGACGGAGGGCCTAACCCCTTGATCATGTCAAGAGGTGAGTGATAGTATACCAACAGAACAACTTATCTTTAAACAACATAAGCACAACAAGGATACTCACCTATACAAACGTTACAAGATACTAACACACATAGCATCATATCATGTCTACTTATCAAACCATCTTTATTATTCTTTTCACAATATAAGTCCATTATAAACACATAGGCAAACTTGTTTCTTTTATAAGTCTTAAGTGGTTATACTTACTTCCCATAAAGCTAGTATAACTCTTAAACCAATTAGTTCTCGCTCATAATATGATTCAAGAGTCTTTTGAAATGTTTTCGCTTCTTTATTATTCGTGCTTAAGCCGAGGCATTCGTAAGTATTATTCAGCTTAAGCGTGAGGCACATTGTAAGTATTATTCAGGCTTAAGCCGTGAGGCATTGCCGTAAGTATTATTGTAAAATATCATGCTTTAGGAAGAATCACATACCTTCTCAAATAAAACCACCGCCAAGTCAATATGTCGCGCAGAGAGTCACCATAATAGTCACAGATATCTATTAAAGACTACTCAAGGTCATTCTAAACAGGGTTCATAATTCTACTAAGTCGGGCAGCACTTCCTACCCGTGAGCTATATAAGTTCATCGTGAAAACAAATTCTATGTAAGTATAGTTTGATTATTCTTCTTTAAACCCTTCTACGTGGTAACAGCTCAATTCTATTCTGTGATATTCTTCTAAGTGATTAATACTTATTCTTATACTTCTACAAGATGCATTCTCTAATACAAAAGAGGGTTAGGATTATTACCTCGAAGCCCAATAATATCCTAGAAAAAGTCGCTGAGCAAGGTTTTGCTCCTAAGTTGTATGCTCCAGAACCCTAGAAGTTCTTCACAACTTCTACTAAGTACTAAGGTATTTGGGCTAGGTATTTTGGGCATTATAACGATACAAGAAGGTAACTTTTCTACCAAGGAGGGGGTAGATCTTTGGCTAGGCTAGGGGGTATTCGCCAAGGCCACTTAGGCTAGAGGAAGAGGGCTTGGACGAAATGGCTAACAAGGAGAAGGGAGGATTTTCAAGACTTGAAAGTAATTTGTGGATGAAGAACTCTTCATCTTAAGGGGTATTTATAGGTCAAGAAGTGGCCAACCAATGGCCAAGATTTAGACAAGTGCAAGGCAAGTGTAGGGTGAGGATTAACTATACACAAATATCCTACCAACTCCTTGACTTGTGCACAAGGCACAAAAACGTGTTCTTCCTAGCCCAAATCGTCCAAATGGACGATTTCAAGTCCATCAATTGGAGGGTGACAAGTGTCGCCTCCCGCTGGTCCAAAATGTTTCGCCTCTCGGAAAAATCCGCAAAAATTAGAAATGGCATAGCGGAATTTATCCTACGAAAGTCGTGGAAAACGCTTTCGCCTGAAAACGATTCTTTAGTGAGTTGTGTACAAATAAAAACGCCCAAGGCTTATCTTTAAGGCTAGATTTTCGACGTATTCCCTTACGCATACTCCGAAATACGGTATAACATTCTCCCTTAGAAACATTCGTCCCAATGTTCCTTCCCAAGACGATTATCGAAGAAGCTTAAACGCTTGTAAATGCCACACACGCCACAGAGCAACACTTAGGCGTAAACGATAACTAAAATTTACAAGTAGGAAAGTGAATTTACCTGGAGGTGTGGTGAATAGGTGAGGATACATCCGTCTCATGTCCTCCTCGCCTTCCCACGTCATCTCCTCCCTGAGATCGTTCCGCCACAAGACTATGACTAAGCCACGCCCCGTCCGCAGACGCCTAACTCCGACGATCGACTATCGCTATGGAATCTCCTCATACGATAACCCCTCCACACCGACATCGTCAATCGGGTGTACCCTAGATGGATCCCCGATACATCTCCTCAAAGATAGATACGTGAAAACCGGATGCACCGCCTCCGGACGGACGGCAGATTCAACTCATAGGCAACCTTGCCTACCTCGCGACAATCAAACGGCCCAATGTACCTAGGGCCGAAGTTTCCTTCTTCCCGAATCTCATCACACCCTTCATGGGTGACACCTTTAGGAAAACCCAATCATGAACCTCGAACTCAAGATGCCGACGACGATGATCTGCATACGACATCTGTCGACTCTGTCAAAAGCCGCCCACGGATAAGCTTCACCTTATCCATCGCTCGCTGTACCAAATCCGTCCCACTAGCCGCCCCTCGCCCACATCGAACCAACCTATCGGCGCTCTGCACTTCCTCCCATACAAGGCCTCATAAGGCGCCATCCGAATCTTTGAGTGGTAGCTATTATTATACGCGAACTCAACTAGAGGCAAATGATCCTCCCAACTACCATCGGTCAACACAAAGCTCGCAAAGATATCCTCAAGAGTCGGATAGTGCGCTCGCTGTCCGTCTGCTCGTGGATGAAATGCAGCACTCGTGCTCACCTGCCCCTAAACCCTCTCGAAGGACCTCCGAGTTAGCCAGAACCGGGCTCTCTCGTCGATATGATCGAAGTAGGGACTCCATGCGATCGACGATCTCTGATGTAAAGTCCGCATAATCCTCACCAAAAGTCGCCCCGACGGAAGAAAGTGGGCGGATTTCGCCACCGCCGACGATAACCCATATAGAATCATGTCTCCTCCGAGCGCAGGTAATCCTGTGATGAAGTCCATGTTGATTACCTCCCACTTCCGTGTCGGGATCTCTATCGCTCAGAATAAACCACCGTGCCTCGTGCTCTACCTTCACCGCCGACAACACGGGCACCGAGCTACTTAACTCGCAACGCCCTCTTCAAGCCATCCCACCAATACACGTATCTAAGGCGTCGTGGTACATCTTGGTCGACCGGACGGATAGAGTAACGCTACCGTGTGCTTCCCAAGAACTCACAAGTCCTCAAACATCCGAACACATACCGCCAAACCTTAGCACCCCATCAAAGCTACTCAAAAGGACCCTTTGCCTCACGAAGAGTTGTATCACGATATCGAATCAAAGCCGGATCCTCGAATCGCCGCTCTTCACCTCTCGACGATGGAAGACTCGCAACCTCACGAACTCTAACCCCATCGCTATCGTAATCAATCAAACGGACACCAAGGCTCGCTAACCGATGCAAATCACGAACCATGTCCTCCTCTCTAGCCGCACATCCGATAGGCTCCCATCGACCTACGACTAAGAGCATCCGCCACAACATCGCCTTCCCGTGGTACAGATATCAACATCGTAATCCTTAAGCAACTCTAACCACCGCCTCTCGCCGTAGTTCAGCCTCCTCGTCAAGATATACCGAGGCTCTGTGGTCTCAGATAAATATCCACGTGAACCCCATACAAATAGTGCCTCCAGATCTTCAAAGCGTGAATCACACGCTAACTCCAAATCATGCGGGTAGTTCTCGTGTTTCTCACCGTCGGGATGCATATGCTATAACCCCGCCATGCCGCATCAACACACATCCCAACCCGATGCCCGACGCATCACAATACACGACATAACCATCCGACCTCCGAAGAGTAAGAACGGGCGGCCGCCACTCTTTTCAAGAATCGAAACCCCGCCACAAGCATCACCATCGGAACTTGGCCGCCTTCCGAGTCACCTAGTCAATGGTGCGTAGATAGAAGCAAACTTCTACGAACCGCCGATAATATCCTGCAAGGCCCGTAAAATCGCGAACCTCTATCGGAGTAGTAGTTCAGGCCAAGTCCTCGATCGCTTCGATTCGCCAGATCAACTCGAATGCCATCACCGACAATATGCCCAAGAAACGCCATCAAGTCAACCAAAACTCACATTTGGAAAACTTGGCGCATAATCGCTGGTCTCGAGAATCACAAGATAGCCTCAAATGCTCCGCACGCCTCGCCTCTGAGCGAGAATAAACCAAGATATCATCAATGAACACTATCACAAACGTGTCAAAATGGTTTGAACACTCGGTTCATCAAATCCATGAATACCGCCGAGCATTGGTCAACCCAAAAGACATGACCACGAACTCATAATGCCCGTGACGTCCGAATGCATCTGTGGACATCCACCTCTCTCGACACGAACTCGATGATAGCCCGAACGCAGATCAATCTTGAGAAACATCTCGCGCCGCAATCGGGTCGAACAAATCATCAATCCCGGGAAGGGGTATTCGTTTAATGGTCACCTTGTTCACCGTCAGAATCAACACATGCGCTGGCCCCGCCCTTCTTCTTCACGAACAATACCGCGCTTCTGGGGAAACACTGGCCTAATGGCCCTTTCTCCAAAGAAATCCTCACCGGTCCTTCACTCTCTCAACTCGCAGTGCCATTCTCAGATGGCGGAATGGAAATAGGCCGAGTATCCGCAATATGTCAATACAAAACTCAATCTCCTCTCGTGAGGGATACCCGAGGTCATCTCGGGAACACGCCTGGAACTCACGACTACGGAACCGATCAAAATCTGGTACCGCAGCGTGATCAAACACTCGAACTAGATGGTAGATATACCCTTCTCGCACCATCTTCCTAGCCTTGAGGTAGGAAATAACCTACCCTACGATACCGTGCTCCTTCCCACTCAACAACCGGCCTCGTGAAATCGAACTGCACTACTTTCTCTCTCGGCCTACATTGGCATAGCATGAAGCTAGCCAATCCATCCCCATAATCACGCAAGTCAATCATCTCCAACTCTATCAAGTCGGCCGTGGTCCGACGATCAGAATGGTCACAGACAAGCCCTATATACCCGCCGAGCTACCACCGAATCACCATCGCGTAGCTACTCGAAGTGGTCTATGGACTCGTGCTCTATCCCTATCCTACTAGCAACAAGGGAGATATATAGGATGCAGTAGAACCCGATCTATCAAGGCATAAACATCCAACCCGAACCGATAAGGTACCGTGACGACATCGTGAGGCCTCCCGATCCGCTTACCGACAAAGCATAGACGCGCTCGAGGACCGCTAGAATCGACCCGAGCCACGACCTCGCCGCGACCCTGACCCATGAACCCCGCCCGGGCGAGTAATCAGAGGAGATGATGAAGCGGCAATGTAACTCAAGGCCGAGCCCTACCACCGCCACGCTCGGCCGGACAATCTCGCAAAGTGACCTGCCGCTACAATCAGAACAAGCTCCAAAAGTAGTACCACACTTCCCGTAATGGGATCCACCGACGGCCACACCGGGGTGGTCCCGACGCCGCACTTCGCTACTCGACGCTCAAGCCCCGGCCCTGCGCCCGCTCAAAACTCGCCGTGGCCGAGGACGTGCAGAGTGCTCGAGCCGGGCCGTGGTGCGACCCAGATCAGCCGAGGCCGCCACCACGATAACCACCGTAAGACCCTCCCGCCCCGGCCTTCTTCGCCGCCGTCGCCCACTCGCCGACCGCGCGCCTCGCATCCAAGGGCGTGAGCTCGCACGCGGTAATGTCCATACCCGGCCGAGAGAAACCCCGCGACATGACTCGCCATATAGTCGCTTCAGCCCTGGACATAACGGTGCACCCTATCCTCCATATCGCTACCAATGCCGGGACATATCGAGCCAATGAATCAAACTCGACATTGTACTCCCGACAAGGCCCTTCCGCCTCGAAGCAAAAATCTATCACCGCGCCTCCTCATCCGCGAGGCAAGAAGTGAGTGAGGAAAGCCTCTGAGAACTCATCCCAAGTAGCTGGGGACGCGTGCTCTCCCCGGGATAACTCCCATGAATCAAACCAATCGACTGCGGTATCACGCAGCCTATGTGAACCAAAGATCACTGACTCGGTCTCCGACGCCCTGATCACTCTCAAAATCCTCTGAAGCTGACGGATGAACTCCTGCGGATCATCCTCCGGCCTCGACCCATAAAACTCCGGCGGCTACAACTCGAAGTCTCGTAGCCTCAAACTTCTCGCCTCGTGAACAACGGTACGATCGAGCTGAGCTGAATCGAATCGCCAGATCCAGCCTCTCTCGACGGGCCACAACTTTAGCCAAAAGTGGCCATCTCTCAGTACCTAACTCTCCGCCCCAGTGCCGTGGGATGAGGTGTGGGTACTGTGGTCTCTGGGCCGGGCGGCGCCATAGAACTCGCCGCCTCGTATAGATCGGGCACGAGCCTCGTGACTGGGTGTCTCGCTAGCGCCTCCTACGCTTTGCCCTTCTCGGCCCGGTTGCCTTACGTGAGGCATAATCATATAGAAAGGAATACGTTAGAGGTCCAACCTATAACATGCCTCTAAAGCACGATCTCGTAATGAGAAGAATGGAAACCAATCCTAAATATCCTATAGCCTCGATTATTGGTGTGGTGCACAACACACCGATAATCAAGACTCTACTAGATACGGCTCGTAGACACTTTCCGAGGATTAATCGCTCGATACCACTTTTGTCACGACCCGCCCGGCCCGTGGATCGTGCCTTACCGGCACCCAAGTAGTCATACATCGAGTAATCACGAAATATAAAGCAAGACATGAAACAGCTTTATAAAATAAGACACGCTTTATGTGAGAAAACATCGCTTTCTAAGATATATATATATAATCATGGTTTAGCGATACATCCGACATCGCATAACATGACTACAGCACTTAAGGAAATATACAACTATGGCGGGACAGGCCCGCCATACCCTCGATCGCATAAAACTATCTACAACAGGAGATCATACCAAAAGTAGAGCCTCCAAGAGATGGAGCTCCCGACACCAACGTAGAGATCCTAAGGATGCGGATCTAGCACTGCCGCCCTTACCGCAGATGAACGCAGCCCCCAGCGAGGTCAAGACAACAGTACTAAGTATGCGAAATCAGAAATACTTAAATGAAAACATATCATTTTAAAACCGCCATAAATATGTGAACCAACCAAGGAAACCGCACGTAGAGCCACATCACAAACAAGAGCAACAATAGGTAATCAGAATAGGTCTTGTCTAGGCTGCGAATGATCGAAACAGGCCACTCGCCCATATCATCATTCTCGCAAGCCTAATCTCGACTCCGAGTCCGCATAGGCCACTCACACGGGCCCGCATGAGGTATAACCCCGCATCGAGGTAGCTACTCGGCATCGCCCCGACTCGTTGTCCGCATGGCCACATAGACCGCATGAGGTATAACCCCGCATACTAACCTCGAACTCGTAGCTCGCATAGGCCCCGACCCGCATGAGGTATTCTCGAATCATGGTCCTGCATCACCGAGTCTACCCCGTGACGGAGGGCTTAACCCCTGTATCATCTCAAGAGGTGAGTGATAGTATACCAACATAACAACTTATCTTTAAACAACATAAGCACAACAAGGATACTCACCTATACAAACGTTACAAGATACTAACACACATAGCATCATATCATGTCTACTTATCAAACCATCTTTATTATTCTTTTCACAATATAAGTCTGTTATAAACACATAGGCAAACTTGTTTCTTTTATAAGTCTTAAGTGGTTATACTTACTTCCCATAAAGCTAGTATAACTCTTAAACCAATTAGTTCTCGTCATAATATGATTCAAGAGTCTTTTGAAATGTTTTCATTCTTTATTATTCAGCTTAAGCTGAGGCATTGCCGTAAGTATTATTCGTGCTTAAGCCGAGGCATTGCCGTAAGTATTATTCAGGCTTAAGCCGTGAGGCATTGCCGTAAGTATTATTGTAAAATATCATGCTTTAGGAAGAATCACATACCTTCTCAGCGAAAACCACCTGCCAAGTTGAATATGTCGCGCGCAGAGAGTCAGCCTATAATAGTCACAGATATCTATTAAAGACTACTCAAGGTCATTCTAAACAGAGGGTTCATAATTCTACGGTAAGTCGGGCAGCACTTCCTACCCTGAGCTATATAAGTCTCATCAGGAAAACAAATTCTATGTAAGTATAGTTTGATTATTCTTCTTTAAACCCTTCTACTGTGGTAATACCAATTCTATTCTCGTGATATTCTTCTAAGTGATTAATACTTATTCTTATACTTCTACAAAGATGCATTCTCTAATACAAAAGAGGTTAGGATTATTACCTGGTAAGCCCAATAATATCCTAGAAAAAGTCGCTACTGAGCAAGGTTTTGCTCCTAAGTTGTATGCTCCAGAACCCTAGAAGTTCTTCACAACTTCTACTAAGTACTAAGGTATTTGGGCTAGGTATTTTGGGCATTATAACGATACAAGAAGGTAACTTTTCTACCAAGGAGGGGTAGATCTTTGGCTAGGCTAGTGGGGTATTCGGCCAAGGCCACTTAGGCTAGAGGGAAGAGGGCTTGGACGAAATGGCTAACAAGGGAGAAGGAGGATTTTCAAGACTTGGAAAGTAATTTGTGGATGAAGAACTCTTCATCTTAAGGGGTATTTATAGGTCAAGTGGCCAACCAATGGCCAAGATTTAGACAAGTGCAAGGCAAGTGTAGGTGAGGATTAACTATACACAAATATCCTACCAACTCCTTGACTTGTGCACAAGGCACAAAAACGTGCTCTTCCTAGCCCAAATCGTCCAAATGGACGATTTCAAGTCCATCAATTGGAGGGTGACAAGTGTCGCCTCCCGCTGGTCCAAAATGTTTCGTCTCTAAAAATCCGCAAAATTAGAAATGGCATAGCGGAATTTATCCTACGAAAGTCGTGGAAAACGCTTTCGTCGGAAAACGATTCTTTTAGTGAGTTGTGTACAAATAAAAACGCCCAAGGCTTATCTTTAAGGCTAGACTTTTGCACGTATTCCCACGCATATACTGGAAATACGGTATAACAATGGTGCGAAGGTATATCTACCATCTCATTCGGTGTTTGATCGAGGTCGGTACCATTTTCGATTTTCAGGCCCAGAGAGTTCGATGTGTTTCGGGCGCACCTCGTATCCTCCCTCCCGAGAGGAGATAGAGTTTTGTATCGATGTGCTGCGGACACTCGGCCTATTTCCATTCCGCCATACGTAATGGCACCCGCGAGTTGAGAGAGTTGAAGGACCAACCGAGAGATTTCTTTGGAGAAGGGCTTCATCGGCCTAGTGTTTCTCCCCGGGAGCGCCGCATTGTTCGTGAAGAAGAAGGACGACGCCGCACGCATGTGTTGATTACAAAACAACAAGGTGACCATTAAGAATGTATACCCTTCCTGTGATTGATGATTTGTTCGACCATTGTCTGAGGCGCGATGTTTCTCCAAGATTGATCTGCGATCGCTATCATCAAAGTGCGAAGTCGAGAGGAGGATGTCCTCAGATCGCATTCCGACCAGACGCACTATGAGTTCAGGTTATGTCTTTCGGTTGACCAATGCTCCGCGGTATTCATGGATTTGATGAACCGAGTGTTCGCCATTTTTGGACACGCTTGTGATAGTGTTCATTGATGACATCTTGGTTTATTCCCGCCAGCAGAGCATGCGAGCATTTGGCGATCGTGGCCGAGAGTTCTCTAGACCAGCAGCTTATACGCCAAGTTTTCCAAATGTGAGTTTTGGTTGGCTTCGTGGCTTTTCTTGGGCATATTGTCGGGCCGATAGTATTCGTGGATACGACCAAGATCGAGGCGATGAGTTGGCCTAGACCTACTATCCGGCAGTGCGCGCACTTTCCGGGCCTTGCAGTTACTATCGGCGTTCGTGGAGAAGTTTGCTTCTATCTCTCGCACCATTGACTAGGCCGACTCGTATGCGCTAAGTTTCATGGACTGATGCTTGTGAGCGTGGTTTCCGCCATCAAGGAGAGATCGACCGCCTCGCTTCTTACTTCCGCAGGCCCAGACGGTTATGTAGTGTATTGTGATGCGTCAGGCATCGGGCTCGGATGTGTGTTGATGCAGCTGGGTAAGGTTATAACGTACGTATCCCGACAGCTTAAGAAGCATGAGAGGAACTACCCCACCCATGATTTGGAGTCGCGCGTGATTCACGCCAAGATCTCGGAGGAACTATTTGTATGGGGTTCATGTGGATATTTATACGCACCACAAGAGCCTCCGATATCTTCACCGCAGGAGCCGAACTTACGGCGAGACGCGGTGGTTAGAGCTGCTTAAGGATTACGATGTCGACATCCTGTACCACCCAGGGAAGGTCAATGTTGTGGCAGATGCCCTTAGTCGTAGGACGATGGGGAGTCTATCAGATGTACAGCCAGAGAGGAGGGGCATGGTCTGCGAGTTGCATCAGCTAGCGAGCCTTGGAGTCCGATTGATTGATTCTGATAGCAGTGGGGTTCGAGTTCGAGAGGTTGCCGAGTCTTCCATCGTCGAGGAGGTGAAGAGGCAACAGCTGAGGATCCGGTTTGACGCGCAGATCGTGGTACGACTCTTCGTGAGGCGAAGGGTCCTTTTGAGGTAGCACCTGATGGGGTGCTAAGGTTTGAGGGCAGGTTGTGTGTTCCAGATATTGCAGGACTTCGGCAGCAGGTTCTAGGGGAAGCACACAGCGCGCGTTACTCTATCCATCCGGGGTCGACCAAGATGTACCACGACCTCAGATCTGTGTATTGGTGGGATGGCTTGAAGAGGGACGTTGCAGAGTTTGTGGCTCAGTGCTCGTGTTGTCAGCAGGTGAAGGTAGAGCACCAGAGGCCTGGTGGTTTGTTGCAGACGATAGAGATCCCGACCTGGAAGTGGAAGGTGATCAACATGGACTTTATCACAGGATTACCTCGCACTCAGAGGAAGCATGATTCTATCCGGTTATCGCCGAGTGACGAAATCAGCCCATTTTCTTCCCGTCAGACGACTTTTCTACCGAGGATTATGCGCACTTTACATCCGAGATCGTCGGTCGCACGGGTCCCTATTTCTATCATATCCGATAGGAGCCCGGTTCTGCCAACTTCCGGAGGTCTTTCCGTAGGGTCTAGGGACGCAGTGAGCTCGAGTATCGCATTCCATCCTCGACAGCACGGACAGCAGAGCGCACTATCCGCACTTCGAGGATATGTCATGAGCTGTGTGATTGACTTCAGGGGTAGCTGGGAGGATCATTTGCCTCTAGTTGAGTTGCATATAATAATAGCTACCACTCCAGTATTCAGATGGCGCCTTATGAGGCCTTGTATGGGAGGAAGTGCAGATCGCCGATAGGCTGGTTTGATATAGGCGAGGTGCAGTTAGTGGGACCAGACCTGATACAGCAGGCAGTGGATAAGGTGAAGCTTATCCAGGAGCGCATCGATACCGTAGTCGCATGTGGTCATATGCAGATCATCGTCTTCGGCATCTGGAGTTCGAGGTTGATGATTGGGTTTTCTGAAGGTGTCACCCATAAAGCGGTGTGATGAGATTCGAAGAAAGGGAAACTCACCAAGGTACATCGGGTCGATCGATCGTCGCAGGTAGGCAAGGTTGCCTGAGCTGGATCGATCCGCCCAATCTTGAGGCGGCATCCGTTTTTCATGTTTCTATGCCGGGAGATGTATCGGGATCCATCTAGGTGCACCCGATTGACGATGTCCAGTGACCGAGGGGTTATCATATGAGAGATTCCCATAGCGATAATCGATCGTCGAGTTAGGCGGACCAAGGACGTGGCTTCCGTCAAAGTCTTGTGGCGGAACGAGCTCAGGGAAGAGATGACGTGGGAAGCTGAGGAGGGCATGAGGCAGAAGTATCCTCACCTATTCCCCACACCTCCAGGTAACTCACTTTCCTACTTGTAAATTTTCATTGTCATATTTGCTTAAGTGTTGTCTTGTGGCCATGTGTGGCATTTGCAAACTGTTTAGGTTATGAGAAACTTTATCGTTATCTGTCTTGGGAAGGAACATTCGGGACGAATGTTTCTAAGGAGGGGAGAATGTTATACCCCGTATTTCCAGAGTATGTACGTAAGGGCGTACGTACAAAAGTTCAAGCCTTAAGTTAAGGCATAGGACGAAATTTGTGCACAACCCACGAAAAGAATTGTTTTCCGATGAAACGTCTTCCAAAGCTTGCGAAGGGAAAATTACGGCTGCGACATTTATATTTTTTGCGGATTTCTCCGAGAGATGAAATATTTTGGACCAACGAGAGGGTGACACTTGTCACCCTCAAGTGGACCGCAAAGAGGGCATGGCTTGGCACGATTTTAAGGCCTAAACCATGGGTCAATGTTTGTGAGTGATTTGTGGAGTAGGGATAGGGTGCACTTGTGCAAATCCACACCCTCCACTTGCCCTCCACTTGCCTTCATCTTGGCCCTTGAAAGCCCTATAAATACCCCCCTTGAGTTGAAGACTTCTTCATCCACAAATCATCTTCCAAGTATCAAAAATCCCCCCCCCCTTTGAGAGAAGCTCTCGTCCAAAGCCTTCTCCCCCCCCTCTTGAAGAGCTAAGCCGAACACCCCTTCCCCTTCCTAGTAGTCTCGCAAACCCCCTTGGTAGAAAATACTCTCAAGTATTGTTACTATCCCCAAAATACCCTAGCCGTATATCTTGTAGTATTCCAAAGTCACCGCTTATACAAAAGCCCGTAAATACTATCTTATATCCATTAGTCACTAAACGAAACCACAGGAAAATCTTCATAGTTGGTTGAAGTAGTAAGTGGAAGTTGTGTAGAAACTTCTAAGGGTTTCTTGGAGCGGATTGGAGCGTACAGATTAGGAGCTAAACCTTGCTCAGGATCGACTTATAACTTGGATAATTTTGGGCTTACCGAGGTAAATATCTTATCCTTCTATTGTAATTAGAGATTACATACTGTAGAAGTATAGAACTAAGTATAAGACTTATAGAAGGATGGTATTAAAAGAAGAGAATTGAACTGTATTCGTATCAGATGAATATTAAAGAAGATTGAATCAGATTACATAGATCAGATTTACGAGACTTGTGTAGTTTAACGGGTAGGGAAGTGCTGCCCGATTTTTCGTAGAATAGAGAACCCTCTACTTAGATTATCCTACAGAGTAGTCTAGACGTTGATAGACGTAT
This sequence comes from Przewalskia tangutica, assembly GCA_029844215.1. Taxonomy (NCBI): domain Eukaryota; kingdom Viridiplantae; phylum Streptophyta; class Magnoliopsida; order Solanales; family Solanaceae; genus Przewalskia; species Przewalskia tangutica. Next base: position 21,202,719 of record CM056733.1, read on the forward strand.
TTGACCGTTATAGGTAGATACTCTGCGCGCGACATATTCGATTTGGCAGGTGGATGTTATACCCCGTATTTCCAGAGTATGTACGTAAGGACGTACGTATAAAATTTGAGCCTTAAGATAGGCAAGATTCGAAATTTGTACACAACACCCGGTTAGAGTCGTTTTTGGACGAAAAGTTTCCACAGCTTTCGTAGGGAAAAATACGGCTATTTCATTTATAATTTTTGCGGATTTTTCCGAGAGACGTAACATTTTGGACCAACGGGAGGGTGACATGTGTCACCCTCACATTGGAAGAGGTTGGACGGCAATTGGGCTAAGCTTGCACGTTTTTGGTGTTGATTTTGTGGTCAAGGGTTAGGTAGGATATTTTGTGTAGATGGATAAGGTTGCACATGGCTTAATCTTGGCCTTACACTTGCCTTGCACTTGGCACCATCTTGGCCATTGGTTGGCCTTCACTTGACCTATAAATACCCCCTTAGTTGATGAACTTTCTTCATCCAAAAATTGAGCAATCTATCTAAGTCTCAAACTACTCCCTCTTAGCTTGAGCTTTTCGTCCCTCTGCCCCCTCGTCGTTGAGCTTGGCGAGAGCCACCACACCTCCCCTCATGAAGCCTTGGCCGAGGGTACCCCTAGCCTAGTTGTCTCGTATAAATACCCCCCTTTGTGGTATAGAAATACTCTCCTAGTATTGTTATTATGCCCAAACTACTCTAGCCCTTATACCTTATAGTACTTTCCAAAGTACCCTTTATACGAAAAACCCGGAAAATACGATTATACCTCCTTTAGCCACTAAACGAAACCCTAAGGAAATATTCACCCGTAGTTGAAGTATTAAGTAGAAGTTGTGTAGACACTTCTAAGGGTTTCTTGGAGCGTTTTGGAGCACTCGAGTAGAGCTAAACCTTGTTCAGAGCGACATTTAACTCGGATAATTTTGGGCTTATCGAGGTAAATATCTTGTCCCTATTGTAATTGGAAATTACATGATTGTTAGAATATATAGTTGAAGTATACTATATATAGAATGAATATTGAATAGAATCAACATAGTTCGCTTCACAATGTCTTTTGACTTAAGCTGAATAAGAATTGAACAAGAAACACATGTAGAAGGATAAATAAGAGAATCGAATCAGTAATTACATAGATCAGACATGAGACTTGTGTAGCATTACTGTGTAGTAGAATTGTACACGCCCGTTAGGCGTGTTAACCCTCGGTTGGCTTGGTAGCCTACTCGATAGAGAGGAGATTTACTGATGTGGGAGAGTCTTGCCGAATTTTCTCAGAGAATTTGGAACAATGAGATCTAGATGTTAATAAGCGCCTTGTGGCCTTATAGGTTGAAGTACTACGTGTGGTGCGATCTACGTGGCTTAAGGAGTGGCCAGCGGTTTGAAGTACTTGGAGCATTTTGCTATTAGTCGATACTGCCGCGAGGTATGTGAACCTCTTCCTATCTCTTCTAGCATGATATGTGTGTAACTATGTAGTACGGTGACGTACGTGTTTAATGTATTTGATTGGTTTGAAACATAAAGTGTTATAACGGCTTTATGGGAAGTTGGTTATAATGACTTTATGTAGGTAAGAAAATGTGTTGTGGTTTCAAAGGGTAACTGATTTGACTTATAAAACGGATTTGATGTGTAATGAGTACTTGGTTTTTGAAAGGAATAATGTTTTACTGATTTCGGAAATCAGAATGTGTATCGACAAACCATCGCAGTTAATAAAGGAAAATGTATTGAATAATTAAGTATTATTAAAACCAAGAAACCTCCATCCGCATAAGCTAAGATGAGACAAAATGATATTACATTTTCTAGATCATGGCTGCTTAATAAGGTTGATTATGAACAAGAATAACCTACTCGCCTATGGCATATGTTACTCAATTGTTTTAATAGAGATTAAGACATTGAACTATGAAACTTTCCTAAAAAAGGAGACTTGTGTAATTGAAATTAGGCAAACTGGAACTTTAGGGAAAAGAAAGGCATTGTGTTGTCTTAAAATGGTTTAAAAGATAAAGTGTTATAACAGCTTTATGGGAAGTTGGTTATAACGACTTTATGAAAACAAAAGAAGGGTTTTTATCATTGGTTTTAATGTGGTAACTTGACTTTAAAAAGGAAAAGTGTTTTGGTCTAAAAATAAGGCATAATGTTGCCTTAATTTGATTTTTAAAAAAAGGAAAGTATGGAAGTTGCTTTGGTTTACTTAAAAGATGTAAGTCACTCTATTTTATACTACGGGTATCGGGTGACTTTTATAAAAAGAATGAATCTCTTAAAAGGAATTTAACGTACGTAGTACTTTAGGGTTAAAACCCGGACCTTGGCATAAAATGAAAGTACTTTGAGTTGTTGTGAAACTTGCCCATGCTTGTCGTGATAGCCTTTGTTGTGCAAGAATTGTGTTTCTATACTACCGCGCCTCTCGATGGAGGGTCGGTTGACTTGTTGAGAACTTACGTGGACGCGTCAGCGGACGAAGAAATTCCACCGCACGCACTGTTGATTGTGTTACTTTTGCTAATCGCTTTGGACATCGACACGATGCGTAGCGCACGTATGATTCCATTTTGATATCGCTTTATTGTAATCGCTTTGGACATACCGACACGATCGTAGCGCGGGTATGCTTCCATTTTGATATCGCTTTATTGTTTCCCTTTGGGCATATCGACACGATCGTAGCGCACGGGTATGTTTCCATTTGGAATCTTTGCTTTATTGTTTCCTTTGGGCATATCGACACGTAAGCGCACGGGTATGTTTCCATTTGGAAAGTCTGTCTTATTATTTCACTTTGGACATACCGACACGCGTAGCGCACGTATGCTCCCATTTGGATTGCTTTGTCTTGTTGATATCATATCATAGCTCGCGGTGAAAGGAATTCCACGCACGAGTGATGATTTGGAGGCGTGAGTCCACGACCTAATATGACTGTTATATATGTGTATCTTGTAGTTTGGTTATCATACATGTCTCTCGCTTTATATAGATCGCTATGATTTCATTTACGATTTTACGATTTCACATACTTGGTACTGTTGTCTTGACCTCTTCGGCCGTTCATCATGCCGCGTAGAAGTACATTGGTGTCGATCCCCGCTTTTAGGATCACCTTTCAACAGATTGGAAAGCTCCGTTCCTTCGGAGGCTTATCTTGGTATGTTTCCCTGAGTTGTAGGTTCTTGTACATTCAGGGGTATGGCGGGGCCCTGTCCCGTCATAGTTGTTGTAAATCTTAGAGGTCTGTAGCACTGTTGTGGGCAGGGTTTGTAAAAAGGATAACTGTTCGGGTTTTATGTATATATATATACTGAAGGCAACTGTTGGGTTGGCCTGTTTATTTATTATGTCTCTCATTTCATGTGTAAAGTTTTTATTTCCGCTGGTTTTCTCTGATGTTGTATCACTAGGGTGCCCGGGGTAAGGCACCAGTCACGGGCCCGGATTCGGGTCGTGACAGTGGATTTCGCCGAGAAGGTATGTGATTCTTCCTATCCTCTTGAGCATGATATTTTAAAATATATATATAGTACGGTAGACGTACGTGTGTTAACTGAACATGGTTTTACTTGACGTCTTTTGACTTGAGTCTAAATAATAAGAATCTTGAAGTATTTCAAAAGAATTATGAATCATTTTTGAAAGAAGAGTAATACTTGGTTTTTAAACAAAAGCTTAAGAGTTATACTAGCTTTATGGGAAGTTAGGTATAACGACTTAAGAAAGATAAAAGGAACGGTTTACTTATGTGTTTATAAAAGACTTGTATTGATTTACGAAGGTATAGTAAGATGGTTTGTTGAGTAGACATATTGTGATGCTATGTGTGTTAGTATCTTGTAACGTTTGTGTAAAGAGGTTATTCTTATTGTGCTTATGTTGTTTAACGATAAGCCGTTATGTTAGTATTACATCACTCACCTCTTGACATGATATACCGGGTTAAGTCTGTCACGACCGACCGCCCGTGGATCGTGCCTTACCCCGGGCACCCTAGTGATACAACATCAGAGAAAAACCAGCGAAAATAAAAACTCAAGAAAGAAACAGTGAAATAAGAAAGCAGGCTAACCCAAACGGTTACCTTTTTGTACATAAAAGAAAACTTGAACAGTTACATCCTTACAAACTCAGCCCACAACAGTGCTACAGACCTCTAAGAATTTTAAAATCATAATGACGGGACAGGGCCCCGCCATGCCCCTGAATGAACAAAAGTCTACTACTTCAGGGAACCGTACCACATGACAAGCTTCCGGAGATATGGAGCTTTCCGAGAACTGAACAGCGATCCTAAGAGAGCGGATCAGCAAGCTATGTACCTCAACCTGCGGCATGAATGCAGCCCCCCGAAGGAGGTCAGTACAACATGTACCAAGTATGTGAAACTGTAAAATACTGTAAATGAAATCATAATAGTCTATATAAAGCAGGAGACATGTATGATAACCAAACTACAGTACACAACATATAAGCAGTCATGTCAAGTCAGGGACTCACGCCCGTGAAATCATCACTCAAATACAACCCGAGAATTTAACCCGCACAATGGCCGCATGCCCCGGCATCTCACCTCGGTATAAGCATGGCCATGGAACCATCCTAGTGGGCCCATACCCGTGGACCATCCAACGTGTCAGTATGCCCAAAGTAAATAACAGGATGATACTCACAGTGGAAGCATACCCGTGGGCTACCCAACGTGTCAGTATGTCCAAACAAATAACAAGGTAACACTCCTAATGGAAGCATACCCGTGGGCTACCCAACGTGTCAGTATGTCCAAGAGGATCGACATATGGAAGCATACCCGTGGGCTACCTAACGCGGTCGATATGTCCATCAATCAACCGGATAGCCTACCTCCATCGAGAGACTCGGTAGCACACAACCAAACATTTGCACAACAAAGGCTACCACAACAAGCAGAGGCAAGTTACACACAACTCAAGGTACTATACATACTTCTTACCACAACGTCACGTATACCATTAAAACCCAAGTATTTAACCCCTTTAAGATCAAGGTACTCCTACCTTTTATAAACAAGCCACTTATGTTTTTCCATCACAAGGAGTTCAATATTTGAAAACAAGTTACTTCCCTTTTCCCAAAATCAAGTTACCATTTAAATCTTAATAATGAATCCATTCTTTTATTTTCCAAAAAGTGAACCATGCCTTTCTTTTAAACCAAAACACTTCAAATTCTTAAGTCTCTTTTCTTTTAGAAATCGAGTTCCTTACTTTGGAACTTTTAAGAAAATCAGAACTTGATTTCAATAATTCTTATTAGAGCAGCCATGATCTAGGAAATGTAATACAATTTTGTCTTATCTTAGCTTCTATGCAGATAGAGGTTTCTACTGGTTTTAATATAATTAATTGTCATTACTTTTTCCTTTATTAACGCTGCATTGGCTTGTTCGATTCTTATTTCCATTTCCGAAATTTATGTAACATTACTCTTTTAAAAACCAAGTATTCTTTTCTCACGAATGAGGTTTTATACTTTTCAACACCAATTAGGTCAGTTATAAGTCAAGTCTCTTATCTTTTGAAAATCACAAACCATTCTTTTACCTACATAAAGTGGTTATAACAAACTTCCCATAAAGCCGTTATAGCACTTTATGTTTTAAACCAACCAATTACCACTATAACCATTTATGAGACCAATAGGGCTCATTCTTTAACCACCGAGTACCTGTTACTAACGGATAAGACTTTACTACTTTTTCCACACAATGAAGCCCTTTGCACTTCATATCAAGTCAAGACACAAAAGGGAAATCAAATTCCTTCAACACACGTGCGTCTACCGCACTATATATTTTACAAATAGTCATGCTGAAGAGGATAGGAAGAATCACATACCTCGCGACGATTGTCGACAATAAGCAAAATGCTCCACAGTACTATCTCCCTTAAGAAGAATATGTTACACGCAGTACTTCAATCCTATAAGGGTCATAAAACGTCTATCAAACTCTAGCTTCGAACGTAGAATGACTAAGTGCAAGGTCCCTACATTCTACGGAAAGTCGGACAGCACTCCCTTTGTTTCTACTTACTATTCCACCTCTTTCAAGGCCGAATTTCAATAACCAACGCCACATATAAGGCACACAATTCAGCTAACCACAAAGGGGATTACACGCCTTTACAGGACGCGTAAAAATCCGCCCCACAATGATACAAAATAAACCAATAATTTCCATGCCATTCTTGGCCAACAATAAACCAATACTAAACCTTTTCAACTCTTTTCCAATTCAAGTTCTTAGGTCTAACATGATATCTATCCTTAGACATCTTCACAATTACAATTTCCTCCTTTACAACATGTGACGACCAAATTAGAAATCCAATTGAAGTTACCAACTTAAGGTTAACATGCCCATTTCAGTTTCAACAAGACAACAAGATCCAAATCTATTCAAATATAACAGCCTCAGGCTCAATTCTAAATTCAAACTTAAATATCACAGCCTCGGGCTCAATTCTAAACTACTATGACAAGTATTAACTCAAATCCAAGAGGAGGGGAAACTTTTACCTTTGGAGAAGCCCACAAAAGCCCCTTTCTTCCCCTTCTTTTCCGTCAAACTCGTCCACCAGCGCTCCCCACAAGTTTACCCACACTTTTCCTTCTTGCCGCCGCTCCAACAACTTCCTCTTAGGCTAGGTTCCTTCAAAAATCAAGAGAGAAGGGAGAGGGTTTTTCTTGGGAGGGTTTCCAAATGAAATGGCCAAGTCTTCCAAGACTTGGCCCTAAAATAGGGCCCTTTTCCTGGTCAAAAGGATGGGAGGGACACTTGTCCCCCTCCCATGGGTCCTTTTCGAAAATATCCCCCGATTTCAGCCTTTACCGCAGAAAAATCCTGCCGCCGGCCGCGCGCCCACTTCGTAAAATAATTTCCGCATTCCGCGCCGCGCCAGATTCGGCCGCGCGCTGCAACCCCGAGAACCCCCAAGATAACCGCGCGCTGCCCTCGCATTCCGGCCGCGCACTGCACTTCGAACCGAAACCATCGCTTTGCCTAATCACAAGACCGAACTTGAAACTTCCATACCTTTTGACTCTGATGTCCTATCGATTTAACGGTTTGTTGCGTTGGGAACTAGATTTAACGGACTACACACTAGGCTTTTTAAACACCTCGAAATTCTTAACAACTGGGGTACAACACTCCAAGGTAGACTCAAAATCCGTCTAACACATGTTTGTCAACTTATCTTATCTTCTCGAATTTACTGGGTGTAATGATGCTCCCGACGCGGTATACCTCGTGCATCTGGTGACTATGATTCGAGAATACCTCATGCGGGTCCGAGGACCTATGCGTCACACGACTCAACCGGGCGTGATCGTGCCTTACCCCGCACCCAAGTATACATACATCGAGTAATCAGCGAACATAAAACAAGACATGAAATATCGAAGTGTAAAATGCTTATTCGAGAAAATTTGCCTTTCGCATAATATATAAAACTTAAATTAACAGTTACATCCTTTACTTCCGCCACAACAAGATTACTGCACTCTAAGAGTGACATGACAACAATGGCGGACAGGGCCCCGCCATACCCTCGAATGTAGCACCTACTACGACGGACTATACCATGATAAGCCTCCGAGAAACGGAGCTTCCCAAACGCCGAACTGCGGACCGAGAGCTAGGATCAACGATCGTGTACCTCAACTCGCGCAGATGAACGCACTTCAAGGAGGTCGATAACAGTACCAAGTATGTGAAATCAAAATACAGTAAATGAAATTATAGTAGTCTATATAAAGCGAGAGACATGTATGATAACCAAACTACGTTCACATAAATAAGGAGTCATGTCAAGTCGTGACTCACGCCTCAAAGTCATCACTCAAATATAACAATGGGTCTCACGCCCACAACATCAATCATGCCCGTGGAATACCTTCCTCACCGCGGCAGCCTATGATATAAAAGCACCAAGGAATACACATGAACACCGTGTCCCACGTGTCATCATAAAACCGCACGGTAAGTACGAAGGCATAGCCGACTACTAAAACCTACGCATAAATAAGGTCATAAATCGTATCATGAGATCTGTCTAGACCGCCACATGATCAAAGCCGCCACTCGCGCGCAGATCTAATGCGCGCGTCTAGCCACCGAACTTCCCGCAGCTCGCGATAGGCCACCCAATGGCCCGCATGAGGTATTCCCGCGTCGAGGTAGCTACTCCCGCATCCGCTCGACTCGCACCGCATGGCCACATAGACCGCATGACCATAAAGGCCGCACACTAACTCGGAGCTCGTAGCTCGCATAGGCCCGGGACCCGCATTTAGGTATTCTCGAATCATAGGTCACACACTACCGCTGAGTCTACCCCAGACGGAGGGCACAACCTCCGGATGATGTCAAGGTGAGTGGTACAATACCAACATAACGGCTGATAGTTAAACAACTTAAGCGCAATCGAGGGAAAACCCCTTACACAAACATCACAAGATAATAACACACGTAGCATCCTGGCGTGTTTACTTATCAAATCAACAAGAAAGTATTACAAGGCTATCACAAACCAACACAATCAAGTTATTCACACAAGGTACTTTCTACTATATGATTAATAAGATCGGGTTTTTATCCCCAAAGTACTTCATACATTAACTCTTTAAGAGATCTGTTCTTTCACAAATAGTCACACAATACTCGTAGTATATAAAAATAGAGTGACTATCTTTTGAAGTAAACCAAAACACTTCTCTTTGTAAAATCAAGTAACAACATGATTTTCCAAACGTTCAAGTTTGCCTAATTTCAAATGTTCAAGTTTCTCATTTTTCGAAAGGTTTCGTAGTTCATAGTTTTAATCCTTTAAAACAATTTGAGAAACATATACCTTATGTGTGAGTAGTTTATTTTTGTTCATAACAATCTTATTACAGCAGCCATGATCTAGGAAATGTAATATCATTTTGTTTCATCTTAGCTTCTATGCAGATGGAAGTTTCTACTGGTTTTAATAGCGCTGCTGTGGTTTGTTCGATACTTATTCTGATTTCCGAAATCAGTAAAATATTATTCCTTTTAAAAACCAAGTACTCATTACTCACGAATGAGGTTTCACACTTTTTAACAAAACTCATATTAATTAACCAAGTCAAGTCTCTTATCTTATTAAGATTAAGTCTCTTAATCTTCTTAAAGTCAATAAACCCTTCTTTTTATCTTTCTTAAGCAGTTATACCTAACTTCCCATAAAGCCAGTATAACTCTTAAGCTTTTAAAACCAAGTATTACTCTTCTGTTAAAAATGATTCAGTATTCTTTTGAAATACTTCAAGATTATTCAGGCTTAAGTCAAAAGACATTGCCGTAATTATTATTCAGGCTTAAGTCAAAACACATTGCCGTAATTATTATTCAGGCTTAAGTCAAAAGACATTGCCGTAATTATTATTCAGTTAACACACGTACGTCTACCGTACTACATATATTTTAAAATACCATGCTCAAGAGTATAGGAAGAATCACATACCTCGCGACGATTATCGACTATTAGCAAAATGCTCCACGACTATAACCCGGCTAGCCTTGTCCACCCTCCGAGTAGAATACGCTACTCGCAGTACTTCAACCTATAACGGTTATATAAGTCTATCAACTTCTACCTTAATATTCTACTGAAGCGATTTCAGTTCAAGTCTTCTGTAATATCCTTCTATTACAGTTCAATTCTCTTCTATGAATCTTATATTCATTTCTATACTACTACAGTATGTAATTTCCAATTACAATAGGGGGACAAGATATTTACCTCGATAAGCCCATAATTATCCAAGTATAAATGTCGATCCTGAGCAACGTTTAGCTCCTACTCCGGGTGCTCCAACCCGCTCCAAACAACCCTTAGAAGTTCTACGCAACTTCTTCTTAATACTTCAACCAACTATGGAGATTTTCCTTAGGGTTTCGTTTTTGTGACTGAAGGGAAGTATAATAGTATTTCTGGGCTTTTCGTATAAGTATAACCTTGGAATACTACAAGGTATAAGGGCCAAGGTATTTTGGAATAGTAACAATACTTTGAGAGTATTTCTACCAAGGTGGGGGTGTATTTTACGAAAACAACTCAAGGTAGTGGGTACCCACTGGCTAGCACCACTGTGAGGAGGTACTTTCTACCATGGGAGGGCTCGGCCTCAGGGGAGGGTGTCACGACCCATTCGGGCCCGTGGATCGTGCCTCACGGGCACCCAAGTAGTCATACATCGTAGTAATCGGAAATATAAAACAAGACATGAAACAGTTTATAAAATAAGACACGATTTATGTGAAAACGTCGCTTTTCGGCATATATATATAAACATGGTTTAGCGATTACATCCGAAATCTATAACATGACTACTGCACTCTAAGGAAATATACAACTATGGCGGGACAGGGCCCCGCCATACCCCGATCAGACAAAACTATCTACAACAGGAGATCATACCTAAAAGTATAGCCTCCGAAAAGATGGAGCTCACGACACCAACGTAGAGATCCTAAGAATGTGGATCTAGCACTGCCGCCCTTACCTGCGGCATGAACGCACCCAAGGAGGTCGATAACAGTACTAAGTATATGAAATCAGAAATACTTAAATGAAAACATATCATTTTAAAATCGGTTTTGCAAGTATGTATGAAACAACGAGGGACCGCATAGTGCCATATCATAAACAAGAGCAACAATAGGTAAATCAGAATGTGTCTTTTCTAGGTCGAATGATCAAGCGGGCCAATTTCCGTAGTATCACCATGCAAGCCTAATCACGGACTCGTAGTCCGCATAGGCCACTCACATAGGCCCGCATAGGTACATAACCCCGCATCGAGGGTAGCTACTCCTGCGTCGCCCCGACTCGTAGTCCGCGTGGCCACATAGACCGCATGAGGTATAACCCCGCATCACTAACACGGAACTCCCAGAGCTCGCATAGGTCCTTGGACCCGCATGAGGTATTCTCGAATCATGGTCCTGCATCACCGAGTCTACCCCGCATCGGAGGCGCTTAACCCCAGAATATGTCAAGAGGAGTGATAGTACACTAACATAACTTATCTTTAAACAACATAAGCACAACAAGAATACTCTTATACAAACGTTACAAGACACTAACACACATAGCATCATATCATGTCTACTTATCAAACCATCTTATTATTCTTTTCACAATTCAATATAAGTCCATTATAAACACATAGGCAAACTGTTTCTTTTATCATTCTTAAGTGGTTATACTTAACTTCCCATAAAGCTAGTATAACTCTTAAGCTTCGCTTTAAAACTCAATTAGTTCTCTTACGTTAAAAATGATTCGAGATTCTTTTGAAATGCTTTCGATTCTTTATTATTCGGGCTTAAGCGAGGCATCACGTAAGTATTATTCGTGCTTAAGCCAGGCATTGCCGTAAGTATTATTCGAGCTTAAGTCAAAGACATTGCCGTAGTTATTATTCGATTAACACATGTACGTCTACCGTACTACATATATATTGTAAAATATCATGCTTTAGGAAGAATCACATACCTTCTCAAATAAAACCACCGCCAAGTTGAATATGTCGCGCGAGAATCGATTTATAATAGTCGACACGCCTATCAACGTTCGACTACTTTGTAAACAGATTCTAAACAGAGGGTTCTATATCCTACGGAAAATTGGGCGTACTTCCCTACCCGAGCTACTCAAGTTCATCAGAAAACGATTCATGTAAGTACTGATTTGATTATTCTTCTTTAAACCCTTCTACCGTGATAATAGTTCAATTCTATTCTGCAATATTCTTCTAAGTATCTAATACTTATTCTTATACTACTACAACGAAGTATTCTTTAATTCAAAGGAGGTTAGTGTAACGACTGCCCGGCCCGCATCGTGCCTTACCCCGCACCCTAGTGACACAACATCGTAGAAAACCATGAAAATAAAACTTTAAACAAGAAACAAGATATATGATCATAAACAAAGCCAACCCAACGGTTACCTTCCAATAACATATATAAATACAACTCTTTCAAAACGAAGTTTAATCCTTTACAACCCCGCCCACAACAAGATTTCATGCACTTCTAAGATTTACAACGACTATGACGACGGGGCCCCGCCATACCCCGAATGTACAAGAACCTACAACTCAGGAAACACATACCAAAAGATAAGCCTCCGAGAAACGGAGCTTCCAATACGCTGAATCGTGATCCTATGGCGAGGACCCACGACCGATGTACCTCTACTGCGGATGAACGCACTCGGCCGAGGTCAAGATAACAGTACCAAGTATGTGAAATCAGAAATATCAAATGAAATCATACTAGTCTATATAAAGCGGGAGACATGTATGATAACCAAACTACGATTCACAACATAAAAGCGATCATGTCGATGTGACTCACGCCTCAAGTCATCACTCAAATATAACTATGGGTCTCACGCCCACAACATCAATCATGTTCGCATCACGGCCGCGTGCCCCGAATTCTCGCCTTCTGTAGACATGTCCATGATGCAACAATAATACCAATGCCCCACGGCCACATGCCCGAATTCTACCTGTGTGACACGTCCGTGTGACATCAACAACAATATCTTGGGTGATCAACCTGCCGCACGGCCACATGCCCCGAATTCTACCTCGGTGTAGACATGTCCATGTAACCACAATAACAATATATCGTAATCAACCCCGCCGCACGCCACATGCCCCGAATTACCTCGATGTAGACATGTCCATGTGACATCAACAACAAGACAAAGAATCAAAATGGAAACATACCCGTGGAATTCTCCACATCGCCAAAGACGTCCAAGTAAGTTCTCAACAAGTCAACCGGCCCTCTATCGAGAGACGCGGTAACACAGAAATACAACACTTGTACAACAAAGGCTATCATCACAAGCATAGGCAAGTTTCACACAATTCAAAGTACTTTCACATAAGCCACACAATACCCGTAGTATAAAAATCGTGACTATCTTTTTAAGTAAACAAGACACTTCCCCTTTTGGAAAATCAAGTAACAACATTATTTTCCAAACGTTCAAATTTGCCTAATTTCAAATGCTCAAGTCACTTATTTTACAAAGGTTTCATAACTCATAGTCTTAATCTCTTTTAAAACAATTGAGTAACATATGTCATATATGTGAGTAGTTTATTCTTGTTTATAACGATCTTATTACAACAGCCATGATCTAGAAAATGTAATATCATTTTGTCTCATCTTAGCTTCTATGCAGATGGAGGTTTCTCCTGGGTTTAATACAACACATCATTATTCAAGACATTTTCCTTTATTAACGCTGCGGTGGTGCAGCCGATACACATTCTCGATTTCCAAATCAAGAAACATTACCCCTTTAAAAACCAAGTACTCATTACTCACGAATGAGGTTTCACACAAACATCCACATTAAAACAAATAAGTTAAGTCTCTTATCTTATAAGATCAAGTCTCTTAACTTCTAACATCAGTAAACCATTTTCTTACCTACATAAAGCTGTTATAACCAACTTCCCATAAAGCCGTTATAACACTTTATGTTTAAACCAAACAAATACACTTAGCACCTGTACGTCCACCGTACTACATAGCTACACACATATCATGCTAGAACAGATAGGAAGAGGTTCACATACCTCGCGACGAGTATCGACAATAAGCAAAATGCTCCAAGTACTACAACCTTGCTAGCCCTTTCCACTCCTCAAGTAGAATACGCTACTCTTAGTACTTTCACCTAGAAAGGTCACAAACGTCTATTAACTTCAAAACACAAGGTTCCATTTCTCTACAGAAAATTCAAAGACCTCCCCGCAACAGCGTAAATCTTCTCCTCTATCGAGGTCGGCTACCAAGCCAACCAGGGGGGGGGGGGGTTTACACGTCTAACCGGACGTGTACAATTCTACTCAGCAATACTACACAAGTCTACTGCAATACAGTCCTATGTAAATACAGTTCAGTTCTACATATAGTATACTTCAACTATATATTCCTACAACATGTAATCTCCCATTACAATAAGGGGACAAGAATATTTACCTCGACAAGACCAAAATTATCCAAGTTATAATGTCGATCCTGAGCAAGGTTTAGCTCCTACTCCGTGCGCTCCAATCCGCTCCAAACAACCCTTAGAAGTTCTAACCAACTTCTACCCAAATACTTCAACCAACTATGAAGATTTCCTTAGGGTTTCGGTTTGAGACTAAAAGGACAAAAGGTAGTATTTCCGGGCTCTACGTATAGAGGTAACTTTTGGAATACAACAAGGTAAAGGCTAAGGTATTTTGGGCATTATAACAATACTTGAGAGTATTTCTACCAAGAGGGTGTATTATACTGAAACAACTAGGCTAGGGGTACCCACTGGCTAGCACCACAAAGGGAGGAGGGAGGCTCTCGCCACAAGGCCACTCTGGGGAAGTGAGGCTTGGGACGATGGCTCACAAGGGGAAGGAGGATTTAGACTTGGAAATTTGTGATGAATAAGTCTTCAAAGAGGGTATTTATAGGAAGCGAGGCCAACCAATGGACAAGATCAAGCCATGTGCAAGGCAAGTGTAAGGCCTTGATCAAGCCAAGTGCACCCTATCCCCTACTCCACAAAACATGGCTCAAAACAATGCACAAAACAAGGCCAAAACAAGGCACAAAACAAGGCACCAATAAGGCACAAAACGTGAGCCAATCGGCCACTAACTGATCCACCACGTAGGGTGACAAGTGTCACCCTCCCGTTGGTCCAAGATGTTTCGTCGCTCGTAAAAATCCGCAAAAATACAAAACGACATAGCCGGAATTTTCCCTTCGCAAGTTACGCAAAACGTTTCGTCGAAAAACGACTCTAACCGGGTGTTGTGCACAAAGGTAAATTCGGCCAAGGGTGCCACATGGGGGTGACACGTGTCGCCCCCCTATTCGCCCAGAATATTTCGTCTTCCGAAAATATCCAAAATACCGGAAATCTCAAAAACAAAGCGGGCCCCACAAAACCGTAAATTTCTCCCGTGGGCCCCACGTGACCATTTCCGAAAATAAAATTCCATAATTCTAATATAATCTAAGAAGCCCAAATTCCAAATCTGGGAACCCAATTCCCTTCAACGAACATTTTTCCTTACAAAAACCGGAGAATTTTTCCGTGGAAGAATCACCTCTTTCTTCCTTTCCAATTTTTCTGTCGTGCTCTCGTATGTACGTCCTCGCATACATACCCTGAGAATACGGGGTATAACATTCTCCCCTCCTTAGAAACATTCGTCCCGAATGTTCCTTCTCAAGATGGATATCGATGAAGTTCCTCTAACAAGTTATAAACGCCACAGCTTGGCCACGAAATAACACACGTTCTCTTCCTTCCTTACTCGTCGTGCCCTTCTCGAACACTTGAACTCTCCCAGTACGTACCATACTTCAGTCATTACTTCCGTTCCCAAAAATCTCTGGAGTCACTACCTCCAAACTTGGTCATCTTACTAACCTCAAACTTCCTTAAGGCCATTCCCGGCCTTTACGAACCGCTGCGGTCGAACGCGTCCACGAACTCATACGATGATCATACAAACTTGGGCCTAGCATCCTCGTGACCCTACCACCAGCGGGACCACCCAGAACCGACCCCACCTTAATCCGGCTACGGTTGACCGTATCACGTCCTCAACCCGACCCACAATCGCCAAGCCCTCGTTCGACACACGGAACAATCCTGCTAAATCACATCATGAAAGCTACCACTTCCATCTCACACTACCCATGGACTTATCACACAAATAAAACCCACGTATACTACGCACTCTGATAAAGGTCAAACATAAAATGAATCTTTTACTCAAGACGACCTTACCTCTAAGGTCTCAATCGTGGCAGTCTAGGGTTCATACTTAGCATGCCCCCATACTTACCCTTCTACAATAACCAGGTGTCTAAATCACATTTAGCACAAAGCTATCCGAACATAACACTAAAACACATCAGTATACAAAACTCTAGAGGGTTAAGGATATACCTGTCTCTTCCGCTTCCTAATCACAAATACTGCAGGCGATAGCTAGTGAAGGTGATGAACCAGCCATCGATCTGAAGGTCGAGTCGTAACATCCGCGGCAACCCTTGGTCGGACGGTTCCGCAAAATGGCCCTGCTGGCCGCAAAATAACAAGCTCCCCGCACCACGACACTCCCGAAATGCGCTACCACATCGACCACACCGAGGTAGGGTGATCAGATCCGCCAACACCCTACTTCCCGAAACTAACCTGGAGCCCTCGACCGCTCCTCAAGACGTGGAGGACCACTCAGATCGGGCGGGGTGCAAAACTAATCTCACTGAGGCGGTCCGCCTCGAAAGTTGCCAAAGACCACGATGTCACGCCCTCTTCGCGATCCGGTCATTCCGCCGACCTCTCCGCGTGCCTCACATCCGGTCGTGAGCTGCATGCGGCAATGTCCATGCCGGTGAAGAGCTACTCACGAACATGCCTCGACATGTAATCATCGAGCCTCAGAACATATCGGTGCACTCGATCCTCCATACTAGCTACCAACGCTGGGACGTCACGCCAATGAGTCGAACTCACATTGTACTCCCGAACCGCACGCCCGCCTGTCTAAGCATCAAAAATCTGTTTACCGCCTCCTCATCCGCGGAGGCAAGAAGTGAGTGAGAAAGCCCCGAAAACTCATCCCATACTGCTGGAGTGCATGCTCTCCCGAAAGCTCCTATGAATCAAACCAATCGATCGCGGTATCACGCACCGATGCGAACTAAAGGTCACAGACTCGGTCTCAAGCCTGATCACCCGTGATCCGTCAGAATCGCCGGATGAACTCCTCGGATCATCCTCGTGCCTCGACCTATAAAACTCGGCGGGCTACAACTCGAAAGTCCCGTAGCCTCAAACTATCTGCTCGGGGTGAACCATCGTGCTACTGAATCGAACTGCCGTGATCCACCTATCCTCATATCTCGCCACGACCGCCAAGAATCGCCATCTCGCGTAACCCATCTCCTCTCGCCTGCATCGCTGGACCGAGGCTCGTGTATCGGTCTCGGCAGCCATTGCCGCGCTCTAACTCTCGCTGGGCCGGGCGGCGCTACAAAACCCGCCGTCAAGCACAACTCAGTCTTGCGGGCTGCGCCTGCATTCTCTCAGATCTCACTAGCGGCTCTCGCCGCCTTGCCCTTCCGGGCTCACGGTTGCCTTGCGCGGAGGCATAAGCGTAAAAACGAGATACGTCGGAGGGTCCAACTTACAACACGGCTCTAAGGCACGATCTCGGAATGAGAAGAATGGAAACCAATCCTAAATGTCTCAGCCTCCTCGATTATAGATGTGGTGCACAACACATCGATAATCAAGACTCTACTAGACACGGTGCATAGACACTTTCCGAGGATTAATCGCTCGATACCACTTTTGTAACGACTGCCGGGCCCGCATCGTGCCTTACCGGGCACCCTAGTGACACAACATCGTAGAAAACCAATGAAAATAAAACTTTAAACAAGAAACAAGATATATGATCATAAAACAAAGCAACCCAACGGTTACCTTCCAATAACATATATAAATACAACTCTTTCAAAACGAATAGCTTAATCCTTTACAACCCCGCCCACAACAAAGATTACATGCACCTCTAAGATTTACAACGACTATGACGGACGGGCCCCGCCATACCCCGAATGTACAAGAACCTACAACTCGTGAAACACATACCAAAAGATAAGCCTCCGAGAAACGGAGCTTCCCAATACGCTGAATCGTGATCCTATGAGCGAGGACCCACGACGATGTACCTCTACCGCGCAGATGAACGCACTTCGGCGAGGTCAAGATAACAGTACCAAGTATGTGAAATCAGAAATATCAGAAATGAAATCATACTAGTCTATATAAAGCAGAGACATGTATGATAACCAAACTACGCTCACAACATAAAGCAATCATGTCGATCGGTGACTCACGCCCTCAAGTCATCACTCAAATATAACTATGGGTCTCACGCCCACAACATCAATCATGTTCGCATCATGGTCGCATGCCCCCGGAATTCTGCCTCGGTGTAGACATGTCCATGATGCAACAATAATACCAATGCCCCATGGCCACATGCCCCCGGAATTCTACCTCGGTGTAGACACGTCCATGTGACATCAACAACAATATACTGGGTGATCAACCCTGCCGCATGGCCACATGCCCCGGAATTCTACCTCGGTGTAGACATGTCCATGTAACCACAATAACAATATATCGGGTAATCAACCCTGCCGCATGGCCACATGTCCCCGGAATTCTACCTCAGTGTAGACATGTCCATGTGACATCAACAACAAGACAGTAATCAAAAATGGAAACATACCCGTGGAATTCTCCACATCGCCAAAGACGTCCAAGTAAGTTCTCAACAAGTCAACCGGCCCTCTATCGAGAGACGCGGTAACACAGAAATACAACACTTGTACAACAAAGGCTATCATCACAAGCATAGGCAAGTTTCACACAATTCAAAGTACTTTCACATAAGCCACACAATACCCGTAGTATAAAAATCGTGACTATCTTTTTAAGTAAACAAGACACTTCCCCTTTTGTAAAATCAAGTAACAACATTATTTTCCAAATGTTCAAATTTGCCTAATTTCAAATGCTCAAGTCACTTATTTTACAAAGGTTTCATAACTCATAGTCTTAATCTCTTTTAAAACAATTGAGTAACATATGTCATATATGTGAGTAGTTTATTCTTGTTTATAACGATCTTATTACAGCAGCCATGATCTAGAAAATGTAATATCATTTTGTCTCATCTTAGCTTCTATGCAGATGGAGGTTTCTACTGGTTTTAATACAACACATCATTATTCAATACATTTTCCTTTATTAACGCTGCAGTGGTCTGTCGATACACATTCGATTTCAAATCAAGAAACATTACCCCTTTAAAACCAAGTACTCATTACTCACGAATGAGGTGTCACACACACATCCACATTAAAACAAAGAAGTTAAGTCTCTTATCTTATAAGATCAAGTCTCTTAACTTCTAACATCAAGAAACCATTTTCTTACCTACATAAAGTCGTTATAACCAACTTCCCATAAAGTCGTTATAACACTTTATGTTTAAACCAAACAAATACACTTAGCACCGCAGACGTCCACCGTACTACATAGCTACACACATATCATGCTAGAACAGATAGGAAGAGGTTCACATACCTCGCGACGAGTATCGACAATAAGCAAAATGCTTCAAGTACTACAACCTTGCTAGCCCTTTCCACTCTCAAGTAGAATACGCTACTCTTAGTACTTTCACCTAGAAAGGTCACAAACGTCTATTAACTTCAAAACACAAGGTTCCATTTCTACGTAAAATTCGCAGATTTTCCCGCAACAACGTAAATCTTCTCTCTATCGAGGCCGCTACCAAGCCAACCAGTGGGTTTACACGCCTAACCTGGGCGTGTACAATTCTACTTAGCAATACTACACAAGTCTACTGCAATACAGTCCTATGTAAATACAGTTCAGTTCTACATATAGTATACTTCAACTATATATTCCTACAACATGTAATCTCCCATTACAATAAGGGGACAAGAATATTTACCTCGACAAGCCCAAAATTATCCAAGTTATAATGTCGATCCTGAGCAAGGTTTAGCTCCTACTCCGTGCGCTCCAATCCGCTCCAAACAACCCTTAGAAGTTCTAACCAACTTCTACTCAAATACTTCAACCAACTATGAAGATTTCCTTAGGGTTTCGGTTTGAGACTAAAAGGACAAAAGGTAGTATTTCCGGGCTCTACTTATAGAGGTAACTTTTGGAATACAACAAGGTAAAGGCTAAGGTATTTTGGGCATTATAACAATACTCGGAGAGTATTTCTACCAAGAGGGGGGGTGTATTATACGAACGACTAGGCTAGGGGTACCCCACTAGCACCACAAAGGGGAGGGGAGGCTCTCGGCCACAAGGCCACTCAAGGGGGGGGAAGTGAGGCTTAGGACGATGGCTCACAAGGGGGAAGGAGGATTTAGACTTGGAAATTTGTGATGAATAAGTCTTCAAAGAGAGGGGTATTTATAGGGAAGCCAAGAGCCAACCAATGGACAAGATCAAGCCATGTGCAAGGCAAGTGTAAGGCCTTGATCAAGCCAAGTGCACCCTATCCCCTACTCCACAAAACATGGCTCAAAACAATGCACAAACAAGGCCAAAACAAGGCACAAACAAGGCACCAATAAGGCACAAAACGCGAGCCAATCGGCCATCAACTGCTCCACCATGTAGGTGACAAGTGTCACCTCCCGTTGGTCCAAGATGTTTCGCCGCTCGGAAAAATCCGCAAAAATACAAAACGACATAGCCGAATTTTCCTTCGCAAGTTAAGCAAACGTTTCGTCAAAAACGACTCTAACCGTGTTGTGCACAAAGGTAAATTCGCTGGCGGTGCCACATGGGGGTGACACGTGTCGCCCCCCGATTCGCCCAGAATATTTCGTCTTCCGAAAATATCCAAAATACCGGAAATCTCAAAAACAAAGCGGGCCCCAAAAAACCGTAAATTTCTCCCGTGGGCCCCACGTGACCATTTCCGAAAATAAAATTCCATAATTCTAATATAATCTAAGAAGCCCAAATTCCAAATCTGGGAACCCAATTCCCTTCAACGAACATTTTTCCTTACAAAAACCGGAGACTTTTTCCGTGGAAGAATCACCTCTTTCTTCCTTTCCAATTTTTCTGTCGTGCTCTCGTACGTACGTCCTCGCATACATACCCTGAGAATACGGGGTATAACAGTTAGGATTAGTTACCTCGGTAAGCCCAATAATATCCTAGATAAAGTCGCGCCTGAGCAAGGTTTTGCTCCTAAGTTGTATGCTCCAAGGAAACCTTAGAAGTTCTTCACAACTTCTACTAAGTACTAAGGGATTTGGGCTAGGGTATTTTGGGCATAACAACAATACAAGAAGGCAACTTTTCTACCAAGGGAGGGGGGTAGATTTCGGCTAGGCTAGGGGGGGGGGCCCTCGGCCAAACTTCAAAAGGGGAGGGGGGGTGTTTGGACGAAAAGGCTACAAAGGGAGAGGAGAGGATTTTTAGACTTGGAAGCTTTTGTGGATGAAGAACTCTTCATCTCAAGAGGGGTATTTATAGGTCAAGGGATGGCCAACCAAGGGCCAAGATGTAGACAAGTGCTAGGAAAGTGTAAGGCCAAGATTAGGGCAAGTGTACCTAGCCAACTTGCACACAAAATATCCTACCAACTACTTGACAAAATTGGCTCTCCAATTCGGTCCAATTCCGCCACAAGTCCATCAATTGGAGGGTGACAAGTGTCGCCCTCCCGTTGGTCCAAAATGTTTCGTCTCTCGGAAAAATCCGCAAAAATTAGAAATGGCATAGCCGGAATTTACCCTACGAAAGCTGTGGAAACGTTTCGTCGGAAAACTATTTGCTTTGTGAGTTGTGCCCAAAAAATCGTCCAAGGCCTAAACTTTAAGGCCAAACTTTTTGTACGTATTCCCTTACGTACATACTCTGGAAATACGGGGTATAACATTCTCCCCTCCTTAGAAACATTCGTCCCGAATGTTCCTTCCCAAGACAGATAACGATAAGGTTCTTCATAACTTAAACAGTTTGCAAAAGCCACACACGGCCACAAAACAACACTTAGGCAAAAACGATAACGAAAATTTACAAGTAGGAAAGTGAATTACCTGGAGGTGTGGGGAATAGGTGAGGATACTTCTGCCTCATGTCCTCATCGGCTTCCCACGTCATCTCCTCCCTGAGCTCGTTCCGCCACAAGACTTTGACGGAAGCCACGTCCTTGGTCCGCAGACGCCTAACCTGACGATCGACTATCGCTATGGGAATCTCCTCATACGATAACCCCTCGGTCACCTGGACATCGTCAATCGGGTGTACCCTAGATGGATCCCCGATACATCTCTCAAGATAGATACGTGAAAACCGGATGCACCGCTCCGGATCGGACGGCAGATCCAACTCATAGGCAACCTTGCCTACCTTGGACAATCAAACGCCCGATGTACTTGGGCCGAGTTTCCTTCTTCCCGAATCTCATCACACCCTTCATGGGTGACACCTTTAGGAAAACCCAATCATGAACCTCGAACTCAAGATGCCGACGACGATGATTTGCATACGACTTTTGTCGACTCTGAGCTGTCAATAGCCGCTCTCGGATAAGCTTCACCTTATCCACTGCCTGCTGCACCAAATCTGGTCCCACTAGCTGCACCTCGCCCACATCGAACCAACCTATAGGCGATCTGCACTTCCTCCCATACAAGGACTCATAAGGCGCCATCTGAATCCGAGTGGTAGCTATTATTGTACGCGAACTCAACTAGAGGCAAATGATCCTCCCAACCCCCACGAGTCGATAACACAGCTCACAGATATCCTCAAGAGTGCGGATAGTGCGCTCGCCCGTCTGTCTCGTGGATGGAATGCGATTCGTGCTCACATGCGCCCCTAAACCTCTCGAAAGGACCTCCGAGTTAGCCGTAAACCGGGCTCTCTGCATGCGATATGATCGAAATAGGGACTCCATGCATCGACGATCTCTGATGTAAAGTCCGCATAATCCTCACCAAAAGTCGTCCCGACGGAAGAAAGTGGGCTGATTTCACACCGTCGACGATAACCCATATAGAATCATGTCTCCTCTGAGTGCGAGGTAATCCTGTGATAAAGTCCATGTTGATTACCTCCCACTTCCAGGTCGGGATCTCAATCGTCTGTAACAAACCACCAGGCCTCTGGTGCTCTACCTTTACCTGCTGACAACACGGGCACTGAGCTACGAACTCTGCAACGTCCCTCTTCAAGCCATCCCACCAATACACAGATCTAAGGTCGTGGTACATCTTGGTCGACCCCGGATGGATAGAGTAACGCGCGCTGTGTGCTTCCCCAAGAACCTGCTGCCGAAGTCCTGAAATATCTGGAACACACAACCTGCCCTCAAACCTCAGCACCCCATCAGGTGCTATCTCAAAAGGACCCTTGCCCTCACGAAGAGCTGTATCACGATATCGAATCAAAGCTGGATCCTCGAACTGTTGCCTCTTCACCTCCTCGACGATGGAAGACTCGGCAACCTCACGAACTCTAACCCCACTGCTATCAGAATCAATCAAACGGACACCAAGGCTCGCTAACTGATGTAAATCACGAACCATGTCCCTCCTCTCTAGCTGCACATCTGATAGGCTCCCCATCGACCTACGACTAAGAGCATCTGCCACAACATTGGCCTTCCCGTGGTACAGATATCAACATCGTAATCCTTAAGCAACTCTAACCACCGCCTTCGCCGTAAGTTCGGCTCCTCCGTGAAGATATACCGGAGGCTCTTGTGGTGCAGTAAAAATATCCACGTGAACCCCATACAAATAGTGCCTCCAGATCTTCAAAGCATGAATCACACCGCCAACTCCAAATCATGTGTGGGGTAGTTCCTCGTGTTTCTTTCACCGGGATGCATATGCTATAACCCCGCCATGCTGCATCAACACACATCCCAACCCGATGCCCGACGATCGCAATACACGACATAACCATCCGACCTCCGGAAGAGTAAGAACGGGGCGTCGATCCTCTTTCAAAGAATCGAAACCCCGCCACAAGAATCGGCCCATCAAACTTGGCCGCCTCGAGTCACCTAGTCAATGGTGCGAGATAGAAGCAAACTTCTCCACGAACCGCCGATAATATCCTGCAAGGCCCGGAAAATTGCGAACCTCTGCCGAGTAAGGTTCAGGCCAAGTCCTCGATCGCCGATCTTGGCCGTATCCACTCGAATGCCATCACCCACAATATGCCCAAGAAACGCCATCAAGTCAACCAAAACTCACATTTGGAAAACTTGGCGTATAACCGCTGGTCTGAGAATCACAAGACACGCCTCAAATGCTCCGCATGCTCCTGCTCTTAGCGAGAATAAACGAAGATATCATCAATGTACACTATCACAAACGTGTCCAAAATGGTTTGAACACTCGGTTCATCAAATCCATGAATACCGCGAGCATTGGTCAACCCAAAAGACATGACCGAACTCATAATGCCCGCATCGTCCGAATGCGATCTAGGGACATCCACCTCTCTGACTCGCACCTGATGATAGCCCGATCGCAGATCAATCTTGGAGAAACATCTCCCACCCTTCAACTGGTCGAACAAATCATCAATCACAGGAAGGGGTATCTGTTCTTAATGGTCACCTTGTTCAGCTGCCTGTAATCAACACACATGTGCAGCGTCCCGTCCTTCTTATTTACGAACAATACCGACGCACCCCAGGGAGAAACACTAGGCCTGATGAAGCCCTTCTCCAAAGAAATCCCTAAGCCGATCCTTCAACTCTCTCAACTCGGCAGTGCCATTCAGTATGGCGAATGGAAATAGGCCGAGTGTCCGCAATATGTCTATACAAACTCAATCTCCTCTCGGGAGGGATACCCGGAGGTCGTCTGAAACACGTGCTGAACTCTCTCACCACCGAATCGACGGAAAATCTGGTACCGCAGCCTTCGGATCAAACACCCGAACGAGATGGTAGATATACCCTTCTCGCACCATCTTCCTAGCCTTGAGGTAGGAAATAAACCTACCACTACGATACCGCGTGCTCCTCCCACTCAACAACCGGCCTCAGAAACCGGAACCGCATTACTCTCTCTGCAGCTACATTGGCGTAGCAAGAAGCTAGCTAATCCATCCCCATGATCACGTCGAAGTCAATCATCTCCAACTCTATCAAGTCGGCTAGGTCCGACGATCGTAAATGGTCACAGACAAGCTCTATATACCCGCCGAGCTACCACCGAATCACCCATCGCGTAGCTACCTCGAAAGGGTCTATGGACTCGTGCTCTATCCCTATCCTACTAGCAACAAGGGAGATATATAGGGCCAGTAGAACCTGGATCTATCAAGGCATAAACATCAAACCCGTGAACCGATAAGGTACCGTGGCGACATCGGTGAGGTCTCCGATCCCGCTTACCGACAAATCATAAATGCGTTCGAGGACCGCTAGAATCGGGACCCGCGCCACGACTGCGCGACTCTTTGGTCCATGAGTACCTTGCCCTCCAGGCGAGTAATCGCCGGGATGAAGAAGACCGGCGAAAGAACACGTAGTGACCTACCATCAAGATCGCCTTGATCGGACGGTTCCCGTGATAGTGACCTGCCGCCACAATCAAACAAGCTCCGTAGCACCACAACTCCCGGTGGGATCTCGCCAGACGCCACACCGGCGGGGTGGTCCCGACGCCGCACTTCGCCGCTCGACGCTCAAGTCCTCGCCCCGTGCGCCTCGAATATCTCGGGCCGTGGCCGAGGCGGTGCAGAGTGCTCGAGCTGGTTGTGGTGCAAACCTAGATCGCCGCCGAGGCCGCCACCACGATAGCCACCAAAAACCCTGCCGCCCCGGTCTTCTTCTGCTGTCACAACCCGGCGTCTCTACGCCTCACATCCAAGAGCATGAGCTGCATGCGGGTAATGTCCATACCCACGAAGAGAAACACCCGCACATGACTCGGCCATATAGTCATCTAGCCCTGACGTGGCGGTGCACCCTATCCTCCATAATCGCTACTAACGCCGGGACATATCGAGCCAATGAATCAAACTCGACATTGTACTCGATAGTGGCCCTCTCGCCTCGCGGTAAAATCTATCACCGCGCCCTCCTCATCCGCGAGGCAAGAAGTGAGTGAGGAAAGCCTCGAGAACTCATCCCAGTAGGCTGGGACGCGTGCTCTCGGGGATAACTCCCATGAATCAAACCAATCGATCGCGGTATCACGCAACCTATGCGAACCAAAGATCACGGACTCGGTCTCCGACGCCCGATCACTCGTAATCTCAGAGTCGACGGATGAACTCCTCGCGGATCATCCTCCGCCGACCCAGTAAAACTCGCGGGCTACAACTCGGGAAGTCTCGTAGCCTCAAACTCTCGCCTCGGGTGAACTACGGTACGACCGGGCTGGATCGAACGCCAGATCCACTGCCTCGTGTCCGCCACAATCCTAGCCAATAGTGGGCCATCTCCTCACCTATCTCCTCCGCCGGTGTGGGATGGGAGGTGTGGTCTCGTAGTCTCTTTGGGCTGAATCGGCGTCGTAGAACTCGCCGTCTCTGGTATAGATTGTGCCCGAGACCTCGTGACTCTAGGTGTCCCACTAGCGCCTCCTCGGCCGCTTTGCCCTCTTCGCCCGGGTTGCCTTTACGCGAGGCATAATCGTAAAAGGAATACATTAGAGGTCCAACTTTAACACTCTAAAGCACGATCTCGAGTGAGAAGAATGAAACCAATCCTAAATATCCTATAGCCTCACGATTATTGGTGTGGTGCACAACACACCGATAATCAAGACTTACTAGATACGGTGCAGACACTTTCCGAGGATTAACTGCTCTGATACCACTTTTGTCACGGCCCATTCCGGGGCCCGTGACTGGTGCCTTACCGGGGCACCCAAGTAGTCATACATCAGAGTAATCAGCGGAAATATAAAACAATACATGAAACAGTTTATAAAATAAGACACGCTTTATGTGAGAAAACGTCGCTTTCGGCCTATATAGATAAACATGGTTTAGCAGTTACATCCGATCTCGTACAACATGACTACGCACTTCTAAGGAAATATACAACTATGGCGACAGGGGCCCCGCCATACCTCGATCGCATAAAACTATCTACAACAGGAGATCATACCCAAAAGTAGAGCCTCCTAAAAGATGGAGCTCCGACACCAACGTAGAGATCCTAAGAATGTGGATCTAGCACCTTGCCGCTTTACATGCGGCATGAACGCAGCCCCGAAGAGGTCGATAACAGTACTAAGTATATGAAACTGTAAAATACTTAAATGAAAACATATCATTTTAAAATCAGTTTTGCAAGTATGTATGAAACAACTGGGGACCGCATAGTGCCATATCATAAACAAGAGCAACAATAGGTAAATCAGAATGTGTCTTTTCTAGGCTGCGAATGATCGAAGCAGGGCCAATTTCCCGTAGTATCACCATGCAAGCCTAATCCTGGACTCTCGTAGTCCGCATAGGCCACTCACATAGGCCCGCATAGGGTACATAACCCCGCATCGAGGGTAGCTACTCCTCGGCATCGTCCTGGACTCGTAGTCCGCATGGCCACATAGACCGCATGAGGTATAACCCCGCATCACTAACCTGGAACTCCCGTAGCTCCGCATAGGTCCCTTGGACCCGCATGAGGTATTCTCGAATCATGGTCCTGCATCGCTGAGTCTACCCCGTCGGAGGCGACAACCCCGAATATGTCAAGAGGTGAGTGATAGTACACTAACATAACAGCTTATCTTTAAACAACATAAGCACAACAAGAATACTCTCTTATACAAACGTTACAAGACACTAACACACATAGCATCATATCATGTCTACTTATCAAACCATCTTATTATTCTTTTCACAATTCAATATAAGTCTGTTATAAACACATAGGCAAACTGTTTCTTTTATCATTCTTATGTGGTTATACTTAATTTCCCATAAAGCTAGTATAACTCTTAAGCTTCTGTTTTAAAACTCAATTAGTTCTCTTCTGTTAAAAAATGATTCAGTATTCTTTTGAAATACTTTCAGTTCTTTATTATTCAGGCTTAAGCCGTGAGGCATTGCCGTAAGTATTATTCAGGCTTAAGTCAAAGACATTGTCGTAGTTATTATTCAGTTAACACATGTACGTCTACCGTACTACATATATATTGTAAAATATCATGCTTTAGGAAGAATCACATACCTTCTCAGCGAAAACCACCTGCCAAGTTGAATATGTCGCGCGCAGAGAATCAGCCTATAATAGTCAGACACGTCTATCAACGTTCAGACTACTTTGTAAACAGTTCTAAATAGAGGATTCTAATCCTACGGAAAATTGGGCAGTACTTCCCTACCCGGTGAGCTACTCAAGTCTCTTTGTGAAAACAAATTCATGTAAGTACAGTTTGATTATTCTTCTTTTAAACCCTTCTACTGTGATAACAGTTCAATTCTATTCTGCAATATTCTTCTAAGTATCTAATACTTATTCTTATACTACTACAGTAAGTATTCTCTAATTCAAAGGAGGGTTAGGATTAGTTACCTCGGTAAGCCCAATAATATCCTAGATAAAGTCGCGCCTGAGCAAGGTTTTGCTCCTAAGTTGTATGCTCCAAGGAAACCT
Source organism: Przewalskia tangutica (assembly GCA_029844215.1). Lineage (NCBI taxonomy): Eukaryota > Viridiplantae > Streptophyta > Magnoliopsida > Solanales > Solanaceae > Przewalskia > Przewalskia tangutica. The sequence goes on from CM056733.1 coordinate 21,231,086, forward strand.
TAGAAGTTCTTCACAACTTCTACTAAGTACTAAGGGATTTGGGCTAGGGTATTTTGGGCATAACAACAATACAAGAAGGCAACTTTTCTACCAAGGGAGGGGGGTAGATTTCGGCTAGGCTAGGGGGGGGGCCCTCGTCCAACCTTCAAAAGGGGAGGGGGAGGTGTTTGGACGAAAAGGCTACAAAGGGAGAGGAGAGGATTTTTAGACTTGGAAGCTTTTGTGGATGAAGAACTCTTCATCTCAAGAGGGGTATTTATAGGTCAAGGGATGGCCAACCAAGGGCCAAGATGTAGCCAAGTGCTAGGCAAGTGTAAGGCCAAGATTAGGGCAAGTGTACCTAGCCAACTTGCACACAAAATATCCTACCAACTACTTGACAAAATTGGCTCTCCAATTCGGTCCAATTCCGCCACAAGTCCATCAATTGGAGGGTGACAAGTGTCGCCCTCCCGTTGGTCCAAAATGTTTCGCCTCGTAAAAATCCACAAAATTAGAAATGGCATAGCCGAATTTACCCTACGAAAGTTGTGGAAACGTTTCGGAAAACTATTTGCTTTGTGAGTTGTGCCCAAAAAATCGTCCAAGGCCTAAACTTTAAGGCCAAACTTTTTGTACGTATTCCCTTACGTACATACTCTGGAAATACGGGGTATAACAGAGGGGGAGGCTAGGACGAGAACTTCAACACAAAAGGGGGGGGGGGGAGAGCTTTCAAGACTTAGCACAATTTTTGGATGAAGAAGTTCATCAACTAAGGGGGGTATTTATAGGTCAAGCAATGGCCATCCAATGGCCAAGATCATGCCAAGTGCAAGGCAAGTGTAGGGTCAAGATTCATCCATGTGTACCTTATCCATCTACCACACAAATATCACAAAATATCCTACCAACTCTCACTCTCCAAATCGTCCAATGCCGCCCCACACGTCCACCAATGAGAGGGTGCCACGTGTTGCCCTCTTGTTGGTCCAAAACATTTCGTCTCTCGGAAAAATCCGCAAAAAATATAAATGACATAGCCGAAATTTTCCCTTCGCAAGTCTTGTAAAACGTTTCGTCGAAAAACGATTCTAATCGGGTGTTGTGCACAAAAATTCGAACCTTGCCTACTTTAAGGCTTATTTTTCTACGTACGTCCTCACGTACATACTCTGGAAATACAAAGTATAACATTCTCCCCTCCTTAGAAACATTCGTCCCGAATGTTCCTTCTCAAGACGGATAACGATGAAGTTTCTCATAGCTTAACAAGCTTGCAAATGCCACACATGGCCACAGAGAACACCCGCGCAAATACTGACATCCAAGTCCACGAGGAATCACCTCTAACATCACAAAAACCCTTACCCGAGGTCTAAAATATACTTCCTTCGCACCTTCTCCTTACAAAAGAAATGATCACATCTATGCTCGCCATACATGCTCGCTTCTTCCCTTACGTGTGATACCCTTCTCGTACACTCGAACTCTTTCTCATAACTTACCACATTTCATTCGCTCGGTTCCAAATCTCTGGGTTACTACCTCCAACTTGATCATCATAACCGGGAATACTCTGGATGGATCTCCGATACTTTTCCGAGCCTAACAACAGGAAGGACCGGACATACTGCCTCCTAAGTCGGACGGCAAAAGCTAACATATAGGCAACCTGGCCTACTCTTCACATGACTTGAAAAGGCCCAAAGTAACTCGGGCTAAGTTTCCTCTATTTTCCAAAACTCGTCACACCCTTCCGGGGTGGTACCTTCGAGAAGACCCACCGTCAACCTGAACTCCAAGCGTCGTCGCCGATTATCCGCATGACTTCTGTTGATTCTGAGATGTCGATAACCTCTCCTGGATAGGCTTCACCCTATCCCCATCCTGCCGAAATAAGTATAAACCCACTATCTGAACTTTGCCAACATCGAACCAATCGACCGGCAACTTACACTTCCGCCCCTACGAGGCTTCGTAAGGCGATATCCGAATACTGAAATGGTAGTTATAAAAGCACTCCCTCAACAGGAGGCAACAATCCTCATAGCTACCCCTGAAATCCAAACACAGGCCCGAGGGTGAATGTGATACTGAGACTCACCTGAGTTCCTCAACCCTGCCTGGTAAAACTTCCGAAAAATGAAATAGCCACAACCTGGGCTTCACTGTCTGTCATAAGGTGAAGGTAGGCACCCCGTGCAGCCTTACAACCTTTCTGATATATCATCACTGCCAAGCAACGGTCCTGTCAGAAAGACACGATGGGCTGACCCCATCGGCCCGACTACTGGTTGAATGCATCCACGAACTCGTACGATGGTTAACTAATCTTGGGCCTAACACCCTCGTGACCCTACCACCTGGCGGGACCACCACAACTGACCCCACCATAAAACAAGTCGCGGGTTGACCCGCGGCATGGCCTCAACCCGACCCACTCTCGCGTAAAACACTTGCTCCCCGATCCGGAACAATCTTACTAATCACGTTACGAAAACCTAGCGGTCTTCTTAGCTCAACTACCCTCTTTCATTTCCCTCAACTCAGGGACTTATATACCAATATATCTCACGTGCACTATGCACTCCGATAAGGGTCAAACACGAATGTAATCTTTTACTCAAGATTGCCTTGCCTTCAAGGTCTCCACGTATTAAGCTCCAAGGCTCACACTTTCCCTAACCCCAATCTTACCCTTATCCCTAACCTTGATTTCTAATCACAACTAACAAAATGCTATCTGGACATAACACTTAACGGATACTCATCCTATCACACATACAAATCTCTAGAGGGTTAAGGATATACCTGTATTCATCGCTTCACTCCTCTCGTCATTCTAATCGATCCGCCTATCATTGGGCGCATAGCTAAGGAAGGTGACGAACTAGCCACTGGTCCTGAAGGCTAAGTCTCTACATCCGCGCCACCTCTGGTCGGACAATTTCTCGAAAAATGGCCCTGCTGGCCGCAAGCAAAACAAGTACCAACAAAAGACGACATTCCCCGGGATGACGTCTGCCACACTGTGAACACTGGGAAAAATCAATCCGCTGGCCGAACCTACGCAGAGCCGCGAACCTAAGCTCTGGAGCTCTGACCAACTCCGACTTGCCCCAAACGTCCTGAACCCTGTGGAGAACCACTCTGCTCTGGCGGAGGCGTATAACCAATCTGCTGCTGAGGCGGTTCGCCTCGAAAGTTACCAAAGGACCTTGCTGTTATGGCCCTCTTCATCGCCTGGTTAACCCGTCGATCTTTACGTTTCTTGGCCTGAGGCGCATAAGCCCGTACACAGGCCATGCTCAAGCCTACTAAAGAATTTCTCTTGCACTACCCTCTCTAAGATAGTCGTCAAGACCCGTGATAAATCGATACATCATACTCTCTGGTAGCTACATCCTTAACTAGTAACAGGGTCGCCTCTTTGCAATCTATACTGCTCTGGCCGTGGGCCGAAGGTTCATATATCATGGCCGCAGTAGGAACTGCTGCCGCTGCGCTAAACTCTGCTGGGGCTAGCGATGTCGCAGAACTCCCCGAATGAAGCACCATATCAGGTGATGATTGGGCCTGTGCCCTTGTAACCCTCTGTACTCAACTCGCAGCTCCCTCGGTTGCCTTGCCGCCACGGGCGGATCGCCTTACGCGGAGGCATAACGGTAAGGGAAAGAAATACGTTAGAGGGGTCCAACTTATAACACGGCTCTAAGCACGATCTCAGAGTGAGAAGAATGGAAACCAATCCTAAATATCCTATAGCCTCCTGATTATTGGTATGGTGCACAACATACCGATAATCAAGACTGTACTAGATACGGTATGTAGACACTTTCCGAGGATTAACTGCTCTGATACCACTTTTGTCACGACCCAACCTGGGCGTGGATCGTGCCTTACCGGGCACCCAAGTAGACATACATCGAGTAATCAGAACATAAAACAAGACATGAAATATCAAGAAGTGTAAAACAGCTTATTCGAGAAAATTTGCCTTTCGGCATAATATATAAAACTTAAATCCGAATAGCACATCCCTTTACACCGCCCATAAAGATTACTGCACTCTAAGAGTGACATGACAACAATGGCGGACAGGGCCCCGCCATACCCCGAATGTAAGCACCTACTACGAGGGACTATAACACCGATAAGCCTCCGAGAAACAGAGCTTCCCAACGCTGAATCTGACCACGAGAGCTAGGATCAACGATCATGTACCTCAACTCGCAGATGAACGCAGCCCCGGAGGTCAAGATAACAGTACCAAGTATGTGGTAAAATATCAGAAATGAAATCATAGTAGTCTATATAAAGCAGAGACATGTATGATAACCAAACTACGATTCACAATAAATAAGCGATGTCAAGTCGTGACTCACGCCTCAAAGTCATCACTCAAATATAACAATGGGTCTCACGCCCACAACATCAATCATGCCCGTGGAATACCTTCCTCACCGCTAGCCTATGATATAAAAGCACCAAGGAATACACATGAACACCGTGTCCCACTGTGTCATCATAAAACCGCACGGTAAACGAAGGCATAGCCGACTACTAAAACCCACGCATAAATAAGGTCATAAATCGTATCATGAGATCTGTCTGACCGTCACATGATCAAAGCCGCCACTCGCCCGCAGATCTAATGCGCGCGTCTAGCCCCGAACTTCCCGCAGACTCGCATAAAGCCACCCGATGGCCCGCATGAGGTATTCCCCGCATCGAGGGTAGCTACTCCCCGGCATCCGCCTGGACTCGCAGTCCGCATGGCCACATAGTGTTATACCCCGTAGTTCCAGGGTATGTATGCGAGGACGTACGTACGAGAATACGACAGAAAGATTGGAAAGGAAGAAAGAGGTGATTTTTCCACGGAAAAGTTTCCGGTTTTTGTGAAGGAAAAAGGTTCGTTAATGGGAATTGGATTCCCAGATTTGGTATTTGGACTTCTTAGATTATATTAGAATTTTGGAATTTTATTTTCGGAAATGGTCACGTGGGGCCCACGGGAGAAATTTACGGTTTTGTGGGGCCCACTTTGTTTTCGAGATTTTGGCCATTGTGGATATTTTCGGAAGATGTTTTATTTTGGGCCAATAGAAGGGTGACACGTGTCACCCCGCCAGTGGCTTAGCCGAATGACATTTGTGCACAACACCTGTTAGAGTCGTTTTCGACAAAACGCTTTACATAACTTCATGAGGAAAATTCGCTATGTCTTTTCTTATTTTTGCGGATTTTTCCGAGAAACGAAACATTTTGGATCAACGGGAGGGTGGCGTGTCACCCTCACATTGGAAAAAGTGGGGGCGCTAGGGCCGATTGGCGGCAAGTTGTTGGTAGATATTTGTGTAGATATTTGTGAGGGTTTTAAGGAGTAGGGACTAGGGGGCACTTGGGCATATCTTGGCCCTACACTTGCCTAGCACTTGGCTAGATCTTGGCCATTGGTTGGCCTTTTCTTGACCTATAAATACCCTCCTCATGAAGACTTCTTCATCCCAAAATCTCTAAGTCTTGAAAGCTTCTTCCTCCCCCCTTAGTGTAGTGTCTTGGCCGAGAGTCCCTCCTCCCTTTGTGAGGCCTTTGGCCGAGAGCACCCCCCCCCTAGTGGGGTAGGCCGAGGGGTATACACCCCCCCTTGTGGTGTTGTCTCGTATAAATACCCCCCCTCTTGGTAGAAATACTCTCAAAAGTATTGTTACTATACCCAAATTACCTTAGCCGTATACCTTGTAGTATTCCAAAGAAACCTCTATACGTAGAGCCCGGAAATACTACCGTATGTCCTTTTTGTCTCAAACCGAAACCCTAAGGAAATCTTCATTGTTTGATTGAAGTATTGCAGTAGAAGTTGGTTCGAACTTCTAAGGGTTGTTTGGAGCGGGTCGAGCACCCGAGTAGGAGCTAAGCGTTGCTAAGGATCGACATTTATACTTGGATAATTATGGGCTTATCGAGGTAATTATCTTGTCCCTCTATTTGTAATTGGAAATTACATGTTGTTAGATTATATAGTTGAAGTATACTATATATAGAACTAAGCTTAGCATCAAGCAATGTCTTTTGACTTAAGCTGAAGAATAAAAAAGAATCGAACGGTATTTACATAGGATCATTGCGAGACTTGTGTAGTATTACTGAGTAGAATTGTACACGTCCGGTTAGACGTATAAACCCCCCCCCCCCGGGTTGGCGTGGTGGCCGGCCTCGCTAGAGGCGGAGATTTACGCTGTTGCGGGGGGGGGAGGTGCTGCCGAATTTTCTGTAGAATGTTCTACGATTAGACCTAGATGTTAATAAGCGCCTTGTGGCCTTATAGGTTGAAGTACTACGTGTGGCGCGATCTACTTGGCTTAAGGAGTAGCCGACTTGGAAGTACTTGAGCGTTTTGCTATTAGTCGATACTGTCGTGAGGTATGTGAACCTCTTCCTATCTCTTCTAGCATGATATGTGTGAACTATGTAGTACGTAGACGCATACGTGTTAAATGTATTTGATTGGTTTGAAACATAAAGTGTTATAACGGCTTTATGGGAAGTTGGTTATAACAGCTTTATGTAGGTCCGAAAATACTTTGTGGTTTTTAAAAGGTAACTGATTTGAACAATAACTGGCTTGTTATGTGTTAATAAAGAACTTGAAGTATTTCAAAAGAGTTTTGAATCATTTTGAGAGAAGAAGTAATACTTGGTTTTTGAAAACTTAAGAGTTATACTAGCTTTATGGGAAGTTAGGTATAACGGCTTAAGAATGTTTTACTGATTTCGGAAATCAGAATGTGTATCGACAAACCACAGCAGCGTTAATAAAGGGAAATGTTTTGATTAATTAAGTATTAATAAAACCAGTAGCAACTTCCATCTGCATAGAAGCTAAGATGAGACAAAATGATAATTCCTAGATCATGGTTGTCATTGTAATAAGCTTGTTATAAAACAAGAATATCCTACTCACATATAAGGCTTATGTTTCTCAGATTGTTTAAAAGAAAATTATATTCTTAAATGAATAAGGCTATGAACCACTAAACCTTTCTAAAATAAGAAACGTGAACATTTGAAATTAGGCAAACTTGGACGTTTGGGAAATAATGTTGTTACTTGATTTTACAAAGGTAAGAGTTTTGGTTTTCTTAAAAGGACAGTCACTCTATTTTTATACTACGGGTATTGTGTGACTTATGTGAAAGAAACAGATCTTTTAAAGATTTAATGTGTGAAGTACTTTGGGGTTAGATACCCGAACTTGTTAGTAGAAAGCACCTTGTGTGAATAACTTGATTGTATCGGTTTGTGATAGCCTTATAATACTTTCTTGTTGATTTGAGAAGTAAACATGTTAGGATGCTACGTGTGTTAGTATCTTGTGATGTTAGTGTAAAGGGGTTTTCCCCTCGACTGCGCTTAAAGTTGTTTGACTATCAGCCGTTATGTTGATATTGTACCACTCACCTTGACTTGTGTCCGGAGGTTGGCGCCTCCGACGCGGGTAGACTCAGCGGTGCAGGACCATGATTCGAGGATACCTCATGCGGGTCCGGGGATCCATGCGAACTACGGAGTTCCGTGTTAGTTACGCCCGTGGTCACGCGGTCTTGTGGCGTACGCGATCGCGAGTCGGGGCGATTCCGGAGTAGCTACCCTCGATGCGGGTTATACCTCATGCGGGCCTATGAGGTTGGCCTATGCGGAGTCGCGAAAGTTCGTGGCTAGACGCGCACATTTGATACATCGCGCGAGTGACCACTTGATCATGTGACGCCTAGACAGATATCATGATACGTTGTATGACCTTGTTAGTTCGTAGGTGTTAGTAGTCGGCTATGCCTTCGTGACTTACCCCTGTCGCTTTATTTGGACACGTGGGACCGGTGTTCATGTGTATTCCTTGGTGCTTTTATATCATAGATCGCCAGGTGAGGAAGGTATTCCACGCATGATTGATGTTGTGGCGTGAGACCCATGGTTATTATTGAGTAATGACTTTGAGGCGTGAGTCCACGCTTGACATGATCGCTATTTATTGTAAATCGTAGTTTGTTATCATACATGTCTCCCGCTTTGTATAGACTACTATGATTTCATTTACTGATTTATTTTCGCCCACATACTGCACTGCTGATCGACCTCTTCGGGGCCGCGTTCATGCCGCAGTAAAGGTACACCGCCGTTGATCCTCGCTCTTAGGGTCACGGTCAGCGTTGGGAAAGCTCCGTTTCTCGGAGGCTTATCTTGGTATAGTCCCTGTTGTTGTAGGTGCTACATTCGTGGTATGGCGGCCCTGTCCGTCGTTGTTGTCATTTCATTCATAGAGGTGCAGAAAATCGATGTGGGCAGGGTTGTAAAAAGGATTAAACTGTTCGCTTTAAAAGATTGTTTATATATGCCGAAGGGCAAGTTTTCACAAGATTATTGTTTATACTTCTTGTTATTTCTTGTTGTTGTTTATATTCCGCTGATTACTCTGATGTTGTATCACTAGGGTGCCCGGGGTAAGGCACCAGTCACGGGCCCGGGTTCGGGTCGTGACACATAGACCGCATGACCATAAAGGCCGCACACTAACCTGGAGCTCTCGTAGCTCCGCATAGGCCCCCGGGACCCGCATGAGGTATTTTTGAATCATAGGTCACACAGACCCGCCTGAGTCTACCCCGCATCGGAGGGCAGCTTAACCTCCGGGATGATGTCAAGGTGAGTGGTACAATACCAACATAACGGCTGATAGTTAAACAACTTAAGCGCAATCGAGGGAAAACCCCTTTACACAAACATCACAAGATAATAACACACGTAGCATCCTAGCATGTTTACTTATCAAATTAACAAGAAAGTATTACAAGGCTATCACAAACCAACACAATCAAGTTATTCACACAAGGTACTTTCTACTATATGATTAATAAGATCGGGTTTTTATCCCCAAAGTACTTCATACATTAACTCTTTAAGAGATCTGTTCTTTCACAAATAGTCACACAATACTCGTAGTATATAAAAATAGAGCGACTATCTTTTGAAGTAAACCAAAACACTTCTCTTTGTAAAATCAAGTAACAACATTATTTTCCAAACGTTCAAGTTTGCCTAATTTCAAATGTTCAAGTTTCTCATTTTTCGAAAGGTTTCGTAGTTCATAGTTTTAATCCTTTAAAACAATTTGAGAAACATATACCTTATGTGTGAGTAGTTTATTTTTGTTCATAACAATCTTATTACAGCAGCCATGATCTAGGAAATGTAATATCATTTTGTCTCATCTTAGCTTCTATGCAGATGGAAGTTTCTACTGGTTTTAATAATACTTTATTAGTCAAAACATTTCCCTTTATTAGCGCTACTGTGGTTTGTTCGATACTTATTCTCGATTTCAAATCAAGAAACATTATTCCTTTTAAAAACCAAGTACTCATTACTCACGAATGAGGTTTCACACTTTTTAACAAAACTCATATTAATTAACGAAGTCAAGTCTCTTATCTTATTAAGATTAAGTCTCTTAATCTTCTTAAAGTCAATAAACCCTTCTTTTTATCTTTCTTAAGCAGTTATACCTAACTTCCCATAAAGCTAGTATAACTCTTAAGCTTTTAAAACCAAGTATTACTCTTCATTAAAAATGATTCAAGATTCTTTGAAATACTTCAAGATTATTCAGGCTTAAGTCAAAAGACATTGCCGTAATTATTATTCAGGCTTAAGTCAAAAGACATTGCCGTAATTATTATTCAGGCTTAAGTCAAAAGACATTGCCGTAATTATTATTCAGTTAACACACGTACGTCTACCGTACTACATATATTTTAAAATATCATGCTCAAGAGTATAGGAAGAATCACATACCTCGCGACGATTATCGACTATTAGCAAAATGCTCCACGGCTATAACCCGGCTAGCCTTGTCCACCCTCCGAGTAGAATACGCTACTCGCAGTACTTCAACCTATAACGGTTATATAAGTCTATCAACTTCTACCTTAATATTCTACTGAAGCGATTTCAGTTCAAGTCTTCTGAATATCCTTCATTACAATTCAATTCTCTCTATAAATCTTATATTCATTTCTATACTACTACGATGTAATTTCCAATTACAATAGGGGGACAAGATATTTACCTCGATAAGCCCATAATTATCCAAGTATAAATGTCGATCCTGAGCAACGTTTAGCTCATACTCCGGGTGCTCCAACCCGCTCCAAACAACCCTTAGAAGTTCTACGCAACTTCTTCTTAATACTCCAACCAACTATGGAGATTTTCCTTAGGGTTTCGTTTTTGTGACTGAAGGGAAGTATAATAGTATTTCTGGGCTTTTCGTATAAGTATAACCTTGGAATACTACAAGGTATAAGGGCCAAGGTATTTTGGAATAGTAACAATACTTGGAGAGTATTTCTACCAAGGTGGGGGTGTATTTTAAGAAAACAACTCAAGGTGCGTGCGCACTTACGGCTAGCACCACTAGGGGGTACTTTCGGCCAAGGGGAGGGGCTCTCGCCAAGGGGGGAGGGGGAGGCTAGGACGAGAACTTCAACACAAAAGGGGGGGGGGGGGGGAAGAGCTTTCAAGACTTAGCACAATTTTTGGATGAAGAAGTTCATCAACTAAGGGGGGTATTTATAGGTCAAGCAATGGCCAACCAATGGCCAAGATCATGCCAAGTGCAAGGCAAGTGTAGGGTCAAGATTCATCCATGTGTACCTTATCCATCTACCACACAAATATCACAAAATATCCTACCAACTCTCACTCTCCAAATCGTCCAATGCCGCCCCACACGTCCACCAATGAGAGGGTGCCACGTGTTGCCCTCTTGTTGGTCCAAAACATTTCGTCTCTCGGAAAAATCCGCAAAAAATATAAATGACATAGCCGGAATTTTCCCTTCGCAAGTCTTGTAAAACGTTTCGTCAAAAAATGATTCTAATCGGGTGTTGTGCACAAAAATTCGAACCTTGCCTACTTTAAGGCTTAATTTTCCTACGTACGTCCTCACGTACATACTCTGGAAATACGGGGTATAACAGCGGAGCTACGAGAGTTCCAGGTTAGTGTGCGGTCCATGTGGCCATGCGGTCTATGTGGCCATGCGGACTACGAGTCCAGGACGATGTCGAGGAGTAGCTACCCTCGATGCGGGGAATACCTCATGCGGGCCTAAGTGGCCTATGCGGACTACGGGAGTCCAGGATTAGGCATGCATAATGATACTATGGGCGATTGACCTTGCTTCAATCATTCGCAACCTAGAAAAGACCTGTTACAGTTTACCTATTGTTGATTTTGTTTATGATGTGGCACTATGTGCGGTTACCTTGGTTGTTTCGTACATATTTGTAAGATTGGTTTTAAAATGATAAATGATTTCATTTAAAGTACTTTACAGTTTCACATACTTGGTACCTGTTGTACTGACCTCCTTCGGGGGGCTGCGTTCATGCCGCAGGTAAGGGAAAGCAGGTGCTAGATCCGCATCCTTAGGATCTTTTGCTTTGGTGTCAGGAGCTCCATCTCCTCCGGAGGCTCGACTTTTGGGTATGATCTCCCTGTTGTTGTAGATAGTTTTGTACATTCAGGGTATGGCGGGGCCCTGTCCCGCCATAGTTGCTTATCTTCTTAGAGGTCTGTAGTCCTGTTGTACAGTTGGGATGTAACTGCCAGATTTTGGTTATATATATATATGTCGAAAGGCGACCTTTTCTCAGATAAACTGTGTCTCATTTACAATTGTTTCATGTCTTGTTTTTATATTCCGCTGATTACTCTGATGTATGACTACTTGGGTGCCCGAGTAAGGCACCAGTCATGGGCCCCGGAACGGGTCGTGACATTACTGTTCACATACTTGGTACATTCTTCGCATCGACCTCGCCGGGGCCGCGTTCATGCCGCAGTTTAGGTCTGTTGTTTGGTGATCGGCAGTGTAGAACCACGCCGAGTTTTGGATAGCTCCTTCGTCGGGAGTTTATTTTTTTGGTATAAGTTCTTTCAAGATGTGCTTTTGTCTGCATGGTACAGCGGGGCCTTGTACGTCATAGTTCAAGAAAATTCTGAGTTCTGTATTCATATGTGGGATTGGACTCATGTACAGTGTAGTGTCTTTTTTTTTATGTATATTATATGGCAGCCTTGTCGGCTTGCCCTTGTACGTATGTTGGTTTTGAAAAAAAAATTGAGGTGTTATTTAATTTCCGCAGTTTGCTTAGTTGTTAAGGTAGAAGGGTGCAGTAGGCACCGATCCACGCCCGGTTCGGGCGTGACAGGTGCCTCCCAAAATCACGACGAAGTCCTGTCACATCGGGAACACACAACCGGCCCTCAAATCTTAGCACCCCATTAGGCGCTACCTCGAATAGACTCTCCTCCTCCCAAGAGTCGTCTCGATACCGTACCAACACCGGGTCCTCAAATCGCCGCCTCTTCACCTCATCAACGATGGAAGACTCGCAACCTCACGAACCCGTACCACTATCGTCGGTATCGATCAATCGAACCCCAAGGCTCGCTAATCGGTGGATTCGACGACCGTGTCCCGCCTCTGGCTATACCTATGACAGGCTCCCCATCGATCTACGACTCAAGGCATCATCAACTACGTTGGCTTTCCCCGGATGGCATAGAATATCAACATCATAATCTTTCAGCAACTCTAACCACCGCCTTCGCCGCAGTTCACCTCTCGCTCAAGATATATCGAGGCTCTTGTGGTCTGTATAAATATCCACATGAACCCCATACAAATAATGTCTCCAAATCTTCAAGGCATGAATAACTGCGGCCAACTCTAAGTCGTGGGTAGGGTAATTCCTCTCATGCTTCCGTAACTGCCGGGAAGCATAGGCTATAACCTTTCCGTGCTGCATCAAAACACATCCTAGCCCGATACCCGAGGCATCACAATAGATCACGTACCCGTCTAACCCCTCAGGAAGAGTAAGAACTGGTGATGTAGTCAACCTTTCCTTCAGCAACTGGAAACCCTTCTCGCAAGCCTCGCCCATCGGAACTTGGTCGCCTCGAGTCGACCTAGTCAATCTTTGAAATCAAGCAACCGCTTCCACAAACCTACGATAATAACTCGCCACTAAGAAATCGCGCACTTGGCCGGAGTAGTAGGTCTCGCCAAGACTGATCGCCTCAATCTTTGTCGTATCCACCAACACCATCACCCCAATAATGTGCCCCAGAATGCCATCGAGGACAACCAAAACTCACACTTGGAGAACTTGGCGAATCGCCGGCTCGGAGGACCCAAGTACCGCCTCGCTGGTTCGCATGCTCTTCTCTGTCCGCGAATAAACCAGGTCATCAATGAATACTATCACAAATGTATCCAAAAATGTCTTGAACACCCGGTTCATCAAATTCATAAATACCGCTGGAGCGTTGGTCAAACCGAAAGACATAACCCTGAACTCATAGTGCCCATACCGGGTCCTGAATGCAGTCTTTGGGATATCTGCCTCTCGAACTCGCACCTGATGATAACCAGACCGCAGGTCTATCTTGGAGAAACACCTCGTACCCTGCAACTAGTCAAACAAATCATCAATCCTGGGGAGGGGGTACCTATTTTTGATAGTTACCTTATTCAGCTGCCTGTAATCAACACACATACGCAGCGTCCCATCCTTCTTCTTCACAAACAAGACTGGCGCTCCCCAGGGAGAAACACTAGGTCTGATAAAGCCTTTTTCCAGCAAATCTTTCAGCTGGTCCTTCAGCTCCCTCAACTCAGCAGGTGCCATCCTGTATGGCGGAATGGAAATAGGTCGAGTGTCTGGCAACGTGTCAATACAAAACTCAATCTCCTCTCGGGAGGATACCCAAGATCGTCGGGAACACATCCGAAACTCCCTAACCAGCATCGATCAAGAATCGCACCTCGGCCTGCGTATCAAATACCGAACGGATGATAGATGTACCCTTTCGCACCATCTTCCTAGCCTTGAGGTAAGAAATAAACCTACCCTACGGCGATGTGTTGCCGCTTCCACTGATAAGCGCTCGTCAGAAATCGAACCGAACCAACTGTCCTTACAATCAACGTTGGCATAACAAGAAGCCAACCAGTCCATACCCATAATGACATCAAAATCTGTCATCTCCAACTCTATCAAGTCTGCAAGGGTCTGACGACTGTAAATAAACACCGGACAACCTCTATACACCCGCTCAGCTAACACCGAATCACCCACTGGCGTAGCTACCTCAAAAGGCTCTATCGACACCGGCTCTATCCCGATTCTACCCGCAATAAGAGGGGACACATAGGACAAGGTAGAACCTGGATCTATCAAAGCATAAACGTCACATCATGAAATCAATAATGTACCTGTGACGACATCAGGGGAAGCCTCCTGATCCTGGCGGCAGGCTAATGAATATATGCGGTTCTGTGGACCGCTAGAACTGGAACCACCACCACGACCTCTACCGCGTCCTGCCGGTCTGTGAGTACCCTGCCCTCCGGGGCACATAACCACAGAAGGAGAGGAAGACCCATCAACTGATCTTGTCGGCTGCACCGTACCACCCATGCCGCCTCTAGACGGACAATCTCTCCTCAAATGGCCCTGCTGGCCACAAGAGTAACAAGCTCCCGGAGCTATGCGACACTCGCCCTGGTGAGACCTACCGCATCGAGCACACTGAAATGTGGGTGGTCTCGATCGGTGACGGTTTCTGCCTCCCTGAAACCCCGAAGTCCTGGAGCCCTGACCTGCTCCTGAATGACCTGGCTAATCAGACCTCCTGCCAGAAAACCGTGAAGGAGCACTCTGTGTTGTCTTGAAAGTGGACCTAGTCTGCTGCTGAGGCTGTCCGCCTCGAAAACTGCCCTGAGACCCTGATGTCCTGGCCCTCTTGGGCTGGCCTGAGTCAATCTGGTCCTCCCTCTCTCTATCCTCTATCCCCTGCGCATAGGCCTGCATCCTGGCAATGTCCATACCGGGCTGAAGAGCCACCCCCAAGCATGATGTAATCATATGACGGTCTAGCCTCATCACATAACGATGAACTCTATCCGCCATGTCGGCTACAATAGTGTGCGCATGTCTGGCCAAGGAGTCAAACTCCAGGCTGTACTCCCTGATAGTCCTCCCATTCTGCCTCAAGGTCAAGAATCTATCTACACGGGCTCTCCTCATCTCAGGAGGCAAAAAGTGATCCATGAAGGCCTCTGTAAACTCCTCCCAAACAGCTGGAAGAGCATCCTCACCTCTCGATAGCTCCCATGACTCAAACCAGTTCAACGCAATATCGCGTAACCGGTAAGAGGCTAACATAATGCACTGTCTCAAGCCCTAAGAACTCGCATAGTCCAGTAGCCGCCGAATGAACTCCTGCGGATCCTCCTCGCACCTAACCATAAAACTCGGGCGGATGACAACCCGAAAATCCCGATCCGCAAACCGGCTCTGGGTTAGCCGTCGCTCGCTTGCCGCTCGCTACTATACTGGTCAATAACCGGATCTGCTCCCCGTAGTCTCTATACTCAGCACCTGGCTGTGGGACTGGAGGCTCTGGTACCGGAACCTCTAGAGCTACTGCCGCTCTCGGCTCCTCTAATACTGTCGGCGTGGATGAACTCGCCGATCCGCCTACTACCTCAGGCATAGTCTGTGCCTGAGTCCGAGTAACCCTCTGAGTACCGCTAGCCTCTGCTGTTGCCTTGCCCTTCGCCCCTGGTCGCCTCCGCGAGGCATAAGCATTTCATAAGAATAGGTCGAGAGGATTCAACCTAATAAGACACTCTCATCGCACGATCTCGGAGAGAAGAATGGAAACTAATCCTAAATGTCCTGCAGCCTCACGATTATAGATGTGCACAACACACCGATAATCAAGACTCTACTAGACACGGTCAGACACTTTCCGAGTTCTAATCGCTCGATACCACTTTTGTCACGACCGACCGGGCCGCGATCGTGCCCTACCCAGGCACCCTGCTCAGTATACATCGAGAATAGCGTGAACATACACAACATACAACATTTTTAGACAATAATAACACAGGCTAGCCGATAAGGCCGCTTTCCATAAAATATGCATAATCAAAGAAAATCTGATAACCTCGGTTCTTACGCCCCAAACCACAACATGTGACTACAGCACTTCTAGAATAACAACGATGGACAGGGCCCCGCCATACCCCTGAATGTACATAAATCTACAACATCAGGGAAAACTATACCAAAAAGACAAGCCTCCGGAGAAATGGAGCTTCTGACGTCTTATAAGTGATCCTAAGAATGAGGATCCACCACCTGCTTACCCCTACCTGCGGCATGAACGCAGCCCCCGAGGAAGTGGGTCAGTACACAATATGTACTAAGCATGTAAAATTGGAAAATAATGTAATTACATCATAAGTTTAAAACAAAGCCGGAGACATGTATGATAATAAAATTACAGTGCACAGTGCCTTACTAACAATGAGAGTAACTGATAGAATACGTACAACATAAAAATAGGAAGCTCACGATCAAAGCAGGACCATCCGCCCGCAGTATCATTAAGCAATCCTACTCCTGGGACTATTTCACCCGCATAGGTCGTGTGGACCCGCATGAGGTATTCCTCGCATAGGTTGTACCGCCCGCATGGGACTATTTCACCCGCATAAGCCCATAAGGACTCGCATGAGGTATTCCTCGCATCGTGGGTAGCAAATCCACGGAAACAGGTGGTATAACTATCTTGGGGATTTACCCCTCAATTATACTCTTACCCCAAGGGTGGTATAACTATCTTGGGGATTTACCCCTCAGATATACTCTTACCCTGGAGAAGGTGGTATAACTATCTTGGGGATTTACCCCTCAGATATACTCTTACCCTATCTCAACCGACCATCATATATAACATAAGCACTACCGGCTTATCCTACAACAAGTAAGCAAGTTAAGAAATCCCCCTAACTTCTTATTCATATACATTCTCATTTTAGTTTACCTAAGGCACTAGCATATCTTTTATAAAAATCCGGGAATTTAACCCAAGTACTACATACTTCTACTCTTTAAAACAAATGACTCTTTTTAGTATAAACTTCCAAGATACTATTAACCGTAGTATCAAGTCGAAATTACGTTTCAAGACAAGTCACAATACCTTTAGAAATAAGGTTAGGTTTCTAAATCAAGTGACTCATTTTCTTATAAAACCTTGGGCAATTGATGCCATAAAATCAAATTGCCTTTCATTAAATCAAGTCATTTATCTTTCCATAAAGCTAATATAACTAACTTCCCATAAAGTCGTTATATTCACTTTATACCTTAGTCAAGTACAATTTCCTATCCAAGGGACTTATATGTTTAAAACGAAACAAGTATCACATACTTAAAAACTCTTCAAGTCCCTTAACTTTAATAAAACTTAAGACATCCTTAATACTTTCAAAGAAGTGAGTTAATCTCCTAACTCACCCGACTTGGCTATTCATAAAACTAGTAAAGGATATCAAGGTCTTGTACGTCTACCGTACTATATACGTACAACTAGTCATGCTCAAAAGATAGGAAAGTTCTACATACCTCTTCGGGTCAAACCACTTGCCAAGTATAAAGTCCCGCCCGTAGTATGTCAACCTATAATATTCACAATACGTCTATTAACGCCTTACTTCAAACGTAGAATATTATAAGTGTAAAGTCTCTAAATTCTACGGAAAATCGGACAACACCTCCTTTGTTTCTACTTACTTTGCCACCTTTTTCAAGGTCGGATACAATAACCAAACACTCCACATTTAAGGCCCAATCAATGCAATCAACAATAGGGGATTACACGCCTACTAGACATGTAAAATTCCGCCCCACAAACGATATCAAACTAATACAACTACTAGGCCAATTCGGCAAACTTGAGGTACTATAACATCAATTCTTATCCAATTTCCATTTCAATCCAAGTTGTTAGCATAACATGATATCAAGTCGCAATCGATTATACTACTATAATCTTCAAGTAAGTAACATGCGACGATTCTAGTAATCGACCAAATTGTAATCCAACTTCACATGGCTTACATTACATTTCGGATTTTTAAGGCTACAAGCAATCCATAATACTTATAATCTTCAACACATATACTTCATGCTAGCAACATGTAAAGCTAACAACAATATAAATAATTTTGTAACACTTTTTAAGAGACAAGATTATACCTCAACGAATCTTAATCCAACTCCAAATCCGAAGTCGCTCCTTAGCAACTTAGAGCCTCTTCAAGATACTTCAATCCGCTAGTTGAGACCCTTAGAACAACACCAACAAATTTCCTTCAAACTTCCAAACAAAACCTAGAAAGCAACTAGGTTTTCACCTTGCGACTAATACGAAAACTATCGTTTTCCGAGATTTTTCTATTGAGAAACACTTATAATACACTCAAGAACCTTGGTTTAAAGTGTGGAGCTTAATGGACAAGAAACAAAAAAATTTATTTTCAATGGGCATGAACCCGAGAACAAGTTTCTTGGAGCTCTTGAAATTCTTGAAAATTTGGCTAAGTGTTGAGCTTGTCTTGCTACTACTAGTATTATATAGCACAATGGAGGGTCAAGATGTAAACAAATGGGTGGCTTGGATGAAGTCTTACTAAATATCAAGACTTTGTGGACCCTTTGACTAAGTCAATTATGTCAAGCTCTCTACTTGCAAGACTTAGTCATCCTACAAAGGTCAAATGACCCTTTAGCCCTTGCTAAATTCGTCCAAGGCAACCATAAGGGGGGTGACACGTGTCGCCCTCCCATTCGTTACAATATTACGTTTTCCGACAATTTCATAATTCCGATAAATTTTTACAAGTCTCAAATCTTAACACTTATGAGTTCTTACGTACGTTCTTAAAACATGTCCTGTAGATACGGGGTGTAACATTTCATCTCAAACACAAAAGCGAGACTAAGTCGAATAGAACAGATGCTTGAAACTGGTCTACGAACATATTCCAGCTAAGAGCCCTACCGCGAGTAGGATTTGCATTTTATGGTAAGGGCTTGGCGTACAAGGTTGCAGGATTTCTTGTCATACTTATCAAAATATTTCAAACTCTTAAAAGGATATTGATGTCGCATGAAGATGCAAGAATCCTAAACTAACTCAAACCCTATTTCTCCTAATGAGCCTCATCACGTAGGGTTTGGGATTAGTGGACCTACTACACTTTAACAAGTATAAATATTCAAGTCCTACCATCAACAAGTTTTATGCACTCACAAAGAGAGAAAATCAGAATATTGAGTGAACCTTCTCAAGCATAATTAAGAGAGTTCTTATTGCAGAAGTGTTTCCTAGTACAACGAAGAAGATTGAAGAACCTGTTTAATAGAGTTTATGTTTTACAGTTCTTGAGTCTAGAATCATGTATTAGGATTGTTAGCGAGTTATACCTTTATCTGATTTCATAGAAGCAATATTCACACGTATAAACGCAAGTCAAATTCAACTTCAAATTGGGATAACTTGGAGTGGATTTACTAATATATATACATTAGTGAGATAGGAATTAAAGTTTAGTTCCTAGGTTATAGAGTTTGTAACTTGAATTTTCAAAGGCCCATGTTAAAGTGAAGTTTGGGAAAAATCCTGCAGAGGTGTAAGTAATGGTTTTTTCACCATTTAGTCAGGTGGTTTCCACGTAAAATTACTATGTTATTACTTTTTTATTCTTTATTATTAGCTTATAAATGTTAGGATCGAATAGAAAGACCAATGTGGTCTATCTTATAGACAAACATTAGGTATCGTGTAGGATGGATATTGGTCGTGCAAAATGTCAATTGGTATCAGAGTAGGCTCTCTTTAAGAGATTAACACCTTAAGAGAAGATCATGATGAATAATGCACCACTCATTGAACACATAGAAGGATAATCCACTCACATACCACCTTTGTTCAACGGGCATACCACGCTTGGTGGAAAGCTCGTATGGAGGAGCAGTTGCAAGTAGAAGGCTAGGAATTATGGGACAGAGTCACTAATGGGCCAAAATATCCTACCAAAAAGGGCAAATATGAACATATGTCATATAGGAGAAAAGTGAATATGAAGAAGGTGACTACAAAATACTAGAGAAGAATGCAAAGGCTAAATTTATCCTTATTTGTGGACTTGGACCAAATGAGTACAACATAATTTCTGGACGTACTACCGCCAAGCAAATCTAGAAGACCTTTAATAAACGCTCATGAAGGGATAAGCCAAGTCAGGAAGTTTAGGAAAGTGATGCTTGCCATAACGAAGTCTTTGAAAAATTAAAGTCACTGCTATAAGATAGGCCAAAGACCTTGGAGCTAAGAGAGTGTTTGGATTGACTTTTTAACAGTGGCTTATAAGCTAAAAGTCATAAGTTGGTCCTACTTAACTTTTGGCTTTTGACTTACTTTTGTACCTTTTTAGCCTAAAATAAGTGCTTAAAACACTTTTTTATCTCACTCAAACAGCTCAAAAAGTAAAAAAGTGCTTAAAAGCCAAAAATCACTTAACATAAGCCAATCCAAACACCCTCTATGTCCCTGGATCAACTGGTAGGAAATCTAAAAATATATGAGATGGATATGGTAAATTCTAAGAATGAGGAATCAAGTTTTTAGAGGTCAATGGCATTCAAAACTACTAAAAGATATGATTTTGAAGCAGATGAGGAATAAATGGCCTTTATTATAGAAACTTAAGAAAGTTTCTCACAAAGAAGAGACAAACTAGCAAAAGAAACACATATGAAGGGGGTAGAACCGACAAATCTCAAAAACGTGGCTGCTTTAAATGCAAAAAGATTGATCACTTGATTAAGGACCGTCCTCTATGGGAGATCGAGTGGAAAAGGGGAAGAGCTGAAAAGCGAACAAGCTGAAGAAACAGGTTCACAGAAGAAAAAATAAAGGAACCTCAAAGGCGCTAAAGGCTATATGGGACTCCAGTGATGACTCAGAAGATGAATCAAATTACCATTCCCTAATGTCCATCTGCTACTCAGACTCATACATTAAGGAAGAGACTAAGGTAAATATTCTTGACTTTATAAGCTTAATTTACTTTTTAAGAAAATATTAACCACCTTAATAATATTGATGATGATGAATATATTGAGATGAGTTCTAAAAGAGATCAGATGTTTCACTAGTTAAAGTATGAATTTATTGATATAGAGGGTAGTAAGGATAGGTCTGAAAAAGAAGTTTTCTCTCTGAAAGAACAAGTCAAATAAAGGCCCTTTATTCCTCATCTGCTTCAAAATCATCTCTTTTAGCTCTGTGACAAGGGAAAATTTATATTATTTACCTTTATAGGCTACAATGTTATAGATCTCAAAATACGTAACACCTTTCTAACTGCCATGAGGTACAAGAATGTGTACAAGGACTACATAATGGGGATACCAAATGATTGTCACGCCCCGATCTCCGGGCCCGCGACTGGTGCCCTACCTGAGCACATTTCTACATATACAACACAAGATAAATAACACTCTTTTTAAAAAAAAAAACAAAGGCAAGGCCGTCAAGGCTGCCATAATATAAATCATCCGAAAGGGTCTACACTGTTCAACAATATAAATACAACTCACACCAGTCCAGCCCACATATGAATACAGACCTCTAAGAATTTGGATAAATACTATGACGGGACAAGGCCCCGTCGTACCCCTGAATATACCTAGCCATAATGACGAACTCCGGAACATTGGAGTCATATCAAAATGCTGAACAAGGATCCTAAGCTCGCAGATCCACAACTGAGTACCTAGACATGCGGACATAAACGCAGCCCCCCGAATGGGGTCAGTACAACAAGTACCAAGTATGAAACAGAAATAAAGTACAGTAACAAGATCATAACTGTACAAAATAATGACATGAGCAAGTATGAAAATCAAATATCAGATCCTACAGTGTCATATAAAACAAGAGTCAACTGTACCTGATATCACTGTACTCTTGTACTACTGTATCACTATAATTGTAACAGGCCAAACAAATTGTTACACCCCGTAAGTCCAGGACATGTAAAACAGAATGTACGTAAGGAATCAAGACTTGGAAATTAGTACGAAAGGAAGAATTGTTTTTCCGGCGGAAAATCTTCCGAACGTCGGAAAGAAAAAATGTTCGTTGTTGAGAATTGGATTCTCAAAATGCATTATTTGAAGAGTATGGAACTCTTAACCTTATGGAAATTTATTTTTACGGATTTGGTCATGTGGGGCCCACCCGAGGAATTTTATGTTTTGTGGGGCCCACGAGGGTTACAGAATTTTATGGACGAATGAGAGGGCGACACGTGGCACCCCCACACTTGGTCTTGGTCGAAGTAGTAAGGGGTAAAATGGTCATTGACCATGGTGGAAGATAAGTCTTGCTAAGCTTGAGATTGTTGACCAAGTCAACTTGCCACTTGTGCTTGATCCTTGTGAAACTCATCCTAGCCACTCATGTGTTGCAATATAAACCCTCCATTGTGTTTTATATACCCAACTAGTAGCAAGACTTGGCACTTTACACTTAGAAAAATTAGAGGAACTCTTGTGCTTCACTAAGTGCTCTCGGGTTTGCACATATCCCACACAAAAAAATTTGTAGTTTTGATCCTTTGTCCACAAGACTTTAACCCAATGTCCCTAAGGGTATTGTAAGGATATCTCAATAGAAATATTTCAGAAAAACGGCGTTTTCGTATTAGTCGCAAGGCGGAAACTTAAGGAGTTCTTCAACTTTGAAGTTGGAACTTGAAGATGGGTTCTTCATAGGCTTCTAAGGAGTGCTTGAAGCGGATTGGAACATAAAGAAAGGAGCTAAGAATTGCTAAGGCGCGACTTTGAATCTTGGAAATTTTAAGGGCTTATAAAGGTATAAATCTTGTCATTTTAGCAATTAAGGTTTAATTATCATTGTAGTTACGGATATTAGCAAGCATGAGATGTTTAGTATGAAGTTGATAAGTATATTGGCTATTGGAATCCTAATCCGGAAACTATCATGTTTATCCTTAAGATTACAATTCAAGTCGATTATTAGTTTAAGTCGTCGCATGTTGTATAAAGAAGGAAATTGTAGTTGTTGAAGTTGTTTATGACTATATAACATGTTGACCTTAGAACTTGGAATTGGAAAAGAATTGGAAAAGACTTTGAGTTGTTGGTTATAGTTGGCCGAGAATGGCTTGGATTTTAAACTACTTCGTATAAATTGTGGGGCGGAATTTTACACGTATTGTAAGGCGTGTAATCCCCTTTGTTTGGTTGTTGTTTTGAGCCTTAAATGTGGCGTGTTGGTTATTGTATTCGGCCTTGAAAAAGGTGGCAAAGTGAGTAGAAACAAAGGAAGTGCTGCCCGATTTTCCGTAGAATTAGAGACCGTATACTTATTATTATTCTACGTTAGAGACTAGAAGTTGATAGTCTTGTTGTGACCATTATAGGTTGACACTTCTACGTACGGCGTATTCGGCTTAGCTTGTGGATTTAGCCGAAAAGGTATGTGAACTATCTCCTCTTCTAGCATGATTCCTAAAGATAAAGAAAGTATTTCTTACTCCTTAAATGATCCATTCCTTGGTTGTATTTGGATTGCCTAAAGTAGAATTTGTTCTATGTACTTCCTTGATTGTACTTTGATGTTTAAATTGTAAGTTGTATAATCTAGTGCGTTAGTGAAGTTTGGATTCTTAAAGAGTGGAAGTATTTTACTTAAAGTACATAGAGTCTTGAAAAGGAAGTGGTTTCCAAACCTTTTGGCTAGTGCCTTAGTTCCAAAACCTAAAGGTCATTATAATGACTTTAGGGGAGTCAAATGAGTGATTTACTTAATTGTTTTAAGAGAGGATAAATGACATGATTTAAGAGAAGTAACTTGATTTCTAAAGATTTAGAGACTTGAAGTATTTTGAAAGTTAAGAGACTTGATTTGAAAGGTTGTGATACTTGGTTTTAAGTATAAGTCTCTTGGTTATAAAAAGAATGAAATTGTCTAAAAACCCATAAAGGGTTATAACGGCTTTATGGAAAGTTGGTTATAACGGCTTTATGGAAGGTGTAGAAAGTTGTCTATTTTGATTAATGGGCATAAGTTGCCTAGATTGTGAAAATTTGAAGTTACTTGGTTTCAAGCTTTGAAATGAGTTTCTAAAAGTATAGTAACTTACTTTGAAAAATAGACACACCTTGATACTACGGGTGTTAGTATCTTGGGGTATTACATAAAAAAGAGTCTTTTGAAAAGAATGTACGTACGTAGTACTTTGGCTTGATTAATTGAGAATTAGTCTAAGTGTGCCTTGATAAGTACTTTGGCTTGATTAATTGAGAATTAGTCTAAGTGTGCCTTGATAAGTACTTTGGCTTGATTAATTGAGAATTAGTCTAAGTGTGCCTTGATAAGTACTTTGGCTTGATTAATTGAGAATTAGTCTAAGTGTGCCTTGATAAGTACTTTGGCTTGATTAATTGAGAATTAGTCTAAGTGTGCCTTGATAAGTACTTTGGCTTGGTTAATTGAGAATTATTCTAAGTGTGCCTTGATAAGTACTTTGGCTTGATTAATTGAGAATTATTCTAAGTGTGCCTTGATAAGTACTTTGGCTTGATTAATTGAGAATTAGTCTAAGTGTGCCTTGATAAGTACTTTGGCTTGATTAATTGAGAATTATTCTAAGTGTGCCTTGATAAGTACTTTGGCTTGATTAATTGAGAATTATTCTAAGTGTGCCTTGATAAGTACTTTGGCTTGATTAATTGAGAATTATTCTAAGTGTGCCTTGATAAGTAGTTTGGCTTGCTTAATTGAGAATTATTCTAAGTGTGCTTTGATAAGTAATTTGGCTTGATTAATTGAGAATTAGTCTAAGTGTGCCTTGATAAGTACTTTGGCTTGATTAATTGAGAATTATTCTATGTGTGCCTTGATAAGTACTTTGGCTTGTTTAATTGAGAATTGCCTATGTGTGCTGGTACTAGCCGGTTTTGTGCTAGTGGTATATCATTCATTTCGGGGTCATTCCCCGGGTTTGTGGCATTTGCATATTCCGTTGATTTGCTACCCACGATGCGAGGAATACCTCATGCGAGTCCGCAAGGGCTTATGCGGGTGAAATAGTCCCATGCGGGCGGGTCCGACCTATCACGAGAATACCTCATGCGAGTCCGTAAGGGCTTATGCGGGTGAAATAGTCCCATGCGAGGAATACCTCATGCGGGTCCACGCGACCTATGCGGGTGAAATAGTCCCAGGAGTAGGATTGCTAAATGATACTGCGGGCGGGTGGTCCTGCTTTGATCGTGAGCTTCCTAGTTTATATTGTAAGTATTACTATTTACTCTCATTGTTAGTAAGACACAGTGTACTGTAATTTGATTATCATGGACTGCCGGCAGTGAGGAAGGATTCCACGGGCATGATTGATATTATGGGCGTGAGACCCATGGTTATATTTTAGTAATGACTTTGAGGGCATGCGTCCCTGACTTGATATGACTGTTATGTATTGTGTACTGTAGGTTGGTTATCATACATGTCTCCTATTTTGTTTAGACTGTTATGATTTCATTACTGATTTCATCGCTTCACATACTTGGTACATTCTTCGTCTTGACCTCCTTCGGCCGTTCATGCCGCAGGTTTAGGTACGCAGTTTGGTGATCGGCAGGTGTAGGACCCTGCTCAGAGTTTTTGGATAGCTCCTTCTGTTCGGGAGTTTATCTTTTTGGTATAAGATCCTTCAGTACAGGCTTTTGTAGAGTTATGGGTACGGCGGGGCCTTGTCCCGTCATAGTTCAGTATAACTCTTAGAGGTCTGTATTCATATGTGGGATTGGACTCATGTACGGTGTAGTGTCTTTTGTTATGTATATTATATGGCAGCCTTGTCGGCTTTGCCCTTGCACGTACGATTGGTTTTAAAAAAAAAAGGTGTTATTTAATTTCCGCAGTTTACTTAGTTGTTAAGGTAGAAGGGTGCCCAGGTAGGGCACCAGTCACGGGCCCGGGGTTCGGGGCGTGACACAAATAACAAGAGACAAGTATAACAATCAAGTACCAGTACACTGTGCCCTTTTTAAAAGTAGAGTAATGAGAGTCAACTGAACCTTTTAAAAGTGAGATCCTCTGTATTATTTCCAAATACCATTGCAAATATATGAAATCAACCGTACCCCTTTCAAATATGAAACCAATACCATTTCAAAATATGAAAGCCATGTCAAGATCAGGGTCATCCGCCCTCTGAATTATTATGCAATCCTATCCTGAGACTTTTTCACCCGCATGGATCATGTAGACCCGCAATGAGTATATATCTATACCCGCATCATGGAGAGCTAGTCCATGGAATAATATCATGGGACTTTTTCACCCGCATGAGTCCTTGGACCCACATAAGCATCTATACCAGCTCGCATCATTGATCACAAGTCCATGGAATAATATAGTAATGTTGCCGGCCCCCTAGTGAGGGACGCGGTGATGTGAAAATATAACACTTGCACGAATGTCTATATGAATAACCATATGCAAGTAAATCATCTTTGACTCTCATTATCATAAAATGAAATAACCATCATTTTAGCAAACCAAGACAATACCATGTCTTTCCTTTAAACCAAGATAATTACCATGCCTTCCTTTTAAACCAAGACAATTACCATGTCTTCCTTTTAAGCAAACCAAGACAATTACCATGCATTCTTTTCAACATAACCAAGACAATACCATGTCTTCCTTTTAAACAAATCAAGATAATTACCATGCCTTCTTTTCAACATAACCAAAACAATACCATGTCTTTCTTTTAAACAACCAAGACACTAACACCCGTAGTATCAAGACACTTCCATTTTTTTTTACAATCAAGTTACTACACATTTTAAACTCAAGTAAGTTATACTTTTCAAATCAATTCAAGTTACTTTTAACACCAAGTAATTTATACCTTTCAATTAGACAACCCAATGTACCACCATCTCATACACCATATGAGATTTTAAACCATCCTTTGACTTTCCATAAAAGTCGTTATAACAACTTCCCATAAAGTCGTTATAACAGCTTTTATGAAACTAAGGTGCTATCACATCTTCTTCTTTTTTATGAAGCCAAGGAATTATCGTGTCATGAAATATTAGGGAATTCGAACCCAAAGTACTATGTACATCTATTCTTTATAAAAGAATCATTTCATGAAGTATTAGGGTGTTGGACCCAAAATTCTTTCACCATTAAAACCAAGTTACTTACACTTTTAAAACCAAGTGACTTATGCCTTTAAATCAAGTCACTTCTTCTTTCAAAACTCAAGTAACCTATACCTTTAAATCAAGTTACTCCTCCTCTTTAAAATCAAGTAACATATACATTTAGATCAAGAGACGTCTCCTTTCAAAATCAAGTCTCGTGTAATTTCAAATAAATCTAGTCTCGTGACTTCCAAATAAATCAAGTCTCATAACTTTCAAATAAAACTAGTCTCATGACTTCCAAATAAATCAGTCTCTTATACTTTCGAAAATCAAGTCTCCTATATTTTCAAAATTTATACTTATAGGAGCCGTGAATAGATTATACTCGTTTATAACGATCTTGTTAAAACAACCATGATCTAGAAAACGTAATACAATCTTGTCTTATCTTAGTTTCTATGCAGTTGGAGAATTCTACTCATTTCAATATAATTGATTGTCGATACATTTCATTAACGCTGCAATGACTTGTTTGATACTTATTCTCATTAGTGTAGTAAATTACCAAGGTCAACTCGACTCCAATACTTCCTAACGACTTTTACCAACATCCCCCATAAGACTTGGTAAGAACTTAGGAATATTCTAGACATGTCTTTAGCATAAAATCAATAACATGAATACTTCCTATAACAAGGCAATTATACTTCAAGAATAAGTCATGTATACTCCAATAACAAGGCAAGTATACTTCAAGGATAGTCATGTCGATAGAAGGGAGAAATTCACATACCTCATGACGACTAACCAATACGACAAGTAGCAAAACGCTCCAAAGTACTTCAACCTCATCGGCTATTCCTTAAGCCAAGTAGAATATGCTACACGTATTACCTCAACCTAAAATGATAATAATACTTCTATCAATTCCAAGTTTACTAGTGTAAGACTTATACCAAATAATGCCCTCTAATTCTACGGAAATTTGGGCAGCACTTTCTTTGTTTCTACGTACTTTTCCACCTTTTCGAAGGCCCGAATTCTTCAACCAACACGTCACTTTTAAGGCACAACCAACAGTTAACCAAAGGGGATTACACGCCTAACTTGACGTGTAAAATTCTGCCCCACAATCACATTAAAACAGTCCACTAAACAGTCCATAATAAACCAACATTAAGGGTACTATGTGAAGCCTTTAACACCCTTATTCCTTAGGACTTTCACTAATCATTTTACCACATTAAACATGCATGTTTAGGGGCTGATTTTCCAGCATATATACACCCCAAAACAGTCCATAAAAACGACATCACAACGTCTAACAGTTTTGGGCAGTTTTCGTCCAACAATAACTACAACAATCCAATGTCATTTTCCTTAATTCCTTTTAATCCAATCTCATTCCAACATGTTATATAAGTTATATTAACTATCAACAACAATATTTCCTTCATTATATAACATGCAATACGTGATAATAACAACAAAACTGACCAACACTTCCAAGACGCCAAAATGGCAAGTCTCGGCCTCAACACCATATCTATCACATACACATCTTATTTTCCATTTCTTCCTTAAAATAAATCCATCCCTTAAACATAAAAATAAGTAATATCCAATTACTGCGAAGGAATAAGAATCATTACCTCATTTTAAGCCTAAAAAACGTCCAAAATAGTCTGGGGGTATATGGTCCGCAGTTTTCGTTTCGCTCCACTTCTTCAAGTTCCAATCACATATATGTGACCCCTATGAACTTATACACAACTTCACTTTGTATTTCACTTCCAAAAAGTTGATAAAACTTAGAGTTTCACACTCCTATTCTCGGCCAACATATGATTCTTGGGGTTTAAGGGGTTATCTTGGCTTAGTACTCCATTAGGGATCTTAGTCTTGAGTTTGAGGATTTATCAACAAATATTGAACAATTTTGGTCTTCCAAAAAGACCTCTTGGCCGAGAGCAATGTAAGAGAGGGAGTGTGATATTTGGCTAAGTGTTGGCTAAGTCTTGCACTCCCTCTATGTATATAGATACATATCCAAATAGCAAGACAAGTGGAGTGAGACCCACATGGCCTACTTCTCCACTTGTCTCACAAATATCTTGCCAAGTCTACCAAAATATCTAAGGTCAAATAGTCAAAGTCTTCCAAGACCAAGACAAGTGGGGGGTGCCACGTGTCACCCTATGATTGGTCCAAAATTATTTCATCTCCCAAAATATCCATATTTGGCCAAAATATCGAAAACCTTGTGGGCCCCACAAAATCGTAAAATTTCCCGGGTAGGCCTCACATGACCAAATCCGAAACTTGAAAATCCAAAACTCCAATATATTCTACGAATCTAATATACCAAATATGAGAATCAAATTTCAACTAATAAACTTTTTTCCTTCACGAGGTTCCGATATTTTCCTTAAGAAAAAGTAATTCTTCTTTCTTTCCAAAATTTAAATCTCATTTCCTTACGCACGTTCTCATCTCATTGTCTTGGAATTATGGGGTGTAACATCATTCCCCCCTTAGAAACATTCATCCTGAATGTTCATACTAGGTTCAATCTAAACAGATATAGGTATAGTTCCTTTTAACTATACCTTACACAAGCGAATACGCCACACATGGCCACAATACATCACACATGCATATACATCAATCAAAAGCCAAACGAGGGATCAAATCTAGAGTGTATATCAACACTATTAACTCCCATTCATGGCCTAAAAGGATTCTCGGCTCCCACGACCCAGTTCTGGCATAACGCGTCCACGAACTCGTACAATGATTAACCAGACTTGGGCCTAGCACCCTCGTGACCCTATCACATAGCGGGACCACCTTAAACTAGCCCCACTTCATTCCTGGTTAAGGGTTGACCCGTAATCGGTCCACAACCCGACCCATCGTCATACTTAACTCTCATTCTAGGTCTGAAATAAATCATACTACCCGTGAAGGCCTTGTACATCTAAGGTCTCAGCGGTTATCAATTTTCTAAGGTTCACAATTTTCTATGTCCTAAGCTTACATTATCATTCCCCACATACGGGAAATGTAGCTTCTCAATATCTCAAAATCATGTTGTCTTACTCACAACAACTCTATTTACTCCATACCAATATTATTCACACAATCACTTAAGCGTACAACACAGCTTAATCTAACAACATGGTATGCTATCAAATCAATCAAACATGATCTCTTTTAAGAGTCTAACACAATCTTAGACAGTTCAACACCTTCTGATTATTCCAAATCAGTACACAAATAAAGCCTAGGTGTGGATTCAATAACTGTTTCACACATTCCAAGTAATTATTAAGGCTTAACCAACTCATGGTAATTCCTGACCATTCTAGGCAACACACATATGGCTCTAATAAATACGCTCGTACAGATATACATCATCATAATACCATCTATACGATAATTTTACCAACCTGGATACGTAATCCATATAATTTGTTCTAGGCCACTGTTGCCTTTCTCAAAGCTGCAATCACAATAATACGTTAGAGAGAGACTACCCTAACAACACAGCTCTATCGCACGATCTCAGAGTGAGAAGAAAGGAAACCAATACTAAATGTACTATAGCCTCATGTTTATAGATGTGGTGCACAACACACCGATAAAAAAGACTCTATTATACACGGCCTGTAGATATTCCGATGACTAACTGCTTTGATACCACTCTGTCATGCCCCGAACCCCGGGCCCGCGACTGGTGCCCTACCTGGGCACCCTTCTACCTATACAACACAAGTAACTCGCGGAAGATAAATAATACTCTTTTTTTTAAAAACAAAGACAAGGCCGTCAAAGCTGCCATAATATAAATCACCCGAAAGGGTCTACACTGTTCAATAATGTAAATACAACTCAAACCAGTCCAGCCAATATATGAATACAGACCTCTAAGAATTTGGATAAATACTGAGGGACAAGGCCCCGCCGTACCTGTCACGAATCGACCTCGGGCCCGCGACTGGTGCCCTACCTAGGCATCCTTACAGGTATACATCAGAGATAACCAGCGGAATATAAATAAAGCTCATAGACATGCAGTAATGTGAAATAAGAACCAGGCTAGCCGATAAGGCCACATTTCTGCATATATACATAACAAAGGGATACATCTTTTACAAGTTCAACCCACAAAACATGACTACATACCTCTAAGAGTTTGGACCCTATCTATGATGGGACAGGGCCCCGTCATACTCCTGAATGTACATAAATTTACAACAACAGGGATCCGTACCAAAAGGTAAGCCTCCGGAGTAATGGAGCTTCCCAAAAGCTGAGCAGTGATCCTAAGAGTGAGGATCAGCAACCTGTTTACCTTTACCTGCGGCATGAACGCAGCCCCCCGAGGAAAGGGGGTCAGTACAAAACATGTACCAAGTATATGAAACTGAAAGTACTGTAATGAAATCATATAGTCTAAAATAAAGCTGGAGAGATGTATGATAACCAAATTAACAGTATACTGTGCCTTACTAATAATAAGAGTAAATAAGAGTAAACCTTACTGTTTAAAAATAGGAAGCTTATGATCAAACTAGGGCCACCTGCCCGTAGTATCATTATGCAATCCTACTCCTGGGACTACTTCACCCGCATCGTGTGGAGCAAATCCACGGAAATGTAAAATCCACGGAAATGCAACATGACCCGGGGATTGACCCCGTAATAAATAATATAACACTAGCACTAACGGCCATCATGAACAACATATGCAAGTTAGCAATCTTTAACTCTCATTAATTAAACTTAAGGCACTATCATGTAAAATCCAGGAATTTAACCCCAAAGTACTACGTACTTATATTCCTTTAAAAAGAACCCTTTTCATAAAAAAAACCACAAGATACTAACACCCGTAGTATCAAGGCATGTCTATTTTTCAAATAAAGTTACTACACCTTTAGAAATTCATTTCAAGGCTTTGAAACCAAGTAACTTCGACTTTCCAAACTCAAGTAACCTATACCTTTAAATCAAGTTACTTATACTCTTCAAATCAAGTATCGTATACTTTCAAAATCAAATCATTTATGTCACGACCGGAACCCGGGCCCGTGACTGGTGCCTTACCCCGGGCACCCTAGCGATACAACATCAGAGTAATCAGCGGAACATAAAACACAACATGAAATATTGCAAAGGAAACACATATTTATCGGAAGAAAAGTTGCCTTTCGGCATATATATATATAAAAACTTAGATCCGAACAGTTACATCCCAATACAACCTCGCCACAACAAGATTACATGCACTCTACGAATGATATGACAACAACGACGGGACAGGGCCCCGTCATACCCCTGAATGTAAGCACCTACAACAACAGGGGACTATACCAAGATAAGCCTCCGGAGAAACGGAGCTTCCCAAACGCTGAACTGTGACCCTAAGAGCGAGGATCAACGACTGGTGTACCTTTACCTGCGGCATGAACGCGGCCGAGGTCGATAACAGTACCAAGTATGAAATCAAAATATCAGAAATGAAATCATAGTAGTCTATATAAAGCATGAGACATGTATGATAACCAAACTACAGTTCACAATAAATAAGCAGTCATGTCAAGTCAGGGACTCACGCCCTCAAAGTCATCACTCAAATATAACTATGGGTCTCACGCCCACAACATCAATCATGCCCGTGGAATACCTTCCTCACTGCCGGCAGTCTATGATATAAAAGCACCAAGGAGTACATATGAACACCAGGTCCCACCTGTGTCGTAATAAAACCGTACGGGGTAAGTAAGAAGGCATAGCCGACTACTAAAACCCACAATACCAACAAGGTCATAAACTGTATCATGAGATCTGTCTAGACTGTCACATGATCAAAGCTGGCCACTCGCCCGCAGTATCTAATGTGCGCGTCTAGCCCTGGAACTTCCCGCAGCTCCGCATAAGCCACTCCGATGGCCCGCATGAGGTATTCCCCGCATCGAGGGTAGCTACTCCCCGGCAACGTCCTGGACTCGCAGTCCGCATGGCCACATAGACCGCATGACCATAAAGGCCGCACACTAACCTGGAATTCTCGTAGCTCGCACGGGTCACATGCACCGCACGAGGTATCCTCGAATCATAGGTCACACAGACTACCGAAGTCTACCCCGCATCGGAGGGCAGCTTAACCCCCGGAATCATGAGTGATATGATACTAACATAACATCTTATCGTTAAACAACATAAGCACAACAAGGGAAACCCCTTTACACAAATATCACAAGATACTAACACACGTAGCATCCTAACATGTTTACTTTATCAAATAAACAAGAAAGTATGACAAGACTATCACAAACCAACACAATCAAGTTATTCACACAAGGTACTTTCTGCTTTAAGTTAACAAGTTCGGGTTTTTTTTATCCCCAAAGTACTTCATACATTAACTCTTTTAAAAGATCCGTTTCTTTCACAAAAGTCACACAATACCCGTAGTATATATAAAAAAAATGAGTGATTATCTTTTTAAGTAAACCCAAATACTTCCTTTTGTAAAATCAAGTAACTACATTATTTTCCAAACGTTCAAGTTTGCCTAATTTCAATTACTCAAGTTTCTCATTTTCGAAAGGTTTTGTAGTTCATAGTATTAATCACTTAATAATATAAATCTCCTTTAAAACAATTTGAGAAACATATACCTTATATATGAGTAGGTTATTCTTGTTTATAACAATCTTATAACAGCAGCCATGATCTAGGAAATATAATATCATTTTGTCCCATCTTAGCTTCTATGCAGATGGAGGTTTCTACTGGTTTTAATAATACTGGATTAGTCAATACATTTCCCTTTATTAGCGCTGCTGTGGTTTGTTCGATACTTATTCTCATTTCCGAAATCAGTAAAACATTATTCTTTTAAAATCAAGTACTCATTACTCGCGAATGAGGTTTTACAACATTTTTAGCAAAATGTTACATATCAAGTCAATTAGGTTAAGTCTCTTATCTTTCAAGATCAAGTCTCTTAACTTCTACAATAAATAAACCATTCTGTTACTTACATAGAGTCGTTTTAACTAACTTCCCATAAAGCTATTATAACACCCTATGTTTTGAACCAACCAAACTCATTTAGCACATGTACGTCTACCGTACTACATAGTTTACAAAACATCATGCTAGAAGGGATAGGAAGAGGTTCACATACGTCGCGACGATTATCGACAATTAGCAATACGCTCCACAGTACTGTACCCCTGCTAGCCTTTTCCACTCATCAAGTAGAATGCGCTACTCGTAGTACTTCCACCTATATAGGCCACAACCGCTCATTAACTTCTAAACACTCGGTTCCATATTCTACGTAAAATTCGGCAAGACCTCCCCGCAACAACAGAAATCTCCTCCTCAATCGAGGCCGGCTACCAAGCCAACCAGGCGGGGTTTATACGTCTAACCGGACGTATACAATTCTACTACACAGTAATACCACACAAGTTCATCTGATACACCCTATGTAATTACGTCGATTCTTTTCTTTATTCAGCTTAAGTCAAAAGACATTGCCGCAGTTATGTTCAGATCTATATATAGTATACTTCACTATATAATCATACAACATGTAATTTCCAATTACAACAAGGGACAAGAATATTTACCTCGATAAGCCCAAAATTATCCAAGTATAAAGTCGATCCTGAGCAACGTTTAGCTCCTACTCCGGGTGCTCCAACCCGCTCCAAACAACCCCTAGAAGTTCTACACAACTTCTTCTTAATACTCCAACCAACTATGGAGATTTTTCCTTAGGGTTTCAGTTTGAGACAAAAAGGACATAAGGTAGTATTTCCGGGCTCTACGTATAGAGGTATCTTTGGAATACTACAAGGTATACGGCTAAGGTATTTTGGGTATAGTAACAATACTTTGGAGAGTATTTCTACCAAGAGGGGTATTTATACGAGACAACACCACAAGGGGTGTATACCTCTACCAACCCCACTAGGAGTGGGTACTCGGCCAAGGGCCTCACCAAGGGGGAGGACGAGAACACTACAAGAGAGGGGGGGGGAGGAGTTTAGACTTAGGAAATTATTTTAGATGAAGAAGTCTTCAAAGGGGGAGGGTATTTATAGGCCAAGCAAAGGCCAACCAATGGCCAAGATCTAGCCAAGTGCTATGCAAGTGTAGGGCCAAGATGTGCCCAAGTGCCCCCTAGTCCCTACTCCTTAAAACCCTCACAAATATCTTGCCAAACCTTATCTTGAAATCGTCCACTTGACCGCCCACAACTTTTGCCAATGAGAGGGTGCCAAGTGGCGCCCTCTCGTTGGTCCAACATGCTTCGTCTCTCGGAAAAATCCGCAAAAATTAAAAATGACATAGCCGGAATTTTCCCTTCGCAAGTTACGTAAAACGCTTCATTTAAGACGACTCTAACCGGGTGTTGTGCACAAAATAATTCGGCCAAGCCTACTTTAAGCTTCAAACTTTTCTACGTACGTCCTTACGTACATACTCTGGAAATACGGGGTATAACATTCTCCCCTCCTTAGAAACATTCGTCCCGAATGTTCCTTCTAAGTCTCAAAAACAACCATGCGCCAGTATAGTCTTCACTACTATACTTACGAGAACAAACCTGCCACACCTGGCCACAGAAACACCTGCGCAAAATGCTTACATCCAAGTCCACGAGGAAACACCTCTGACATCACAAAAGCCCTTACTCGAGGTCTAAAATATACTTCCTTCGCACCTTCTCCTTACAAAAGAAATGATCACCCCTATGCTCGCAATACATGCTCGCTTCTTCCCTTACGTGTCGCACTTTCAGACACTCGAACTCTTTCTCATATCCGGGGTGGTACCTTCAAGAAGACCGACCGTCAACCTGAACTCTAAGCGTCGTCGCCGATTATCCGCACGATTTCTCTGAGCTGCCAATAACCTCTACTAGACAAGCTTCACCCTATCCACAGTCTGCTGGAACAAGCCTGAACCCACTATCTGAACCTTGCCAACATCGAACCAATCGACCGGCAACTTACACTTCCGCCCCTACCAGGCTTCATAAGGCAACATCCGAACACTGAAATGGTAGCTTAAACACTCCCTCCACAGGAGACAACAATCCTCACGGCTACCCCTGAAATCAAAACACTGGCCCGAGGACGAATACGATACGGAGACTCACCTGAGTTCCTAACCCTGCCTGGTAAAACTTCCAGAAAACGAAAATAGTTGTAACCTGGGCTCCACTGCCTGACATAAGGTAAAAGCAGGCACCTCGTGCAACCTTCCTGAAATAATCATCCCGCAACTTACTACCGAGTACACGGTCTTTACCAAAGACAAGACGGGCTGACCTCCTCGGCCCGACTACTGGTCGAATGCATCCACGACTCGTACGCTGGTTAACCAAACATGGGCCTAACGCCCTCATGACCCTATCACAAGGCGGGACCGCCACAAACTGACCCCACCACCATACAGGCCGCGGGTTGACCCGCAACGTGGCCTCAACCCGACCCGGCAACGCGCAAAACACTAGCTCCCCGATCCGGAACAATCTCACTAATCACGTTACGAAAACCTAGCGGTCTTCTTAGCTCAACTACCCTCTTTCATTCCACACTACCCAGGGACTTATCCCACAAACATAGCTCATGTGCACTACGCACTCCGATAAGGGTCAAACATAAAATACCTCTTTACTCGAGATGGCCTTACCTCTAAGGTCTCCACGTATAAACTCTAAGGCTCCCACTTTCCTTATCCCCAATCTTACCCCTTTTAACTAATCATGATCTCTAATCACAATTTAACACTATGTTATCTGAACATAACTCTTAAGATATACTCATCTCATCACACATACTGATCTCTAGAGGGTTAAGGATATACCTTTTTCTACTGCTTCACTCCCCTTAGTCGTTCTAATAAAACCTGCCCCGTAGGGCGCATAGCTAGGGAAGGTAACGAACTACCCACCAATCCTGAAGGCTGAGTCCTCCTACTAGGACACCCTTTCGACACCTGGCCCTGACGGCCGCAGGTACAACAAGTACCAACAAAAAGACGACATTCCCCGGGATGACGTCTGTCACATTGTGAACCGGAAGCCCTGGAGCTCTGACCAACTCCCGCCACCCCGAACGCCCCGAACCCCGCGAGGACCTCTCAGACCGTGGATGTGCATAATCAATCTCCGTGAGGTGATTCGCCTCGAAAGTTACTAAAGGACTTGCTGCTCGCCTCTTCGCCGCTCGTTAACCCGCCGATCTCTACGTTTCTCGGCTGCGCATAAGCCCGCATACGTGCCATGCTCGCCTAATCAAGAATTACTCTTGCACAACCCTCTCTTAGATAGTCATCAAGACTCGCGGTACATCGGTACTCTCTAGTAGCCAAATCCATAGCTAGTAACAGGGTCGCCTCCTTGCAATCTATATTCTCTGTCCCCGGTCGTGGAACTGAAGGTTCAAATGTCATGGCCGCAGTAGGAACTGCCGCCGCCGTGCTAAACTCACTGGGCCGTGACGAGCATAACTCCCGAATGAAATACCACCTGTGTGATGATTGGGCTGCGTCCACGTAACCCTCTCAGACTTTACTCGCAGCCTCGGCCGCTTGCCCTCCCGGGCGGGTTTGCCCTACGCGGAGGCATAACGGTAAGGGAAAGAAATACGTTAGAGGGTCCAACTTACAACACAGCTCTAAGGCACGATCTCAGAGTGAGAAGAATGGAAACCAATCCTAAATATCCTATAGCCTCCTGATTATTGGTGTGGTGCACAACACACCGATAATCAAGACTCTACTAGATACGGTCTGTAGACACTTTCCGAGGATTAATCGCTCGATACCACTTTTGTCACGACCAACCTGCCCGTGACTGGTGCCTTACCCCGGGCACCCTAGCGATACAACATCAGAGTAATCAGCGGAACATAAAACACAACATGAAATATTGCAAAGGAAACACATATTTATCGGAAGAAAAGTTGCCTTTCGGCATATATATATATAAAAACTTAGATCCGAACAGTTACATCCCAATACAACCCTGCCCACAACAGTACTACAGACCTCTACGAATGATATGACAACAACGACGGGACAGGGCCCCGTCATACCCCTGAATGTAAGCACCTACAACAACAGGGGACTATACCAAGATAAGCCTCCGGAGAAACGGAGCTTTCCAAACGCTTAACTGTGACCCTAAGAGCGAGGATCAACGACTGGTGTACCTTCACCTGCGGCATGAACGCAGCCCCGGGCGAGGTCGAGACAACAGTACCAAGTATGTGGCGAAAATACTGTAAATGAAATCATAGTAGTCTATATAAAGCAGGAGACATGTATGATAACCAAACTACAGTTCACAATAAATAAGCAGTCATGTCAAGTCAGGGACTCACGCCCTCAAAGTCATCACTCAAATATAACTATGGGTCTCACGCCCACAACATCAATCATGCCCGTGGAATACCTTCCTCACTGCCGGCAGTCTATGATATAAAAGCACCAAGGAGTACATATGAACACCAGGTCCCACCTGTGTCGTAATAAAACCGTACGGGGTAAGTACGAAGGCATAGCCGACTACTAAAACCCACAGTACCGACAAGGTCATAAACTGTATCATGAGATCTGTCTAGACCGTCACATGATCAAAGTTGGCCACTCGCCCGCAGTATCTAATGTGCGCGTCTAGCCCTGGAACTTCCCGCAGCTCCGCATAAGCCACTCCGATGGCCCGCATGAGGTATTCCCCGCATCGAGGTATCCTCGAATCATAGGTCACACGCACTTTGAAGTCTACCCCAGACGGAGGCTTTAACCCCTAATCATGAGTGATATGATACTAACATAACAGCTTATCGTTAAACAACATAAGCACAACAAGGGAAACCCCTTTACACAAATATCACAAGATACTAACACACGTAGCATCCTAACATGTTTACTTTATCAAATCAACAAGAAAGTATGACAAGACTATCACAAACAAACACAATCAAGTTATTCACACAAGGTACTTTCTGCTTTAAGTTAACAAGTTCGGGTTTTTTTTATCCCCAAAGTACTTCATACATTAACTCTTTTAAAAGATCCGTTTCTTTCACAAAAGTCACACAATACCCGTAGTATATATAAAAAAAATGAGTGACTATCTTTTTAAGTAAACCCAAACACTTCCTTTTGTAAAATCAAGTAACCACATTATTTTCCAAACGTTCAAGTTTGCCTAATTTCAATTACTCAAGTTTCTCATTTTCGAAAGGTTTTGTAGTTCATAGTATTAATCACTTAATAATATAAATCTCCTTTAAAACAATTTGAGAAACATATACCTCATATGTGAGTAGGTTATTCTTGTTTATAACAATCTTATAACAGCAGCCATGATCTAGGAAATGTAATATCATTTTGTCCCATCTTAGATTCTATGCAGATGGAGGTTTCTACTGGTTTTAATAATACTGGATTAGTCAATACATTTCCCTTTATTAGCGCTGCTGTGGTTTGTTCGATACTTATTCTCATTTCCGAAATCAGTAAAACATTATTCTTTTAAAATCAAGTACTCATTACTCGCGAGTGAGGTTTTACAACATTTTTAGCAAAATGTTACATATCAAGTCAATTAGGTTAAGTCTCTTATCTTTCAAGATCAAGTCTCTTAACTTCTACAATAAATAAACCATTATGTTACTTACATAGAGTCGTTATAACTAACTTCCCATAAAGCTATTATAACACCCTATGTTTTGAACCAACCAAACTCATTTAGCACATGTACGTCTACCGTACTACATAGTTTACAAAACATCATGCTAGAAGGGATAGGAAGTGGTTCACATACCTCGCGACGATTATCGACAATTTGCAATACGCTCCACAGTACTGTACCCCTGCTAGCCTTTTCCACTCATCAAGTAGAATGCGCTACTCGTAGTACTTCCACCTATATAGGCCACAACCGTCTATTAACTTCTAAACACTCGGTTCCATATTCTACAGAAAATTCGCAAAGACTCCCCGCAACAGCGTAAATCTCCTCCTCAATCGAGGCCGGCTACCAAGCCAACCAGGGGGGGGTTTATACGTCTAACCGGACGTATACAATTCTACTACACAGTAATACCACACAAGTCTACTGTAATACAGTCCTATGTAATTACAGTTCAGTTCTTTTCTTTATTCAGGCTTAAGTCAAAAGACATTGCCGCAAAGCTATGTTCAGATCTATATATAGTATACTTCGACTATATAATCATACAACATGTAATTTCCAATTACAACAAGGGGACAAGAATATTTACCTCGATAAGCCCAAAATTATCCAAGTATAAAGTCGATCCTGAGCAACGTTTAGCTCCTACTCCGGGTGCTCCAACCCGCTCCAAACAACCCCTAGAAGTTCTACGCAACTTCTTCTTAATACTCCAACCAACTATGGAGATTTTTCCTTAGGGTTTCAGTTTGAGACAAAAAGGACATAAGGTAGTATTTCCGGGCTCTACGTATAGAGGTATCTTTGGAATACTACAAGGTATACGGCTAAGGTATTTTGGGTATAGTAACAATACTTTGGAGAGTATTTCTACCAAGAGGGGGGTATTTATACGAGACAACACCACAAGGGGGGTGTATACCCCTCGGCCAACCCCACTAGGAGGGGGGGTACTCTCGGCCAAGGGGGGAGGGGTTCTCGGCCAAGGGGCCTCACCAAGGGGGGGAGGGACGAGAACACTACAAGAGAGGGGGGGAGGATTTTAGACTTAGGAAATTATTTTGGATGAAGAAGTCTTCAAAGGGGGAGGGTATTTATAGGCCAAGCAAAGGCCAACCAATGGCCAAGATCTAGCCAAGTGTTATGCAAGTGTAGGGCCAAGATGTGCCCAAGTGCCCCCTAGTCCCTACTCCTTAAAACCCTCACAAATATCTTGCCAAACCTTATCTTGAAATCGTCCACTTGACCGCCCACAACTTCCGCCAATGAGAGGGTGCCAAGTGGCGCCCTCTCGTTGGTCCAACATGCTTCGTCTCTCGGAAAAATCCGCAAAAATTAAAAATGACATAGTCGGAATTTTCCCTTCGCAAGTTACGTAAAACGTTTCGTCGAAAAACGACTCTAACCGGGTGATGTGCACAAAATAATTCGGCCAAGCCTACTTTAAGCTTCAAACTTTTCTACATACGTCCTTACGTACATACTCTGGAAATACGGGGTATAACAATTTATTCTCTTTTAAATCATTCGAGTAAACCACTCTTTTAACTTCCCATAAAGTCGTTATAACTAATTTCACATAAAGCCATTATAACACTTTATGTTTTTAGAAAAGCTAAGGCATTTACATCCTTTAAAAACCAAGTGAGTTTAAATTTCCAACTCAACTAAACTTGTACCTTTTTAAATCAAATCAATGGTACCAAAATGAAACCGAATTCATTTAAGACATGTATGTCAACAATACTATACATTTATAAGATTCATGCTCAAGAAGATTGGGAAAGTTCCACATACTTCTTCGGCTTAATCCATCCGCTAAGTTGAATACGCCGCACGTAGAATGTCAACCTATAATGACCATAATACGTCTATCAATGTCTAGCTTTCTAAGGTAGAATAATACTAAGTATAAGGTCTCTTATTCTACAGAAAATTGGACAGCACTTCCCCTGTTTCTACGTACTTTTCCACATTTTTCAAGGCCCGAAATCAATAACCAATACGCCACATTTAAGGCACAACCAATCAAACAACAATACAACATATAGTCCTTTTTCAATTCTTTAATCCAAGTCGTTACTCCAACATGTTAATACGTCATAACAATTATAACAACAAAATTCCCTTTCTTGTATAACATGTGACGATTATAACTAACAACCAAATTGATTAACAACTTCAATGGCTAACATGCCATGTATCGGTTTTAACCCTCCAAATATCCTAAACACTTATAAATCTTTATTCCTTATAGCACAAGCTCATTTATCAACTACTATAACATGTAATCTTCAATTACATTAAGAAGACAAGTATCATTACCTCACTATGCCCAAATATAATCCAAGATTAAAAGTCGATCCTTAGCAACTTTAGCTCTTTTCCTTTACGTTCCAATCCACTCCAAGCAACCCTTAGAAGTTCATAACCAACTTCTCTTCAAGTTTCAACTCAAAATATGAAGAACACCTTAGGGTTTCAAGGTGCGACTAGAGGATTAACATAGAATTTCCGGGATTTAAGAGGTTATTTATGCTTAGTATACTACTAGGGATCCTTGGTTTGAATATGGGGATTTATCAACAACATTTGAAGAATTTTCTTGTTCTTCATGGAGCTTGGCCGAGAGCCTCCTAAGATGTACAAAGTTTTCTTGAATTTTTTCTAAGTGTTAAAGTCTTGTACTAGTATGGATATATAATGAAACCAAGGGTGGATATTAAAACAAATGTGTGGCCAAGATTTTGATGAAAAAATATCTTGAGTCCACTTGGCCATGACATTCTCGCCCAACATGGGCCATGTGGGGGTGACACATGTCACCCTCCTATTGGTCCAAAATATTTTATCTCCCCAAAATTCTAGTAAATTCTATAAGTCTCAAATATCAAATTTGAGAACCAAATTCCAATTATTAAACCTTTTTCCTTCACGAGGTTCGGAATATTTTCCGTAGGAAAAGAAATCTTTCTGTCGTTTCAAACTTAAGGTCGTATTTTCTCACGTAGGTCCTTCTATACATGTCGTGGAACTACGGGGTGTTACATTCTTCCCCCCTTAGAAACATTCGTCCCGAATGTTCTTACTAAGTTCAATCTTAAACCGATGTCGGCATAGTCCCCT
This sequence comes from Przewalskia tangutica, assembly GCA_029844215.1. Classification (NCBI taxonomy): domain Eukaryota; kingdom Viridiplantae; phylum Streptophyta; class Magnoliopsida; order Solanales; family Solanaceae; genus Przewalskia; species Przewalskia tangutica. Next base: position 21,274,130 of record CM056733.1, read on the forward strand.
TTAACTAAACCCAAGACATTCAAATATGCCACACATGGCCACAATATAACACTTATGCATACACGTTAATCAAAATCGACAAGTAGGGAGAATGAATTACATGTAGGTGTAGGGAACAAGCGAGGATACTTCTTCATCATATCCTCCTCTGTTTCCCAAGTCATCTCCTCTCTATTATTATTCCGCCACAAGACCTTGACGGAAGCCACGTCCTTAGTTCGTAATCGTCTGACCTGGCGATCAAGTATCGATATAGGACTCTTCTCATATAATAACCTCTCTGTCACCTGGACATCACTAACTGGGAAAACTCTGGATGGATCTCCGATACACTTCCGTAACATAGAAACATGGAAGACCGGATGCACTGCCACTAGATCGGATGACAGATCTAACTCATAGGCAACCTTGCCTACTCTACGAACAATTTGGTATGGCCCAATGTACCTAGGGCAAAGTTTTCCCTTCTTTCTGAACCTCATCACACCCTTCATGGGTGATACCTTCAAGAACACCCAATCGTCAAGCTGAAACTCCAAGTGTCGACGTCGATTATTTGCATACGACTTCTGTCGACTCTGAGCTGCTAATAACCTCTCCTGGATAAGCTTTACCTTATCCACAGCCTGCTGAATCAAGTCTGGGCCAACTAACTGAACCTCGCCAACATTGAACCAATCGATCGGCGACCTACACTTCCTTTCATATAAGGCATCATAAGGCGCCATCTGAATACTGGAATGGTAGATGTTATTATACGCAAACTCAACCAGAGGAAAATGATCCTCCCAGCTACCCCTTAAGTCAATAATACAGGCCCTCAGTACATCTTCAAGTGTCTGGATAGTGCGCTCTGCCTGTCCGTCGGTCTGAGGGTGAAATGCAGTACTGAGACTCACCTGTGTCCCTAACCCCTTCTGGGAAGACCTCCAGAAGTTAGCCATAAACTGGGCCCCTCTGTCAGATATAATAGATGTAGGAACTCCATGCAGTCTCACAATCTCCCGGATATACAGTCTAGCATAATCCTCAGCCGAATAAGTAGTCCTGACTGGAAGAAAATTGGCTGATTTTGTCATCCTGTCTACTATAACCCAGATGGAATCACACTTCCTCTGAGTACAAGGTAACCCTGTAACAAAATCCATATTGATCACCTCCCACTTCTACGTCGGAATCTCAATCGTCTGTAATAGCCCACCAGGCTTCTGGTGCTCAACCTTGACCTGCTGACAATTTGAATACTGGGCAACGAACTCTTCTACGTCCCTCTTCAGGCCATCCCACCAATACACACATTTGAGGTCATGGTACATCTTAGTCGACCCCGAATGAACCTAATAACGATCATTGTGTGCCTCCCCTAGAACCTGCTGACGAAGTCCTGCAACATCGGGTACACACAATCTATCCTCGTACCTTAGCACCCCCTCAGGTGCTACACTAAATGAACTCTTCTCCTCTCGAAGAGTCGTATCTCGATACCGTACCAGAACTGAATCCTCATATTATCGCCTCTTCACCTCCTCAACGATAGAAGACTCGGCAACCTCTCGAACCCGAACTCTACTATCATCGGAATCAACCAACCGAACCCCAAGGCTCGCTAACTGATGAATCTCACGAACCATGTCCCTTATATATGGCTGCACGTCTGACAGACTACCCATAGATCTACGACTAAGAGCATCTGCAACCACGTTGGCTTTCCCCGGGTGGTATAGAATATCAACATCATAATCCTTCAGCAACTCTAACCACCGTCTCTGCCGCAAGTTCAGCTCCCTCTGCCTGAAGATATACTGGAGGATCTTGTGGTCTGTATAAATATCCACATGAACCCCATATTAGTAATGCCTCTTCAAAACATGTATCACTGCCGCTAACTCCAAATCATGAGTAGGGTAGTTCCTCTCATGCTTCCTGAGCTATCGGGACGCGTAAGCTATAACCTTACCATCATGCATCAACACACAACCAAGTCCGACACCTGAAGCATCACAATAAACCACATAACCCTCTAATCCCTCGGGAAGAGTAAGAACTGGAGATGTCGTCAACTTCTCCTTTAATAACTGGAAGACCTTCTCACAAACATCCGTCCACTGGAACTTAGCCGTTTTTTGAGTCAGCCTAGTCAAAGGCGCTGAGATCAAAGCGAACTTTTCCACAAATCTCTGGTAATAACCCGCAAGCCCTAAGAAGCTGCGCACCTCAGTCGGTGTAGTAGGTCTAGGCCAAATTTTCACCGCCTCAATCTTCGCCGTATCAACCCGAATACTATCGGCCCCGATAATGTGCCCCAAGAATGCCACTGAGGCCAACCAGAACTCACACTTAGAGAACTTGACATACAATTGCCGGCTCTGGAGGACTCTAAGTACCGACCTCAAATGATCCGCCTGCTCCGTGTGAGAGTAAACCAGGATGTCATCAATGAATACTATAACAAACGTATCCAGAAATGACTTGAACACCCGATTCATCAAATCCATAAATACCGCTGAAGAATTAGTCAATATGAATGACATCACCCTGAACTCATAATGCCCTTAGCGAGTCCTGAATGCAATCTTCGATATATCTGCCTCTCTAACTCGTACCTGATGATACCCGGATCGCAGATCTATCTTGGAAAAACATTTCGCACCCTGCAACTGATCAAACAAATCATCAATCCTGGGGAGGGGGTACTTATTTTTTATGGTTACCTTGTTCAGCTGCCTGTAGTCAATACAGATACGTAGCGTCTCATCCTTCTTCTTCACAAATAATACCGGCGCTCCCCAAGGTGAAGTACTAGGCTTAATAAAGCCTTTCTCCAGCAAGTCTTTCAGCTGGTCCTTCAACTCTTTCAACTCAGTAGGTGCCATTCTGTACGGAGGAATAGATATAGGTCGAGTATCTGGCAGAACATCAATACAGAACTATATCTCCCTCTCTAGAGGAATACCTGGGAGATCATCTGGAAAAACATCCGGAAATTCTCTAACCACCAGAACGGACTGAAGAACGGGCACCTCAGCCTCCGTATCGAACACCCGAATAAGATGATAAATATACCCTATCTGAACCATCTTCCTAGCCTTAAGGTAAAAAATAAACCTACCCCGTGGCGACGCAGTATCCCCTTTCCACTCAATAACTGGCTCACCCGGAAACTGGAATCGAACCAATTTGTACCTACAGTCAACATTGGCATAACAAGAAGACAACCAGTCCATACCCATAATGATATCAAAATCTATCATATCCAGCTCTATCAAGTCTGCTAGGGTCTAACGACTGTGTATAATCACTGGGCAATTCTTATATACCACTCAGCTACCACCGAATCACCCACTGGCGTAGCTACCTCAAAAGGTTCTATCGACACCGGTTCTATTCCTATTCTACTAGCAATAAGAGGAGATATATAGGACAAGGTAGAACTCAGATCTAACAAAGCATAAACGTCACAGCATGAAATCAATAGTATACATGTGACGACATCCGGCGAAGTCTCCTGATCCTGTCGATTGGCTAAGACATAGATGTTATTCGAAGGACCGCTAGAACTAGGACCTCTGCCACGACCTCTGCCGCGGCCTGCTGGCCCATAAACACCCTGCCCTCCGGGGCGCATGACCACAGAATATGATGACCCGACAACTGACCCTGTAGGCTGAGCCATACTACCTGTGTCGCCTCTGGTCGAACAATCCCTCTTTAAATGGCCCTGCTGGCCGCAAGAGAAATAGGCTCCTGAAGAAATACGACACTCCCCAGGATTGGATCTACCACATCGACCACACCGAGGTAAAGGTGGCCTCATCTGGCTGGTACCCCTGTTCCTCTAGAAACCCGAAGCCCTGGAGCCTTGACCTGCTCCCGAATAACCCGGCTGATCAAACTGTCGCGGAAGATCGAGAGGAGTACTCAGTCCTGGCCGAGACACGTACTCCAGCCGGCCGAGGTTGTCCGCCTAGAAAGTTACCCAAAAATCCTGTCGTCCTGGCCCTCTTATACTGGCCTCCGTCTGGCTGACTCCATCTATGTCTGTCTTCCACTCTCTGCACGTATGCCTGGATCCTGGCTATATCCATACCTGGCTGAAGAGCCACTGTCGTGCATCCATCAACCAAGTAGCGGTCTAGCCCTATCACGTAGCGGTAAACTCTATCTGCCATGTCAGCCACAATAGCGGGCGCATACCTAGCAAATGAGTAGAACTCTAGGCTATACTCTCTGATGGTCCTGCCACCCTGCCTCAATGTCAGAAACCTATCAACCCGGGCTCTCCTCATATCAGGAGGCAAAAGTGATCTAGGAAGTCCTCTGTGAACTCGTCCCAAATGGCTGGAGGAGCACCCACACCCCTGTACAGTTCCCACGACTCAAACTAGTTCACTGCAACATCGCGTAACTAGTAAGAAACTAGTACCTGCCGAATAAACTCCTGAGGATCATCCTCAGGTCTCGACCCATAGAACTCTGGCGGATTGTAACCCAGAAAATCTCGAACCCTCAAACTATCTGCTCTAGGGTTCGCTATCGGCTCCTGTCTGCGCTGCCCTGCCACTATCCTGGCCAATAACCGAAATGTATCTCTATAGTCTCTGTAATACCCCGTATTTCCAGAGTATGTACGTAAGGGAATACGTACAAAAAGTTTGGCCTTAGTTAGCCTTGGACGTTTTCTTTTGTACACAACTCACTAAAAGAATCGTTTTCCGACGAAACGTTTCCACAGCTTTCGTAGAGTAAATTCCGGCTATGCCATTTCTTATTTTTGCGGATTTTTCCGAGAGACGAAACATTTTGGACCAACGGGAGGGTGACATGTGTCACCCTCACATTGGAAGCAAGTGGGGTGGCTTTGGACGATTGGGCGTCCAAGAGGGGTGTTGGCCTTGGCCGATTGGTTCCTTGCTTAGGCCTTGTTTTGTGCCATGTTTTGTGGAGTGTTTTGTGGAGTGTTTTGTGGAGTAGGGGTTAGGGTGCACTTGGCTTGATCTTGGCCTTACACTTGCCTTGCACTTGTCTTCATCTTGGCCATTGGTTGGCCAAGGCTTGAGCTATAAATACCCCTCTTGAGATGAAGAGTTCTTCATCCACAAAAGCTTTCCAAGTCTAAAATCCTTCCCTCTCCCTTTGTAGCAATTCGTCCAACACCCCCCCTCCCCTTGAGAAGCTTGGCCGAGGCTACCCCACCCCCTAGCCTAGCCGAAACCTACCCCCCCTCCCTTGGTAGAAAAGTTGCCTTCTTGTTTTGTTATAATGCCCAAAATACCCTAGCCCAAATACCTTAGTACTTAGTAGAAGTTGTGAAGAACTTCTAAGGTTTCCTTAGAGCATACAACTTAGGAGCAAAACCTTGCTCAGGCGCGACTTTTTCTAGGATATTATTGGGCTTACCGAGGTAACTAATCCTAACCCTCTTTTGAATTAGAGAATACTTACTGTTGTAGAATAATAATAAGTATAAATACTTAGAAGAATAATCAAACTGTGCTTACATAGGACTGTTTTCACAGTAGACTTATATAGCTCACCAGGTAGGGAAGTGCTGCCTGACTTACCGTAGAATTATGAACCCTCTGTTTAGAATGACCTTCAGAGTAGTCTTTGATAGATATCTGTGACTATTATAGGCTGACTCTCAAGGCGACATATTCAACTTGGCGGTGGTTTTCACGAGAAGGTATGTGATTCTTCCTAAAGCATGATATTTTACAATATATAGTACGGTACGCATACGTGTTAACTGAATAATAACTACGCAATGTCTTTGACTTAAGCTCGAATAATACTTATGGCAATGCCTCACGCTTAAGCTCGATAATACTTACGGCAATGCCTCACGGCTTAAGCCTGAATAACAAAGAACTGAAAATATTTCAAAAGAATACTGAATCATTTTTAACAGAAGATAAATATTTGGTTTTTAAACCAAAAGCTTAAGAGTTATACTAGCCTTGTGGGAAGTTAGGTATAACAACTTAAGAAGATAAAAAGGAACTGTTTACTTGTTTGTTTATAAAAGCCTTGTATTGATTTCTGTTAAGTGTAGTAAGATTTGTGTGATAAGTAGACATATTATGATGCTACCTGGGTTAGTGTCTTGAATTGCTGTGCTTACGTTGCTAACCGGTAAGTCCGTTGTACTGTTATTGTATCACCTACCCCCTTGACTATTATACCGAGGGCTTGCCCCCCTTGATGCGGGTCTATACGGCCTATGCGGTCTGTGAGACTATGCGGAGCAGCGGTATGCTCCAGGATTGATCATTCCGGGTGTTTAGCCTGATGCGGGGGATTCTATGCGTCTGCTGAGACTATGCGGTCTTTTGAGGCTATGCGCGGCCGCGGAGCCTGGCGGATGCCGGGGTTAGCTACCCCGATGCGGGAATACCTACGCGGTCGTGTGTGACCTATGCGGCTGCGAAGTCGAGGACTAGGCACGCAGAATGATACTATGGGCGATCGCCTTGCTTCGATCATTCGCGGCCTAGAATAGACTGCTACGCTTTTCCTATTATCGTTGTTGTTTGTGATGTGACACTATGTGCAATTGAACCGATTGTATTTGTGAAAAGGTTTTAAATACTTTGATTTTATTTCGATTCTTTATAGTTTCACATACTTGGTACTTGCCAGATCGACTCTCCTTCGGGTCCGCTCATGCCGCAGGCGGGCAAGCGGTGCTAGATCCACATTCCTAGGATCTCTACGTTGGTGTCGAGCTCCATCCTTTCCGAGGCTCTACTTTAGGTATGATCTCCCCGTTGTAGATAGTTTTGTACAATCGAGGTATGGCGGGCCCCGTCCCGCCATAGTTGTATATTTCAGAGGTCTGTAGTCCTGTACAAAGATCGGATGTAACTGCTAAACCATGTTTATATATATATGCCGAAAGGCGATGTTTTCTCACATAAACTGTGTCTTATTTTATAAACTGTTTCATGTCTTGCTTTATATTTCCGCTGATTACTCTGAAGTATGACTACTTGGGTGCCCGGTAAGACACCAGTCACGGGCCCCGGAACGGGTCGTGACAAAAGTGGTATCAGAGCAGTTAATCCTCGGAAAGTGTCTACAGACCGTATCTAGTAGAGTCTTGATTATCGGTGTGTTGTGCACCACACCAATAATCAGGAGGCTATAGGATATTTAGGATTGGTTTCCATTCTTCTCATTCTGAGATCGTGCTTTAGAGCTGTGTTATAGGTTGGACCCCTCTAACGTATTCCTTTCCTGTAACAGTTATGCCTCCACGTAAGGCAACCCGGGCCCAGAAGGGCAAGGCAGCCGAGGGAGCTGCTAGCAGGACACCCAGAGTCACGAGGGCTCAGGCCCAGTCTATACCAGAGACGGCGAGTTCTATGACGCCGCCAAATAGAGACCACAGATTCCCACCTCCCGTCCCACACCGGGCGAGGAGTTAGGGTACAAGGAGATGGCCCAGCCTTTTGGCTAAAGTTGTGGCCCGACACGGAGAGAGGCCGGATGCGGCGAGCTCGGCTCGGCTCAGCCGCACCCGTAGTGCACCCGAGGGCATATAGTTTGAGACTACGTGATTTCCTTAGTTTTAGCCCTCCAGAGTTTTACGGTTCGAGGACGGAAGATGATCCGCAGGAGTTCATCCGTCACCGCAGAGGATTACGCGGTGATCGTGGCTTTAGAGACCGAGTCCGTGATATTCGGTTCGCGACGGCCGCGTGATACCACGCCGATTGGTTTGATTCATGAGCTTTCCGGAGAGCATGCACCTCGGCGGTATGGGATGAGTTTTGAGGCTTTTCTCACACACTTCTTGCCTCCGCAGATGAGGAGGGCACGAGCTGATAGATTCTTGTTGCTGAGACAGGGAGGACGCACAGTGAGGGAGTACAATGTCGAGTTTGATTCTTTGGCTCGATATGTCCCCGCACTGGTAGCAGAGATGGAGGACAGGTGCATCGCTATGTCACCGGGCTAGATGATTACATGGCCGAGTCTTGTGCGGGTGTGTCCTTCACCAGCATGGACATAACCCGTATGCGTGCTCATGACCGATGTGAGGAGCGTAGAGACCGCCGTAGAGCGATATCGCCAGCAGGAAGGCCAAGACGGCCGGTTCTTTTGGTGGTCCTCAGGGTGGGCGGCATCAGCAGAAGTCCAGATTTGCACCACAGCCAGCGCAGAGCGCTCCTACCTCATTTTCAAGTGCCAGAGAGCGGCGGGGCGTGTCGGGCCCGGGACTTCGGATTTCGAGTAGCAGGGTGCTAACTGCTCGAGGTTCGCTCAGTGCGTTGTGGCAGATACCATTCGGGAGTCAGACCGAGCTGCTATACTTGTGGCCGCAGGTCATTTCGCGAGTTTGTCCGACCGAGCGGCGCCGTAGTAGGGCCTGGGCCATGTGGTCTGCCGCTTCTTCATCCCCGACAGTTACTCGCCCCGGAAGGCAAGGTACACATGGATCAGCGGGTCGCGGCAGAGGTCGTGGCGCAGGTCCCAGTTCTAGCGGTCCTCAGAACCGCATATATGCTTTGTCCAAACCGACAGATCGTGAGGCCTCACCGATGTCGCCACAGTACCTTATCGCTCGGGTTTGATGTGTATGCTTTGATAGATCCGGTTCTACTGGCCCTATATATCTCCCTTGTTGCTAGTAGGATAGGGATAGAGCACGAGTCCATAGACCCTTTCGAGGTAGCTACGCTGGGTGATTCGGTGGTAGCTCTACGGGTATATGTAGCTTGTCCTGTGACCATTTACGCCGTCGGACCTAGCCGACTTGATAGAGTTGGAGATGATTGACTTCGACGTGATTATGGGGATGGATTGGCTAGCTTGCTACGCCAATGTAGACTGCGAGAGAGAGTAGTACGGTTCCGCTTCGGCGAGCGGTTGTTGAGTGGGAGCACCAGACGCCGGTGGTAGGTTTATTTCCTACCTCAAGGCTAGGAAGATGGTACGGCGGGTATATCTATCATCTCGTTCGGTGTTTGATATCAAGTCGCGGTACCAGATTTTCATCGGCCCAGAGTCGCGAGTTCCCGCACGTGTTTCGGATGACCTCCCGTATCCTCCGCAGAGGAGATCGAGTTTTGTATAGATGTGTTGCGACATACTGACTATTTCCATTCCGCCATACGTAATGACACCGCCGAGTTGAGAGAGTTGAAGGATCACTAGGGATTTGCTAGAGAAGGGCTTCATTAGGCCCAGTGTTTCTCCCCGGGAGCGCCTGTATTGTTCGTGAAGAAGAAGGGCGACGCCGCGCACGTGTTGATTGACGGTGAACAAGGTGACCATTAAGAACAGATACCCCTTCCTGTGATTGATGATTTGTTCGACCAGTTGCAGGTGCGAGATGTTTCTCAAGATTGATCTGCGATCGGGCTATCATCAAAGTGCGAAGTCGAGAGGTGGATGTCCCTAGGATCGCATTCGACCGAGACGGCATTATGAGTTCGTGGTCATGTCTTTTGGGTTGACCAATGCTCGACGGTATTCATGGATTTGATGAACCGAGTGTTCAAACCATTTTTGGACACGTTTGTGATAGTGTTCATTGATGATATCTTGGTTTATTCTCGCCAGAGCGGGAGCACGCGAGCATTTGGCGATCGTGGCCGACAGTTCTCCGACCAGCAATTGTCGCCAAGTTTTCCAAATGTGAGTTTTGGTTGACTTCGCGTTTCTTGGGCATATTGTCGGGCCGATGGCATTCGAGTTGATACGCCAAGATCGAGGCGGTCGGGACTTGGCCTAGACCTACTACTCCGGCTGAGGTTCGCAGCTCGGGCCTTGCAGGATATTATCGGCGGTTCGTAGAGAAGTTTGCTTCTATCTCTGCACCATTAACTAGGCTGACTCAGAAAGCAGCCAAGTTCCAGTGGACTGATGCTTGTGAGCAGGGTTTCCAGTTGCTGAAGGAGAGATTGACGACCGCCCCCGTTCTTACTCTTCCAGAGGGTCCGCATTTGCTATGTCGTATTGTGATCGCGCCGCATCGGGTTGGGATGTGTTGATGCGGATGGCGGTGGTTATAGCATATGCATCCCGACAGAAGAAACACGAGAGGAACTACCCCACCCATGATTTGGAGTCATACCGTAATTCACGCTTTGAAGATCCTGAGGCACTATTTGTATGGGGTTCACGTGGATATTTATACGCACCACAAGAGCCTCCAAGATATCTTCACCGAGGGAGCCGAACTTACGGCGCAGACGGTGGTTAGAGTTGCTTAAGGATTACGATGTTGATATTCGTACCACCCGGGAAGGCCAATGTTGTGGCGGATGCTCTTAGTCGTAGTCGATGGGAGCCTATCGGATGTGCGGCTAGAGAGGAGGACATGGTTCGTGATTTGCATCGCTTAGCGAGCCTGGTGTCCGCTTGATTGATTACGATAGCGATGGGGTTAGAGTTCGTGAGGTTGCCGAGTCTTCCATCGTCGAGGAGGTGAAGAGGCAACGCCGAGGATCCACTTTGATTCGATATCGTGATACGACTCTTCGTGAGGGCAAGGGTCCTTTGAGGTAGCACCGATGGGGTGCTAAGGTTTGAGGGCGCATCGTGTTCCGGATGTTTCAGACTTCGGCGAGTTCTTGGGAAGCACACAGCGCTAGCGTTTATCCATCCGGGTCGACCAAGATGTACCACGACCTTAGATCCGTGTATTGGTGGGATGGCTTGAAGAGAGACGTTGCGAGTTCGTAGCTCGCCCGTGTTGTCGCAGTGAAGGTAGAGCACCGCAGGCCCGTGGTTTGTTACGCGATTGAGATCCCGACCGAAGTGGGAGGTAATCAACATGGACTTCATCACAGATTACCTCGCACTCGGAGGAGACATGATTCTATATGGGTTATCGTCGACAGTGACGAAATCAGCCCACTTTCTTCCCGTCCGACGACTTTTTCACCGAGGATTATGCCGACTTTACATCCGAGAGATCGCCGATCGCATGAGTCCCTACTTCGATCATATCGCATGAGGAGCCCGATTTACGGCTAACTTCTGAGGTCCTTCCAGAGGGGTTTAGGACGCAGTGAGCCCGAAAATCGTGATTTCATCCTGACAGACGGACGACAGCAGAGCGCACTATCCAAACTCGAGGATATCTCATGAGCCCGTGTTATTGAATCCGGGTAGTTGGGAGGATCATTTGCCTCTAGTTGAGTTTCGTATAATAATAGCTACCACTCCAGATTCGACATGGCGCCTTATGAGGCCTTGTATGGGAGGAAGTGCGATCGCCTATAGGTTGGTTCGATGTGGGCGAGGTGCGGCTAGTGGGACCAGATTTGGTGCAGCAGTGGATAAGGTGAAGCTTATCCGAGAGCGGCTATCGATACCGTAGTCGATGTAAGTCGACGCAGATCATCGTCGCGGCATCTTGAGTTCGAGGTTCATGATTGGGTTTTCCTAGGTGTCACCCATGAGCGGTGTGATGAGATTTGGGAAGAAGGAAACTCAGCCCAGGTACATCGGGCCGCTTCGATTGTCCGCAGGTAGGCAAGGTTGCCATGAGTTGGATCTGCCGTCCGATCCGGAGGCGGTGCATCCGGTTTTCACGTATCTATCTTTGAGGAGATGTATCGGATCCATCTAGTGGTACACCGATTGACGCGATGTCCAGTGACCGGCGGGTTATCGTATGAGAGATTCCCATAGCGATAGTCGATCGTCGTTAGGCGTCATGACGAAGGACGTGGCTTCCGCCAAAGTCTTGTGGCGGAACGAGCTCAGAGGAGATGACGTGGGAAGCCGAGGAGGACATGAGGCGAAGTATCCTCACCTATTCCCCACACCTCCGTAATTCACTTTCCTACTTGTAAATTTTCGTTATCGTTTATGCCTAAGTGTTGTTTTGTGGCGCGTGTGGCATTTGGTAAACCGCTTATGAAGAATCTTATCGTTAATCGCTTGAGAAGGAACATTCGGACGAATGTTTCTAAGGGGAGAATGTAATACCCAGATTTCCGCAGTATGTACGTAAGGGAATACGCATAAAAAGTTTGGCCTTAGTTAGCCTCGACGTTTTCTTTTGTACACAACTCACTAAAAGAATCGTTTCCGACGAAACGCTTCCACGCTTTCGAGAGTAAATTCCGCTATGCCATTTCTTATTTTTGGATTTTTCCGAGAGACGAAACATTTTGGACCAACGAGGTGACATGTGTCACCCTCACATTGAAGCAGCTGGGTGGCTTTGGACGATCAAGGCCCAAGAGGGTGTTGGCCTTGGCCGATTGGTTCCTTGCTTAGGCCTTGTTTTGTGCCATATTTTGTGGAGTGTTTTGTGGAGTGTTTTGTGGAGTAGGGGTTAGGGTGCACTTGGCTTGATCTTGGCCTTACACTTGCCTTGCACTTGTCTTCATCTTGGCCATTGGTTGGCCAAGGCTTGAGCTATAAATACCCCTCTTGAGATGAAGAGTTCTTCATCCACAAAAGCTTTTCAAGTCTAAAAATCCTTCCCTCTCCCTTTGTAGCAATTCGTCCAACACCCCCCCTCCCCTTGAGAAGCTTGGCCGAGGCTACCCCACCCCCTAGCCTAGCCGAAACCCCCTCCCTTGGTAGAAAAGTTGCCTTCTTGTTTTGTTATAATGCCCAAAATACCCTAGCCCAAATACCTTAGTACTTAGTAGAAGTTGTGAAGAACTTCTAAGGTTTCCTTGGAGCATACAACTTAGGAGCAAAACATTGCTCATTCGCGAATTATTCTAGTATATTATTGGGCTTACAGAGGTAACTAATCCTAACCATCTTTTGAATTGGAGAATACTTACTCTTGTAGAATAAGAATAAGTATAAATACTTAGAAGAATATTCAAACTGAACTTACATAGTACTGTTTTCACGATGAACTTATATAGCTCACTGTAGGGAAGTCTGCCCGACTTACCGTAGAATTATGAACCCTCTGCTTAGAATGACCTTGAGTAGTCTTTGATAGATATCTGACTATTATAGGTCGACTCTCTGCGACATATTCAACTTGGCGGTGGTTTTCACGAGAAGGTATGTGATTCTTCCTAAAGCATGATATTTTACAATATATAGTGCTTAGACGCATACGTGTTAATCGAATAATAACTACGGCAATGTCTTTGACTTAAGCTGAATAATACTTATGGTAATGCCTCACGCTTAAGCTGAATAATACTTACAGAATGCCTCACGCTTAAGCTCAATAACAAAGAATCAAAACATTTCAAAAGAATATCGAATCATTTTTAAGAAGATAAATATTTGGTTTTAAAACAAAAGCTTAAGAGTTATACTAGCTTTGGGAAGTTAGGTATAACAACTTAAGAAGATAAAAAGGAACTGCTTACTTGTTTGTTTATAAAGCCTTGTATTGATTTCTAAGTGTAGTAAGATTTGTGTCATAAGTAGACATATTATGATGCTACCAGGTTAGTGTCTTGAATTCTTTGCTTACGTTGTTAACCTGCAGTAAGTCCGTTGTAATCGTTATTGTATCACCTACCCTCGACTATTATACCGAGGGCTTGCCTCGATGCGGTCTATACGGCCTATGCGGTCTGTGAGACTATGCGAGCAGCGGTATGCTCCGTGATTGATCATTCCGGTGTTTAGCCTGACGCGGGATTCCCATGCGGTCCGCTGAGACTACGCGTCTTTTGAGGCTATGCGGCTGCGGGAGCCTAGGCGGATGCCGGTTGGCTGCCCCGATGCGGGAATACCTCACGCGGTCCGTGTGTGACCTATGCGGCTGCGGAAGTCCGAGACTAGGCACGCAGAATGATACTATGGGCGATCGCCTTGCTTCGATCATTCGCGCCTAGAATAGACTGCTACGCTTTCCTATTATCGTTGTTGTTTGTGATGTGACACTATGTGCAATTGAACCGATTGTATTTGTGAAAAGGTTTTAAATACTTTGATTTTATTTCGCTTTATAGTTTCACATACTTGGTACTGTTATCGACCTCCTTCGGGCTGCGTTCATGCCGCAGTAAGGGCAAAGCAGTGCTAGATCCACATTCCTAGGATCTCTACGTTGGTGTCGAGCTCCATCCTTTCCGAGGCTCTACTTTTGGGTATGATCTCCTGTTGTAGATAGTTTTGTACATCCAGGTATGGCGGCCCCGTCGCCATAGTTGTATATTTCCTTAGAGGTCAGTAGTCTGTTATGCAAGATCGGATGTAATCGCTAAACCATGTTTTTATATATATGCCGAAAGGCGATGTTTTCTCACTTAAAGCGTGTTCTATTTTATAAACTGTTTCATGTCTTGCTTTATATTTCCGATTACTGATGTATGGCTACTTGGGTGCCCTAAGGCACCGATCACGCCCCGAACGGTCGCGATACTTCTATCCTCTGCCCCTAGCTGAGAGACTGGAGGCTCGGGTATCGGAACCACCGAAGTTGCAGCTGCTCTAAGCCCCTCTGGTACTATCGGCGTAACCGAACTCGCCGACTGGGCCACAACCTCAGGAATATTCTGGGCCTGAGCCCTAGTGTTACACCCCGGAATTTCAGGATATGTTTTTAAGAACGTACGTAAGAACTCAAGTGTTAAGGTTTGAGACGAGTAAAAATTTATCGGAATTATGGAATTGTCGGAAAATGAATATTGCGACGAATGGGAGGGCGACACGTGTCACCCCCCTTAGTGGTCTTGGACGAAAATGGCATGGATAGAATGGTCATTTGACCATAATTTAAATGTCCAAGTCTTGCTAAAGCTAGAGCTTGATAAGATTGACTAAGTCAAATGCCACTTGGCTTGATCCTTGTGAAAAGCATCCTAACCACCCATTTGTTCTAATCTTGACCCTCCATCTTGTTATATATGTATACTAGTGCAAGATAAGCTTCTACACTTAGACAAATTTTACAAAAATCTTGAAGAACACAAATAGGTGCTCTCGGTTTTGCACTAGGGTTTCAAGAGAAATTTTTTGTTTGTTGTCCAATAATCTCCCCCCTTTAAACCAAGGTTCCTAAGGGTATTGTAAGGGTATCTCAATAGAAAGATCCCGGAAAAATGGCATTTTCGTATTAGTCGCAGGGCGGAAATTTAAGGAGTTCTTCAACTTTGAAGTTGGAACTTGAAGATAAGTTCTTCATAAGCTTCTAAGGGTTGCTTGGAGTGGATTGGAACGTCGAAAAGAGGAGCTAAAGTTGCTAAGGATCGACTTGTAATCTTGGATCATATTTGGGTATAATTTTCGTCTTACTTTTGTAATTGAAGATTCCATGTTATTATAAGTTAGAAATGATCATGTGATATGTGTTATGAAGTTTGATAAGTGTTATGGAAATTTGGAAGCTCAAATCCGAAAATGACATGTTTAGCCATTTGAAATTGAAATACAATTTGGTCGATAATTAGAATCGTCGCATGTTATCTACTTGAAGATTATAGTTGTTATAATAAATTGCGGCCTTATAACATGTTATACTAAACAACTTGGATTGAAAAGAATTGGAAGAAGAATTGGTATTGTTGCCCTAATTGCCGAATTGAAATTGTAGTTTAGACTAGTTTGTTATATATTGTGGGGCGGAATTTTACACGTCTTGATTAAGCGTGTAATCCCCTATTGTTAACTACTTTGTTGGGCCTTAAATGTGGCGTGATTGGTTATTGAATTCGGCCTTGAAAAAGGTGGCAAAGTATGTAGAAACAAAGGAAGTCTTTGTCAGATTTTCCGTAGAATTTAGTGACTTTGCACTTGGAATATTCTACGTTTGAAGTAAGAAGTTAATAGACGTACTATGGTCATTATAGGTTGACATACTACGTACGACGAATTGGACTTAGCAAGTGGATTAAACCGAAGAGGTATGTGGAACTTTCTTATCTCTTGAGCATGAATAAGTTGTAAATGTATAGTACGGTAGACGTACAAGTTTTTGACAATCTAGGTCCATTTGATATCCTTGGCTTATTTTAAGAATGTCCAAGTTGATTGAGTTAGGGAATTAACTCACTTGTTTAAATATTAAGGATATCTTGGTTTTCAAAAGTTAAGAGACTTTAAGTATGTTGAAAGTATTATTGATACTTGTTTTGTTGGAAAGTTTAAGTCTCTTGGTTATAAAGAAGTATGTAAGTTGCTAATGTATAAAGCTAGTATAACGGCTTTATGGGAAGTTGGTTATAATAGCTTTATGGAAAGTTAAAAAGAGTGGTTTACTCTAAGTTATTTAAGTATGTTAAATGACTTGAAATAATGAAAGGCAAATTGATTTAAAGGGATCAATTGCTTAAGGTTTTAAAAGAAAGAAGTCACTTGATTTAGAAGCCTGAAAATGTATTTTTCTAAAAAGGTGTTGTGACTTGTCTTAAAATGTAGTTATGACTTGATACTACGGTTATTAGTATCTTGGAAGTTTTATAAGAAAATGAGTCATTTTAAAAGAATAGAAGTACGTAGTACTTTGGGTTAAACTCCCGGATTTATAATGACACGTTAGTGCCTTAAGTAAACTAAAATGAGAGTGTATATGAATAAGACTAATAAGAAGTTAGGGGGATTTCTTAACTTGCTTATTTATTGTATGATAAGTCGGTAGTGCTTATGTTATGTATGATAAGTTGGTAGGGCTTATGTTATGTGTGATGGCAGGTTAAGATAGGGTAAGAGTATAAATGAGGGGTAAACCCCCAAGATCGTTATACCACCTTCTCCAGGGTAAGAGTATAAATGAGGGGTAAACCCCCAAGATCGTTATACCACCTACTTCAGGGTAAGAGTATAAATGAGGGGTAAATCCCCAAGATCGTTATACCACCTGTTCCGTGGATTTGCTACCCATGATGCGAGGAATACCTCATGCGAGTCCTTATGGGCTTATGCGGGTGAAATAGTCCCATGCGGTAGTACAACCTATCACGAGGAATACCTCACGCGGTCCACGACTATCACGGGTGAAATAGTCCCAGGAGTAGGATTGCTTAATGATCCTGCGGGCGGGTGGTCCTGCTTTGATCGCGAGCTTCCTATTTTTATGTTGTAAGTATACTTTTGATTACTCTCATTGTTAGTAAGGCACTGTGTATTGTTAATTGAGTTATCATACCTGTCTCCAGTTTTATTATAGACTTATGATTTCATTACAGTACTTTCAGTTTCACATATTTGGTACATGTTGTACTGACCTCCTTCGGGGGGCTGCATTCATCTGCAGTAGAGTCTGAGTTGATCCTCGCTCTTAGGATCACTGTTCAGCTGTTGAATCTCCTTTATTCCGGAGGCTTATCCCTGGTATTGTCGGTTGTTGTACATTCAGGGGTATGGCGGGGCCCCGTCACGTGAGTTGTTATTCTTAGAGGTATGTAGTCACATTGTGGTTTGGGTTGTAAAGAAAAAAAATGTCTTGCTTTATTTGTATAGTTTACGGAAGGTGGCCTTATCGGCTAGCTTTGTTGTTATTTTATGTTTAAGCATTTTATCGCTTGTGTATGTTCCTGCTATTCTCGATGTATACGAAAGGGGTGCCTGTAGGGCACCGATCGCGAGCCAGGTCGGGTCGTGACAAAAGTGTTATTAGAGCAGTTAGTCCTCGGAAAGTGTCTACAGACCGTGTCTAGTAAAGTCTTGATTATCGGTGTGTTGTGCACCACATCTATAATCAGGAGGCTGCAGGACATTTAGGATTGGTTTCCATTCTTCTCACTCTAAGATCGTGCGATAGAGTCAGTATGTTTAGTGGTCGTCTCTCCTAACAAGTTATGATTGTTTGCGGCTACGAGAAAGCGTGATGACCATGAAAGATTATGTGGATTGCGTATCCAGGTTGGTAATGTTTGTAGTTGGTATTGTGACATACAACTATACGGATTTATGTATGAGGGTCAGACGTGTGTTGCCTAGAATGATTTTAGATTACCAGGATTTGGTAAGGACTAAATAAATACCGGGAAGGTATGAAACAGTTTAGTGAATTCTCATCAGGTTTTACGTACTAATTTGAGATAATTAGGAAATGATGAACTGTCTGAGAAGGAAATGGACCCTTAAGAAGTTATTATTAAGGGAATTAATGGAAGACTATGTTAATAGATTGAGCTACGTAGTAGGATTTCGAGAATGGTACGGGTGAGATCCGTATGGAGTAAGTATGGTTGTTGTGGTCAAGACAACACGGTTATGGTATTACGATAAGTTTTGTACCCATTTACGGGGGGACTGATAAGGTAGGCATGGAGCATGGAAATTGCGAGCCTAAAAATGTGATAACCACCGGAACCTTAGGTATATAGGGCTTTCTCGGGTAGTAAAGAGTTAAGTACGACGTCGAGTCTGGTTAAGGACCTATTAAGGGTCGCCCCATAGCCTGTAATGGAATGGGATTAGTTGTTAATAGTCCCGCTACGTGACAGGGTCACGAGGGTGCAAGGCCCAAGTCTAGTTAATCATTTTACGGGTTCGTGGACGCATTCCACCGGAACCAGGTTGTGAGAGCCGGAAATGGCCTTATGTTGTTTAAAATAGTAACTCCAAAGATAGGAGGCCGAATCGCATGAAGGCTATGTCGTGCGCTAGAATAAGTTTGGAAGTACGGGAAGAATGCGACCGAAGAAAGAGAGCAACCAAGGGTAAAGAAATGGAGCCTGAATCCATGAGGACCTTTCGAGGTGACTACACCCGTGAGTGTTGGGTGGTAGCTGAGCGGGTAGATGATTGCCGGTAACGATACAGTCGTTGGACCCTAGCAGACCTAGCAGAGCTGTTATGACAGACTTTGAGGATATTATGAGTACGGGCTAGTTGGCCTCTTGTTATGCCAACGTTGACTGCAGAGAGAGATTGGCTCGATTCCAGTTTTCTGGTAAGCTGATTATCCAGTGTAAAGGAAGAGAAGTGGTAGTAACCAGTGAATTATCCTTCCTTCTTTGGTATCATTGTTTTTCTTTTTAAGTCTGTGTGACTTGTTCACTTGAGGTAAACTGACGCAGAAAGTAAGTAATAATTGAATTTGAAGGAATTTATGTTAAGTGCCCTTGGAGGTACTTGGAGTTGGTTTGGTGTGGCGGTCAGGGCCACGACCTTCCGGATAATTTCAGGAAAATGTACAAGGCAAGAATAAAATAAGTACGAGTCTTTGACGGAAAGTCGAGGCATCTTTGGTAGGTTGGGAAATCTACACGAACTTAAAGGCGGTGCGTGATGATTAGATAATTACTGGACCGCAAGAGGACCCTGTGATTAGGGTTGTGACTCCAAGGAAAGTTTAAGAAAGGGAGATAAGTTCTCTCCCCCACGTAAAAGACGCTTTACGTATTATGGGTCACGTGTACCCATGTTGTTAGACGCAGGATATGAGACCGTAAGGTCTTCGTATCGTCATGCCATAGGTTACAGTTGTAGATAACCGTGGGAAAAGTGTTATGTTGGGGAAATTAAGAACGATGTATGAATTGGTCGAGGAAGTATCGTAAAGATATAAATGCAGGTTGTACGCATGTATGAAACTGCATGATTATGAATCAAGATAGAAATACTTTTGTTAATAATAAGCCTAAGGTAAGGATATGGCCAGAATGATAAAGGAGAATACGACTATGGTTATGTAAGCTGCACGAGTTATGACTACCCAGACTAGTGTAAAGACCATTAGTAAATAATGGGAAGTAAGAACATTTCGAGGAAATGTGGTAACACCTAGCTATAGGCTCTACAACTGGGAAAGGAAAATCGGGTTACTACTTTACGAGATCCAGGAAATCCCCTAAATTGTGATTGACAGAAGTCTTAGCCACGGGCAAGCAAATGAATCAAATCTAAGTTTAGTGACCAAGTTTGGTTGCAACAGAGAAAGGGAAACAGGAACCATAAGTGAGATTAAGGATACCCGAATATTTCGCAGGAATAAGAAAGGCTTCCAGTTATTGGAAGATAAGTTGACTCGACTACAGTTCTAACTCCTCCTGAAAGACTAGAGGGTTAGGTTATTATGATAGCAAGTTGGGTGTTGGGCTATGTCACGACCCGTTCCGGGGCCCGTGACTGGTGCCTTACCGGGGCACCCAAGTAGTCATACATCAGAGTAATCAGCGGAAATATAAAGCAAGACATGAAACAGTTTATAAAATAAGACACAGTTTATGTGAGAAAACATCGCCTTTCGGCATATATATATATACTCATGGTTTAGCAGTTACATCCGACACTGTACAACATGACTACAGACCTCTAAGGAAATATACAACTATGGCGGGACAGGGCCCCGCCATACCTCGACCAGACAAAACTATCTACAACAGGGAGATCATACCAAAAGTAGAGCCTCCGGAAGAGATGGAGCTCCCGACACCAACGTAGAGATCCTAAGGATGCGGATCTAGCACCTGCTTGCCCTTACCTGCGGCATGAACGCAGCCCCCCGAAGGAGGTCAGTACAACAGGTACTAAGTATGTGAAACTGTAAAGTACTTAAATGAAATCATAACCCTTTTTAAAACCAGTTTACAAGTATGTATGAAGAAATCAAGGAAACCGCACATAGTGCCACATCACAAACAAGGGCAACAATAGGTAAACTGTAATAGGTCTTTTCTAGGTTTCGAATGATTCGAAGCAGGCCACTCGCCCGTATTATCATTCTCGCAAGCCTAATCTCGACTCCCGAGTCCGCATAGGCCACTCACGGGCCCGCATGAGGTATAACCCCGCATCGAGGGTAGCTACCTGCATCGCCCCGACTCATTGTCCGCATGGCCACATAGACCGCATGAGGCATAACCCCGCATACTAACTCGAACTCTCGTAGCTCGCATAGCCCCCGACCGATGAGGTATTGTCACGACCTGCCCGGCCCGTGATCGTGCCTTACCGGCACCCAAGTAGTCATACATCGTAGTAATCACGGAAATATAAAGCAAGACATGAAACAGCTTTATAAAATAAGACACGCTTTATGTGAGAAAACATCGCCTTTCGCATATATATATATACTCATGGTTTAGCGCTAGCATCCGACATCGCATAACATGACTACGCACTTAAGGAAATATATAACTATGGCGACAGTGGCCCCGCCATACCCCGAATGTACAAAACTATCTACAACAGGAGATCATACCAAAAGTAGAGCCTCCGAAGAGATGGAGCTCCCGACACCAACGTAGAGATCCTAAGGATGCGGATCTAAAGACTGCCGCTCTTACCGCGGCATGAACGCAGCCCCGGGAGGTCGCACACAGTACTAAGTATGTGAAATCAGAAAGTACTTAAATGAAATCATAACCCTTTAAAACCGGTTTACAAGTATGTATGAAGAAATCAAGAAACCGCATATAGTGCCACATCACAAACAAGAGCAACAATAGGTAAATCAATAGGTCTTTTCTAGGCTGCGAATGATTCGAAGCAGGGCCACTCGCCCGTATTATCATTCTGCAAGCCTAATCTTGGACTCCCGGAGTCCGCATAGGCCACTCACATGGGCCCGCATGAGGTATAACCCCGCATCGAGGGTAGCTACTCCTCGGCATCCTCCTGGACTCGCTGTCAGCATGGCCACACAGACAGCAGGAGGCTTAACCCCGCATACTAACTCGAACTCTCGTAGCTCGCATAGGCCCCCGACCCGCATGAGGTATTCTCGAATCATGGTCCTGCATCACCGAGTCTACCCCGCATCGGAGGGCAGCTTAACCCCCGGTATCATCTCAAGAGGTGAGTGATAGTATACTAACATAACAACTTAACTTTAAACAACATAAGCACAACAAGGTTACTCACCTATACAAACGTTACAAGATACTAACACACATAGCATCATATCATGTCTACTTATCAAACCATCTTATTATTCTTTTCTCAATATAAGTTTGTTATAAACACATAGGCAAACTTGTTTCTTTTATCAATCTTAAGTGGTTATACTTACTTCCAATAAAGCTAGTATAACTCTTAAGCTTCTGTTTTAAAAACCAATTAGTTCTCTTCTGTTAATATGATTCAGTAGTCTTTTGAAATGTTTTCAGTTCTTTGTTATTCAGGCTTAAGCCGTGAGGCATTGCCGTAAGTATTATTCAGGCTTAAGCCGTGAGGCATTGCCGTAAGTATTATTCAGGCTTAAGTCAAAGACATTGCCATAGTTATTATCCAGTTAACACATGTACGCTCACCGCACTATATATATTGTAAAATATCATGCTTTAGGAAGAATCACATACCTTCTCAAATAAAACCACCGCCAAGTCAATATGTCGCAAGCAGAGTCACCTATAATAGTCACGTATATCTATCAAAGACTACTCAAGGTCATTCTAAACAGAGGGTTCATAATTCTACGGTAAGTCGGGCAGACTTCCTACCCGTGAGCTATATAAGTTCATCGTGAAAACAAATTCTATGTATGCACAGTTTGATTATTCTTCTTTTAAACCCTTCTACTGTGGTAACAGTTCAATTCTATTCTGTGATATTCTTCTAAGTGATTAATGCTTATTCTTATACTTCTACAAGATGCATTCTCTAATACAAAAGAGGGTTAGGATTATTACTCTGTAAGCCCAATAATATCCTAGAAAAGTCATACCGAGCAAGGTTTTGCTCCTAAGTTGTATGCTCCAAGAACCTTAGAAGTTCTTCACAACTTCTACTAAGTACTAAGGTATTTGGGCTAGGGTATTTTGGGCATTATAACGATACAAGAAGGTAACTTTTCTACCAAGGGAGGGTAGATTTTTGGCTAGGCTAGAGGAGTATTCGCCAAGGGCCACTTAGGCTAGAGGGGGAAGAGGGCTTGGACGAAATGGCTAACAAGGGAGAAGGGAGGATTTTCAAGACTTGGAAAGTAATTTGTGGATGAAGAACTCTTCATCTTAAGGGGGGTATTTATAGGTCAAGAAGTGGCCAACCAATGGCCAAGATTAAGACAAGTGCAAGGCAAGTGTAGGGTGAGGATTAACTATACACAAATATCCTACCAACTCCTTGACTTGTGCACAAGGCACAAAAAACGTGCTCCCTTGTTATACCCCGTAGTTGCAGGGTATGTATGTGAGGACGTACGTGCGAGCGTACGGCAGAAATTTTGAAAAGAAAGAAAGATGTGAGTTTTCGACGGAAAAGTTTCCGGTTATTTGTGAAGAAAAAGGTTCGTTAATGGGAATTGGATTCCCAGATTTGGTATTTGGACTTCATAGATTACATTAGAATTTTGAGATTTTATTTTCGGAAATGGTCACGTGGGGCCCACTGAGAAATTTACTTTGTGGGGCCCACTTTGTTTTCGAGATTTTGGCCATTGTGGATATTTTTCAAAGACGCTGAGGGCCATAGGAGGGTGACACGTGTCACCCCGCCTAGGTGGCTCGCCGGTTACATTTGGGCACAAGTGTCGACTAAGTCGCTTTCCGACGAACGCTTCCACACTTTCGTAGGAAAATTCCGGCTATGTCCTTTTTAATTTTTGCGGATTTTTCCGAGAGACGAACATTTTGGACCAACGGAGGGTGACATGTGTCACCTCACATTGAAGCTGGGCGCCAGTGGACGATTGGTTCACGAATCGATTGATATTGTGGCTCACGCTTGGCCCTATTGGTTCCTTGTTTTGTGCCTTGTTTTGGCCTTGTTTTGTGGCTTGTCTTGTGCCATGTTTTGTGGAGTAGGGTTAGGTGCACTTGGCTTGATCAAGGCCTTACACTTGCCTTGCACATGGCTCGATCTTCGCCATTGGTTGGCATTTGGGTTTGCTATAAATACCCCCTTTGTGAAGACTTCATTCATCCACAAATGTTTCCAAGTCTTGAATCCTCCCTCCTCTTGTCGACTCTCGCCCAAGAGCTCCTCTCCCTTGAAAGTGGCCTGGCGGTGAGGTCTCCTCCCCTTGTGAGGTCTAGCTGGTACCCCTAGCCTAGTTGTTTTCAGATAATACCCTTTGTGGTATAGAAATACTCCCTAGTATTGTTATAATGCCCAAAATACCTTAGCCTTGTACCTTGTAGTATTCCAAAGATACCTTTACGTAGAGTCCGAAATACTACCTTTTGTCCTTTAGTCTCAAACCGAAACCCTAAGGAAATCTTCATAGTTGGTCAAGATGTGAGTAGAAGTTGGTTAGAACTTCTAAGGGTTGTTTGGAGTGGTTCGAGCGCACTGAGGAGCTAAACCTTGCTCAGAGCGACATTAAACTCGGATAATTTTGGGCTTATCGAGGTAATTATCTTGTCCTCTATTGTAATTGGAAATTACATGTTTGGTGAATATATAGTCAAGTATACTATATATGGAATCGCTTAGTATTCGCAATGTCTTTTGACTTAAGCTCAAGAATAAAGAATCGAATCGAATCAGATTTACATAGGAATCAGACAGAGACTTGTAGTATTCTCGAGTAATTGTACACGCCCGTAGACGGTAAACCCCTGGTTGGCAAGTAGCCTCGACTGATAGAGGAGATTTACGCTGTCATGTGGGGAGGTCTTGTCGAATTTTCTATGTAATGATAGAAACTTGTGTTTTGGGGTTAATAGACGCTTGACCTTTATAGTGAAAGTACTAAGAGTAGCGTATTCTACTCGAGGATGGAAAGGGCTAAGTGCGTTGTACTTGGAGCATTTTGCTTATTGTCGATAAATCGTCGCGAGGTATGTGAACCTCTTCCTATCTTTTCTAGCATGATTGTTGTGAACTATGTAGTACGGTAGACGATACGTGCTAAGTGATTTGGTTGGTTTAAAACATAGGTGTTATAATAGCTTTACGGGAAGTTAGTTATAACGACCTTATGTAAGTGAAAATGGTTTATCATGTTAGAAGTTAAGAGACTTGATCTTATAAGATAAGAGACTTAACTTATTTGTTTTAATGTGGATGTTTGTGAAACCTCATTCGTGAGTAATGAGTACTTGGTTTTAAAGGGATAATGTTTTACCGATTTCGAATCGAACGTATCGGCTGCACCACCGCAGCGTTAATAAAAGGAAAATGTATTGAATAATGATGTGTTGTATTAAAACCAAGAGAAACCTCCATCCGCATAAGCTAAGATGAGACAAAATGATATTACATTTTCTAGATCATGGTCACGTAATAAGATCGTTATAAACAAGAATAAACTACTCACATATATGACATATGTTACTCAATTGTTCTAAAAAGGAATCAAGTGATTAAGTTTGGGAACTATGAAACCATTTGAAAACGGTTTTGAGTAATCAAACTAGGCAAACCGAACTTAGGAAAAGAATGTTGTTACTTGATTTTGAAAAGGAAGGTGGGTTGGTCATTCTAATACTACGTATCGTGACTTTTATAAAAGTAATGGATCTCTTTTAAAAAAGAACTTAACGTGATGTAGTACTTTGGGGTTAAAAACCCGACTTTGGCATAAAATGAAAGTACTTTGAGTTGGTGAAACTTGCCTATGCTTGTTGTTGTGAAACTTGCCTATGCTTGTTGTTGTGAAACTTGCCTATGCTTGTGATGATAGCCTTTATTGTACAAGCGTTGTGTTTCGTGTTACCGCTCTCTCGATAGAGGTCGGTTGACCGTTGAGAACTTACTTGGACGTGCTTCAGTGACGGAGAAATTCCACGCACGCCTCGCTGATAGTATTATTGTTGTTAATCGCTGGACATACTGACACGATGCGTAGCGCACGAGTATGCTTCCATTTTGGTTAAGGTCTTGTGGTTAATCGCTGATATATCGACACGATGCGTAGCGCACGCATGTTTCCATTTCGATTATCGCCAGGATTTCCTTTTCGACATATCGACACGACGCGTAGCGCACGTATGCGCCCATTTGGAAAGTTGTCTTATTGTTTCTTCGACATACCGACACGATGCGTAGCGCACGTATGCTTCCATTTGGATTGTCTTGTTGTTGAGGTCACATGGACATGTCTACACCGGCGCATTCCGGCATGTGGCCATGGGACATGGTATTATTGTTGCATCATGGACATGTCTACACCGGCGCAAGATTCCGGCACGCGCCATAATGCGAACTCGATTGATGTCGGGCGTGAGACCCATAGTTATATCGAGTGATGATCGCTTTATGTTGTGAATCAGAGTTTGGTTATCATACATGTCTCCCGCTTTATATAGACTAGTATGATTTCATTTACGTGATTGCGCTTACATACTTGGTACTGCCAGATCGACTCCTCGGGGCCGCGTTCATGCCGCAGTAGAGGTACATCGGCCGTGGATCCCCGCCTTAGGATCACGCTCAACATTGGGAAGTTCCGCTTTCTTGAGGCTTATCTTTTGGTATGTGTTCCCGAGTTGTAGGTTCTTGTACATTCGTGGTATGGCGGCCCCGCCGTCATAGTCGTTGTAAATCTTAGAGGTCCGTAGTCCCGCTGCAAGCGTGGTTGTAAAAGGATTAAACTGCTCGTGTTTTATGTATATACCAAGGCAAATCGCTTTGGTTGGCCTGCTTATTTATGATATCTCTTGTTAAATGACTCATGTTTTTTGTTCCGCTGATTTTCTCGATGTATGTATCACCAGGGTGCCTGTGGTAAGGCACCGAATCGCCCCGAACGTCGTTACAAAAGTGGTATCGTGAGCGCTTAATCCTCTGAAAGTGTCTACGCACCGTGTCAGTAGAGTCTTGATTATCGATGTGTCAGGCACCACATCTATAATCGTGAGGTCGCAGGACATTTAGGATTGGTTTCATTCTTCTCATCCCGAGATCGTGCCTTAGAGTTGTGTTGTAAGTCGACCCTCCGACGTATCTCGCTTTTACCGCTATGCCTCCGCAGTGCAACCAGAGCCCGGGCGGCAAGGCGAGGGTGCCGCTAGTGAGATACAGAGGAGTACGAGGCGCAGCCCGCATAAGCACTGAGGTTGTGCTTCGACGGCGGTTTTGTGACGCCGCCAAATCAAAGAGAGGTTAGAGCCGCAGAATGGTCGCCGAGACCGCAGCACTGAGCCTCCACCCCACACCGGGCGCAGGAGATGGGTTACGCGAGATGGCTCCGGCCGCCGTGGTCGTGGCCGAATATGAGGATAGGCCGACGCAGCAGCCTGGCCCTGAGCACCAGGTTCACCCCGAGCGTATAGTTTGAGGCTACGGACTTTCGAGTTGTAGCCCGCCAGAGTTTTACGTCGAGGCTCGAGGATGATCCGCAGGAGTTCATCCGCAGCTAGCCGATCACGCGGTGATCAAGGCTTCGTAAACCGAGTCAGGACCTTTGGTTCGCATCGGCCGCGTGATACCGCAATGATTGGTTTGATTCATGGGAGCTTTCCCGGGAGAGCATGCACTCCAGCAGATGGGATGAGTTTTCGGGCTTTCTCACGCACTTCTTGCCTCCGCAGATGAGGAGGGCACGCCGGCGATTTTTGTTACCGAGACAGAGGCGACCGTCAGTGAGTACAATGTCGAAGTTCGATTCTTGGCTCGAGCATATGCCCTCGCGCTTAGTGCAGAGCATGGAGGATAGGTGCATCGCTACGCCACCGCTTGATGATTATATGGCCGAATCTTGTGCGTGTTTTCTTCACCGCATGGACATTGCCCGCACGCAGCTCACGCACCAGATGCGAGGCACGGAGGGTCGACGGAATGACCGGATCGCCAGAAGAGGCCGTGACTACAGGTCCTTGGTGGCTTTCGAGGCGGACCGCCAAAGAAGAAAGTTAGTTATATACCCCCACCGCATGCAGTGGTCCTCCACCGCCTTCGTGAGCAGTCGTGGCTCCAAGGGTTCAGATTTTCGGCAGAGCGGGTGTTAACCACCAAGCCACCCCTACCTCGCGTGACCATCGTGGTAGACTCCATTTTGGAGAGTGTCGCTAGATTGGGAGTTTGTTTTGCATGACAGCAGGCCATTTTGCGAGGAACCCCTACCAAGGGAAGCGCGGATGTTGCGACTCACCTTCGTGATCTGTGGCTGGTTCATCACCTTTCTACAGCATGCACCGCAGGCGTGCCTATGATTAGAGGAGCGGTAGCTTCAGGTATATCCTTAACCCTCTAGAGTTTTGGTATTCTTGTTATGATGATCTCATTATTGTGTGCTATGTACGGATAGCATTGTGATATGTGTGAGTTAAAATGCATTGTTAGTTGGAAGGATACGATGAGGCATGGTAAGTGTGAACCTTAGACTATTTCACGATCGAGACCTTGCAGTTAAGGTCGTCTTGAGTAAAGGATTCGTTTTATGTTTGACCTTTATAAGGGTGAGTAGTATACGTGGGATTTATTTGTGTGATAAGTCCATGGGTAGTGTGAGATGGAAGTGGTAGCTTTCATGATGTGAATTAGTAAGATTGTTCCGGATCGGGGAACAAGAGTTTGGCACGGTTGGGGGTCGGGTTTAGGACCATTTGCGGGTCAAACCGTAACCCGGTTTGGGGTGGGGCCAGTTCTGGGTGGTCCCGCCAGGTGGTAGGGTCACGAGGATGCTAGGCCCAAGTTTGTATGATCATCGTATGAGTTCGTGGACGCGTTCGACCAGAAGCGGTTCGTAAAGGCCGGGAATGGCCTTAAGGAAGTTTGAGGTTAGTAAGATGACCAAGTTTGGAGGTAGTGACTCCAGAGATTTTCGGGAACGGAAGTAATGACTGAAGTATGGTACGCATCGAGAGTTCAAGTGTTCGAGAAGGGCACGACGAGTAAGGAAGGAAGATAACGTGTGTTATTTCGTGGCCAAGCTGTGGCGTTGACAACTTGTTAGAGGAACTTCATCGATATCCGTCTTGAGAAGGAACATTCGGGACGAATGTTTCTAAGGAGGGGAGAATGTTATACCCCGTAGTTGCAGGGTATGTATGTGAGGACGTACGTGCGAGCGTACGGCAGAAATTTTGAAAAGAAAGAAAGATGTTCCATTTCGACGTAAAAGTTTCCTGTTATTTGTGAAGAAAAAGGTTCGTTAATGGGAATTGGATTCCCAGATTTGGTATTTGGACTTCATAGATTACATTAGAATTTTGAGATTTTATTTTCTGAAATGGTCACGGGCCCACGGAGAAATTTACTGCTTTGTAGGGCCCACTTTGTTTTCAGATTTTGGCCATTGTGGATATTTTTCGAAGACGCTGAGGGCCAATAGAGGGTGACACGTGTCACCCCGCCAGGTGGCTTGGCCGGTTACATTTGGGCACAAGTGCCGACTGTAGTCGCTCCGACGAAACGTTTCCACAGCCTTCGTAGGAAAATTCCGCTATGTCCTTTTTAATTTTTATGATTTTTCCGAGAGACGAACATTTTGGACAACGGGAGGGTGACATGTGTCACCTCACATCGAAGCTTCGGGCGCCCGTGGACGATTGGTTCACGAATGGATTGATATTGTGGCTCACGCTTTTGGCCCTATGGTTCCTTGTTTTGTGCCTTGTTTTGGCCTTGTTTTGTGGCTTGTCTTGTGCCATGTTTTGTGGAGTAGGGTTAGGGTGCACTTGGCTTGATCAAGGCCTTACACTTGCCTCGCACATGGCTCGATCTTGGCCATCGTTGGCATTTGGGTTTGCTATAAATACCCCTTTGTGAAGACTTCATTCATCCACAAATGTTTCCAAGTCTCAATCCTCCTCCTCTTGTCGACTCTCGCCCAAGAGCTCCTTTCCCTTGAAAGTGGCCTTTGGCCGCAGGTCTCCTCCTCAGTGAGGTCTCCACTGGGTACCCCTAGCCTAGTTGTTTTCGTATAATACCCTCATTGTCAGGTATAGAAATACTCCCTAGTATTGTTATAATGCCCAAAATACCTTAGCCTTGTACCTTGTAGTATTCCAAAGATACCTCTTTACGTAGAGTCCTAAATACTACCTTTGTCCTTTTAGTCTCAAACCGAAACCCTAAGGAAATCTTCATAGTTGGTCAAGTATGAGTAGAAGTTGGTTAGAACTTCTAAGGGTTGTTTGGAGTGGTTCGAGCGCACTGAGCGAGCTAAACCTTGCTCGTGAGCGACATTAAACTCGGATAATTTTGGGCTTATCGAGGTAATTATCTTGTCCTCTATTGTAATTGGAAATTACATGTTTGTGAATATATAGTCAAGTATACTATATATGGAACTACTTAGTATTCGCAATGTCTTTTGACTTAAGCCCAAGAATAAAGAATCGAATCGAATCAGATTTACATAGGATCAGACAGAGACTTATGTAGTATTATCGAGTAGAATTGTACACGCCCGTAGACGTAAACCCCTCGTTGGCTTCGTAGCCGCCTCGATAGAGGAGGAGATTTACGCTGTCATGGGGAGGTGCCGAATTTTCTATGTAATGATAGAAACTTGTGTTTTGGGGTTAATAGACGTTTTGACCTTTATAGTGAAAGTACTAAGAGTAGCGTATTCTACCGGCGAGTGGAAAGGGCTAGTGCGTTGTAGTACTTGGAGCATTTTGCTTATTGTCGATAAATCGTCGCGAGGTATGTGAACCTCTTCCTATCTTTTCTAGCATGATTGTTGTGAACTATGTAGTACGGTAGACGCATACGTGCTAAGTGATTTGTTGGTTTAAAACATGTGGTGTTATAATAGCTTTATGGGAAGTTAGTTATAACGACCTTATGTAAGTGAAAATGGTTTATCGATGTTAGAAGTTAAGAGACTTGATCTTATAAGATAAGAGACTTAACTTATTTGTTTTAATGGATGTTTGTGTGAAACCTCATTCGTGAGTAATGAGTACTTGGTTTTAAAGGGATAATGTTTTACCGATTTCGAATCGTAACGTATCGGCTGCACCACCGCAGCGTTAATAAAAGGAAAATGTATTGAATAATGATGTTGTATTAAAACCAAGAGAAACCTCCATCCGCATAAGCTAAGATGAGACAAAATGATATTACATTTTCTAGATCATGGTCATTGTAATAAGATCGTTATAAACAAGAATAAACTACTCACATATATGACATATGTTACTCAATTGTTCTAAAAAGGAATCAAGTGATTAAGTTTGGGAACTATGAAACCATTTGAAAATGAGAAGCTTGAGTAATCAAACTAGGCAACCGAACTTAGGAAAAGAATGTTGTTACTTGATTTTGAAAAGGAAGTGGGTTGGTCATTCTAATACTACGTATCGGGTGACTTTTATAAAAGTAATGGATCTCTTTAAAAAAGAACTTAACGTATGTAGTACTGGGGTTAAAACCCGACTTTGGCATAAAATGAAAGTACTTTGAGTCAGGTGAAACTTGCCTATGCTTGTTGTTGTGAAACTTGCCTATGCTTGTTGTTGTGAAACTTGCCTATGCTTGTGATGATAGCCTTTATTGTACAAGCGCCAGTTTCGTGTTACCGCCTCTCGATGCAGGTCGGTTGACCGTTGAGAACTTACTGACGTGCTACAGCGACGAGAAATTCCACGCACGCCTCGCTGATAGTATTATTGTTGTTAATCGCTTTGGACATACCGACACGATGCGTAGCGCACGTATGCTTCCATTTTGGTTAAGGTCTGTGGTTAATCACTTTGGATATATCGACACGACGCGTAGCGCACGTATGTTTCCATTTCGATTATCGCCAGTGATTTCCTTTTGACATATCGACACGACGCGTAGCGCACGCATGCGCCCATTTGGAAAGTTGTCTTATTGTTTCCTTTGGACATACCGACACGACGCGTAGCGCACGTATGCTTCCATTTGGATTGCCGTCTTGTTGTTGAGGTCACATGGACATGTCTACACCGGCAGCATTCCGGCATGTGGCTGGACATTGGTATTATTGTTGCATCATGGACATGTCTACACCGATGCAAGATTCCGGCATGCGCCATAATGCGAACTCGATTGATGTGGGCGCGAGACCCATAGTTATATCGAGTGATGATCGCTTATGTCGTGAATCAGTAGTTTGGTTATCATACATGTCTCCCGCTTTATATAGACTAGT
This sequence comes from Przewalskia tangutica, assembly GCA_029844215.1. NCBI lineage: Eukaryota > Viridiplantae > Streptophyta > Magnoliopsida > Solanales > Solanaceae > Przewalskia > Przewalskia tangutica. The sequence continues at coordinate 21,305,922 of CM056733.1, forward strand.
ATGATTTCATTTACGTGATTGCAGCTTCACATACTTGGTACTGTTGTATCGACTCTCCTTCGGGCCGCGTCACGCCGCAGAGGTACATCGGCCGTGGATCCCCGCCTTAGGATCACAGCTCAGCGTATTGGAAGTTCCGCTTTCTGAGGCTTATCTTTTGGTATGTGTTCCCTGAGTCAGGTTCTTGTACATTCTGTGGTATGGCGGGCCCCGCCCCGCCATAGTCGTTGTAAATCTTAGAGGTCCGTAGTCCCGCTGCGGTGGTTGTAAAAGGATTAAACTGCTCGTGTTTTATGTATATACAAGGCAAATCGCTTTGGGTGGCCTGTTTATTTATGATATCTCTTGTTAAATGACTCATGTTTTTTTGTTCCGCTGATTTTCTCTGATGTATGTATCACTAGGGTGCCCAGGGTAAGGCACCAGTAACGGGCCCCGGAACGGGTCGTTACATCCCTATTGTTCAAATCGTCCAAATGGACGATTTCAAGTCCATCAATTGGAGGGTGACAAGTGTCGCCCTCCCGTTGGTCCAAAATGTTTCGTCTCTCGGAAAAATCCGCAAAAATTAGAAATGGCATAGCCGGAATTTACCCTACGAAAGTCGTGGAAACGTTTTCGGAAACGATTCTTTTAGTGAGTTGTGTACAAATAAAAACGCCCAAGGCTTATCTTTAAGGCTAGATTTTCGCACGTATTCCTTACGCATACTCGGAAATACGGTATAACATTCTCCCTTAGAAACATTCGTCCGAATGTTCCTTCCCAAGAGCTTATCGGAAGCTTAAACAGCTGTAAATGCCACACACGCCACAGAGCAACACTTAGGCGTAAACGATAACGAAAATTTACAAGTAGGAAAGTGAATTTACTCGAGGTGTGGGAATAGGTGAGGATACTTCCGCCTCATGTCCTCCCGGCCCCACGTCATCTCCTCCTCGAGCTCGTTCCGCCACAAGACTTTGACTAAGCCACGCCCTGGTCCGCAGACGCCTAACTTGACGATCGACTATCGCTATGGAATCTCTCATACGATAACCCCTGGTCACCGACATCGCCGATCGGGTGTACCCTAGATGGATCCCCGATACATCTCCTCAAAGATAGATACGTGAAAACCGGATGCACCGCTTCCGGATCGGACGGCAGATCCAACTCATAGGCAACCTTGCCTACCTCGGACAATCAAACGCCCAATGTACTGGGCCGAAGTTTCCTTCTTCCCGAATCTCATCACACCCTTCATGGGTGACACCTTTAGAAAACCCAATCATGAACCTCGAACTCAAGATGCCGACGACGATGATCTCGCATACGATTTCGCCGACTCGAGTGTCAATAGCCGCTTCGGATAAGCTTCACCTTATCCATCGTCACGTACCAACCGTCCTACTAGCCGCACTCGCCCACATCGAACCAACCTATAGGCGATCCGCACTTCCTCCCATACAAGGCCTCATAAGGCGCCATCCGAATACTGGAGTGGTAGCTATTATTATACGCGAACTCAACTAGAGGCAAAATGATCCTCCCAACTACCATCTGGTCAATAACACAAAGCTCGCAGATATCCTCAAGAGTCCGATAGCGCTCGCTCGTCTGCCTGTCTGCGGATGAAATGCGACTTCGCTCACCGCTCCCTAAACCCTTCGGAAGGATCTCTGGTTAGCCGTAAACCGGCTCCCATGCGATATGATCGGGTAGGGACTCCATGCATCGACGATCTCTCTGATGTAAAGTCCGCATAATCCTCACCGAAAAAGTCGCCCGACGGAAGAAAGTGGGCTGATTTCACACTGCCGACGATAACCCATATAGAATCATGTCTCCTCCGAGCGCGAGGTAATCCCGTGATGAAATCCATGTTGATTACCTCCCACTTCCGTGTCGATCTCAATCGTCGCAACAAACCACCGTGCCTCGTGCTCTACCTTCACCGGCCGACAACACGGCACGAGCTACGAACTCGCAACGCCCCTCTTCAAGCCATCCCACCAATACACGCATCTAAGGTCGTGGTACATCTTGGTCGACCGGATGGATAGAGTAACGCGCGCCGTGTGCTTCCCAAGAACTCGCCAAGTCCTCAAACATCCGAACACATACCGCCTCAAACCTTAGCACCCCATCGTGCTACTCGTGCGACCCTTGCCTCACGAAGAGTCAGATCACAATATCGAATCAAAGCCGATCCTATCGCCGCTCTTCACCTCCTCGACGATGGAAGACTCGCAACCTCACGAACTCTAACCCCACCGCTATCGAATCAATCAAACGGATACCAAGGCTCGCTAATCGATGCAAATCACGAACCATGTCCCTCCTCTCTAGCCGCACATCCGATAGGCTCTCATCGACCTACGACTAAGAGCATCTCGCCACAACATCGCCTTCCCGTGGTACGGGATATCAACATCGTAATCCTTAAGCAACTCTAACCACCGCCTCTCGCCGTAAGTTCAGCTCCTCTGGCCGAAGATATACCGAGGCTCTTGTGGTCTCGTATAAATATCCACGTGAACCTCATACAAATAGTGCTCCAGATCTTCAAAGCGTGAATCACTACCGCTAACTCCAAATCATGGGTGGGTAGTTCCTCGTGTTTCTTCAAATGCGGGATGCATATGCTATAACCCCGCCATGCCGCATCAACACACATCCCAACCCGATGCCCGACGATCACAATACACGACATAACCATCTGGACCTCCGAAGAGTAAGAACGAGGCGTCGTCAATCTCTCTTTCAAGAATCGAAACCCCGCCACAAGCATCACCATCGAACTTGGCCGCTTTCCGAGTCACCTAGTCAAAGGTGCGTAGATAAGCAAACTTCTCCACGAACCGCCGATAATAACTCGCAAGGCCCGAAATCGCGAACCTCGCCGGAGTAGTAGGTCAGGCCAAGTCTCGATCGCCGATCTCGCCAGATCCACTGAATGCCATCACCCGATAATATGCCCAAGAAACGCCATCAAGTCAACCAAAACTCACATTTGGAAAACTTGGCGATAATCGCTGGTCTCGAGAACTCACAAGATAGCCTCAAATGCTCCGCATGCTCCTGCTCTGAGCGAGAATAAACCAAGATATCATCAATGAACATTATCACAAACATGTCCAAAAATGGTTTGAACACTCGGTTCATCAAATCCATGAATACCGCCGGAGCATTGGTCAACCCAAAAGACATGACCCTGAACTCATAATGCCCGTACAGGGTCCGGAATGCAGTCCTAGGGACATCCACCTCTCTGAAACGAACCTGATGATAGCCCGAACGCAGATCAATCTTGGAGAAACATCTCGCGCCCTGCAACTGGTCGAACAAATCATCAATCCTGGGAAGGGTATTCGTTTAATGGTCACCTTGTTCACCGCCAGAATCAACACATGCGCAGCTGGCCCCGCCCTTCTTCTTCACGAACAATACTGGCGCTTCGGGAAACATCGGGCCTAATGAAGCCCTTCTCCAAAGAAATCCTCACCGTCCTTCACTCTCTCAACTCGGCAGTGCCATTCTCAGATGGCGGAATGGAAATAGGCCGAGTATCCGCAATATGTCAATACAAAACTCAATCTCCTCTCGTGAGGATACCCGAGGTCATCCGGGAACACGTCTGGGAACTCACGACTACGGAATCGATCAAAATCTGGTACCGCAGCCTCGTGAGATCAAACACTCGAACTAGATGGTAGATATACCCTTCGCACCATCTTCCTAGCCTTGAGGTAGGAAATAAACCTACCTCCGGCGATACCGCGTCTCTCCCACTCAACAACCGGCCTCAGAAACCGAACCGCATTACTTTCTCTCTCATAGCTACATTGGCATAGCAAGAAGCTAGCCAATCCATCCCCATAATCACGCCAAGTCAATCATCTCCAACTCTATCAAGTCGCCGTGGTCCGACGATCAGAATGGTCACAGACAAGCCCTATATACCCGCCGAGCTACCACCGAATCACCCATCGCGTAGCTACCTCGAAGTGGTCTATGGACTCGTGCTCTATCCCTATCCTACTAGCAACAAGGGAGATATATAGGATAGAGTAGAACCCGGATCTATCAAGGCATAAACATCAAACCCAGAACCGATAAGGTACCGTGGCGACATCGGTGAGGCCTCCGATCCTCGCTTACCGGACAAAGCATAGATGCGTTCGAGGACCGCTAGAATCGACCCGAGCCACGACCTGCCGCGACCGCTGACCCATGTGAACCCCGCCCGGGCGAGTAATCAGAGGAGATGATGAAGCGGCAATGTAACTCGCGCCGAGCCCTACCACCGCCACGCCGGCCGGACAATCCTCGCAAAGTGACCCTGCCGCCACAATCAGAATAAGCTCCAAAAGTAGTACCACACTTCCCGTAATGGGATCCACCGACGGCCACACCGGGTGGTCCCGACGCCGCACTCGCTACTCGACGCCCAAGCCCCGGCCCCGCCCGCTCAAAACTCGCCGCGGCCGAGGACGGTGCAGAGTGCTCAGCCGGCCGTGGTGCGAACCTAGATCGCCGCCGAGGCCGCCACCACGATAACCACCGTAAGACCCTCCCGCCCCGCCTTCTTCGCCGTCGGCCCACTCGCCGACCTCTGCGCCTCGCATCCAAGGGCGTGAGTCGCATGCGGGTAATGTCCATACCCTACCGAGAGAAACCCCGCACATGACTCGCCATATAGTCGCTTCAGCCCGTGACATAGCGGTGCACCCTATCCTCCATATTCGCTACCAATGCCGGGACATATCGAGCCAATGAATCAAACTCGACATTGTACTCCCCGACAAGGCGCCCTCTCGCCTCGGCGGAAAAATCTATCACCCGCGCCTCCTCATCCGCGAGGCAAGAATGAGTGAGGAAAGCCTCCGAGAACTCATCCCAAGTAGCTGGGACGCGCTCTCCCGGATAACTCCCATGAATCAAACCAATCGATCGCGGTATCACGCACCTATGTGAACCAAAGATCACGGACTCGGTCTCCGACGCCCGATCACTCTCAAAATCCTCAAGCCGACGGATGAACTCCTGCGGATCATCCTCCCGCCGACCCATAAAACTCCGGCGGCTACAACTCAAGAAGTCTCAAGCCTCAAACTCTCGCCTCGGGTGAACAACGGTACGACCGAGCTGGGCCGAATCGAATCGCCGATCCAGCCTCTCTCTCGTATCGGGCCACAACTTTAGCCAAAAGTGGGCCATCTCTCAGACCTAACTCCGCCCCAGCCGTGGGATGCGAGGTGGGTACTGTGGTCTCTCGCTGGGCTGGCGGCGTCATAGAACTCGCCGTCTCGGTATAGACCGGGCCCGAGCCCTCGTGACTGGGTGTCTCGCTAGCGCCTCGCCGCTTTGCCCTTCTGGGCCCGGTTGCCTTACGTGGAGGCATAATCAGCACGGAAAGGAATACGTTAGAGGTCCAACCTATAACACGCCTCTAAAGCACGATCTCGAATGAGAAGAATGGAAACCAATCCTAAATATCCTATAGCCTCGATTATTGGTGTGGTGCACAACACACCGATAATCAAGACTCTACTAGATACGGTTCGTAGACACTTTCCGAGGATTAATCGCTCGATACCACTTTTTGTCACGACTGCCTCGGTTCGTGGATCGTGCCTTACCGGGGCACCCAAGTAGTCATACATCAGAGTAATCAGCGGAAATATAAAGCAAGACATGAAACAGTTTATAAAATAAGACACGCTTTATGAGAAAACATCGCTTTCTAAGATATATATATATACTCATGGTTTAGCGCTACATCCGACATCGCATAACATGACTACAGCACTCTAAGGAAATATACAACTATGGCGGGACGGGCCCGCCATACCTCGATCGCACAAACCTATCTAGAACAGGGAGAACATACAAAAAGTAGACACTCCTCAAGAGATGGAGCTCCCGAAACCAACGTAGAGATCCTAAGGATGCGGATCTAGCACTGCTGCCTCTTACCGCGGCATGAACGCAGCCTCAAGGCGAGGTCGACAACAGTACTAAGTATGTGAAACTGTAAAGTACTTAAATGAAATCATAACCCTTTTTAAAACCAGTTTACAAGTATGTATGAAGAAATCAAGGAAACCGCACATAGTGCCACATCACAAACAAGAGCAACAATAGGTAAACTGTAATAGGTCTTTTCTAGGTCGCGAATGATTCAAGCAGGCCACTCGCCTCAGATTATCATTCTTCAAGCCTAATCCTCGACTCCGAGTCCGCATAGGCCACTCACACGGGCCCGCATGAGGTATAACCCCGCATCGAGGGTAGCTACTCCTGCGTAAATCGCCCCGACTCGCCGTCCGCATGGCCACATAGACCGCATGAGGCATAACCCCGCATACTAACCTCGAACTCTCAGAGCTCCGCATAGGCCCCGGACCCGCATGAGGTATTCTCGAATCATGGTCCTGCATCACCGAGTCTACCCCGTGACGGAGGCCTTAACCCCGGTGATCATCTCAAGAGGTGAGTGATAGTATACTAACATAACAACTTAACTTTAAACAACATAAGCACAACAAGGTTACTCACCTATACAAACGTTACAAGATACTAACACACATAGCATCATATCATGTCTACTTATCAAACCATCTTATTATTCTTTTCTCAATATAAGTTTGTTATAAACACATAGGCAAACTTGTTTCTTTTATCAATCTTAAGTGGTTGTACTTACTTCCAATAAAGCTAGTATAACTCTTAAGCTTCTGTTTTAAAACCAATTAGTTCTCTTCATAATATGATTCAAGAGTCTTTTGAAATTTTTCATTCTTTGTTATTCAGCTTAAGCCGTGAGGCATCGCCGTAAGTATTATTCAAAGCTTAAGCCAGGCATTGCCGTAAGTATTATTCAGCTTAAGTCAAAGACATTGCCATAGTTATTATCCGCTAACACATGTACGCCTACCGCACTATATATATTGTAAAATATCATGCTTTAGGAAGAATCACATACCTTCTCAAATAAAACCACCGCCAAGTCAATATGTCGCGCAGAGAGTCACCTATAATAGTCACAGATATCTATCAAAGACTACTCAAGGTCATTCTAAACAGAGGGTTCATAATTCTACGGTAAGTCGGGCAGCACTTCCCTACCCATGAGCTATATAAGTTCATCAGTGAAAACAAATTCTATGTATGTCTGATTTGATTATTCTTCTTTAAACCCTTCTACTGTGGTAACAGTTCAATTCTATTCGTGATATTCTTCTAAGTGATTAATACTTATTCTTATACTTCTACAGATGCATTCTCTAATACAAAAGAGGTTAGGATTATTACCTCGGTAAGCCCAATAATATCCTAGAAAAGTCGCTGAGCAAGGTTTTGCTCTAAGTTGTATGCTCCAAGAACCTTAGAAGTTCTTCACAACTTCTACTAAGTACTAAGGTATTTGGGCTAGGTATTTTGGGCATTATAACGATACAAGAAGGTAACTTTTCTACCAAGGGAGGGGTAGATTTTTGGCTAGGCTAGGGAGTATTCGCCAAGGGCCACTTAGGCTAGAGGAAGAGGGCTTGGACGAAATGGCTAACAAGGGAGAAGGGAGGATTTTCAAGACTTGAAAGTAATTTGTGGATGAAGAACTCTTCATCTTAAGGAGGGTATTTATAGGTCGAAGTGGCCAACCAATGGCCAAGATTAAGACAAGTGCAAGGCAAGTGTAGGGTGAGGATTAACTATACACAAATATCCTACCAACTCCTTGACTTGTGCACAAGGCACAAAAAACGTGCTCCCTATTGTTCAAATCGTCCAAATGGACGATTTCAAGTCCATCAATTGGAGGGTGACAAGTGTCGCCCTCCCGTTGGTCCAAAATGTTTCGTCTCTCGGAAAAATCCGCAAAAATTAGAAATGGCATAGCCGGAATTTACCCTACGAAAGTTGTGGAAACGTTTCGTCGGAAAACGATTCTTTTAGTGAGTTGTGTACAAATAAAAACGTCCAAGGCTTATCTTTAAGGCTAGACTTTCGTGACGTATTCCCACGTACATACTGAAATACGGTATAACAGTTAGGTTGTGTCTTTGACGCAACCCGATAAGAATAGAGCCTATGTTTTCCCGGTAGTTAGGGAAGCATGAAAGGAAATTACGCCACTTCCAATTTAGAGCTGGCGGCAGTTAAATCATGTCTTGAAGATTTGGGGGCATGACGTATATATAGACTTCATGTGGATATTTGTGCAGACCACAAAAGCCTCTGGTATATCTGCAGACTGTAGCAGTAGAATTTGCGACAGCGACGGTGGTTAGAGTTATTCAAGGATTGTGATATCGATATCCTATACCACCCAGGGAAAGCCAAGACAGTTAAAGATACTCTTAGTCGCGGATCTAAGGGTAGTATGCCAGATGGGAAGCCAGATAGACTGGACGTGGTCCGTGAGATTCTTCAGTTACCGAGCCTAGGGGTTCGATTATTTGTTTCCAAGGTTAATGAAGTTTAGATCCGAGAGGTTGCCGAGTCTTCCGTCGTTGAGGAGGTAAAGAGGCGACAATATGAGGATCCAGTTATGATACGGTATCGAGGTACGGCTCTCCAAGAAGAGAAGAGCCTGTTTGAGTAGCACCGGATGAGGTGCTGTGATATGAGGATAGATTGTGTGTACCCGGTGCTGCAGGACTAGTCAGCAGGTTTTAGGGGAGGCATACAGTGCTTATTGCTCAAATTGTTCGGGGTCGACTAAGTTGTGTCGTGACCTCAGATGTATGTATGGGTAAGATGACCGGAAAAGGGACGTAGCAGAGTTGTTGCTTAATATCCGAATTGGTAGCAGGTCATGGTTGAACACCAGAAGCCCAGTGGGCTATTACAGGCGATTCAGACCCCGACTTAGACATGAGAGGTAATTAAAATGGATCTTGTTACAGGGTGGCATCATACTCAGAGGAAGTGCGACTCCCTGGGGGTCATGGTAAATAGGCTGACGAAACCAACCGTGTTCTTCCGGTTAGGACCACTTACTCGGCTGAGGTTCGTGCTAGCTTTTATAGCAGGGGGATTGTGAGACTGCACGGGGTTCCTACGTTTATGATGTCAGACTGATGAGCTCGATTACAGATAACTTCTGGAGGTTTTTCAGAAGGGTTTTAGGGACACAGGTGAGTCTCAGTGTTGCATTACACCCTCAGACCGACGGACAGGCAGAGCGTACTATCCAGGCACTTGAGGATAGGTTGCGGGCCTGTGTTCTTGATTTCAGAAATAGCCGGGAGGGTTAATTGCCTCTTGTTGTGTTACGTACGATAACAGATACCCTTCCAGTATTCAGATGGCCCTGTATGAGGCCTTGTATGTAAGAAAGTGTAGATCGCCGGTTGGATGGTTCGACATAGGCGAGGTTCAGTTATTTGGTCCAGACTTGATTCAATGGTCGTGGATAAGCGGCTTATCCGGGAAAGATTATTAGTAAGCTTAGCGTCAGCAGAAGCTTTATGCAGATAACCGACGTTGACACATGGGGTTCAGCTTGACATTTTAGTATGAGTATTGTTATGTGGCCTCGTGTGGTATTATTGGTATGTAGGGGTTGTAAAAGAAGACTATGTCGCTATCTTTAAGTGTGACTCCCAAAGGAACATTCGGGGACGAATGTTTCTAAGGGGGGAAGAATGTTACACCCCGGAATTTCAGGATATGTTTTTAAGAACGTACGTAAGAACTCAAGTGTTAAGGTTTGAGATGAGTAAAAATTTATCGGAATTATGGAATTGTCGGAAAACGAATATTGCGACGAATGGAAGGGCGACACGTGTCACCCCCCCTTAGTGGTCTTGGACGAAAATGGCATGGATAGAATGGTCATTTGACCATAATTTAAATGTCCAAGTCTTGCTAAAGCTAGAGCTTGATAAGATTGACTAAGTCAAATGCCACTTGTCTTGATCCTTGTGAAAAGCATCCTAACCACCCATTTGTTCTAATCTTGACCCTCCATCTTGTTATATATGTATACTAGTGCAAGACAAGCTTCTACACTTAGACAAATTTTACAAAAATCTTGAAGAACACAAATAGGTGCTCTCGGTTTTGCACTAGGGTTTCAAGAGAATTTTTTTGTTTGTTGTCCAATAATCTCCCCACTTTAAACCAATGTTCCTAAGGGTATTGTAAGGGTATCTCAATAGAAAGATCCCGGAAAAATGGCGTTTTCGTATTAGTCGCAAGGCGTAAAGTGAAGGAGTTCTTCAACTTTGAAGTTGGAACTTGAAGATAAGTTCTTCATAAGCTTCTAAGGGTTGCTTGGAGTGGATTGGAACGTCGAAAAGAGGAGCTAAAGTTGCTAAGGATCAACTTGTAATCTTGGATCATATTTGGGTATAATCTTCGTCTTACTTTTGTAATTGAAGATTCCATGTTATTATAAGTTAGAAATGATCATGTGATATGTGTTATGAAGTTTGATAAGTGTTATGGAAATTTGGAAGCTCAAATCCGAAAATGACATGTTTAGCCATTTGAAATTGAAATACAATTTGGTCGATAATTAGAATCGTCGCATGTTATCTACTTGAAAATTATAGTTGTTATAATCAATTGCGGCCTTATAACATGTTATACTAAACAACTTGGATTGAAAAGAATTGGAAGAAGAATTGGTATTGTTGCCCTAATTGCCGAATTGACATTGTAGTTTAGACTAGTTTGTTATATATTGTGGGGCGGAATTTTACACGTCTTGATTAAGCGTGTAATCCCCTATTGTTAACTACTTTGATGGGCCTTAAATATGGCGCGATTGGTTATTGAATTCGGCCTTGAAAAAGGTGACAAAGTATGTAGAAACAAAGGAAGTGTTGTCCGATTTTCCGTAGAATTTAGTGACTTTGCACTTGGAATATTCTACGTTTGAAGTAAGAAGTTAATAGACGTACTATGGTCATTATAGGTTGACATACGACGTACGGCGAATTGGACTTAGCAAGTGGATTAAACCGAAGAGGTATGTGGAACTTTCTTATCTCTTGAGCATGAATAAGTTGTAAATGTATAGTACGGTAGACGTACAAGTTTTTGACAATCTCGGTCCATTTGATATCCTTGGCTTATTTTAAGAATGTCCAAGTTGATTGAGTTAGGGAATTAACTCACTTGTTTAAATATTAAGGATATCTTGGTTTTCAAAAGTTAAGAGACTTTAAGTATGTTGAAAGTACTATTGATACTTGTTTTGTTGGAAAGTTTAAGTCTCTTGGTTATAAAGAAGTATGTAAGTTGCTAATGTATAAAGCTAGTATAACGGCTTTATGGGAAGTTGGTTATAATAGCTTTATGGAAAGTTAAAAAGAGTGGTTTACTCTAAGTAATTTAAGTATGTTAAAAGACTTGAAATAACGAAAGGCAAATTGATTTAAAGGCATCAATTGCTTAAGGTTTTAAAAGAAAGAAGTCACTTGATTTAGAAGCCCGAAAATGTATTTTTCTAAAAAGGTGTTGTGACTTGTCTTAAAATGTAGTTATGACTTGATACTACGGTTATTAGTATCTTGGAAGTTTTATATGAAAATGAGTCATTTTAAAAGAATAGAAGTACGTAGTACTTTGGGTTAAACTCCCGGATTTATAATGACACGTTAGTGCCTTAAGTAAACTAAAATGAGAGTGTATATGAATAAGGCTAATAAGAAGTTAGGGGGATTTCTTAACTTGGTTATTTATTGTATGATGTTCGGTAGTGCTTATGTTATGTATGATAAGCCGATAGGGCTTATGTTATGTGTGATGGCCGGTTGAGATAGGGTAAGAGTATAAATGAGGGGTAAACCCCCAAGATCGTTATACCACCTTCTCCAGGGTAAGAGTATAAATGAGGGGTAAACCCCCAAGATTGTTATACCACCGCCTGGTAAGAGTATAAATGGAGGTAAATCCCAAGATCGTTATACCACTGCTCCGTGGATTTGCTACCCATGATCGCGAGGAATACCTCATGCGAGTCCTTATGGGCTTATGCGGTGAAATAGTCCCACGCGCGGTAGTCACCTATGCGAGGATGTCACGACCAACCCGCCCGTGGATCGTGCCTTACCCGCACCCAGTAGACATATCAGAACGCCCAACCCGGGACTGCATCGTGCCTTACCGGGCACCCTAGTGATACAACATCGAGAAAACCAATGGAAAATAAAACATGAATCATGAAACAAGAGATATAATAAATAAACAAAGCAACCAAAACAGCTTGCCTTCAGATATACATAAAACCCGAAGCTTTAATCCTTTTACAACCTCGCCTACAGCTTTCTGCACTTCTAAGATTTACAATGATCGTGACGGACAGTGGCCCCGCCATACCCCAGAATGTACAAGAACCTACAACTCGTGGAACACATACCAAAAGATAAGCCTCCGAGAAACGGAGCTTCCCAAAACGCTGAATCGAGATCCTAAGAGCGAGGATCCACGACCGATGTACCTCTACTCGGCATGACGCAGCCCAAGGAGGTCGATCTAACAGTACTAAGTATGTGAAATCACAACATCAGAATGAAATCATAATAGCTTAAAAAGGTGAGACATGTATGATAACCAAAATACAAGACGCAACATAAAAATACTCAGTCGTGACTCACGCCTCAAAGTCACTACTCAAATATAACTATGGGTCTCACGCCCATACATCCATCATGTTCGCATCGGCCGCATGCCCCTAATCGCTTCGGTGTAGACATGTCCATGATGCAACAATAATAACAAGGCCCCATGGCCACATGCCCCCCGAATACGGCCTCGGGGTAGACATGCCCATGTAAACTCAATAACAATATATCGGGTGGTCAACCCCGCCGCGTAGCCACATGCCCCGGAATCTTCAGACGGTAGACATCGCCCATGTTGCGAGAATAACCATATATCGGTAATCAACCCGCCGCATGGCCGCATGCCCCTAATCGCAGACGGTAGACATGTCCATGTGATATCAACAACAAGACAAGAATCAAAATGGAAACATACCCGTGGAATTCTCCATCACCGCCAAAGACGCCCCATGAAGTTCTCAACAAGTCAACCGGCCCTCTATCGAGAGACGCGGTAACACAGAAGTACCACACTTGTACAACAAAGGCCATCATCACAAGCATAGGCAAGTTTCACAACAACAAGCATAGGCAAGTTTCACAACAACAAGCATAGGCAAGTTTCACAACAACTCAAAGTACTTCCATTTATACCAAAGTCCGGGTTTTTAACCCCAAAGTACTACATACGTTAAGTTCTTTTAAAAGAGATCCATTACTTTTATAAAAGTCACCCGATACCCGTAGTATTAGAATGACCAACCCACATTCCTTTTCAAAAATCAAGTAACAACATTCTTTTCCTAAGTTCCAGTTTGCCTAGTTTCAATTACTCAAGCTTCTCATTTTCAAATGGTTTCATAGTTCCCAAACTTAATCACTTGATTCTTTTTTAGAACAATTGAGTAATATATGTCTCACGTGAGTAGGTTATTCTTGTTTACAACATTCTTATTACAGACCATGATCTAGAAAATGTATATCATTTTGTCTCATCTTAGTTTCTATGCAGATGGAGGTTTCTACTGGTTTTAATACAATTCATCATTATTCAATACATTTTCCTTTATTAACGCTGCAGGTGGTGCTGTCGATACACATTCGATTTCCAAATCAAGAAACATTATCCCTTTAAATAACACCAAGTACTCATTACTCACGAATGAGGTTTCACACAAACATTCACATTAGAACAAATAAGTTAAGTCTCTTATCTTATAAGATCAAGTCTCTTAACTTCTAACATCAAGAAACCATTTTCTTTACCTCTCTTAAGACATTATACCTAACTCCCATAAAGCTTAGTATAACTCTTTTTAAAACCTTTTAAAACCAAGTGTTACTCTCCTTCAAAACGATTTATAAATCTTTTGAAATACATCAAGTCCTTTATTATAACAAGCCGCTTATAATTCTCATCGATTACCTTTTAAAACCACAAAGTATTTTCTTACCTACATAAAGTCATTATAACCAACTTCCCATAAAGCCGTTATAACACTTTATGTTTTAAGAACAATCAAACACGATTAACACGTATGCGTCACCGTGCTTACATAGTTCACACATATCATGCTAGAAGAGATAGGAAGAGGTTCACATACCTCGCGACGATTGTCTACTAAATAGCAAAACTCTCCAAGTACCTCAAACCGCCGGCTACTCCTTAATCCAAGTGGATCACTCCACACGTAGTACTTCAACCTATAAGGCCACAATGCGCTTATTAACATCTATATCTCAACGTTCCATAATCTACGTAAAATTCGGCAGACTTCGCCACACACAAGCAAAACTCCTTCTCTATCGAGGCCGGGTACCAAGCCAACCCGGGGGGGGGTTTTACACGCCTAACCGGACGTGTAAAATTCTACTACACAGTAATACTACACAAGTCTATCAGAATACATCCAAGAATTACGATTGATTCGATTCTTAATTCTTCAGCTTAAGTCAAAAGACATTGCACAAGATTAAGTATAGTTCTATATATAGTATACTTCAACTATATATTCAAACATGTAATTTCCAATTACAATAGAAGGACAGTAGTGTTTACCTCGATAAGCCCAAAATTATCCAAGTATAAAGTCGATCCTGAGCAACGCTTAGCTCCTACTCCGAGCGCTCCAAACAACCCTTAGAAGTTCTAACCAACTTCTACTTACAACTTCAACAACGGGTGAAGATTTCCTTAGGGTTTCGTTTTTGTGGCTAAAGGAAGTATAATCGTATTTTCCGGCTTTGTATGAGTGTAACCTTGGGACTCCTACAAGGTCTTTGGGGCCAAGGTATTTGGACATTATAACAATATTAGAGAGTATTTCTATACCACAACAAGGGTATTATACAAAGCAACTAGGCTAGTGGGTACCCACGCCAAGGCATCACAAAGGGGAGGGTGGCCTCTCGGCCAAGGCTCACCTGGGGGTAGTGTGGCGGACGAATTGCTCACAAGAGGGAGGGAGTATTTCTTGGAATTTCACAAGTGTGGATGAAGAATAACTCTTGCATTAGAGGGGTATTTATAGCAAAACCAAAAGCCAACCAATGGCCAAGATCCTTCCAAGTGTATAGCAAGTGTAAGGCCAAGATCAAGCCAAGTGCACCCTAACCCCTACTCCACAAAACATGGCACAAAACAAGCCACAAAACAAGGCACAAAACCATGAACCAATCGGCCAAGGCCAAGCCTCCTCTTTGCCGTCCAATGAGGGTGACAAGTGTCACCCTCCCGTTGGTCCAAAAATGTTCGTCGCCGGAAAAATCCGCAAAAATACTAAATGACATAGCCGGAATTTTCCAAACGTAAGCTGTGGAAATGTTTCGTCAGAAAACGACTCTAATCGTCACTTGTGCCCAAATTTCGAATCCAATGCCTATCTTACGGCTCAAATTTCAGACGTCGCCCATACGCATATACTGGAAAACGGTATAACATTCTCCCCTCCTTAGAAACATTCGTCCCGAATGTTCCTTCTCAAGTCTCAACACAAACATGCGCTAGTATAGCCTTCACTGCTATACGCACGAAAACGATCATGCCACACCTGGCCATAAAAATAACAAACGCACCAATACTTAAACCCAAGTCAACGAGGAAATACCTCTAATCATCACAAAAACCCCTTACCCGAGGTCTAAAATATACACCCTTCACACCTTCATTTCACAAAAGAAACGATCATACACGTTCACTTTTCCCCCTATCTTGCTGTACCCTTCTCGAACACTCAAACTCTTTCTAGTATCCGTACCACACTTCCGTCAACGCTCGCTTTCAACCTCGAGTCACTATGTCACGACCAAATCGGCCTGGATCGTGCCTTACCCCGCACCCTAGTGACACAACATCGCAGTAATCAGCGAACATAAAACATATACATGAAACAAGTGAAGTACAAAACAAGATGTCGAGGAAAACTTGCCTTTTGGCATATATAAATAACAACTTTTACAAATGAACAGTTTAATCCTTTTCACCAACCCTGCCCACGACAGTACTACAGACCTCTAAGAAATGATACGACAACAATGGCGGGACAGGGCCCCGCCATACCCCTGAATGTAAACACCTACAACAACAGGGACTATACCATCGATAAGCCTCCGAGAAACGGAGCTTTCCAAATCCGAATCGTGACCCCAAGAGCGAGGATCAATGATCGTGTACCTTTACTGCGGCATGAACGCAGCCGAAGGAGGTCGATAACAGTACCGAGTATGTGAAATGAAAATAAATCAGAATGAAATCATAGTAGTCTATATAAAGCAGAGACATGTATGATAACCAAACTACGATCACAACATAGAAGCCATGTCAAGTCGTGGACTCACGCCTAAAAGTCATCCTCATGCCCGTGGAACTCCTTCCTCACCGCCAGCCTAGGTACAAATCATGTGATACGTATAATGTGTCTCGCCCGTCTTATGGACCCAATATAGAAAATGGTGGAATACATTCCGGTTCATCCATGAACCAGAGTCGAGTGGAATACATTCGGATGAACCAGAGTCAAGTGAAATACATTCCGGATGAACCGGTCCTCAAGTGAAATACATTCACGGATGAACCGGTCCTCAAGTGAAATACATTCGGATGAACCGTGTCGAGTGAAATACATTCGGATGAACCGTGAATCAAGTGATATACATTCCGGATGAACCCAGTCGAGTGATATACATTCCGGATGAACCGGAGTCGAGTAGAACACGATTTACACAACAAGGCTATCACACGTAACATGGTCAAGTTTCATAACAACAAGTATAAGCAAGTTACACACGACTCAAGGTACTTTCATTTTATATCAAAGTCCTGATTTTAACCTTAAAGTACTACGTCCGTTAAATTCCTTTTAAGATCCATTCCTTTTACAAGGTTCAACCGATACGTAGTATAAGATTTGAGTGACTAACATTGTTAAGTAAACCAAAATGCTTTCCTTTGTAAAATCAAGTGACAACCTTATTTTCCAAACGTTCAAGTTGCCTAATTTCGAATGCTCAAGTTTCTCATTTTAGAAAAAGGTTTCGTATTTCATAGTTTTAAATCCTTTAAAACATAATTCTCCTTTAAACGTTTTGAGAAACCTATTTCTTATAAGTGAGTAGGTATTCTTGTTTATAATCAATCTTATTAAGCAGCCATGATCTAGAAATGTAATATCATTTTGTCTCATCTTAGCTTCATGCGGATGGAGGTTTCTACTGGTTTTAATAATACTTCTTTAGTCAATACATTTTCCTTTTATTAACGCTGCAGGGTTTGTCGATACACATTCGATTTCCAAATCAAGAAACATTCTAAGCCGTTATACCTAACTTCCCATAAAGCTAGTATAACTCTTAAGCTTTCAAAACCCAAGTAATACTCATTCTTTCAAAACGATTCATAGATCTTTTGAAATGCTTCAAGTTCTTTATTAACACATATCAAGCCGATTATTCAAATCGCCATCTTTTTAAAATCCACAAAGTATGTGCTTATCCACATAAAGCTATTATAACCAACTTCCCATAAAGCCGTTATAACACTTTATGTTTTAAATCAATCAAATACATTTAGCACATGTACGTCTACCGTACTACATAGTTCACACATATCATGCTAGAAGAGATAGGAAGAGGTCCACATACCTCGCGACGAGTATCGACTAATAGCAAAACGCTCCAAGTACTTCCAAACGTCGGCTACTCCTTAAGCCAAGTAGATCGCGCCATACGTAGTACTTCAACCTATAAGGCCACAAGGCGCTTATTAACATCTAGATCTTATCGTAGATCATTCTACAGAAAATTCGGCAGCACCTCCCCCCCCGCCACAGCGTAAATCTCCTCCTCTATCGAGGCCGGCTATCAAGCCAACCAGGGGGGGGTTCTACACGTCTAACCGGACGTGTACAATTCTACTCCACAGTACCACTACACAAGTCTACTGTAATACAGTCCTATGTAATTACAGTTCAGTTCAGTTCTTTATTCTTCAGGCTTAAGTCAAAAGACATTGCCAACTAACTACGTTCAGTTCTATATATAGTATACTTCAACTATATATTCTAACAACATGTAATATCCAATTACAATAGGGGGACAAGATAATTACCTCGATAAGCCCATAATTATCCGAGTAAAAAGTCGATCCTAGCAATGTTTCGCTCCTACTCCGGGTGCTCCAACCCGCTCCAAATAACCCTTAGAAGTTCTACTCAACTTCTTAATAATACTCCAACCAACAATGGAGATTTTCCTTAGGGTTTCGTTTAGTGACTGAAGGAAGGTATAATAGTATTTCTGGGCTTTTCGTATAGGTATAACCTTAGAATACTACAAGGTATAAGGCTAAGGTATTAGGGCATTATAACAATACTTTGGAGAGTATTTCTATACCTCAAAGGGGGGTATTATACGAAAACAACTAGGCTAGGGGGGGGTGTATACCCCTCGGCCTACCCCACTGTGGGGTACTCTCGCCAGGGGAGGGTACACTCGCTAGCACCCCTAGAGTGGGGTGCTCTACGAACTCACACAAAGGGAGGGAGAAGGCTCTCAAGACTTAGGCATTTTGATGAAGAAGTCTTCAACCTTAGGGTATTTATAGGTCAAGGGATGGCCAACCAAAGGCCAAGATCAATCCATGTGTTAGGCAAGTGTAGGGCTAGGATTTACCAAACACAAATATCCTACCAACCCTTGACTTTTCCAAGGCACAAAAAACGTGCTCTCCCTTGCCCATTTCGGCCCTAAGGGCGCTTCAAGTCCACCAATGAGAGGTGCCGTGGCGCCTCTTGTTGGTCCAAAATGTTTCGCCTCTCGAAAAATCCGCAAAAATTAAAAATGACATAGCCGAAATTCCCTACGAAAGTCGTGGAAAACGCTTTAAAAAACGACTCCAAACGGGTGTTGTGAACAAACATTAATTCGCCAAGCCTTACTTGAAGTTCGAATTTCACGCACGCCCTCGTACATACTCTGGAAATACGGTATAACATTCTCCTTCCTTAGAAACATTCGTCCGAATGTTCCTTCTAAGTCTCACAACAACGCGCCAAGATAGTCTTCACTACTATACTTACGAGAACAAACCTGCCACACATGGCCACAGAAACAACTGCGCACAATACTTACATCTAAGTCCACGAGGAAACACCTCTAACATCACCACAAATAATACTACTTTGTCACTTTGTCGCGAGCCTTGCTCCGACGACCCAACAATGGTACCGGGCTGCTTGCGATCACTGAAGCTGTCGTACACTCGAATTATTACCACATTTCTGATACTGCTTTAGTATCCAAAACTCGGGGCTACTATCTCTAACGTGGTCATCATTAACTGGGAACATTCTGGATGGATCTTCGATACTTTCCCGAACATAACAATACGAAAGACCGGACGTCCTTCCTCCTAAGTCGGACGGCAAAAGCTAACATATAGGCAACCTGGCCTATTCTTCACATGAACTCACAAAGGCCCAAAGTAACTCGGGCTAAGTTCCTCAGTTTTTCCACAACTCGTCACACCCTAACCGGGGTGGTACCTTCAAGAGGACCGACCGTCAACCTGAACTCTAAGCGTCGTCGCCGATTATCCGCACGATATCTCTGAGCTGCCAGAACCTCTTCTAGACAAGCTTCTCACTACCCACAATTTCCGGAACAAGCTCGAACCAACTATCTCGAACTTGCCAACATCGAACCAATCGACCGACAACTTACACTTCTGCCCCTACAAGGTTTCAAAAGGCGACATCCGAACACTGAACTGGTAGCTTAAACACTCCCTCCACAGGAGACAACAATCCCTACAACTACCCCTGAAATCCAAACACTGGCCCGAGGGCGAATGCGATTCTGAGACTCACCTGAGTTCTTAATCTTGCCTGGTAAAACTTCCAGAAACAAAAACAGCCAGAACTCGGCTCCATGCATCATAAGGTGAAGGTAGGCACCCTGCAGCCTTACAACCTTTCTCGATAAATCAACACCGCCGAGTGAATGGTCTCGATCAAGAACACGATGGCTGCCCCATCGACCCGACCACTGGTCGAACGCATCCACGAACTCGTACGCTGGTTAACTAAACTTGGGCCTAACACCCTCACAACCCTAACACAAGGCGGGACCACCACAACCTGACCCCACCACCAAACCTACCGCGGGTTGACCCGCAACGGGGCCTCAACCCGACCCGGCAACGCGCACAATACTAGCTCCCCGAAGGAACAATCTCACTAAACACGTTACGAAAACCTAGCGGTCTTCTTAGCTCAACTACCCTCTTTCATCCCACACTACTCAGGGACTTATCTCACAACCATCGTTCACGTGCACTAGGCACCCCGATAAGGATCAACATACCCATACGTCTTTTACTCTAGATGACCTTACCTCTAAGGTCTCTACGTAACAAAACTCTAAGGTTCACACCTTCTCTATTCCCCCGAATCTTACTTGGTTAACTAACCAACACCCTGCTATCAGAACATACCACTTAAGGTATACTCACCTTATCACATAAACAAAACTCTGTAGGGTTAAAGATATATCTATATCTATCGCTTCACTCCCTTAGTCGCTCTAAACAAACTCGCCTGCAGGCGCATAGCTAAGGAAGATGACAAACTACCCACCGATCCTGAAGGCTAAGTCCTCCTACAAGGCCACTCTTCGACACCAGACCCTGACGGTCATAGGTACAACAAGTACCAACTAAAAGACGACATTCCCCGGGATGACGTCTGTCACATTGTGAACCGGAAGCCCTGGAGTTCTGACCAACTCCTTCATAACCCGAACGTCCTGAACCCCGTGGAAGACCACTCGACCGTGGATGTGCATAACCTAATTCGCCGCGAGGCGACTCGCCGAAAGTTACCAAAGGACCTTGCTGCTCTGGCCCTCTTCTGTTGTCCTTCGTTAACCCGTCAATCTCTACGGTCCTCGGCCTGCTGCGCATAAGCCCGTACACAGGCCATGCTCAAGCCTAACTGAAGGATTACTCTTGCACAATCTTCTCTTAGGTAGTCATCAAGACTTGCGACAACCGGTATACTCTCCGTAGCCAAATCCATAGCTAGTAATGTGGTTGCCTCTTGCAATCCATACTGCTCTGGTCGTGGAACCGGGCGTTCAAATATCATGGCCGCAGAGGAACCGCCGCCGCCGTGCTTAAACACCTTTGGGCTAGTGACGCCGCAGAAATCCTCGAATGAAGCATTACCCTAGGTAATGATTGGCTCGCGCCCACGTAACCCTCTCAACTCTACTCGCCTCCTGCCGCTTGCCCTCCCCGGGCCCGGTTGCCTACGCGAGGCATAATGATAAGTGGAAAGAATTTCATCGAGGTCCAACTTACAACTCACTCTAAGGCACGATCTCGAGTGAGAAGAATAGAAACCAATCCTAAATATCCTATAGCCTCCTCGATTATTGGCGTGGTGCACAACACACCGATAATCAAGACTTCATCGATACGGCTCAGACACTTTCCGAGGATTAATCGCTTCGATACCACTTTTGTCACGACCAAATCGCCCGTGGATCGTGCCTACCCCGCACCCTAGTGACACAACATCGAGTAATCAGCGGAACATAAAACATATACATGAAACAAGTGAAGTACAAAACAGTAATCTGAGGAAAACTTGCCTTTTGGCATATATAAATAACAACTTTTACAAATGAACAGTTTAATCCTTTTCACCAACCCCGCCACGACAAGCATTTCATGCACTTAAGAAATGATACGACAACAATGGCGGACAGGCCGCCATACCCTGAATGTAAACACCTACAACAACAGGACTATACCACTGATAAGCCTCCGGAGAAACGGAGCTTTCCTAAATGCTGAACTGTGACCCTAAGCGCGAGGATCAATGACTGGTGTACCTTTACCTGCGGCATGAACGCAGCCCGAAAAGAGGTCGATAACAGTACCGAGTATGTGAAATCAAAATAAATACATCAGAATGAAATCATAGTAGTCTATATAAAGCAGAGACATGTATGATAACCAAACTACGCTCACAACATAGAAGCGATCATGTCAAGTCGTGACTCACGCCTAAAAGTCATCCTCATGCCCGTGGAACTCCTTCCTCACCGCCGGCCTAGGTACAAATCATGTGATACGATAATGTGTCTCGCCCGCCTTATGGACCCAATATAGAAAATGGTGGAATACATTCTGCTCATCCCGTGAACCTGTAGTCGAGTGGAATACATTCCTGGATGAACCGTAGTCAAGTGAAATACATTCCGGATGAACCGGTCCTCAAGTGAAATACATTCCGGATGAACCGGTCCTCAAGTGAAATACATTCCGGATGAACCTAATCGAGTGAAATACATTCGGATGAACCAGAATCAAGTGATATACATTCGGATGAACCCAGAGTCGAGTGATATACATTCCCGGATGAACCGTGAGTCGAGTAGAACACAAGATTTTACACAACAAGGCTATCACACGTAACATGGTCAAGTTTCATAACAACAAGTATAAGCAAGTTACACACGACTCAAGGTACTTTCATTTTATATCAAAGTCCTGATTTTAACCTTAAAGTACTACGTCCGTTAAATTCCTTTTAAGATCCATTCCTTTACAAAGGTCACCCGATACCCGTAGTATAAGATTTGAGTGACTAACATTGTTAAGTAAACCAAAATGCTTTCCTTTGTAAAATCAAGTGACAACCTTATTTTCCAAACGCTCAAGTTGCCTAATTTCAATGCTCAAGTTTCTCATTTTAGAAAAAGGTTTCAGAGTTCATAGTTTTAAATCCTTTAAAACATAATTCTCCTTTAAACGCTTGAGAAACCTATGTCTTATAAGTGAGTAGGTATTCTTGTTTATAATCAATCTTATTAAGCACCATGATCTAGAAATGTAATATCATTTTGTCTCATCTTAGCTTCATGCGGATGGAGGTTTCTACCGGTTTTAATAATACTTCTTTAGTCAATACATTTTCCTTTTATTAACGCTGCAGTTGGTTTGTCGATACACATTCCGATTTCAAATCAAGAAACATTCTTAAGCCGTTATACCTAACTTCCCATAAAGCTAGTATAACTCTTAAGCTTTCAAAACCCAAGTAATACTCATTCTTTCAAAACGATTCATAGATCTTTTGAAATGCTTCAAGTTCTTTATTAACACATATCAAGCCGCTACTATTCAAATCGCCACTTTTTAAAATCCACAAAGTATGTGCTTATCCACATAAAGCTATTATAACCAACTTCCCATAAAGCCGTTATAACACTTTATGTTTTAAATCAATCAAATACATTTATCACATGACGCTCACCGCACTACATAGTTCACACATATCATGCTAGAAGAGATAGGAAGAGGTCCACATACCTCGCGACGAGTATCGACTAATATCAAAACGCTCCAAGTACTTCCAAACGTCGGCTACTCCTTAAGCCAAGTAGATCGCGCCATACGTAGTACTTCAACCTATAAGGCCACAAGGCGCTTATTAACATCTAGATCTTATCGTAGATCATTCTACAGAAAATTCGGCAAAGACTTCCCCGCCACAACAGAAATCTCCTCCTCTATCGAGGCCGCCATCAAGCCAACGGGGTTCTACACGCCTAACCTGACGTGTACAATTCTACTCCACGCACACTACACAAGTCCATCTGAATACACCCCATGTAATTACAGCTCAGGGCTTTATTCTTCAAGCTTAAGTCAAAAGACATTGCCAACTAACTACGTTCAGTTCTATATATAGTATACTTCAACTATATATTCTAACAACATGTAATATCCAATTACAATAGGGGGACAAGATAATTACCTCGATAAGCCCATAATTATCCGAGTAAAAAGTCGATCCTAGCAATGTTTCGCTCCTACTCCGGGTGCTCCAACCCGCTCAAATAACCCTTAGAAGTTCTACTCAACTTCTTAATAATACTCCAACCAACAATGGAGATTTTCCTTAGGGTTTCGTTTAGTGATCAAGGAAGGTATAATAGTATTTCGGCTTTTCAGATAGGTATAACCTTAGAATACTACAAGGTATAAGGCTAAGGTATTAGGGCATTATAACAATACTTTGGAGAGTATTTCTATACCTCAAAGGGGTATTATACGAAACAACTAGGCTGGGGTGTATACCCTCGCCTACCCCACTGTGGGGTACTCGCCAAGGGAGGGGTACACTCGGCTAGCACCCCTAGAGGGGTGCTCTCACGAACTCACACAGCGAGGGAGAAGGCTCTCAAGACTTAGGCATTTTGGACGAAGAAGTCTTCAACCTTAAGGGGTATTTATAGGTCAAGGGATGGCCAACCAAAGGCCAAGATCAATCCATGTGTTAGGCAAGTGTAGGGCTAGGATTTACCAAACACAAATATCCTACCAACCCTTGACTTTTCAAAGGCACAAAAAACGTGCTCCACCCTTGCCCATTTCGTCCTAAGGACGTTTCAAGTCCACCAATGAGAGGGTGCCAAGTGGCGCCCTCTTGTTGGTCCAAAATGTTTCGTCTCTCGGAAAAATCCGCAAAAATTAAAAATGACATAGCGGGAAATTCCCCTACGAAAGCTGTGAAAACGTTTCGTCGAAAAACGACTCCAAACGGGTGTTGTGAACAAACATTTATTCGGCCAAGCCTTACTTGAAGTTCGAAATTTCCTACGTACGTCCTCGCGTACATACTCTGGAAATACGGGGTATAACACACTACCTCCAAACTTGGTCATCTCACTAATCTCGATTTCCCCTAAGGCCATTCCCGGCCTTCACGAACTGATTCTGGTCGAACGTATCCACGAACTCATACGATGGTCATCTAAACTTGGGCCTAGCACCTCGTGACCGCCACTGGCGACCACCTGCAGCTGACCCTTCCTCAAACGGACGGGTTGGCCCGCAACATGGCCCCAACCCGACCCATCGTAGCGCCAACTCTCTAGTTTCTTGATCCGAACAATCTTATTTCTACAGTCGCGAAAGCTACCACTTCCATTTCACACTACCTGTGACTTACCCTTTTCACTAACGTGTTTCTAAATCACATTTTAGCACAAAGCTATCCAAACATATCATTAAACACATCAACAACATCAATACACACAAAACTCTAGGTTAAGGATATACTGAAACTAGCGGTTCAAGGACCGCTAAAATCGAACTTCCACCGCGACCTCTACCGTGGGCCCGCAATCGCTCTAGTAGTTCAGGCTATCCTACCAAGCTACCGCCTGGACAGCTCTCGTCATATGGCCCGCTGGCCGCAAGAATAACAAGCTCTCGTACTACGACACTCTCCGAAATGCGGTCTACCACATCGACCACACCGAGGTAGGGTGATCGTGACCGCCAACACCCCTACCCACAAAACATTCAAACTCGGAGCCCCGACCGCTTCCCGAATATCCTGCGGTCCCGGCGTCGCGAGGACCACTCGCAATGGCGGAGGTACATAACTAGTTCTGCCGCTGAGGCGGTCCGCCGAAAGTCGCCAAAATATCCGCCGCTCGCCTTCTTCTCACAAAGCGGTCCACCTGCCGATCTTCGCGCCTCGCACCCAAGTGCATGAGCCTGAATGCGGGCAATGTCCATGCCCGGCTGAAGAGAAACACCCGAACAACTCTCTGCTAGGTAATCATCGAGCCCTGTAACATATCGGTGCACTCGATCCTCCATACTAGTGTCACGACCCGAACCCGGGCCCGTGACTGGTGCCTTACCCCGGGCACCCAAGTAGACATACATCAGAGTAATCAGCGGAACATAAAGACAATACATGAAACCAGTGTAATAAGACAGTGAAATAAGAAGACAAAGCTAACCAAAAACTTACCTTCAAGATATAAATAAATAGCAACTTTTTCAACATGAACAGCTTAATCTTTTACAAACCCCGCCCACAACAAGCATTACTGCACTTCTAAGAAATGTTACGATGACAACAATGGCGGACAGGCCCCGCCATACCCCGAACGTAGCACCTACAACAACAGGACTATACCAAGATAAGCCTCCGAGAAACGGAGCTTCCCAAACGCTAATCGTGACACGAGCTAGGATCAACGATCGTGTACTCAACTCGCTGCAGATGAACGCACTTCAAGGCGAGGTCAAGATAACAAAAATTTGTATGTGAAATCAAAATACATATCAGAAATGAAATCATAGCGATATATAAAGCAGAGACATGTATGATAACCAAACTACGCTTACAACAAAGCAAGCCATGTCAAGTCAGGGACTCACGCGCTCAAGTCATCACTCAAGTATAACAATGGGTCTCAGGCCCACAACATCAATCATGCCCGTGGAATACCTTCCTCACTGCCGGCAGTCTATGATATACAAGCACCAAGGCACACACATGAACACCAGGTCCCACCTGTCATAATAAAATCAGACGGTAAGTGCGAAGGCATAGCCGACTACTAAAACCCACGCATCAACAAGGTCACGAATCAGATCATAAGATCTGTCTAGACCGTCACATGATCAAAGCCGCCACTTGCCCGCAGATCAATGTACGCTGCCTAACCTCGAACTCCCGCAGCCCGCATAGGCCAATCTCATCGCCCGCATGAGGTATTCCCGCATCGAGGGTAGCTACTCCCGCATCGCCCCGACTTCGCATCGCGTGGCCACATGGACCGCATGCCCATAAATGACGATACTAACTCGAACTCTCAGAGCTCGCATAGCCCCGGGACTGCATGAGGTATTCTCGAATCATAGGTCCATCGACCGCTGAGTCTACCCCGCGACGGAGGGCTTAACCCCTAATCATCTCAAGAGATGAATGCCACAATACTATCATAACGACCGATAGTTAATAAGCACAATCAAGGAAACCCCTATACACAACCATCACAAGATACGACCACACGTAGCTTCCTCACCCGATTACTTATCAACGCAATCACGAAAGTATTACAAGGCTATCACAAACCAATACAATCAAGTTGTTCACACAAGGTACCTTCTACTATATGATTAACAAGATCGGGTTTTATCCCCAAAGTACTTCATACATTAACTCTTTAAAAGATACGTTACATTCACAAAAGTCACACAATACCCGTAGTATATGAAAATAGAGTGATTATCTTTTAAAGTAAATCAATTACTTCTCTTGTAAAATCAAGTAGCAACATTCTTTTCCAATGTTCAAGTTTCTCATTTTTAGAAAGGGTTCGTAGTTCATAGTCTTATTCATTTAAGAATATAATTCTCCTTTAAACAACTGAGAAACATAAGCCTTATATGAGTAGGATATCTTGTTTATAACAATCTTATTACAAAGAAACCATGATCTATGAAATATCATTTTGTCTCATCTTAGCTTCTATGCAGATGGAAGTTTCTACTGGTTTTAATAATACTTAATTATTCAAAACATTTCCTTTTATTAACGCTGCAGTGGTTTGTCGATACACATTCTGATTTCAAATCAAGAAACATTCTTAAGCCGTTATACCTAACTTCCCATAAAGCTAGTATAACTCTTAAGTTTTCAAAACCAAATATTACTTCTTCTTTCAAAATGATTCAAAATCTTTTGAAATACTTCAAGTTCTTTATTAACACATAACAAGCCGCTTATAGTTCAAATCGCCATCTTTTCAAGACCACCAAGATTTTCTTACCAACATAAAGTCGTTATAAACAACTTCCCATAAAGCCGTTATAACACTTTATGTTTTAAACCAATCAAATACGCTTAGCACATGACGCCTCACCGCACTACATAGTTCACACATATCATGCTAGAAGAGATAGGAAGAGGTTCACATACCTCGCGACGAGTATCGACTAATAGCAAACGCCCAAGTACTTCAAACCGTCGCTACTCCTTAGCCAGAGATCGCGCCATACGCGATTTCAACCTATAAGGCCACAAGGCGCTTATTAACATTTAGATCCCTTCAGAGAACATTCTACGTAAAATTC
Organism: Przewalskia tangutica; assembly: GCA_029844215.1. Classification (NCBI taxonomy): domain Eukaryota; kingdom Viridiplantae; phylum Streptophyta; class Magnoliopsida; order Solanales; family Solanaceae; genus Przewalskia; species Przewalskia tangutica. The sequence goes on from CM056733.1 coordinate 21,333,915, forward strand.
GGCAAAGATCTCCCGCAATAACAGAATCTCCTCTACCGAGGCCGCTACCAAGCCAACCGGGGTTATACATCTAACCCTAACGGTACAATTCTACTCCACTACTACCGCAATACAGCCCTAAGTAATTACAGCTCGCAATCTTCTTTAAATTCAGCTTAAGTCGCAAGACATCACTGTAAGTATTATTCGTGCTTAAGTCAAAAGACATTGCCAATAACTACGTTCGCCTATATATAGTATACTTCAACTATATATTCTAACAATATGTAATTTCCAATTACAATAGAGGACAAGATATTTACCTCAATAAGCCCATAATTATCCAAGTATAAAGTCGATCCCGGCAATCGCTTAGCTCCAACTCCGAGCGCCCAACCCGCTCTAAACCACCCTTAGAAGTTCTAACCAACTTCTACACAATACTCCAACGGACTATGGAGATTTTCCTAGGGTTTGGTTTTTGGACTGACTAAGTATAATAGTATTTTCCGGGCTTTTCAGATAGGTATATCCTTAGAATACTACAAGGTATATGGCTAAGGTAATTTGGGCATTATAACAATACTTTTGAGAGTATTTCTACCAAGAGGGGTATATATACGAGACAACACCACAAGTGGTGTATACCCTCTACCTACCCCACTGTGGTACTCTGCCAAGGGGGGGAAGGGAACTCGGCTAAGCCTCACAAGGGGAGAGGACGAGAACAACATGAAAGGAGGAGGGTTTCTAAGACTTAGAACATTTTAGGATGAATAAGTCTTCCAAAGTGGGTATTTATAAGACAAGCCAAGGCCAACCAATGGTCAAGATCTAGCCAAGTGCTATGCAAGTGTAGGGCCAAGATCATGCCAAGTGCACCTTATCCATCTACCCACAAAATATCCTACCAACTACTTGACAAAACTCACCCAAATCGCCCAAGCTTGACCGCCCACACTCCATCAATGAGAGGGTGACAAGTGTCGCCTCTCGTTGGTCCAAAATGTTTCGCCTCTCGAAAAATCCGCAAAAATAAGAAATGACATAGCCGAAATTCCCTACGAAAGTCGTGGAAAACGTTTCACTAAAAACGACTCTAACCAAGTGTTATGCACAAATAAAATTCGGCCCAGCACTTTAAGGCACAAACTTTTCTACGTACGTTCCCGCGTACATACTCTGTAAATACGGGTTATAAAATTCTCCCCTCCTTAGAAACATTCGTCCAGAATGTTCCTTCTAAGTCTCACAACCACCCCGCGCCAGTATAGTCTTCACTACTATACTTACGAGAACAATCCTGCCACACCTGGCCACAGAAACACCCGCGCACATACTTCTATATAAGCCCACGAGGAAAACACCTCTAATCATCACCACAAAACACTTCTCACCGGGGTCTAAAATATACTTCCTTCGCACCTTCTCTTTACAAAAAAGAAATGATCACATCTATGCTCGCCATACATGCTCGCTTCTCTTTACTCGTCGTAGATACCACTTTGTCACTTTGCTCGAGGCATTAACCTTCTCAAAGCGACCCAACAAATGGTACCACTTTTGTCACTTTGTCGCGAGCCTTGCTCCGACGACTAACAAATGGTACCGCCGCACGCGATCCACGAGGATGTCGATACCGAACTCTTTCCACATTTCGATATCGCTTCGCCCAAAACTCGGTTACTATCTCTAACGTGGTCATCATTAATCGAACACTCGATGGATCTTCGATACTTCCCAACATCACAATACGAAGACCGACGACCGCCTCCCACGCGGACGGCAAATGCTAACATATAGGCAACCCGCCTATCCTTCACATGAACTCACAAAGGCCCAAAGTAACTCGCTAAGTTCCTCTGCTTTCCAAAACTCGCCGCACCCAAACCCGGGTGGTACTTTCAAGACCGACCGTCAACTCAACTCTAAGCGCCGCCGATTATCCGCACGATTCCTCCGAGCTGCCGTAACCTCTTCTAGACAAGCTTCACTATCCACACCGCTGGAACAAGCTCAACTAACCGTCAACCTTGCCAACATCGAACCAATCGATCGACAACTTACACTTCCGCCTCTTACAAGGCTTCATAAGGCGATATCCGAACACTGAAATGGTAGATCAAACACTACCTCCACAGGAGACAACAATCCCCACAACTATCCCAGAAATCCAAACACTGGCCCGAGGGCGAACGCGATTCCGAGACTCACCTGAGTTCCTAACCCTGCCTGGTAAACTTTTAGAAAACGAAAATAGCCACAACCTGGGCTTCACTGCCTGACATAAGGTGAAGGTAGGCACCCGCGCAGCCTTTCAACCCTTCGGATAACTCAACACACCAGTAAACGTCCCGAACGAAGAACACGATGGGCTGCCCCATCGACCACCACCTGGCCGAACGATCCACGAACTCATACGCTGTTAATCGAATACGGGCCTAACACCTCGTGACTTACCACAAGCGGGACCACCACAACCGACCCCACCACCAAAATCGCCGCGGTTGACCCGCAACGTGGCCTCAACCCGACCCGCAACGCCGCATCATACTAGCTCCCAACCGAACAATCTCACTAATCACGTTACGAAAACCCAGCGGTCTTCTTAGCTCAACTACCCTTTCATTCCACACTACTAGGACCTGTCCCAACATAACTCACGTGCACTATGCACTCCGATAAGTGGTCAAACATAACACTACACCTTTTTCTCGAGATGGCCTCACCTCTAAGGTCTCTACGTATAAAGCTCTAAGGCTCACACTTTCTCTATCCCCAAAATCTTACTCGGTTAAACAACCATGATTTCAAATCACAACTAACACATCGCTATCGAACATAGCACCTAAGGTATACTCACCTTATCACCTATACAAAACTCTAGAGGGTTAAGGATAGATCTATGTTCATCGCTTCACTCCCTTAGTCGCTCTAATCAAACCTCGCCTGTAGGCGATAGCTAAGGAGGTGACGAACTACCCACCTAGATCAAGGCAAAGTCCTCCTACAAGGACACTATATCGACAATGCACTCGACGGTCATAGTACAACAAGTACTAACTAAAGATGACATTCCCGTGATGACGCCCGCCAAACCGTGAACCGAAGCCCCGGAGTTCTAACCAACTCCCTGCATACCCCGAACGCTCAAATCCGTGGAAGACCACTCGCATTGTGGATATGCATAATCAAATCTCGCGAGGTGACTTGCCTCAAAGTTACCAAAGGACCTTGCTGCTCGCCCTCTTCATTGTCCTTCGTTAACCCGTCGATCTCTACGCTTTCTACCGCCGTGTATAAGCTCGCATAATCGCCATGCTCAAGCCTAATCAAGAACTACTCTTGCACAACCCTCTCGTTGATATTCATCAAGATTCGCGACATCGGTATACTCTGCGGTAGTTAAATCCATAGCTAGTAATAGGTCGCCTCTTTGCAATCCATATTCTGCTCTCGGTCGTGGAAGGTTCAAATATCATGGCCGCAGAGGAACCGCCGCCGTGCTAAACTTTGTTGGGCTAGTGACGCCGCAGAACTCCCGAATGAAGCACCACCCAGTGATGATTGGGCCTGTGCCCACGTAACCTCTCAGACTTACTTGCAGCCTCCTCCGCTTTGCCCTCCCGCCGGGTTGCCTACGCGAGGCATAGCGGTAGTGGAAAGAAATACGCCGAGGGTCTAACTTACAACATGGCTCTAAGGCACGATCTCGAGTGAGAAGAATAGAAACCAATCCTAAATACCCTATAGCCTCTCGATTATCGCGTGCACAACACACCGATAATCAAGACTTCATCGATACGGTGCAGACACTTTCGAGGATTAATCGCTCTGATACCACTTTTGTCACGACCGAACCTGCCCGTGATCGTGCCTTACCCCGCACCCAAGTAGACATACATCGAGTAATCAATGAACATAAAGACAATACATGAAACCAAAGGTAATAAGACAGGTGAAATAAGACAAAGCAACTAAAAACTACCTTCAAGATATAAATAAATAGCAACTTTTTCAACATGAACGCTTTAATCTTTTTACAAACCCCGCCACAACAAGATTACATGCACTCTCTAAGAAATGTTACGATAACAATGGCGGACAGGCCCCGCCATACCCCGAACGTAGCACCTACAACAACAGGACTATACCAAGATAAGCCTCCGAGAAACGGAGCTTCCCAAACGTGAAACTGGACCGAGAGCTAGGATCAACGATCGTGTACCTCAACTCACGGCATGAACGCACTTCAAGGAGGTCAAGATAACAGTGCCGAGTATGTGAAATCAAAATACATATCAGAAATGAAATCATAGCAGCCATATAAAGCAGAGACATGTATGATAACCAAACTACGCTTACAACAAAGCAAGCCATGTCAAGTCGTGACTCACGCCTCAAGTCATCACTCAAGTATAACAATGGGTCTCGTGCCCACAACATCAATCATGCCCGTGGAATACCTTCCTCACCGCCGGCACTATGATATAAAAGCACCAAGGAACACACATGAACACCGTGTCCCACTGTGTCATAATAAAATCAGACGGTAAGTACGAAGGCATAGCCGATTACTAAAAACCCACAGCACCAACAAGGTCATGAATCGTATTATAAGATCTGCTTAGACCGTCACATGATCAAAGCCGCCACTTGCCCGCAGATCGATGTACGCGTCTAACCTCGAACTCCCGCAGCCCGATAGGCCAATCTCATCGCCCGCATGAGGTATTCCCGCATCGAGGGTAGCTACTCCCCAGATCGCCCCGACTTCGCGTACCGCATGGTTACGGACCGCATGCCCATAAATGACGATACTAACACGGAACTCGTAGCTCGCGCATAGGCCCCGACTGCATGAGGTATTCTCGAATCATAGTCCATCGACCGCCTGAGTCTACCCCAGACGGAGGGCGCTAACCCGGAATCATCTCAAGAGATGAATGCCACAATACTATCATAACGACTGATAGTTAATAAGCACAATCAAGGGAAACCCCTTTACACAACCATCACAAGATACTAACACACGTAGCTTCCTAACACGTTTACTTATCAAAGCAATCAAGAAAGTATTACAAGGCTATCACAAACCAATACAATCAAGTTGTTCACACAAGGTACCTTCTACTATATGATTAACAAGATCGGGTTTTATCCCCAAAGTACTTCATACATTAACTCTTTAAAAGATACGTTACATTCACAAAAGTCACACAATACCCGTAGTATATGAAAATAGAGTGATTATCTTTTAAAGTAAATCAATTACTTCTCTTTGTAAAATCAAGTAGCAACATTCTTTTCCAATGTTCAAGTTTCTCATTTTAGAAAGGGTTCGTAGTTCATAGTCTTATTCATTTAAGAATATAATTCTCCTTTAAACAACTGAGAAACATAAGCCTTATATGTGAGTAGGATATCTTGTTTATAACAATCTTATTACAAAGACCATGATCTATGAAATATCATTTTGTCTCATCTTAGCTTCTATGCAGATGGAAGTTTCTACCGTTTTAATAATACTTAATTATTCAAAACATTTCCTTTTATTAACGCCGCAGATGGTTTGTCGATACACATTCGATTTCCAAATCAAGAAACATTCTTAAGCCGTTATACCTAACTTCCCATAAAGCTAGTATAACTCTTAAGTTTTCAAAACCAAATATTACTTCTTCTTTCAAAATGATTCAAAAATCTTTTGAAATACTTCAAGTTCTTTATTAACACATAACAAGCCGCTTATAGTTCAAATCGCTACCTTTTCAAGACCACCAAGATTTTCTTACCAACATAAAGTCATTATAAACAACTTCCCATAAAGCCGTTATAACACTTTATGTTTTAAACCAATCAAATCGTTTAGCACACGTATCGTCTACCGCACTACATAGTTCACACATATCATGCTAGAAGAGATAGGAAGAGGTTCACATACCTCGCGACGAGTATCGACTAATAGCAAAACGCTCCAAGTACTTCAAACCGCGGCTACTCCTTAGCCAAGATCGCGCCATACGCGATCTTCAACCTATAAGGCCACAAGGCGCTTATTAACATTTAGATCCCTTCGAGAACATTCTACGTAAAATTCGCAGACTCTCCCCGCAACAACAGAAATCTCCCTCTACCGAGGCCGGCTACCAAGCCAACCGGGGTTATACATCTAACCCTAACGTACAATTTACTCCACTGCACTACTGCAATACACCCTAAGTAATTACGACAAGAATCTTCTTTAAATTCGGGCTTAAGTCGCAAGACATTGCCGTAAGTATTATTCAGCTTAAGTCAAAAGACATTGCCAATAACTACGTTCGATTCTATATATAGTATACTTCAACTATATATTCTAACAATATGTAATTTCCAATTACAATAGAGGACAAGATATTTACCTCAATAAGCCCATAATTATCCAAGTATAAAGTCGATCTGGGCAATCGTTTAGCTCCAACTCCGAGCGCCCAACCCATCTAAACCACCCTTAGAAGTTCTAACCAACTTCTACACAATACTCCAACGGACTATGGAGATTTTCCTAGGGTTTCGGGTTGTGGATCGACTAAGTATAATAGTATTTTCTGGCTTTTCAGATAGTATATCCTGAATACTACAAGGTATATGGCTAAGGTAATTTGGGCATTATAACAATACTTTTGAGAGTATTTCTACCAAGAGGGGTATATATACGAGACAACACCACAAGTGGGTGTATACCTCTACCTACCCCACTGTGGGGTACTCTCGCCAAGGGTGGGAAGGGAACTCTCGCTAAGCCTCACAAGGGGAGAGGACGAGAACAACATGAAAGGAGGAGGGTTTCTAAGACTTAGAACATTTTAGGATGAATAAGTCTTCCAAAGGGGGGGGTATTTATAGTACAAGCCAAGGCCAACCAATGGTCAAGATCTAGCCAAGTGCTATGCAAGTGTAGGGCCAAGATCATGCCAAGTGCACCTTATCCATCTACCCACAAAATATCCTACCAACTACTTGACAAAACTCACCCAAATCGTCCAAGCTTGACCGCCCACACTCCATCAATGAGAGGTGACAAGTGTCGCCTCTCGTTGGTCCAAAATGTTTCGCCTCTCTAAAAATCCGCAAAATAAGAAATGACATAGCCGAAATTCCCTACGAAAGTCGTGGAAAACGCTTTCAAAAACGACTCTAACCGGGTGTTATGCACAAATAAAATTCGGCCAAGCACTTTAAGGCACAAACTTTTCTACGTACGTCCCCGCGTACATACTCTGGAAATACGGGGTATAACAACTAGCTACTAATGCGGGAACATACCGGGCCAATGAGTCGAACTCCACATTGTACTCCCGAATCAGACGCCTGCTCGCCTCAACATCAAAAATCACACCGAGCCCTCCTCATTTGTGGAGGCAAGAAATGTGCCAGGAAGGCCCCCGAAAACTCGTCCCAAACGGCTGGAAGTGCATGCTCTCCCCGGGAAAGCTCCCACGAATCAAACCAATCGACTGCGGTATCACGCAGCCGATGCGAACCAAATGTCACAGACTCAGTCTCTGAAGCCTTGATCACCCGCATGATCCTCTGCAACTGACGGATGAACTCCTGCGGATCATCCTCCGGCCGACCAGTAAAACTCAAAGGGCTACAACTAAGGAAATCCCGTAGCCTCAAATCGCCTCGCGCACTACAGTCTTCTGAATCTGAATCGCTGGCCCACTATCTCATATTCGCCACAACTCGCCAATAATCGGGCCATCTCTCGTGACCATCTCCCGCCTGCATCGCGGACCGAGGCTCAGTATCAGAGTCTCAGCAGCCCACCGCTGCGCTCTAAACTCACAGGCCGGGCGGCGCCGCAAAACTCGCTCAAGCACTACTCGTATCACCGCTCGCGCCTCGCATTCTCTGAATCCCACTAGCGCCTCCTGCCTTGCCTTCGGGCCTCGTTGCCTTTCGCAGGCATAATCGTAAAAACGAAACACGCTGGAGGGTCCAACTTACAACACGCCTCTAAGGCACGATCTCGAATGAGAAGAATGGAAACCAATCCTAAATGTCCTATAGCCTCACGATTATAGATGTGGTGCACAACACACCGATAATCAAGACTCTACTAGACACGGTGCAGAGACACTTTCCGAGGACTAATCGCTCGATACCACTTTGTAACGCCCGAACCGGGCCCACATCGTGCCTTACCCCGCACCCTAGTGATACAACATCGAGAAAACCAATGAAAATAAAACATGAATCATGAAACAAGAGATATAATAAATAAACAAAGCAACCAAAACAATGCCTTTCAAGATATACATAAAACCCGACAGTTTAATCCTTTTACAACCCCGCCACAACAATGCTTCTGCACTTAAGATTTACTGATCGTGGACGGACAGGCCCCGCCATACCCCGAATGTACAAGAACCTACAACTCAGTGGAACACATACCAAAAGATAAGCCTCCGAGAAACGGAGCTTCCCAAAACGCTGAATCGAGATCCTAAGAGCGAGGATCCACGGCCGATGTACCTCTACCGCGGCAGATGAACGCAGCCTCAAGGAGGTCGATAACAGTACCAAGTATGTGAAATCACAACATCAGAATGAAATCATAATAGCTTAAAAGCGTGAGACATGTATGATAACCAAAATACAAGATGCAACATAAAATAATAAGTCGTGACTCACGCCTCAAAGTCACTACTCAAATATAACTATGGGTCTCACGCCCATACATCCATCATGTTCGCATCATGGCCGCATGCCCCGAATATCGCCTCTGTAGACATGTCCATGATGCAACACATAACAAGGCCGCACGGCCACATGCCCCGGAATCGCGACGTGTAGACATGCCCATGTACCTCAATAACAATATACGGGTGGTCAACCCCGCCGCAGCCACATGCCCCGAATCTTCGTGACGGTAGACACGTCCATGTTGCAATAACCATATATCGGTAATCAACCCGCCGCATGGCCGCATGCCCCCGGAATACTGCATCGGTGTAGACATGTCCATGTGATATCAACAACAAGACAGTAATCAAAATGGAAACATACCCGTGGAATTCTCCATCACCGCCAAAGACGCCCCAAGAAGTTCTCAACAAGTCAACCGCCTCTATCGAGACGCAGAATACGTAGTACCACACTTGTACAACAAAGGCCATCATCACAAGCATAGGCAAGTTTCACAACAACAAGCATAGGCAAGTTTCACAACAACAAGCATAGGCAAGTTTCACAACAACTCAAAGTACTTCCATTTATACCAAAGTCCGGTTTTAACCCCAAAGTACTACATACGTTAAGTTCTTTTAAAAGAGATCCATTACTTTTATAAAAGTCACCCGATACCGTAGTATTAGAATGACCAACCCACATTCCTTTTCAAAATCAAGTAACAACATTCTTTTCCTAAGTTCCGGTTTGCCTAGTTTCAATTACTCAAGCTTCTCATTTTCAAATGGTTTCATAGTTCCCAAACTTAATCACTGATTCCTTTTAGAACAATTGAGTAATATATGTCTCACGTGAGAGTAGGTTATTCTTGTTTACAACATTCTTATTACATGACCATGATCTAGAAAATGTATATCATTTTGTCTCATCTTAGTTTCTATGCAGATGGAGGTTTCTACCGGTTTTAATACAATTCATCATTATTCAATACATTTTCCTTTATTAACGCTGCGGTGGTGCTGTCGATACACATTCTCGATTTCCAAATCAAGAAACATTATCCCTTTAAATAACACCAAGTACTCATTACTCACGAATGAGGTTTCACACAAACATTCACATTAGAACAAATAAGTTAAGTCTCTTATCTTATAAGATCAAGTCTCTTAACTTCTAACATCAGTAAACCATTTTCTTTACCTCTCTTAAGACATTATACCTAACTCCCCATAAAGCTTAGTATAACTCTTTTTAAAACCTTTTAAAACCAAGTGTTACTCTCCCTTCAAAAACGATTTATAAATCTTTTGAAATACATCAAGTCCTTTATTATAACAAGCCAGTTATAATTCTCATCAGTTACCTTTTTTAAAACCACAAAGTATTTTCTTACCTACATAAAGCTGTTATAACCAACTTCCCATAAAGCCGTTATAACACTTTATGTTTTAAGAACAATCAAACACAGTTAACACATGTACGTCTACCGTACTTACATAGTTCACACATACCTCGCGACGATTGTCGACTAAATAGCAAAACGCTCCAAGTACCTCAAACCGCCGGCTACTCCTTAAGCCAAGTGGATCACTCCACACGTAGTACTTCAACCTATAAGGCCACAAGGCGCTTATTAACATCTAGATCTCAACGTTCCATAATCTACGTAAAATTCGCAGACTTCTCACACAAGCAAATCTCCTTCTATCGAGGCCACTAAGCCAACCGAGGGGTTTTACACGCCTAACCGGACGTGTAAAATTCTACTACACAGTAATACTACACAAGTCTCATCTGATCCGAGAATTACAGCTTCGATTCTTAATTCTTCAGCTTAAGTCAAAAGACATCACACAAGATTAAGTATAGTTCTATATATAGTATACTTCAACTATATATTCAAACATGTAATTTCCAATTACAATAGAAGGACAGTAGTGTTTACCTCGATAAGCCCAAAATTATCCAAGTATAAAGTCGATCCTGAGCAACGCTTAGCTCCTACTCCGAGCGCTCCAAACAACCCTTAGAAGTATAATCGTATTTTCTGGGCTTTGTATGAGTGTAACCTTGGGAATACTACAAGGTATTTGGGCCAAGGTATTTGGACATTATAACAATATTAGGAGAGTATTTCTATACCACAACAAGGGGTATTATACGAAAGCAACTAGGCTAGGGGGGGGGGGTACCCCACGGCCAAGGCACCACAAAGGGGGGAGGGGTGGCCTCTCGGCCAAGGCTCACTCAAGGGGGGGGGGGTAGTGTGGCGGACGAATTGCTCACAAGAGGGAGGGAGTATTTTTCTTGGAATTTCACAAGTGTGGATGAAGAATAACTCTTGCATTAGAGGGGTATTTATAGCAAAACCAAAAGCCAACCAATGGCCAAGATCCTTCCAAGTGTATAGCAAGTGTAAGGCCAAGATCAAGCCAAGTGCACCCTAACCCCTACTCCACAAAACATGGCACAAAACAAGCCACAAAACAAGGCACAAAACCATGAACCAATCGGCCAAGGCCAAGCCTCCTCTTTGTCGTCCAATGAGGGTGACAAGTGTCACCCTCCCGTTGGTCCAAAAATGTTCCGTCGCTCGGAAAAATCCGCAAAAATACTAAATGACATAGCCGGAATTTTCCCAACGTAAGCTGTGGAAACGTTTCGTCAGAAAACGACTCTAATCGGCACTTGTGCCCAAATTTCGAATCCAATGCCTATCTTAAGGCTCAAATTTCGTACGTACGTCCATACGTACATACTCTGGAAAAACGGGGTATAACACATACATCAGAGTAACCAACGGAATACAAAACAAGACATGAAACAATATAGAATGAGAACAGTTTATCCAAGTAAAGATCGCCTTTCGGCATGTATATATACATGTTTGAACAGTTACATTCCTTTTACAAACCTGCCCACAACAGTACTACATACCTCTAAGAATGTTATAACAACTATGATAGGACAGGGCCCCGCCATACCCCTGAATATACAAGAACCTACAACTCAGGGAAACATACCAAAAGATAAGCCTCCGGAGAAACGGAGCTTCCCAATACGAATCATGATCCTATGGCGAGGATCAACAACCGTGTACCTACCGCTGCAGATGAACGCAGCCCAAGGCGAGGTCGACAACAGTACCAAGTATGTGAAACTGAAAATACTATAAACGAAATCATAACAGTCTAAAATAAAACAGGAGACATGTATGATAACAAAACTACAGTTCACAACATAAAAGCAGTCATGTCAAGTCAGGGACTCACGCCCTCAAAGTCATCCCTCATGCCCGTGGAACTCCTTCCTTACTGCCGGCAGTCTAGGTATAAATCGTATGATACGTATAACGTGTCTCGGCCCATCTCATGGACTCGGTGTCGGATCGTATGGAATACATTCCCGACCCATCTCATGGACTCGGTATCGTGTGAAATACATTCCCGGTTCATCCCATGAATGCGGTGTCGTGTGAAATACATTCCCGGTTCATCCCATGAACGCGGTGTTGAGTGAAATACATTCCCGGTTCATCCCATGAACACGGTGTCGAGTGGAATACATTCCCGGTTCATCCCATGAACGCGGTGTCGAGTGGAATACATTCCCGGTTCATCCCTTGAACGCGGTGTCGAGTGGAATACATTCCCGGTTCATCCCATGAACGCGGTGTCGAGTGGAATACATTCCCGGTTCATCCCATGAACGCGGTGTCGAGTGGAATACATTCCCGGTCCATCCCATGGACGCGGTATAGAATCGACCATAACATTTAAACGCTCTTTTAAGACAGATTAAGATAATACCATGCTTTCCTTTTAAATCAACTAAGGCAATATTATGCCCTCCTTTTTAAACCAAAACACTTTCCTTTTTAAAGTCAAGTAACAACATTTTTTTCCAAAAGTTCAAGTTGCCTAATTTCAAATACTCAAGTCTTTTAGTTTCGAAAGATTTCATAGTTCATAGACTTAATCAAATAACGTAATCTTTTTTAAAACAATTGAATAACGTATTCCTTATGTGTGAGTAGGTTATTTTTGTTTATAACAATCTTATTAAAGCAGCCATGATCTAGGAAATGTAATACAATTTTGTCTTATCTTAGCTTCTATGCAGATGGAGGTTTCTACTGGTTTTAATATAATTATTATTGTCAATACATTTTCCTTTATTAACGCTGCAGTGGTTCGTTCGATACTTATTCTCGTTTCCGAAATCAGTAAAACATTATCCTTTAAAAACCAAGTACTCATTACTCACGAATGAGGTTTCACACTTTTTAACAAAATTCATATCAATTCAATTAAGTCAAGTCTCTTATCTTTTAAGATCAAGTCTCTTAACTTCTAAAATCAATAAACCATTCTTTTTATCTCTCTTAAGTCGTTATACCTAACTTCCCATAAAGCTAGTATAACTCTTAAGCTTTCAAAACCAAGTATTACTCTTCTTTCAAAAACGATTCTTAATTCCTTTGAAATACTTCAAGATTCTTATTATTTAAAACTCAAGTCAAAAGACATCGAAGTAAAACCACGTTCAGTTAACACACGTACGTCTACCGTACTATAGATATTCTTTTAAATTATCATGCTCAAGAGGATAGGAAGAATCACATACCTCGCGACGATTATCGACAATTAGCAAATAGATCCAAAGTAATGTAATTCTGCTAACCTTTTCCACCCTTAGAGTAGAATACGCTACTCGCAGTACTTCAACCTATAACGGTCATATAAGTCTATCAACGTCTAGACTACTCTGTAGAATAATTCTAGATACAAGATTCCTTATTCTATGGAAAATTGGGCGACTTCCTACCACAAATTACACAAGTCTCATCAGAATACAAATCCTATGTAAGTACAGTTCAATTCTCTTCTTATATACCTTCCTCAGATATAACTTATACTCAATTCTACACTTCTACAATATGTAATCTCCAATTACAATAGAAGGACAAGATTATTTACCTCGACAAGCCCAAAATTATCCAAGTTTAAAAGTCGATCCTGAGCAAGGTTTAGCTCCTATTCTCAGACGCTCCATTCGCTCCAAGAAACCCTTAGAAGTTCTACACAACTTCTACTTAATACTTCAACCAACTATGAAGATTTTCCTGTGGTTTCGTTTAGTGACTAAAGGAAGTATAGTTTTATTTTCCGGGCATTTAGTATAGAGGTAACTTTGGGAATACTACAAGGTATTTAGGTCAAGGTATTTTGGAATAGTAACAACACTTGGAGAATACTTTTCTACCAAGGGGGGGGGGGGGTATTTCGGCTAGTACTACTAGGAAGGGGGTAGTTTCGAGGGCTTCTCAAATGGGAGGGAAGTTGGGACGAGAACTTCACTGGGAGAGGGTTTTGAGACTTGGAAAAATGTTTAAGGGATGAAGATTTGGTCTTGCACTTGAGGGGTATTTATAGAACCACCAATGGTCTAGATTAAGGCAAGTGGAGGGAAAGTGGATGGTGGAGATTTGGACAAGTGTTGTGTGGGTCCCACCTTATCTATCTACCCACAAAATATCTAGCAAACATTGACCAAATGTTTTAGGCCACAAAAATGAAAAAAACGTGCCAAACAATTCGACCACTTGACCGCCCACTTGAGGGTGACACTTGTCGCCCTCTCGTTGGTCCAAAATATTTCATCTCTCGGAAAAATCCGCAAAAATTATAAATGTCGCAACCGTAATTTTCTCTTCGCAAGGTCCGGAAAACTTTTCGTCGGAAAACAATTCTTTTCGCTAGTTGTGCACAATTTCGTCCCTTATGCCTACTCAAGGCTTGAACTTTTGTACGTACGCCCTTACGTACATACTCTGGAAATACGGGGTATAACATTCTCCCCTCCTTAGAAACATTCGTCCCGAATATTCCTTCTCAAGACAGATAACGATAAAGTTCCTCTTTAACTTAAACAGTTTGCAAATGCCACACATGGCCACAATACAACACGCGCAAATACTTAAATCCAAGTCCACAAGGAATCACCTCTAGCATCACAAAAGCTCTCACCATGGTCTAAAAGATATTCCCTTCGCACCTTTACTTCGCAAAAGTAATGATCATTTCTATTTTCTCAGCACATGTTCACTTCTTTCCTTACTCGTCGTACTCTTCTCGAACACTTGAACTCTTTCTAGTATACGTACCATACTTCAGTCATCACTACAGTTTCTAAAATCTTTGGAGTCACTACCTCCAAACTTGGTCATCATACTAGCCTCGAATTCCTTCAAGGCCATTCCCGGCCTTCACGATCCGATTCTGGTCGAACACGTCCATGAACTCATACAGTGGTTATCTAAACTTGGGCCTAGCGCCCTCGTGACCCTACCACCTGGCGGGACCACCTCGAACTGACCCCACCACATTACAGGTCGCGGGTTGACCCGCGATCGGTCCTCAACCCGACCCGCTATCGCGCCAAACTCTTGTTCCCCCGATCCGGAACAATCTTACTAATTAAGTCACGAAAACCTAGTGGTCTTCTTAGCTCAACTACCCTCTTTCATTTCATACCACTCAGGGACTTATCACACAAAAATATTTCACGCATACTATGCACTCCGATAAAGGTCAACATAAACATAAATCTTTTACCCAAGATGGCCTCGCGTCTAAGGTCTCTACATATAAAACTCTAAGGATCACACTTTTCATATCCCTAATCTTACCCTTTTTACTAACCATGATTTCTAATCACAAGTTAACATACTGCTATCTGAACATAATACTTAGCACTTCATTATAACATCAACGCATACTAGTCTCTAGAGGGGTAAGAATATACCTGTATCTACCGCTTCCCTCTAATCATAGGCCTGCCCTGTCGGGCGCATAGCTGTAGAAGGCGATGAACCTGCCACTGACCCGGTAGGCTGAGTCATTCTGCCTGCATCCTTCCTATAAGCACAGTCTCTCGTCACATGGCCCTGACGGCCGCAGGTGAAACAAGCACCAGTAAAAAGACGACATTACTGAGGGGGACATGAATCCTGCTGGCTAGAACCCATGTATATCTGTAAACCAGAAGCCCTGGAGCTCTGACCAGCTCCCGAATACCCCGAACGTCCTGAAGACTGTGGAGGACCACTCTGTACTAGCGGAGGTACATAACTAACTCGCCGGCGGATTCGCCTCGAAAGTTACCAAAGGACCTCGCTGCTCGCCTCTTCTGCTGATCTCGGTCATTCCGTCGACCTCTCCGCTCCTCACATCCAAGTGCATAAGCCTGCATGCGGGTAATGTCCATGCCCGGCTGAAGAGCTACACCCGAACAAGCCTCTGCCAAGTAGTCATCGAGCCCTGGCGTGGCGGTGCACTCGCCCTCCATGTCGCTACTAATGCGGGACGCATCGAGCTAATGAGTCAAACTCACATTGTACTCCCGAACCAGACGCCCGCGCTTTAACGCTAAAAACTGGCCCGAGCCCTTCTCATCTGTGGAGGCAAGAAATGTGCAAGAAATGCCTCGAAATCGCCCCATACGGCCGGAAGTGCATACTCTCCCGATAGCTCACGAATCAAACCACGATCGGCAGATCACGCAGCCGATGCGAACCTAAGACCACCGACTCGGTCTCCAAGCCTTGATCACTCATGATCCGTCAGAACTTTCGGATGAACTCCGTGGATCATCCTCGGGCCTCGACCAGTAATCTGGCGGGCTACAACTCGAAAGTCCCGTAGCCTCAAACTATCCGATCTCGGGTGAACCATGGGTACTATTGAACCGAATCGCCGTGATCCATCTTATCCTCATGTTCGCCACGATCTTGGCCAAGAATCGGGCTCTCTTTGTACCCCAACTCCTCTCGCCTGTGCCGGACCGAGGCTCGTGTATTGTGGTCTCAGCAGCCATCGCTGCGCTCTAAACTCTGTTGGGGCGGCGTCGCAAAACTCGCCGTCAAGCACTATCTCGGGTAATGACCGCTCGCGCCTCGTACTGTCAGATCCTACTAGCGCCTTCTGCGCTTGCCCATCTGCGGGTTGCCGCTTGCGCGAGGCATAATCGTAAAAACGAAATACGCCGAGGGTCCAACTTATAACACGCCTCTAAGGCACGATCTCGTAATGAGAAGAATGGAAACCAATCCTAAATGTCTCGCAGCCTCACGATTATAGATGTGGTGCACAACACATCGATAATCAAGACTCTACTAGACACGGTCTGTAGACACTTTCCGAGGATTAATCGCTCACGATACCACTTTTGTCACTACCCAACCTCGCCCGTGACTGGTGCCTTACCCGGGCACCCAAGTAGACATACATCAGAGTAACCAGCGGAATACAAAACAAGACATGAAACAATATAGAATGAGAACAGTTTATCCAAGTAAAGATCGTCTTTCGGCATGTATATATACATGTTTGAACAGTTACATCCCTTTTACAAACCTGCCCACAACAGTACTACATACCTCTAAGAATGTTATAACAACTATGATGGGACAGGGCCCCGCCATACCCCTGATTGTACAAGAACCTACAACTCAGGGAAACATACCAAAAGATAAGCCTCCGGAGAAACGGAGCTTCCCAATACGCTGAACTGTGATCCTATGAGCGAGGATCAACAACCGGTGTACCTCTACCTGCGGCATGAACGCAGCCCCCCGAAGGAGGTCAGTACAACAGGTACC
This sequence comes from Przewalskia tangutica, assembly GCA_029844215.1. Lineage (NCBI taxonomy): Eukaryota > Viridiplantae > Streptophyta > Magnoliopsida > Solanales > Solanaceae > Przewalskia > Przewalskia tangutica. Next base: position 21,351,235 of record CM056733.1, read on the forward strand.
AAGTATGTGAAACTGAAAATATTATAAACGAAATCATAACAGTCTAAAATAAAACAGGAGACATGTATGATAACAAAACTACAGTTCACAACATAAAAGCAGTCATGTCAAGTCAGGGACTTACGCCCTCAAAGTCATCCCTCATGCCCGTGGAACTCCTTCCTCACTGCCGGCAGTCTAGGTATAAATCGTATGATACGTATAACGTGTCTCGGCCCATCTCATGGACTCGGTGTCAGATCGTATGGAATACATTCCCGGCCCATCTCATGGACTCGGTATCGTGTGAAGTATTTTCCCGGTTCATCCCATGAACGCGGTGTCGTGTGAAATACATTCCCGGTTCATCCCATGAACGCGGTGTCGAGTGAAATACATTCCCGGTTCATCCCATGAACGCGGTGTCGAGTGGAATACATTCCCGGTTCATCCCATGAACGCGGTGTCGAGTGGAATACATTCCCGGTTCATCCCATGAATGCGGTGTCAAGTGGAATACATTCCCGGTTCATCCCATGAATGCGGTGTCGAGTGGAATACATCCCCGGTTCATCCCATGAACGCGGTGTCGAGTGGAATACATTCTCGGTTCATCCCATGAACGCGGTGTCGAGTGGAATACATTCCCGGTCCATCTCATGGACGCGGTATAGAATCGACCATAACATTTAAACGCTCTTTTAAGACAGATTAAGATAATACCATGCTTTCCTTTTAAATCAACTAAGGCAATATTATGCCCTCCTTTTTAAACCAAAAAACTTTCCTTTTTAAAGTCAAGTAACAACATTTTTTTCCAAAAGTTCAAGTTGCCTAATTTCAAATACTCAAGTCTTTTAGTTTCGAAAGATTTCATAGTTCATAGTCTTAATCAAATAACGTAATATTTTTTAAAACAATTGAATAACGTATGTCTTATGTGTGAGTAGGTTATTTTTGTTTATAACAATCTTATTAAAGCAGCCATGATCTAGGAAATGTAATACAATTTTGTCTTATCTTAGCTTCTATGCAGATGGAGGTTTCTACTGGTTTTAGTATAATTATTATTGTCAATACATTTTCCTTTATTAACGCTGCAGTGGTTCGTTCGATACTTATTCTCGTTTCCGAAATCAGTAAAACATTATCCTTTAAAAACCAAGTACTCATTACTCACGAATGAGGTTTCACACTTTTTTGAACAAAATTCATATCAATTCAATTAAGTCAAGTCTCTTATCTTTTAAGATCAAGTCTCTTAACTTCTAAAATCAATAAACCATTCTTTTTATCTCTCTTAAGTCGTTATACCTAACTTCCCATAAAGCTAGTATAACTCTTAAGCTTTCAAAACCAAGTATTACTCTTCTTTCAAAAACGATTCTTAATTCCTTTGAAATACTTCAAGATTCTTATTATTTAAAACTCAAGTCAAAAGACATCGAAGTAAAACCACGTTCAGTTAACACACGTACGTCTACCGTACTATAGATATTCTTTTAAATTATCATGCTCAAGAGGATAGGAAGAATCACATACCTCGCGACGATTATCGACAATTAGCAAATAGCTCCAAAGTACTGTAATCCTGCTAGCCTTTTCCACCCTTCGAGTAGAATACGCTACTCGCAGTACTTCAACCTATAACGGTCATATAAGTCTATCAACGTCTAGACTACTCTGTAGAATAATTCTAGATACAAGATTCCTTATTCTATGGAAAATTGGGCAAGACTTCCTGCCCACAAATTACACAAGTCTCATCAGAATACAATCTATGTAAGTACAGTTCAATTCTCTTCTTATATACCTTCCTTGTATATAACTTATACTCAATTCTACACTTCTACAATATGTAATCTCCAATTACAATAGAAGGACAAGATTATTTACCTCGACAAGCCCAAAATTATCCAAGTTTAAAAGTCGATCCTGAGCAAGGTTTAGCTCATATTCTGTACGCTCCAATTCGCTCCAAGAAACCCTTAGAAGTTCTACACAACTTCTACTTAATACTTCAACCAACTATGAAGATTTTCCCTAGGGTTTCGTTTAGTGACTAAAGGAAGTATAGTAGTATTTTCCGGGCTTTTAGTATAGAGGTAACTTTGGGAATACTACAAGGTATTTGGGTCAAGGTATTTTGGAATAGTAACAACACTTGGAGAATACTTTTCTACCTAGGGGGGGGGGGGGTATTTCGGCTAGTACTACTAGGAAGGGGGGGTAGTTTCGGCCGAGGGCTTCTCAAAGGGGGAGGGGAAGTTGGGACGAGAACTTCACTAGGGGAGAGGGGTTTTGAGACTTGGAAAAATATTTAAGGGATGAAGATTTGGTCTTGCACTTGAGGGGTATTTATAGAACCACCAATGGTCTAGATTAAGGCAAGTGGTGGGCAAGTGGATGGTGGAGATTTGGACAAGTGTTGTGTGGGTCCCACCTTATCTATCTACCCACAAAATATCTAGCAAACATTGACCAAATGTTTTAGGCCACAAAAATGAAAAAAACGTGCCAAACAATTCGGCCACTTGACCGCCCACTTGAGGGTGACACTTGTCGCCCTCTCGTTGGTCCAAAATATTTCATCTCTCGGAAAAATCCGCAAAAATTATAAATGTCGCAACCGTAATTTTCCCTTCGCAAGGTCCGGAAAACTTTTCATCGGAAAACAATTATTTTCGCTAGTTGTGCACAATTTCGTCCCTTATGCCTACTCAAGGCTTGAACTTTTGTACGTACGCCCTTACGTACCTACTCTGGAAATACGGGGTATAACAGAGGAATACCTCATGCGGGTCCACACGACCTATGCGGGTGAAATAGTCAGAGGAGTAGGATTGCTTAATGATACTGCGGGCGGGTGGTCCTGCTTTGATCGCGAGCTTCCTATTTTTATGTTGTAAGTATACTTTTGATTACTCTCATTGTTAGTAAGGCACTGTGTACTGTTAATTGAGTTATCATACCATCTCGCTTTATTATAGACTTATGATTTCATTACGCATTTTCGGCCACATATTTGGTACATGTTGATCGACCTCCTTCGAGGCTGCGTCACGCCGCAGTAGTCTGAGTTGTTGATCCTCGCTCTTAGGATCATTGTTCACCGTTGAGAAGCTCCTTTATTCCGAGGCTTATCCTCAGTATTGCGGTTGTTGTACATTCGTGGGTATGGTGGGGCCCCTGTCCCGCTGAGTTGTTATTCTTAGAGGTCTGTAGTCACATTGTGGTTTGGGTTGTAAAGAAAAAAATGTACTATTTTATTTGTATAGTTTACGGAAGGTGGCCTTATCGGCTAGCCTGTTGTTATTTTACGTTTAAGCATTTTATCAGTTGTGTATGTTCCGCTTCTATTCTCTGATGTATACCGAAAGGGGTGCCCAGGTAGGGCACCAATCGCGGGCCCGGGGTCGGGTCGTGACACCTAGTCACTCTCTGCGTCCTACCAGCAGCTCCTACTGCTGCCTTGCCCTTCTGGGCTATTGTTGCCTTCCGTTGAGGCATAACTGATACACAAGATTATGTCAGAGGGAGATCAACCTAATAACATTGCTCTACTGCACGATCTCATATTGAGAAGAATGGAAACCAACCCTAAATATCCTGTAGCCTCCTGATTATAGGTGTGGTGCACAACACACCGATAAGCAAGACTGTACTAGACACGGTCTGTCACGACCCGACCCCGGGCCGCGACTGGTGCCCTACCTGGGCACCCTTCTAATCATACAACATAATAAACTGCGGAAGATAAATAACACTTTTTTTTAAACCAAGGCCAAGCCGATAAGGCTGCCATAATCATAAAAATTACCCGAAAGGGTCTACACTGTTTAACAATGTAAAAACAACTCTAGCCAGTCCAGCCCACAGATGAATACAGACCTCTAAGATTTGAACAAATACTATGACGGGACAAGGCCCCGCCGTACCCCTGAATATACATAGCCATGACAACTCCGGAACATTGGAGCCATCTCAAAATGCTGAATCAGGATCCTAAGCTCGCGGATCCACAACTGTGTACCTAAACCTGCGGACATGAACGCAGCCCGGCGGGTCGATAACAACAATTTAATATGGAACGGAAAATAAGGTACAGTAAACAAATCATAACTGTACAAAAGAATGACAGGGGCAAGTATAAAAAGGGTAAATACCAGATCCTACCGTGTCATTACCATCTCGTGAACTTAATCGTACCTCATTATCTTTTCCCATTTTTACATAAAAGTTATAGTCACATTCTTACGTACATGCTTAGGAAATACATAAAAGTTATAGTCACATTCTTACGTACATGCTTAGGAAAAACCGTCAAGTTCATTACCATATAACTTACTTACCTTGCATAACATAATCCGACCCTTTATGGAGGGACGCCTATACTGCCCGGCCCAATCTGGGACGCGATAAAGTCACATAGTCTGCCCATAAAGGTATACTGCCCGGCCCATTCCTGGGACGCGATAATGTCATATAGTCTGCCTATAAAGGTATCTTGCGGCCCATTCACGACGCGATAATGTCATATAGTCTGCCCATAAAGGTATACTGCCCGGCCCATTTCTGGGACGCGATAATATCACATAAGTCTGCCCATAAAGGTATACTGCATAAAAATAAGAGGCTCACGATCAAAGCAGGGTCCCTCGCCTGCAGTATCGATAAGCAATCCTACTCCTGGGACTATTTCACCCGCATAGGTCCTGTGGACCCGCATGAGGTATTCCTCGCATAGGATGTACCCGCCCGCATGGGAGTATTTCACCCGCATAAGCCCATAAGGACTCGCATGAGGTATTCCTCGCATCATGGGTAGCAAATCCACTAATGTGGTATAACGTCTTGGGGGTTTACCCCTCATTTATACTCTTACCCTGAAGCAGGTGGTATAACGTCTTGGGGATTTAACCCTCATTTATACTCTTACCCTGGAGAAGGTGGTATAACGTCTTGGGGGTTTACCCCTCATTTATACGCTTACCCTAACTCAACCGGCCATCATACATAACATAAGCCCTACCGGCTTATCATACATCATATAAGCACTACCGACTTATCATACATAACATAAGCACTACCGACTTATCATACATAACATAAGCACCACCGGCTTATCATACATTATATAGGTAAGTTAAGAAATCCCCTAACTTCTTATTAGCTTGTTCATATACACTCTCATTTTTGTTTACTTAAGACACTAACGTGTCATTATAAAATCCGGGAATTTAACCCAACGTACTACGTGCCTCTACTCCTTTAAAATGATTCTCTTTCAAATAAAACTTCCAAGATACTAATAACCGTAGTATCAAGTCATATCTACTTCTTACGACAAGTCACAATACCTTTTAGAAATACATTTATAGGCTTCTAAATCAAGTGACTTCTTTCTTTAAAACCTTAAGCAATTGGTACCTTTAAAACAATTTGCCCTTCTTTATTTCAAATCATTTTTTTGCTTACATTACTGAAGAAAACCATTCTTTTAATCTTCCATAAAGTTGTTATAACCAACTTCCCATAAAGCCGTTATAACTCTTTATGTCTTAGACAAATTCATTCCTTTTATGACCAAGAAACTTATACTTTCAATTCAAATCACATAGCTTTCAAAATACTTCAAGTCTCTTAACTTTTAAGAAAACAAGTTTCTTAACTTAGAATATCAAGCTTCTTAACTTTAGAAATCAAGTTTCTTAACTTTTAAAACAATTCATTTCTTCCTTTAAGAATCAAGTCCCATAACTTGAAAAAATAAAGTCTCTTAACCTTTTAAGAATTGAGGTTCATAGTCTTAAAACTTCATACGTAAATTCTTATAAATTAAGTAACATATACCTTGGTGCGTTGTGAATGAGTTATACTTATTTATAACGATCTTAATCGAGTAGCCATGATCTAGAAAATGTAATACAATTTTGTCTTATCTTAGCTTCTATGTAGATGGAGAATTCTACTCATTTTAACTTAATTGATTGTCATTACATTTTCCTTTATTAACGCTGCAGTGTCTTGTTCGATTCTTATTCTCATTTGTGCCGTAACTTAGCCAAGTCAACTTGGCTCCAAATACCTCCTAACGACTCTTACCGACATCCCCCATAAGCCTTGGTAAGAACTTAGGATAACTTAGACATAACCTTTACGTAGTGTCACGACCCGACCTCGGGCCCGTGACTGGTGCCTTACCCCGGGCACCCTAGTGATACAATCATCAAAGAAAATCAGCGGAAATAAAAAACTTAAGCATGAAACAATACATAAAATAAGCAATAGGCTAACCAAAACGGTTACCTTCCTGTATATATAAATACCAACACGAACGGTTAAATCCCTTACAAACCCTGCCAACAACGATTACTGGACTTAAGAATGTAACCACAACTATGACGGACAGGGCCCCGCCATACCCCTGAATGTACAAGTACCTACTATGACAGGGGACTATACCAAAGATAAGCCTCCGGAGAAACGGAGCTTCCCAAAACGCTGAACTGTGATCCTATGAGCGAGGATTAACAACCGGTGTACCTCTACCTGCGGCATGAACGCAGCCCCGGCGAGGTCGATCTAACAGTACCAAGTATGTGAAATCAAATATAAATGAAATCATAATAGTCTATATAAAGCAGGAGACATGTATGATAACCAAACTACAGTACACAACATATAAGCAGTCAGGTCTAGTCGGGGACTCACGCCCTCAAGTCATCACTCATGCCCGTGGAATTCCTTCCTCACTGCCGGCAGTCTATGACATAAATCATACTCATGTGACGCGCCCGTGACATCCTACCTCACTGTCGGCGTACACATATACAATACATATATATATACCTCCTGCCCGTGGAATCCTCCATCACTGCCGGCAGCCGTAGGTGTAACATATAACCATGTGACCCGCCAGTGGCATCCTACCTCACTGTCGGCGTACACATATATAACATATATATATATATATATATATATAATACGCGGCCGCATGTCCCGGAATCCCTCATCGGTGTAACATGGCCATAACGTGCCCTCGGCATCCCTCATCGCAGGTGCAGGTCTTCATGGGGAGCTAGCCCATGGAATAATGATCGCATATACCATGCCCCCGGAATCCCTCATCGGTGTAGACAGGTCTTCATGGGGAGCTAGCCCATGGAATAATAGTAATGGTCACATGCCCCTAATCCTCATCGGTGTAGACATGCCCACGTGACAATAATAATATCACCGAGTTAAACCCGCTGCATGGCCGCATGCCCCCGGAATCCCTCATCGGTGTAGACATGTCCATGTGATAATAACAATGGAAGCATACCCGTGGAATCCTCTGTCACGGCCGGTACATCCAATGAAACGTATGGGCATCTAACCCGCATCCTGGTCGCATGCCCCGGCATCTCTCATCGGTATAAGCATGGCCAAGATCAAGCAAAATGGAAGCATTGTTACACCCCGTATTTACAGGATATGTTTTAAGAACGTAAGTAAGAACTCACAAGTGTTAAGATTTGAGACTTGTAAAAATTTATCGGAAATATGAAATTGTCGGAAATCGTATTATTTTGACGAATGGGAGGGCGACACGTGTCACCCCCCTTAAATGATGCCTTGGACGAAATCTAGCAAGGGCTAAATGGTCATTGGACCTTTGTTGCAAGACAAGTCTTGCAAGTGTGAGCTTGAGAAAATTGACCAAAGTCAAAGGTCCCACAAGCCTTGATATTTAATAAGAGATCATCCTAGCCACCCAATTGTACACATCTTGACCCTCCATGTCCCTTTATAATACTACTAGTAGTGAGACAAGTTCCATACTTAGCCATATTTGCACAAAAATTGAAGAACATAGAAGGGAAGCTCTCGGGTTCCTCTTGGAAGAAAAGGAAAAATCTTTGATCCTTGTTCTTTTAGCTCCCCACTTTAAAACAAGGTTCTTGAGGGTAGTGTAAGCATATCTCAATAGAAAAATCTTGGAAAAAGGTAGTTTACGGGTTAGTCGCAAAGCGGAAACCTAGTTGTCTTTCTAGGTTTTGCTTAGAAGTTGAAGTGGTTTGTTCGATACTTATTCTCATTTCCGACATGTTATACCCCGTATTTCCAGAGTATGTATGTGAGGGCGTACGTACAAAAGTTTAAGCATTAATTAGGCAAAGGGACGAAATTGTGCACAACTAGTGAAAAAGATTTGTTTTTCCGGCGGAAAATTTTCCGAACCTTGTAAGGGAATTTTGCGTGTTCAATAATTTAATTTATGCGGATTTTTCCGAGAGATGAAATATTTTGGACCAACGAGAGGGCGACACTTGTCACCCTCAAGTGGACGACATTGTGGGCAATTGTTTGGCACGTTTTTGTCAAGAAAAAGGCATTGAACATTGGTCAAGGTTAGGTAGGATATTTTGTGATATTTATGGAGTAGATGGATAAGGTTACACTTGCCCAAATCCCCACCCTCCACTTGCCCTCCACTTGCCTTAATCTTGGCCCTTGGTAGTCCTATAAATACCCCCCCCCCTTAGTTGAAGACTTCTTCATCCACAAAATAATTCTAAGTCTTAAAATCCTTCCCCCTCCCTCTTGAAGCTCTCGTCCAAACCACCCTCCCCTCGAGAAGGCCCTCCAAGTACCTCCCTCTTGATAGTTCTCGTGAAATACCCCCCCCCCTTGGTAGAAAAGTATTCTCCAAGTATTGTTACAATTCCAAAATACCTTAGCCCAAATACCTTGTAGTATTCCAAAGTTATTTCAATACTAAGAGCCCGGAAATACTACTATACTTTCTTTAGTCACAAAACGAAACCCTAGGGAAAAATCTTCATAGTGGTTGAAGTATTAAGTAGAAGTTGTGTAGAACTTCTAAGGGTTTCTTGGAGCGAATTGGAGCGCACGGATTAGGAGCTAAACGTTGTTCAGGATCGACATTTAAACTTGGATAATTTTGGGCTTAACGAGGTAAATAATCTTATCCTTCTATTGTAATTGGAGATTACATATTGTAGAAGTTTAGAATTGGGTATAAGATGTATAGAAGGATGGTATAAGAGAAGAGAATTGAACTGTAATTACATAGGACTGTATTACAGTAGACTTGTGTATTTTGACGGGTAGGGAAGTGCTGCCCGATTTTCCGTAGCAATAAGAACCTTCTGCTTAGAATATTCTACAGAGTAGTCTAGACGTTGATAGACGTATTTGACTATTATAGGTTGATACTCTGCGACATATTCGACTTGGCAGGTGGATTTCGCCGAGGAGGTATGTGATTCTTCCTATCCTCTTGAGCATGATATTTTAAAAAGAATATATATAGTACGGTAGACGTACGTGTGTTAACTGAACGTGGTTTTACTTCGATGTCTTTTGACTTGAGTTTTAAATAATAAGAATCTTGAAGTATTTCAAAAGAATTAAGAATCCTTTTTGAAAGAAGAGTAATACTTGGTTTTAAAAGCTTAAGAGTTATACTAGCTTTATGGGAAGTTAGGTATAACGACTTAAGAGAGTTAAAAGGAACGGTTTACTTAATTGTTTATGAAAGCCTTGTATTAATTTCGGAAATGAGAATAAGTATCGAACAAACCACTGCAGCGCTAATAAAGGAAAATGTATTGACAAATTGAGTATTATTAAAACCAGTAGAAACTTCCATCTGCATAGAAGCTAAGATAAGACAAAATTGTATTACATTTCCTAGATCATGGCTGCCTTAATAAGATTGTTATAAACAAGAATAACATACTCACACATAAGTCATATGTTACTCAAATTGTTTTAAAAAAGGAGATTACGTTATTAAGTGTTTAAAACTATGATCTATGAATCTTTTGAAAATAAGAGACTTGATCTTAAAAGATAAGAGACTTGACTTAGTTGACTTGATATGAATTTTGTGAAACCTCATTCGTGAGTAATGAGTACTTGGTTTTTAAAGAGTTAATGTATGAAGTACTTTGGGGCTAAAAACCCGAACTTGTTGACATAAAAAGTACCTTGTGTGAATAACTTGACTATGTTGGTTTGTGATAGCCTTGTAATACTTTCTTGTTGGTTTGATAAATAAACATGTTAGGATCTACGTGTGTTAGTGTCTTGTGATGGTTGTGTAAAGGGTTTCCCTTGATTGTGCTTATGTTGTTTAACGATAAGCCGTTATGTTAGTATTGTACCACTCACCTCTTGACATGATATACCGGGGGTTAAGCTGCGCCCCGATGCGAGGGATGCCTTATGTGGGTCCAGGGGACCTATGCGAGCTACGAGTTCCGAGTTAGTGCGGGTAATTACTCATGCGGACTCACGAGTCCGGGAGGATGCCGGGTTAGCTGCCCCGTCGCGAGGAATACCTCATGCGGCCTATATGTGGCCTATCGCGGCTGCGGAAGTTCCAGGATTAGACGCGCACATTGATACTGAGGCCTCCCCCCCCCCCCCCCGTAACCACACAAAACTCCTCCTCTATCAAGGCCCGCTACCAAGCCAACAACTCCAAGGGGGTTACATGTCACGACCCGATTCCGGGCCCGTGACTGGTGCCTTACCCCGGGCACCCTAGTGATACAACATCAGAGTAATCAGCGGAACATAAAACAATACAAGACATATTATGAAATATGAAACAATAATCTGAGAAAAACTTGCCTTCGATAACAACTTTTTCCAACATGAGCAGTTTTAATCCTTTTACAAACTCGCCACAACAAGATTTCTGCACTTAAGAAATGATACGACAACAATGGCGGGACGGGCCTCGCCATACCCCGAATGTAAACACCTACAACAACAGGGACTATACCATCGATAAGCCTCCGAGAAACGGAGCTTTCCCACATGCCGAATCGTGACCCTAAGGCGAGGTCAATGATCGCGGTGTACCTTTACCTGCGGCATGAACGCAGCCCCCCGAAGGAGGTCAGTACAACAGGTACCAAGTATGTGAAACTGAAAATAAATACTGTAAATGAAATCATAGTAGTCTATACAAAGCAGGAGACATGTATGATAACCAAACTACGCTCACCATAAGTGCGATCATGTCAAGTCGGGACTCACGCCTCAAGTCATCACTCAATTTTACCAATGGGTCTCACGCCACAACATCAATCGTGCGTGGAATACCTTCCTCACCGCCAGCGGTTATGATACACAAACACCAAGGAATACATGAACACCAGGTACCACCTGTGTCCTAATAAAACGATGCAGGTGGTACGAAGGCATAGCCGACTACTAACACCCACAGCATGCAACAAGGTCATAAATGTGTCATGATATCTGTCTGCACTGGCCACATGATAAAAGCTGGTCACTGCCCGCAGATCAAATGTGCGTCTAGCCACGAACTCTCCGCGACTCCGCATAGGCCAACCTCATAGGCCCGCATGAGGTATAACCCCGCATCGAGGGTAGCTACTCCCAAGATCGCCTGGACTCGCGATCGCACGGCCACAAAGACCGCGTGACCACGCGGCCGTAAACTAACCGGAACTCCCGTAGTTCCGCATGGATCCTGGACCCGCATGAGGTATCCTCGAATCATGGTCCTGCATCGCTGAGTCTACCCCGCACGGAGGCGACAACCTCCGGACACAAGTCAAGGTGTGAGTGGTACAATACTAACATAACGGCTGATAGTCAAACAACTTTAAGCGCAGTCGAGGGGAAAACCCCTTTACACTAACATCACAAGATACTAACACACGTAGCATCCTAACATGATTACTTATCAAAGCAACGAGAAAGTATTACCAGGCTATCACAATTCAATACAATCAAGTTATTCACACAAGGTACTTTCTACTTTAAGTTAACAAGTTCGGGAATTAATTCCCAAAGTACTTTATACAATAACTCTTTTAAAAGGTACGTCAAAAAGTCACACAATACCCGTAGTATATAAAAATAGAGTGACTATCTTTTTAAGTAAACCAAAATACTTACCTTTGTAAAATCAAGTAACAACACTATTTTCCAAACGTCCAAGTTTGCCTAATTTCAAATGTTCACGTTTCTTATTTTAGAAAGGTTTCGTAGTTCGTAGTCTTATTCATTTAAGAATATAATTCTCTTTTAAACAATCTGAGAAACATAAGTCTTATGTGAGTAGGATATTCTTGTTTATAACAATCTTATTACAGCAGCCATGATCTAGGAAATATCATTTTGTCTCATCTTAGCTTCTATGCAGATGGAAGTTTCTACTGGTTTTAATAATACTTAATTATTCAAAACATTTCCTTTTATTAACGCTGCAGTGGTTTGTCGATACACATCCTGATTTCCAAAATCAGTAAAACATTCTTAAGCCGTTATACCTAACTTCCCATAAAGCTAGTATAACTCTTAAGTTTTCAAAAGAAACCAAGTATCACTCTTCTTTCAAAACGATTTAGAAATCTTTTGAAACACTTCAAGTTCTTTATTATCACACATCAAGCCAGTTATAAACAAATCATTTACCTTTTAAAAACCACAAAGTATTTTCGGACCTACATAAAGCTGTTATAACCAACTTCCCATAAAGCCGTTATAACACTTTATGTTTCAAACCAATCAAATACATTTAACACACGTACGTCTACCGTACTACATAGTTCACACATATCATGCTAGAAGAGATAGGAAGAGGTTCACATACCTCGCGACGAGTATCGACTAATAGCAAAACGCTCCAAGTACTTCCAGCCGGCTACTCCTTAGCCAAGTAACGCGCCACACGTAGTACTTCAACCTAAAAGGCCACAAGGCGCTTATTAACATCAAGATCTTATCGTAGAACATTCTACGTAAAATTGGCAGACTCTCCCGCAACAGAAATCTCCTCCTCTAACTGGTGGCTACCAAGCCAACCGGTGGGTTATACATCTAACCCGAACGGTACAATTCTACCTCACGATTACTACACAAGTCTCATCTGAATACACCCTATGTAATTACTGATTCGATTCTTGAGCTTAAGTCAAAAGACATTGCCAACAACAACGTTCAGTTCTACATATAGTATACTTCAACTATAGTCTAACAATCATGTAATTTCCAATTACAATAGAGGGACAAGATATTTACCTCGATAAGCCCATAATTATCCAAGTATAAAGTCGATCCTGGGAAATCGTTTAGCTCCAACTCCGAGCGCTCCAACCCGCTCTAAACCACCCTTAGAAGTTCTAACCAACTTCTACATGACACTCCAACTAACTATGGAGATTTCCCTTAGGGTTTCGGTTTTGTGACTGACGGAAAGTATAATAGTATTTCTGGGCTTTTCGTATAGGTATAACCTTAGAATACAACAAGGTATACGGCTAAGGTAATTTGGGCATTATAACAATACTTTTGAGAGTATTTCTACACCACAAAGGGGGGTATTATACGAAAGCAACTAGGCTAGGGGGGGTACACTCTCGGCTAGCACCCCTAGAGGGGGTGCTCGGCCACAAGGGGGAGGCCCTTGGCGAACTCAACACTGAGGAGGGAGAAGGAGAGCTTTCAAGACTTAGGCAAATTTATGGATGAAGAAGTTCATCAAAGGGAGGGGTATTTATACTACAAGCCAAGGCCAACCAATGGCCAAGATCTAGCCAAGTGCTACACAAGTGTAGGGCCAAGATATGCCCAAGTGCCCCCTAGTCCCTACTCCTTAAAACCCTCACAAATATCTACCTCAAATATCTACCACTGACACCCCAAATCGTCCAGTCGCCACCTTGCCCACCAATGAGAGGTGCCAAGTGCCGCCTCTCGTTGGTCCAAAATGTTCCGCCTCGGAAAAATCCATAAAAATAAGAAAAGACATAGCCGAATTTTCCTCGCAAGTTATGTAAAACGTTTAGTCAACGACTCTAACCAGTGTTGTGCACAAATGCCATTCGGCGAAGCCACCTAGTGGGTGACACGTGTCACCCTCCTATTGGCCCAAAATAAAACATCTTCCAAAAATATCCACAATGGCCAAAATCTCAAAACAAAGTGGCCCCACAAAATAAATTTCTCCCGTGGGCCCCACGTGACCATTTCCGAAAAATAAAATTCCATAATTCTCTAATATTCCAGGAAGTCCGAATACCAAATCTGGGAATCCAATTCCCATTAACGAACCTTTTTCCTTCACAAAAACCGGAAACTTTTCCGTGGAAAAATCGCCTCTTTCTTCCTTTCCAATCTTTCTTGTCGTATTCTCGTACGTACGTCCTCGCATACATACCCTGGAACTACGGGGTATAACATTCTTCCCCCCTTAGAAACATTCGTCCCGAATGTTCCTTCTAAGTCTCAAAACAAACGTGCGCCAGTATAGTCTTCACTACTATACTTACGAAACAATCCTGCCATACCTGGCCACAGAAATACCTGCGCAACATACTTATATCCAAGTCTACGAGGAAACACCTCTAACATCACCACAAATACCTCTTCCCGGGGTTAAAAATATACTTCTTTAGTCACTGATACCACTTTTGTCACTTTGTCGCGAGTCTTGCTCCGACGACCCAACAAATGGTACCGGGCTGCTTGCGATCCCTGAGGCATGCCCTACGTGTTATACCCCGTAGTTCCAGGGTATGTATGCGAGGACGTACGTACGAGAATACGACAGAAAGATTGGAAAGGAAGAAAGAGGCGATTTTTTCCACGGAAAAGTTTCCGGTTTTTGTGAAGGAAAAAGGTTCGTTAATGGGAATTGGATTCCCAGATTTGGTATTCGGACTTCCTGGAATATTAGAGAATTATGGAATTTTATTTTCGGAAATGGTCACGTGGGCCCATGAGAAATTTACGTTTTGTGGGGCCCGCTGATATTGAGATTTTGGCCGTTTTGGATATTTTCGGAAGACGAAATATTTTGGACGAATCGGGGGGCGACACGTGTCACCCCCATGTGGCACCTTTGGGCCGAATTATGTTTGTGCATAACACCCGGTTAGAGTCGTTTTTCGGCGAAACGTTTTGACAGCTTTCGTAGGGGAATTTCCGGCGATGTCATTTAGTATTTTTGCGGATTTTTACGAGAGGCGGCAACTTTTGGACCAACGAGAGGCGCACTTGGCACCCTCTCATTGGTGGGCAAGTGGCTTCTTCGCCGGCGGGGATGTCAAGTGGTAGATATTTTGGTAGATATTTTGTGTGCAAGTTGGCTAGGTACACATGGGTGAATCTTGGCCCTACACTTGCCTAACACTTGGTGTAATCTTGGCCATTGGTTGGCTTTCACTTGACCTATAAATACCCCTCCCTTTGAAGACTAATTCATTCACAAATTGCCTAAGTCTTGAAAGCTTCTTCCTTCCCCCTTGTGTGGTGTCTTGGCGAGCCCTCTCTCCCCTTGGCCGAGAGTCCCCTCACTTGGGGTAGGCCGAGGTAGACACCCTCCTTTGAGGTGCTAGCCGTGGGTACCCCAGCCTAGTTGCTTTCGTATAATACCCCTTTGTGGTATAGAAATACTCTCCAAGTATTGTTATAATGCCCATATACCTTAGCAGATACCTTGTAGTATTCTAAGGTTATACCTATCTGAAAAGCCAGAAATACTATTATACTTCCGTCATCACAAAACCGAAACCCTAGGAAAATCTCCATAGTCAGTTGGAGTTTTGTGTAGAAGTTGGTTAGAACTTCTAAGGGTGGTTTAGAGCGGGTTGGGCGCTGAATGGAGCTAAACGATTGCCCGGGATCGACTTTATACTTGGATAATTATGGGCTTATCGAGGTAATTATCTTGTCCCCTATTGTAATTGGATATTACATGTAGGAGTATATAGTGGAAGTATACTATATATAGTCTTGAATCAGTAATTACATAGACCGTTACTGATAGACTTGTGTAGTAGTACCGTGAGTAGAATTGTGCAGTTAGGGTTAGGCGTATAACCCCCGTTGGCTTGATAGCCGCCGGTGAGAGGAGATTTACGCCATGTGGGAGGTCTTTGTCGAATTTTCTAGAATGTTCTACGATAAGATCTAGATGTTAATAAGCGCCTTGTGGCCTTATAGGTGAAGTACTACGTGTGGCGCGTTCTACTTGGCAAGGAGTAGCGGCGGCGAGGTACTCGGAGCATTTTGCTATTAGTCGATAATCGTCGCGAGGTATGTGAACCTCTTCCTATCTCTTCTAGCATGATATGTGTGAACTATGTAGTACGGTAGGCGTACGTGCTAAATGTATTCGATTGGTTTAAAACATAAAGTGTTATAACGGCTTTATGGGAAGTTGGTTATAACGACTTTATGTAGATAAGAAAACACTTTGTGGTTTTTAAAAGGTAAATGATTTGTTTATAAGCGGCTTGATGTGTGATCATAAAGAACTTGAAGTATTTCAAAAGATTTCAAAATCGTTTTGAAAGAGAAGTAATACTTGGTTTTGAGAACTTAAGAGTTATACTAGCTTTATGGGAAGTTAGGTATAACGGCTTAAGAACGTTTCTTGATTTTGGAAATCGGGATGTGTATCGACAAACCACCGCGTTAATAAAAGGAAATGTTTTGAATAATTAAGTATTATTAAAACCGAGAAACTTCCATCTGCATAGAAACTAAGATGAGACAAAATGATATTTCCTAGATCATGGTCACGTAATAAGATTGTTATAAACAAGAATATCCTACTCACATATAAGGCTTATGTTTCTCCGATTGTTTAAAAGAGAATTATATTCTTAATTGAATAAGACTATGAACTACGAAACCTTTCTAAAATGAGAAACTTGAACATTGGAAATTAGGCAAACTTGATCATTGGAAAAGAATGTTGCTACTTGATTTTACAAAGAGAAGTAATTGATTTACTTTAAAAGGATAGTCACTCTATTTTATACTACGGGTATTGTGTGACATTGTGAAAGTAACGTATCTTTTAAAGAGTTGATGTATGAAGTACTTTGGGGATAAAAACCCGATTTTGTTAATCATATAGTAGAAGGTACCTTGTGTGAACAACTTGATTGTATTGGTTTGTGATAGCCTTGTAATACTATCTTGATTTCGTTGATAAGTAAACGTGTTGGGATGCTACGTATGTTAGTATCTTGTGATGTTTGTGTGAAGGGGTTTCCCTTGATTGTGCTTATTAACTATCGATCGTTATGATAGTATTGTGGCATTCATCTCTTGAGATGATTCCGGTTAAGCCGCTCCGTCGCGGGGTAGACTCAGCGGGTCGATGGACCTATGATTCGAGAATACCTCATGCAGTCCCGGCCTATCGCGAACTACGAGAGTTCCGTGTTAGTGTCGCCTTTATGGGCATGCGGTCTTGTGGCTACGCGGATCGCGGTCGGGGCGATGCCGGAGTAGCTACCCTCGATGCGAGGATGCCATGCGGGCCGATGAGATTGGCCTATGCGAGTCGCGGAAGTTCCAGGACTAGACGCGACATTAGATCTCGGGCAAGTGGCCGCCTTTGATCATGTGACGGTGCAGACAGATCTTATGATACGATTCATGACCTTGTTGGTACCGCTGGTGTTAGTAGTCGGCTATGCCTTTCGCATTTACCCCGCACGGTGTTATTATGGCACGTAGGACACGGTGTTCATGTGTGTTCCTTGGAACTTTTATATCATAAAGCTAGCCGTGATGAGGAATGTGTCCCACGCACGATTGATGTTGTGGCGTGAGACCCATCATTATGTTCTTTGGTGATGACTTGAGGCGTGAGTCCACGACTTGATATGATCGCTTAGTTATTGTAAAGCGTAGTTTGGTTATCATACATGTCTCACGCTTTATAGACTATTATGATTTCATTTGCGGATTTTTAGTTTCACATACTCGGCACTGTTATCTTGACCTCCTTCGGGCTGCGTTTCATGCCGCAGTTGAGGTACACCGCCGTTGATCCTAGCTCGTGAGTCCTGATTCGGCGTTTGGGAAGCTCCGTTTCTCGAGGCTTATCGGTGGTGTAGTCCTGTCGTAGTAAGTGTTTACATTCGGGGTTTGGCGGGCCCCGCCCCGCCATTGTTGTCATATCATTCTTAGGTCCGTAGTAATCTTTGTGGGCAGGGTTTGTAAAAAGGATTAAACTGTTCATGTTAAAAGTTGTCATTTATATATATGCCGAAAGGCAAGTTTTCACAGATTATTGTTTTATACTTCTGTTATCTCATATTGTTGTGTTTGTTCCGCTGATTACTCTGATGTATGTCTACTTGGGTGCCCGGGGTAAGGCACCAGTCACGGGCCCCGGTTCGGGTCGTGACAAAAGTGGTATCAGAGCAGTTAATCCTCGGAAAGTGTCTACGCATCAGATCCCAGAAGTCTTGATTATCGGTGTGTTGTGCACCACATCAATAATCAGGAGGCTATAGGATATTTAGGATTGGTTTCTATTCTTCTCACTCTGAAATCGTGCCTTAGAGCTGTGTTGTAAGTTGAACCCTCTGACGAAATCCTTTCCCTTATCATTATGCCTCCGCGTAGGGCAACCCGAGCCCAGGAGGGCAAGGCAGCCGAGGGAGCTGCGAGTAGAGTTCAGAGGGTGGCGAGGGCACAGGCCCAATCATTACCTAGGGTAGTGCTTCATTCGGGGATTTCTGCGACGTCACTAGCCCCAGCAGAGTTTAAGCACGGCGACGGCGGTTCTCTGCGCCATGATATTTGAACCTTCGCCTACCACGACGAGCAGAGAATATAGATTGCGAGGACAACCTCACATTAGCTATAGATTTGGCTACCGAGAGTATACCGATGTACCGCGAGTGCGGAGGACTATCTAAAAGAGGTTGTGCAAGAGTAATTCTTGATTAGGCTTGAGCATGGCACGTATGCGGGCTTATGCGCAGCAGCCGAGAAACGTAGAGATCGACGTTAACCAAGCGGCGAGAAGAGGCCGAGCGGCAAGGTCCTTCGGTAACTTTCAAAGTGAGTATACCTTAAGTGCTACGTTACGATGGCGATGTGTGAGTTGTGATTAGGAATCATGGTGGGTTAACCGAGTAAGATTTTGTGTGTTAGAGAAGGTGTGAGCGTTAGAGTGTTATACGTCATGACCTTAGAGGTAATGCCATCTCGAGAAAGGTGTAGGGTTATGTTTGACCCTTATAGGAGTGCATAGTGCACGTGAGCTATGTTCGTGGGATAAGTCCCTGAGTAGCGTGATTTGAAAGAAGGTAGTCGAGCTAAGAAGACCGCCAGGTTTTCGTAACGTGTTTAGTAAGATTGTTCCTTCGGAGATGGTATTTCGCGCCTTGCGGGTCGGGGTTGAGGCTACGTCGCGGTCAACCCGCGGTAGGTTTGGTGGTGGGGTCAGTTTGTGGTGGTCCCTCTTTGTGTTAGGGTCATGAGGGTGTTAGGCCCATGTTTAGTTAGCCAGCGTGCAAGTTCGTGGATGCGTTCGACCAGTGGTCGGGCCGATGGGGGCAGCCCATCGTGTTCTTCGGTCAGAACCGTTTTACTCGGCTGTGTTGGGTTTTCAGAAGGGTTGTAAGGTTGCACGGGGTGCCTACCTTCACCTTATGACAGACAGTGGAGCCCAGGGTACGGCTGTTTTTGTTTTGGAAGTTTTGCCAGGCATGTGTTAAGAACTCAGGTAAGTCTCAGAATCGCATTCGCCCTCGGGCCAGTGTTTGGATTTCAGGGATAGTTGTGGGGATTGTTGTCTCCTGTGGAGGTAGTGTTTTAAGCTACCATTTCAGTGTTCGGATGTCGCCTTTTGAAGCCTTGTAGGGGCGGAAGTGTAAGTTGCCAGTCGATTGGTTCGATGTTGGCAAGGTTCAGTTAGTTGGTTCAGGCTTGTTCCAGCAGACTGTGGATAGTGAGAAGCTTGTCTAGAAGAAGTTACGGCGGCTCGGAGAATCGTGCGGATAATCGGCGACGACGCTTAGAGTTCAGGTTGACGGTCGGTCTTCTTGAAAGTACCACCCCG
Source organism: Przewalskia tangutica (assembly GCA_029844215.1). Taxonomy (NCBI): domain Eukaryota; kingdom Viridiplantae; phylum Streptophyta; class Magnoliopsida; order Solanales; family Solanaceae; genus Przewalskia; species Przewalskia tangutica. The sequence goes on from CM056733.1 coordinate 21,371,084, forward strand.
GACAGGGTGTGACGAGTTTTGGAAACAGAAGGAACTTAGCCCGAGTTACTTTGGGCCTTTTTGAGTTCATGTGAAGAATAGGCCAGGTTGCCTATATGTTAGCATTTGCCGTCCGACTTAGGAGGAAGGACGTCCGGTCTTTCGTATTGTTATGTTCGGGAAAGTATCGAAGATCCATCCAGAATGTTCCCAGTTAATGATGACCACGTTAGAGATAGTAACCCCGAGTTTTGGATACTAAAGCAGTATCAGAAATGTGGTAAGAATTCGAGTGTCTGACGGCTTGGTGATCGTGACGCACCCGGTACCATTTGTTGGGTCGTCGGAGCAAGGCTCGCGACAAAGTGACAAAAGTAGTGTTATTTGTGGTGAAGTAGAGGTGTTTCCTCGTGGACTTAGATGTAAGTTTTGCGCAGGTGTTTCCATGGCCAGCTGTGGCAGGATTGTTTCGTAAGTATAGTAGTGAAGACTATACTGGCACGTGTTCGTTTTGAGACTTAGAAGGAACATTCGGGACGAATGTTTCTAAGGGGGGAAGAATGTTATACCCCGTAGTTCCAGGGTATGTATGCGAGGACGTACGTACGAGAATACGACAGAAAGATTGGAAAGGAAGAAAGAGGCGATTTTTTCCACGGAAAAGTTTCCGTTTTGTGAAGGAAAAGGTTCGTTAATGGGAATTGGATTCCCAGATTTGGTATTCGGACTTCTGGAATATTAGAGAATTATGGAATTTTATTTTGGAAATGGTCACGTGGGCCCAGGGAGAAATTTACGGTTTGTGGGGCCCGCTGATTTGAGATTTTGGCCGTTTGGATATTTTCTAAGACGAAATATTTTGGATTTAATCGGGGCGACACGTGTCACCCATGTGGCACCTTTGGGCCGAATTATGTTTGTGCATAACACCTTGTTAGAGTCGTTTTTTTTGAAACGTTTTCCACACTTTCGTAGGGAATTTCCGCTATGTCATTTAGTATTTTTGCGGATTTTTCCGAGAGGCGAACATTTTGGACCAACGAGAGGGCGACTGCACCCTCTCATTGGTGGGCAAGGTGCGGTTCTTGGCCGGTGGGGATGTCAGTGGTAGATATTTTGGTAGATATTTTGTGTGCAAGTTGGCTAGGTACACATGGGTGAATCTTGCCCTACACTTGCCTAACACTTGTGTAATCTTGGCCATTGGTTGGCTTTCACTTGACCTATAAATACCCTCCCTTTGAAGACTAATTCATTCACAAATTGCCTAAGTCTTGAAAGCTTCTTCCTTCCCTTTGTGTAGTGTCTTGCCGAGAGCCCCTCTCCCCTTGGCCGAGAGTCCCCTCTGGTAGGTAGCCGAGGGTAGACACCCTCGCTGAGGTGCTAGCGTGGGTACCCCTGCCTAGTTGCTTTCGTATAATACCCCCTGTGGTATAGAAATACTCTCCAAGTATTGTTATAATGCCCATATACCTTAGCCGTATACCTTGTAGTATTCTAAGGTTATACCTATCTAAAGCCCGTAAATACTATTATACTTCCCGTCTCACAAAACCGAAACCCTAGGAAAATCTCCATAGTCCGTTGGAGTTTTGTGTAGAAGTTAGTTAGAACTTCTAAGGGTGGTTTAGAGCGGAGTTGAGCGCTCGGAATGGAGCTAAACGATTGCCCAGATCGACTTTATACTTGGATAATTATGGGCTTATCGAGGTAATTATCTTGTCCCCTATTGTAATTGGATATTACATGTTGTAGGAGTATATAGTGGAAGTATACTATATATAGTCGAATCAGTAATTACATAGGAGCGTGTTCTGATGAGACTTGTGTAGTAGTACAGTGGAGTAGAATTGTGCCGTTAGGGTTAGATATAACCCCACGGTTGGCTTGATAGCCTACCCGGTAGAGAGGAGATTTACGCTGTCATGGGGAGAGTCTTTGTCGAATTTTCTGTAGAATGTTCTACGATAAGATCTAGATGTTAATAAAGCGCGTGGCCTTATAGGTTGAAGTACTACGTGTGGCGCGTTCTACTTGGCTTAGGAGTAGCCGACGGCGAGGTACTCGGAGCATTTTGCTATTAGTCGATAATCGTCGCGAGGTATGTGAACCTCTTCCTATCTCTTCTAGCATGATATGTGAACTATGTAGTACGGTGACGTCATACGTGCTAAATGTATTCGATTGGTTTAAAACATAAAGTGTTATAACGGCTTTATGGGAAGTTGGTTATAACAGCTTTATGTAGATAAGAAAACACTTTGTGGTTTTTAAAAGGTAAATGATTTGTTTATAACTGGCTTGATGTGTGATCATAAAGAACTTGAAGTATTTCAAAAGATTTCTGAAAATCGTTTTGAAAGAGAAGTAATACTTGGTTTTTGAGAACTTAAGAGTTATACTAGCTTTATGGGAAGTTAGGTATAACGGCTTAAGAACGTTTTACTGATTTTGGAAATCAGGATGTGTATCGACAAACCACTGCAGCGTTAATAAAAGGAAATGTTTTGAATAATTAAGTATTATTAAAACCAGTAGAAACTTCCATCTGCATAGAAACTAAGATGAGACAAAATGATATTTCCTAGATCATGGCTGCTGTAATAAGATTGTTATAAACAAGAATATCCTACTCACATATAAGGCTTATGTTTCTCCGATTGTTTAAAAGAGAATTATATTCTTAATTGAATAAGACTATGAACTACGAAACCTTTCTAAAATGAGAAACTTGAACATTGGAAATTAGGCAAACTTGATCATTGGAAAAGAATGTTGCTACTTGATTTTACAAAGAGAAGTAATTGATTTACTTTAAAAGGATAGTCACTCTATTTTATACTACGGGTATTGTGTGACATTGTGAAAGTAACGTATCTTTTAAAGAGTTGATGTATGAAGTACTTTGGGGATAAAAACCCGATTTTGTTAATCATATAGTAGAAGGTACCTTGTGTGAACAACTTGATTGTATTGGTTTGTGATAGCCTTGTAATACTATCTTGATTTCGTTGATAAGTAAACGTGTTGGGATGCTACGTATGTTAGTATCTTGTGATGTTTGTGTGAAGGGGTTTCCCTTGATTGTGCTTATTAACTATCAGTCGTTATGATAGTATTGTGGCATTCATCTCTTGAGATGATTCCGGTTAAGTTGCCTCCGACGCGGGTAGACTTCGAGTGGTCGATGGACCTATGATTCGAGAATACCTCACGCAGTCCCGGCCTATGCGGAACTACGAGTTCCGTGTTAGTGTCGCCTTTATGGGCATGCGGTCGCGTGGCCATGCGGATCGCGGTCCGGGGCGATGCCGGAGTAGCTACCTCGACGGGGATGCCATGCGGGCGATGAGATTGGCCTATGCGGAGTCAGCGGAAGTTCGAGGACTAGACGCGCACATTAGATCTCGCGGGCAAGTGGCGGCTTTGATCATGTAACGGTGCAGACAGATCTTATGATCTGATTCATGACCTTGTTGAGTACTGGTGTTAGTAGTCGGCTATGCCTTCGCACTTACCCCGTGCGGTGTTATTATGGCACGTAGGACTGGTGTTCATGTGTGTTCCTTGGAACTTTTATATCATAAACCGCCGTGATGAGGAATGTGTCCCACGCACGATTGATGTTGGGCGTGAGACCCACTGTTATGTTCTTTGGTGATGACTTGAGGCGTGAGTCCACGACTTGATATGATCGCTTAGTTATTGTAAAGCGTAGTTTGGTTATCATACATGTCTCTGCTTTATAGACTATTATGATTTCATTTGCGATTTTTTAGTTTCACATACTCACTGTTATCGACCTCCTTCGAAGGCCGTTCATGCCGCAGTTGAGGTACACCATCGTTGATCCTAGCTCTCGTGGTCACGTCAGCGTTTGGGAAGCTCCGTTTCTCCGAGGCTTATCGTGGTGTAGTCCAGTCGTAGTAAGTGTTTACATTCAGGGGTTTGGCGGGGCCCTGTCCCGCCATTGTTGTCATATCATTCTTAGAGGTCTGTAGTACTGTTGTGGGAAGGGTTTGTAAAAAGGATTAAACTGTTCATGTTAAAAGCTGTCATTTATATATATGCCGAAAGGCAAGTTTTCACAGATTATTGTTTTATACTTCTGTTATCTCATATTGTTGTGTTTGTTCCGCTGATTACTCTGATGTATGTCTACTTGGGTGCCCGGGGTAAGGCACCAGTCACGGGCCCCGGTTCGGGTCGTGACACTACGGCCCTTCTCAGGATGTGCCATACGGAGAGCCACGGTTCCGGTCTGTTCCCGTGGTAGAGGCTCTGGCCTCTTTATACGCTCAGCCCCCCGAACATAAAAATACGAAAGACCGGACGTACTGCCTCCTAAGTCGGACGGCAATTGCTAACATATAGGCAACCTGGCCTATTCTTCACATGAACTCAAAAAGCCCAAAGTAACTCGGGCTAAGTTCCTTCTGTTTCCAAAACTCGTCACACTCGTCCCGGTGGTACTTTCAAGAAGACCGACCACAACTGAACTCTAAGCGTCGTCGCCGATTATCCGCACGATTCCTCTGAGCTGCCAGAACTTCTTCTAGACAAGCTTCACACTATCCACAGTCTGCTGGAACAAGCCTGAACCAACTGTCTGAACCTTGCCAACATCGAACCAATCGACCGGCAACTTACACTTCTGCCCCTACAAGGCTTCGTAAGGCGACATCCGAACACTGAAATGGTAGCTTAAACGCTCCCTCCACAGGAGACAACAATCCTCACAACTACCCCTGAAATCCACACACTGGCCCGAGGCGAATGCGATTCTCGAGACTCACCTGAGTCCTTAACCCTGCCTGGTAAAACTTCCAGAAACAAAAACAGCCGTAACCTGGGCTCCACTGTCTGCCATAAGGTGAAGGTAGGCACCCCGTGCAGCCTTACAACCTTTCTGTTAAAACAACACTGCCGAGTGAACGGTCCTGACCGAAGAACACGATGGGCTGCTCCCATCGGCCCAACCACTGGTCGAACGCATCCACGAACTCGTACGCTGGTCAACTAAACTTGGGCCTAACACCCTCGTGACCCTAACACAAGACGGACCACTACAAACCGACCCCACCACCAAACCTGCCGCGGGTTGACCCGCAACGCGGGCCTCAACCCGACCCGCAACGCCGCACAATGCTAGCTCCACGAAGAAAAACTCACTAATCACGCTACGAAAACCTAGCGGTCTTCTTAACTCAACTACCCCCTTTCATTCCACACTACTTAGGGACCTATCCCAAACGTAGCTCATGTGCACTATGCACTTCCGATACGGATCAAACATAACACTACACCTTTTCTCGAGATGGCCTCACCTCTAAGGTCTCTACGTATAACACTCTAAGGCTCACACCTTCTCTAACCCCCAAAATCTTACTAGGTTAACCAACCATGATTTCTAATAACAACTAACACACTTCTATCATAAGATAGCACTTTAAGGTATACTCACCTTGAAATTTACCGAAGGACCTTGCTGCTCGCCCTCTCCTCGCCCTTGGTTAACCCGTCGATCTCTACGTTTTCGGCTGCTGTACATAAGCCCGCATACGTGCCATGCCAAGCCCAATGAAGAATTACTCTTGCACAACCTCTCTTGTAGTCATCAAGACTCGTGGTACATCGGTATAATCTCTGGTAGCCAAATCCATAGCTAGTAACAGGGTCGCCTCTTTGAAATCTATAATCACGGTTCCCGGTCGTGGAACTGAAGGTTCAAATATCATGGACGCAGAGAGGAACCGCCGCCGTGCTAAACTTTATGGGGCTAGTGGCGTCGCAGAAATCCCGAATGAAGCATTACCCTAGGTAATGATTGGGCCTGTGCCCACGTAACCTTCGAACTCTACTCGCAGCCTCCTGGCCGCTTGCCCTCCCGGCCCGGGTTGCCTACGCGAGGCATAACGATAGGGAAAGAATTTCGTCGAGGTCCAACTTACAACACGGCTCTAAGGCACGATCTCGGTGAGAGAAGAATAGAAACCAATCCTAAATATCCTATAGCCTCACGATTATTGGTGTGGTGCACAACACACCGATAATCAAGACTTCATCGATACTGCTCAGACACTTTCCGAGGATTAAGCGCTCGATACCACTTTTGTCACGACCGATTCCGGCCCGTGGATCGTGCCTTACCCCGCACCCTAGTGATACAACATCGAGTAATCAATGAACATAAAACAATACAAGACATATTATGAAATATGAAACAATAACTGAGAAAACTTGCCTTTCGGATAACAACTTTTTCCAACATGAGCGTTTTAATCCTTTTTACAAACCACGCCTACAACAAGATTACATGCACCTCTAAGAAATGATACGACAACAATGGCGGGACAGGGCCCCGCCATACCCCTGAATGTAAACACCTACAACAATAGGGGACTATACCACTAATAAGCCTCCGGAGAAATGGAGCTTTCCCACACGCTGAACTGTGACCCTAAGAGCGGCGGTCAATGATCCGTGTACCTTTACTGCGGCGTGAACGCAGCCCGGCGAGGTCGATAACAGTACCAAGTATGTGAAATCGAAATAAATATCGTAAATGAAATCATAGTAGTCTATACAAAGCAGAGACATGTATGATAACCAAACTACGCTCACCATAAGTAGCAAATATGTCAAGTCGGACTCACGCCTCAAGTCATCACTCAATTTTACCAATGGGTCTCACGCCCACAACATCAATCGTGCCGTGGAATACCTTTCCTCATCACGGCAGCTTTATGATACACAAACACCAAGGAATACACATGAACACCGTGTCCCACCTGTCCTAATAAAACGAGACAGGTAATCACGAAGGCATAGCCGACTACTAACACCTACGCATCAACAAGGTCATAAAATGTGTCATGATATCTGTCTGCACCGTCACATGATAAAAGTTGGTCACTCGCCCGATATCAAATGTGCGCGTCTAGCCTCGAACTCTCCGCACTCCGCATAGGCCAACCTCATAGGCCCGCGTGAGGTATAACCCCGCATCGAGGGTAGCTACTCCTCGCATCGCCCGGACTCGCGATCCGCATGGCCACAAAGACCGCGTGACCACAAGGGCCGTAAACTAACACGAACTCCGTAGTTCCGCATGGATCCCCTGGACCCGCATGAGGTATCCTCGAATCATGGTCCCAGACCGCCTGAGTCTACCCCGCATCGGAGGGCAGCTTAACCTCCGGACACAAGTCAAGGTGAGTGGTACAATACCAACATAACGGCTGATAGTCAAACAACTTTAAGCGCAGTCGAGGGGAAAACCCCTTTACACTAACATCACAAGATACTAACACACGTAGCATCCTAACATGATTACTTATCAAAGCAACGAGAAAGTATTACCAGGCTATCACAATTCAATACAATCAAGTTATTCACACAAGGTACTTTCTACTTTAAGTTAACAAGTTCGGGAATTAATTCCCAAAGTACTTTATACAATAACTCTTTTAAAAGGTACGTCAAAAAGTCACACAATACCCGTAGTATATAAAAATAGAGTGACTATCTTTTTAAGTAAACCAAAATACTTACCTTTGTAAAATCAAGTAACAACACTATTTTCCAAACGTCCAAGTTTGCCTAATTTCAAATGTTCACGTTTCTTATTTTAGAAAGGTTTCGTAGTTCGTAGTCTTATTCATTTAAGAATATAATTCTCTTTTAAACAATCTGAGAAACATAAGTCTTATGTGAGTAGGATATTCTTGTTTATAACAATCTTATTACAGCAGCCATGATCTAGGAAATATCATTTTGTCTCATCTTAGCTTCTATGCAGATGGAAGTTTCTCCGGTTTTAATAATACTTAATTATTCAAAACATTTCCTTATTAACGCCGCAGATGGTTTGTCGATACACATCCTGATTTCCAAAATCAGTAAAACATTCTTAAGCCGTTATACCTAACTTCCCATAAAGCTAGTATAACTCTTAAGTTTTCAAAAGAAACCAAGTATCACTCTTCTTTCAAAATGATTTAGAAATCTTTTGAAACACTTCAAGTTCTTTATTATCACACATCAAGCCAGTTATAAACAAATCATTTACCTTTTAAAACCACAAAGTATTTTGGACCTACATAAAGTCGTTATAACCAACTTCCCATAAAGCCGTTATAACACTTTATGTTTCAAACCAATCAAATACATTTAACACACGTACGTCTACCGTACTACATAGTTCTCACATATCATGCTAGAAGAGATAGGAAGAGGTTCACATACCTCGCGACGAGTATCGACTAATAGCAAAACGCTCCAAGTACTTCCAATCCGGCTACTCCTAAGCCAGAACGCGCCACACGTAGTACTTCAACCTATAAGGCCACAAGGCGCTTATTAACATCAAGATCTTATCGTAGAACATTCTACGTAAAATTCGCGACACCTCTCCCCGCAACAGCGTAAATCTCCTCCTCTAACTGGCGGCTACCAAGCCAACCGGGGGTTATACATCTAACCCGAACGTACAATTCTACTCCACGATTACTACACAAGTCTCATGTATACACCTATGTAATTACTGATTCATTCGATTCTTGGGCTTAAGTCAAAAGACATTGCCAACAACAACGTTCAGTTCTACATATAGTATACTTCAACTATAGTCTAACAATCATGTAATTTCCAATTACAATAGAGGGACAAGATATTTACCTCGATAAGCCCATAATTATCCAAGTATAAAGTCGATCCTGGGAAATCGTTTAGCTCCAACTCCGAGCGCTCCAACCCGCTCTAAACCACCCTTAGAAGTTCTAACCAACTTCTACATAACACTCCAACTAACTATGGTATACGGCTAAGGTAATTTGGGCATTATAACAATACTTTTGAGAGTATTTCTACACCACAAAGGGGGGTATTATACGAAAGCAACTAGGCTAGGGGTACACTCTGGCTAGCACCCCTGAGGGGGTGCTCTGCCACAAGGGAGGCCCTGGCCGAACTCAACACAAGGGAGGAGAAGGAGAGCTTTCAAGACTTAGGCAAATTTATGGATGAAGAAGTTCATCAAAGGGAGGGGTATTTATACTACAAGCCAAGGCCAACCAATGGCCAAGATCTAGCCAAGTGCTACACAAGTGTAGGCCAAGATATGCCCAAGTTCCCTAGTCCCTACTCCTTAAAACCTCACAAATATCTATCAAAAATATCTACCACTGACACCCCAAATCGTCCAAGTCGCGCCACCTTGCCCACCAACGAGGGTGCCAAGTGCCGCTCTCGTTGGTCCAAAATGTTCCGTCTCTCGGAAAAATTCGCAAAAATAAGAAAAGACATAGCCGAATTTTCCTCGCAAGTTATGTAAAACGTTTTAAAAACGACTCTAACCAGGGTGTTGTGCACAAATGCCATTCGGCCCGAGCCACTAGGCGGGGTGACACGTGTCACCCTCCTATTGGCCCAAAATAAAACATCTTCAAAATATCCACAATGGCCAAAATCTCAAAACAAAGTGGGCCCACAAAATCAGAATTTCTCCCGTGGGCCCCACGTGACCATTTCCGAAAAATAAAATTCCATAATTCTCTAATATTCCAGGAAGTCCGAATACCAAATCTGGGAATCCAATTCCCATTAACGAACCTTTTTCCTTCACAAAAACCGGAAACTTTTCCGTGGAAAAATCGCCTCTTTCTTCCTTTCCAATCTTTCTGTCGTATTCTCGTACGTACGTCCTCGCATACATACCCTGGAACTACGGGGTATAACATTACACGTCTAACCGGACGTGTACAACACTGCCCCACAATAATACTACAAGTCTACTGTAAATACAGTTCAATGTAAATACAGTTCAATTCTATCAATCATCTTTCCTCATATAATATACTCAAGTATAACTACTACAACATGTAATATCCAATTACAATAGGGGGACAAAGATCATTACCTCGATAAACCCAAAATTATCCAAGATTAATAAGTCGATCCTGAGCAACGTTTAGCTCCAATTCCTTCCGCTCCAACCCGCTCCAAACAACCCTTAGAAGTTTCTATACAACTTCTCTTAACACTTCAACCAACTATGAAGATTTTCCTAGGGTTTCACTTTGTGACTATTGGAATAAAGTAGTATTTTCGGGCTCTTAGTATAAAGATAACTTTTGGAATATTACAAGGGATTTCAAGGCTAAGGTAATTGGGACTATACCAACACTTGAAGAATTTTCTACACAAAGGGGGGGGGGATGTTTGGACGAGAGCTTCACTAAGGGAGGGAGGGAGAATTTTTGCCTTGGAAAATATTTCAAGTGAGGGATGAAATTAAGTCTTGCAACATAAGGGGCATTTATAGAAAAATCAATGGCTAGGATTAAAGCAAGTGTAAGGTGAGGATTGGGTACATGTGTGTGGGTAAACTACCAACCATATGTCCACCATAATAATGGGACAAGTGGCTTTCCACTTGTCCCACACAAAACCGTCCACCACTAACCATCGGCCCACATGGCCTCAAGGGGGGGTGACACGTGTCGCCCCCTACTCGTCCAAAATATTTCGTCTTCCGAAAATATCCGTAATGCCAAAAATCCGAAAATAAAGTGGGCCCCATAAACCGTAAATTTCTCCCGTGGGCCCCACGTGACCAATTCCGGAAATAAAATTCCATAATTCTCAAATATTCCAAAAAGTACGAATACCAAATCTGGGAATCCAACTCCCATAAACGAACCTTTTTCCTTCACAAAAACCGGAAACTTTTCCGTCGAAAAATCACATCTTTCTTCCTCACCAACATTACTGTCGTATTCTCATACGTATGTCCTCACATACATACCCTGGAACTACGGTGTGTAACATTTTTCCCCCCTTAGAAACATTCGTCCCGAATGTTCCTTCTAAGTTTCCAAGCACACCTGTGCCGGTATAGTCTTCCCTACTATACTTACAAAACCATTTATGCCACACCTGGCCATAATATAACACACGCGCAAAAACTCAAATCCAAGCCAACGAGGAATCACCTCTAACATCACAAAGAGCTCTCACCCATGGTCTAAAGGATACTCCCCTCGCATCTTCACTTCTCAAAAGAAATGATCACTTTCATCCCCTTAACACATGTTCACTTCTTTCCTTACTCGTCGTACCCTTCTCGTACACCCGAACTCTTTCTAGTACACGTACCATACTCCAGTCATCGCTTCAGTTTCCAAAACCTTGGAGTCACTACCTCCAAACTTGGTCATCTTACTAGCCTCAAATTCCTTTAGGGCCATTCCCGGCCTTCACGATCTGATTCTGGTCGAACGCATCCACGAACTCGTACAACGGTTACCTAAACTTGGGCCTTGCACCCTCGTGATCCTACCACCTGGCGGGACCACCTCGAACTGACCCCACCTCATTCCGGGCTGCGGGTTGACCCTCGATCTGGCCTCAACCCGACCCGCTATCGCGCCACACTCTCTCGTTCCCCGATCCGGAACAATCTTACTAATTCACGTCATGGAAGCTACCACTTCTATCTCACACTACCCATGGAATTATCCCACAATATATTTCACGCATACCAAGTACTTCGACAAAGACCAACCGTAAAATCATCCACTCAAGACGGCCTTGCATCCGAGGTCCTAACTGTTATAAATTCTAAAGCTCACAATTGTCTCGTCTCCAGACTTACCCTTTTTCAACTACCCATGTTTTCTAATTCACAATTAACACAATGCTATCCGTACATAGAACTCAACATGTATCCACCATAACAACATAAACCCGTCTCCTAAGGGCTGAAGATATCTCTGCAACTACTGCCTCACTTTCCCTTTGCCGCGCTACCTCTGGTCGGACACTCCTTCGCAAAATGGCCATGCCGGCTGCAAGTGTAGCAATCTCCCAAACTAGTACGACACTCCCCCTATGGGTTTTACCACAACGGCCACACTGAGATACGGGTAGCCTCATCCGGCGAGTACTCCTACTCCCCGGAAAATCTGAAACCTGGGAGCTCGACCGCCTCAATACCTGGATGCCACAAGATCAGAGAGGACCACTCTGTACTGGCGGAGGCGCATAACTGGCCTGCTGCAGAGGCGGTCCGCCTCGAAAGTTACCAAAAGTCCCTGCTGTCCTGGCCCTCTTATGCTGATCCTGGTCCCTACGTCGGTCTCTACATTCCTCAATCCCCTGTGCATAAGCCTGTATATGGGCAATGTCCATGCCCGGCTGAAGAGCTACTCTTGTACAACTCTTTGCTAGATAATCGTCAAGTCCTGTAACATATCGGTGTACTCTATCCTCTATGTCTGCCACTAAAGCGGGGACATAATGAGCTAACGAGTCAAACTCTATACTGTATTCCCGAACCGTCCTCCCGTTCTGCCTCAACATCATAAATCCATCTGCCCGAGCTCTCCTCATCTGTGAGGGCAAGAAGTGTGCAGGAAATGCCTTTTAGGTCTTGATCACTTTCATGATCCGCTGCAACTGTCGAATAAACTCCTGAGGATCTTCCTCAGTTCTCGATCCATAGAACTCGGTTGGACTGCAACTCAAGAAGTCCCGACGTCTCAAACTATCGGATCTAGGGTGAACTACTGGTACTACCGGAACCCCCGACTCTCGTCTATCCTCATTCCTAGCCACAAGCCTAGCTAGTAACTGGGCCATCTCCTTGTAACTCATATCCTTGGCTCCTGGTCGTGGAACTGGAGACTCAGGTATCGTAGCCTCAGTAGCTACTGCTGCTGCTCTAAACTCCCCTGGGGCTAGCGGCGTCGCAGAACTCCCCATCTGAAGTACCACCTTAGGTAAAGACTGGGCCTGTGCCCTGGTAACCCTCTGTGCTCTACTCGCAGCTCCCTCTGCTGCCTTGCCCTCCTGGGCTCTGGTTGCCTTGCGTAGAGGCGTAACGGGTACATAAGAATACGCCAGAGGGAGTCCAACTTATAACACAGCTCTAAGGCACGATCTCAGAGTGAGAAGAATGGAAACCAATCCTAAATATCCTGTAGCCTCCTGATTATAGATGTGGTGCACAACACACCGATAATCAAGACTCTACTAGACACGGTCTGTAGACACTTTCCGAGGATTAACTGCTCTGATACCACTTTTGTCACGACCCAACCTCGAGCCCGTGACTGGTGCCTTACGCCGGGCACCCTAGTGATACAATCATCAGAGAAAATCAGCGGAAATAAAAACCTTAAGCATGAAACAATACATAAAATAAGCAACAGACTAACCAAAACGGTTACCTTCCTATATATATAAATACCAACACGAACGGTTAAATCCCTTACAAACCCTGCCCACAACAGTACTACAGACCTCTAAGAATGTAACCACAACTATGACGGGACAGGGCCCCGCCATACCCCTGAATGTACAAGTACCTACTATGACAGGGGACTATACCAAAGATAAGCCTCCGGAGAAACGGAGCTTCCCAAAACGCTGAACTGTGATCCTATGAGCGAGGATCAACAACCGGTGTACCTCTACCTGCGGCATGAACGCACCCAAGGAGGTCGATAACAGGTACCAAGTATGTGAAACTGAAAATACTGTAAATGAAATCATAATAGTCTATATAAAGCAGGAGACATGTATGATAACCAAACTACAGTACACAACATATAAGCAGTCAGGTCTAGTCGGGGACTCACGCCCTCAAGTCATCACTCATGCCCGTGGAATTCCTTCCTCACTGCCGGCAGTCTATGACATAAATCATACTCATGTGACGCGCCTGTGGCATCCTACCTCACTGTCGGCGTACACATATACAATACATATATATATATATACCTCCTGCCCGTGGAATCCTCCATCACTGCCGGCAGCCGTAGGTGTAACATATAACCATGTGACCCGCCAGTGGCATCCTACCTCACTGTCGGCGTACACATATATAACACATATATATATATATATATATAATACGCGGCCGCATGTCCCGGAATCCCTCATCGGTGTAACATGGCCATAACGTGCCCTCGGCATCCCTCATCGCAGGTGCATGTCTTCATGGGGAGCTAGCCCATGGAATAATGATCGCATATACCATGCCCCCGGAATCCCTCATCGGTGTAGACAGGTCTTCATGGGGAGCTAGCCCATGGAATAATAGTAATGGTCACATGCCCCCGGAATCCCTCATCGGTGTAGACATGCCCATGTGACAATAATAATATACCGGGAGTTTAACCCGCTGCATGGCCGCATGCCCCCGGAATCCCTCATCGGTGTAGACATGTCCATGTGATAATAACAATGGAAGCATACCCGTGGAATCCTCTGTCACGGCCGGTACATCCAATGAAACGTATGGGCATCTAACCCGCATCCTGGTCGCATGCCCCGGCATCTCTCATCGGTATAAGCATGGCCAAGATCAAACAAAATGGAAGCATTGTTACACCCCGTATTTACAGGATATGTTTTAAGAACGTAAGTAAGAACTCACAAGTGTTAAGATTTGAGACTTGTAAAAAATTTATCGGAAATATGAAATTGTCGGAAATCGTATTATTTTGACGAATGGGAGGGCGACACGTGTCACCCCCCTTAAATGATGCCTTGGACGAAATCTAGCAAGGGCTAAATGGTCATTGGACCTTTGTCGCAAGACAAGTCTTGCAAGTGTGAGCTTGAGAAAATTGACCAAAGTCAAAGGTCCCACAAGCCTTGATATTTAATAAGAGATCATCCTAGCCACCCAATTGTACACATCTTGACCCTCCATGTCCCTTTATAATACTACTAGTAGTGAGACAAGTTCCATACTTAGCCATATTTGCACAAAAATTGAAGAACATAGAAGGGAAGCTCTCGGGTTCCTCTTGGAACAAAAGGAAAAATCTTTGATCCTTGTTCTTTTAGCTCCCCACTTTAAACCAAGGTTCTTGAGGGTAGTGTAAGCATATCTCAATAGAAACATCTTGGAAAAAGGTAGTTTACGGGTTAGTCGCAAAGCGGAAACCTAGTTGTCTTTCTAGGTTTTGCTTAGAAGTTGAAGGGAAATTGTTGGTGTTGTTCTAAGGGTCTCAAGGAGTGGATTGAAGTGTCTTGAAGAGGCTCTAGGTTGCTAAGGAGCAACTTTGGTTTTGAAGATTGGATTAAGAATCGTTGAGGTATAATCTTGTTCTTTGAAAATGTTACAAGATTATTTATATTGTTGTTAGCTTTACTTGTTGCTAGCATGAAGAATATGTGTTGAAGTTTATAAGGATTATGGATTGATTGTAGCCTTGGAAATCCGAAATGTAATGTAAGCCATGTTAAGTTGGATTGCAATTTAGTCGTTATTAGAATCGTCGCATGTTGTTGACTTGAAGATTATAGTAGTTATAGTCGATTGCGACTTGATATCATGTATTGCTAACAACTTGGATTGAAATGGAATTTGGATAAGAATTGGTATTGTTGAAAACAATGTGGCCGAATTTGGACATGTAGTTTGTATTAGTTGATATCTTTTGTGGGGCGGAATTTTACACGTCTAGTAGGCGTGTAATCCCCTTTTGATAATTGCATTGTTTGGGCCTTAAATGTGGCGTGTTTGGTTATTGTATTCGGCCTTGAAAAAGGTGGCAAAGTAAGTAAAAACAAAGGAGGTGCTGTCCGATTTTCCGTAGAATTTAGTGACTTAGCACCTAGAATATTCTACGTTTGAAGTAAGAGGTTAATGGACATATTGTGACCATTATAGGTTGAAGTACTAAGTATAGCGTATCCTACTTGAAGGATGGATTAGCTATCAAGATTGAAGTACTTTGGAGCATTTTGCTACTTGTCGACAATCGTCGCGAGGTATGTGAACCTCTTCCTTCCTTTGGCATGATTCTATGTATGGAATATACCTGTGGTATCATTTCATGTTTCCTGTTACTCTTAGAAGTTAAGAGGTAGTTGTGTGACCTACTATATGTAGAACTTTTACTATCTTTGAGCATGACTAGTTGCACGTATGTAGTACGGTAGACGTACAACACCATGATATCCTTTACTAGTTTTGTAAATAGCCAAGTTGGGTGAGTTAGGAGATTAACTCACTTCTTTGAAAGTATAAAGGATGTCTTAAGTTTTATTAATGTTAAGGGACTTGAAGAGTTTTAAAGTATGTGATACTTGTTCCGTTTTAAACATATAAGTCCCTTGGATAGGAAATTGTTTTTGGCTAAGGTATAAAGTGAATATAACGGCTTTATGGGAAGTTAGTTATATTTGCTTTATGGAAAGATAAATGACTTGATTTTAGTAAAAAGGCAACTTGTTTTTAAGGCATCAATTGCCTAAGGTTTTATAATAAAAGGAGTCACTTGTTTTCTAAAGGTTAAGAGACTAATTGTATTTTTGCAAGTTATGAGAATTGATTTGAAAGTATATAATACTTGGTTTCAAAAAGTAGAAGTCTCTTGGTTACAAAAGGAACGTGTTGGTTTAAACCATAAAGGGTTATAACGGCTTTATGGAAAGTTGGTTATAACGGCTTTATGGAAGGTTAAGAGAATGGTTTTCTCTAATGAAGTAATCAAAGAAATAACTTGTATTAAGGAAGGGCAAATTGTTTTAAAAATACCAATTGCTTAAGGTTTTTAATAAAGAAGTCACTTGATTTAGAAGCCGGTAATTGTATTTCTAATAAGGTATTGTGACTTGACTTGAAAGGTGGATAGGACTTGAATACTACGGTTGTTAGTATCGGAGAAGTTTTATTTGGAAAGGAGTCTTTTGAAAAGAATGTACGTACGTAGTACTTTGGCTTGTTAAATGAGAATTATTCTATTTGTGCCCTGATAAGTACTTTGGCTTGTTAAATGAGAATTATTCTATTTGTGCCCTGATAAGTACTTTGGCTTGTTAAATGAGAATTATTCTATTTGTGCCCTGATAAGTACTTTGGCTTGTTAAATGAGAATTATTCTATTTGTGCCCTGATAAGTACTTTGGCTTGTTAAATGAGAATTATTCTATTTGTGCCCTGATAAGTACTTTGGCTTGTTAAACGAGAATTATTCTATTTGTGCCCTGATAAGTACTTTGGCTTGTTAAATGAGAATTATTCTATGTGTGCCTTGATAAGTACTCTGGCTTGGTTAATTGAGAATTAGCCTATATGTGCTGGTGATAGCCTTTGAGTGCAAGTATTATATTTTATTACGTTGTCGCGACTCTCGGTTGGAGGGTCGACTGCCTTGTTGTAAGTTACTTGGACGTACCGACAGTGATGTGGGATTCCACGGGTATGCTTCCGTTATTTGGAGTACTTGGGTTAAATTCCCGGATTTTTAAAAAGGACATGATAGTGCTTATGTATTGTTAGATGGTCGGTCGAGATAGGGTAAGAGTATAAATGAGGGGTAAACCCCCAAGACGTTATACCACCTTCTCCAGGGTAAGAGTATCAGTGAGGGGTAAACCCCCAAGACGCTATACCACCTGCTCCAGGGTAAGAGTATAAATGAGGGGTAACCCCCAAGACGTTGTACCACCTGCTTGATTGATGTGTTGGGCATGAGACCCATGTTTATATTTTACACTTATAGCTGTCGACAGTGAGGTGGGATTCCACGGGCAGGAGATATATATATATATGTATTGTGTATGTGTACGCCGACAGTGAGGTGGGATGCCACGGGCGCGTCACATGGTTATATTTTACACTTATAGCTGTCGGCAGTGATGGGGGATTCCACGGGCACACTTTGCTATTTTGTGTGACTTGATCGCGTCCTGGATTGGGCCCGGTAGTAAATGTGCCCTCCTTAAAGGGCCGGATTTTACTTATGGAAGGTAAGTAAGTTATAGTAATGAACTTAATGATTTTCCCTAATCGTGTACATAAGAATGTGACTATAACTTTTATTGAAAATGGGAAAAGATAATAAGGTATGATTAAGTTCATAAGTGGTAATGACACGGCAGGATCTGGTATGTACTTTTTATACTTGTTCCCTGTCATTCTTTTATGCGATTATGATTTGTTTCTTGACGTTATTTTTGTTCCATATTAAATTTTTGTTCTCTGACCCGCCGGAAAGCTGCGTTAATCTTGCGAGTTTTAGGTACCCAGATTGGTGATCCTTGCTCTTAGGATCTCGGTTCAGTTTTGAGAGAAAGCCCCATTTGCTCCGGAGGCTTAGCTCTTGGTACGGTTTTGTTATACCCCGTATTTCCAGAGTATGTACGCAGGGACGTACGTAGGAAATTTCGAACTTGAGAATAGGCTTGGCCGAATTATTTTTGTACACAACACCCGATTAGAGTCGTGTTTAGTGAAAGCGTTTTCCACGACTTTCGTAGGGAATTTCGGCTATGTCATTTTTAATTTTTGCGGATTTTTCCGAGAGGCGAAACATTTTTGGACCAGCGGGAGGTGACACTTGTCACCTCGTTGGACGATAAAGAGGAGGCTTGGCCTTGGCGATTGGTTCATGGTTTTGTGCCTTGTTTTGGCCTTGTTTTGTGGCTTGTTTTGTGCCATGTTTTGTGGAGTAGGGGTTAGGGTGCACTTGGCTTGATCTTGGCCTTACACTTGCCTTGCACTTGGCTAGATCTTGGCCATTGGTTGGCCTTTGGTTTTGCTATAAATACCCCTCTAAGTGATGAACTTTCTTCATCCACAAATATTTTTCTAAGTGTTAAATCCTCCTCCCTCCCCTTAGTGTAGAATTCGGCCAAGAGCCTCCCCCGCCCCCGTGGCCGGGAGGCCGTCCCCCCGCCGTGGGGGGCTGGCCGTGGGGTACCCCTAGCCTAGTTGTTTTCGTATAATACCCCATCTTGGTAGAAATACTCTCAAAAGTATTGTTATAATGCCCAAATTACCTTAGCCGTATACCTTGTTGTATTCTAAGGTTATACCTATACGAAAAGCCCAGAAATACTATTATACTTCCCTTCCGTCACAAAACCGAAAACCCTAGGAAAAATCTCCATAGTTAGTTGGAGTACTATGTAGAAGTTGGTTAGAACTTCTAAGGGTTGTTTGGAGCGGGTTGGAGCACCCGGAGTAGGAGCGAAACTTTGCTAAGGATCGACATTAAACTCGGATAATTATGGGCTTATCGAGGTAATTATCTTGTCCCTCTATTGTAATTGGAAATTACATATTATTAGAATATATAGTTGAAGTATACTATATATAGAACTGGACGTAGTTATCGGCAATGTCTTTTGACTTAAGCCTGAATTTAAAAGAAGAATCTTGTTGTAATTACATAGATTGTATTCTGATGAACTTGTGTAGTAGTGTAGTGGAGTAGAATTGTACCCGTTAGGGTTAGGCGTATAACCCCTGGTTGGCTTGGTAGCGGCCTCGTTAGAGAGAGGAGATTTCTGTTGTTGCGGGAGAGTCTTTGCCGAATTTTTCGGTAGAATGTTCTACGATGAGATCTAAATGTTAATAAGCGCCTTGTGGCCTTATAGGTTGAAGTACTACGTGTGGCGCGATCTACTTGGCTTAGGAGTAGCGACGGTTGGAAGTACTTGGGCGTTTTGCTATTAGTCGATAATCGTCGCGAGGTATGTGAACCTCTTCCTATCTCTTCTAGCATGATATGTGTGAACTATGTAGCGGTGAGCGTCATGTGCTAAATGTATTTAATTGGTTTAAAACATAAAGTGTTATAACGGCTTTATGGGAAGTCGGTTATAAGCGACTTTATGTTGGTAAGAAAATACTTGTGGTTTTAAAAGGTAAGCGATTTGAACTATAAGCGGCTTGTTATGTGTTAATAGAGAACTTGAAGTAATACTTGGTTTTGAAAACTTAAGAGTTATACTAGCTTTATGGGAAGTTAGGTATAACGGCTTAAGAATGTTTCTTGATTTTGGAAATCGAATGTGTATCGACAAACCAACTGCGGCGTTAATAAAGGAAAATGTTTTGAATAATTAAGTATTATTAAAACCGTAGAAACTTCCATCTGCATAGAAGCTAAGATGAGACAAAATGATATTTTCTAGATCATGGTCTTTGTAATAAGATTGTTATAAACAAGAATATCCTACTCACATATAAGGCTTATGTTTCTCATTGTTTAAAGAGAATTATATTCTTAAATGAATAAGACTATGAACTACTGAAACCTTTCTAAAATAAGAAAGCGTGAACATTTGAAATTAGGCAAACTTGGGCGTTTGGAAAATAATGTTGTTACTTGATTTTACAAAGGTAAGAGTTTTAGTTTTCTTAAAAGGATGATCCTCTATTTTATACTACGGTTATTGTGTGACTTATGTGAAAGAAACAGATCTTTTAAAGATTTAATGTGTGAAGTACTTTGGGGATAGATACGAACTTGTTAGTAGAAAGTACCTTGTGTGAATAACTTGATTGTATTGGTTTGTGATAGCCTTGTAATACTTTCTTGTTGATTTGATAAGTAAACATGTTAGGATGTTACGTGTGTTAGTATCTTGTGATGTTAGTGTAAAGGGGTTTTCCCCTCGACTGCGCTTAAAGTTGTTTGACTATCAGTCGTTATGTTGGGATTGTACCACTCACCTTGACTTGTGCGGAGGTTAAGCGCCCTCCGATCTGGGGTAGACTCAGCGATGCAGGACCGTGATTCGAGAATACCTCATGCGGGTCGGGGATCCATGCGGAACTACGGAGTTCGTGTTAGTGTCGCGGCCTTTATGGTCACGCGGTCTTTGTGGCCATGCGGTGTGAGTCGGGGCGATGCGGGAGTAGCTACCCTCGATGCGGGGTTATACCTCATGCGGGCCTATGAGGTTGGCCTATGCGGAGTCGCGGAGAGTTCGGGGCTAAACGCGCACATTTGATCTGCGGGCGAGTGACGGCTTTTATCATGTGACGGTCAGAGCAGATATCATGACACGCTTTATGACCTTGTTGAGTGCGTAGGTGTTAGTAGTCGGCTATGCCTTCGTACTTACCTGTCTTTGTTTTATTAGAACACGGTGGGACACGGTGTTCATGTATTCCTTGGTGCTTGTATATCATAAAGCTGGCGGTGAGGAAGGTATTCCACTGGAATGATTGATGTTGTTTGAGTGAGACCCATTGTTATTTTTGAGTGATGACTTTGAGGCGTGAGTCCACGACTTGATATATGCTTGTTTATTGTGATCGTAGTTTTGTTATCATACATGTCTCTGCTTTATATAGACTACTATGATTCCATTCTGATATTTTGATTTCACATACAAATTTTTGTTATCTTGACCTCGCCCGAAGCTGCGTTCATCTGCGCGAGTAAAGGTACACCGATCGTTGATCCTCGCTCTTAGGGTCACTGATTGGCGCTTGGAGAGCTCCGTTTCTCGGAGGCTTGTCTTGGTATAGTCCCTGTTGTTGTAGGTGCTTGCGTTCGGGTATGGCGGCCCTGTCCGTCGTTGTTGTCATATCATTCGTAGAAGTGCAGCGTAATCTTTGTTGTGGCGGGGTTTGTAAAAAAGTTAAAGCGTTCATGTTGAAAAAGTTGTTGTTTATATATATGCGAAAGGCAAGTTTTTCTCAGTTATTGTTTCATATTTCATAATATGTCTTGTATCGTTTATGTTCGTGATTACTCGATGTTGTATCACTAGGGTGCGGGGTAAGGCACGATCCGGGCCGGAATCGGGTCGTGACAAAAGTGGTATCGAGCGATTAATCCTCGGAAAGAATCTCTGACCGTATCGATGAAGTCTTGATTATCGGTGTGTTGTGCACCACACCAATAATCAGGAGGCTATAGGATATTTAGGATTGGTTTCTATTCTTCTCACTCTGAGATCGTGCCTTAGAGCTGTGTTGTAAGTTGGACCCTCTGACGTATTTCTTTCCCTTACCGTTATACCTCCGCGTAGGGCAACCCGGGCCCAGGAGGTCAAGGGCGAGAGAGGCTGCGAGTAAATGCGGAGGTTACGTGGGCGAGCCCAATCATCACTGAGGTGGTGCTTCTTTCGGGGTTTTGCGGCGTCACTAGCCCAGCAGAGTTTAGCACGGCGGCGGTTCCTCTGCGGCCATGACATTTGAACGCCGGTTCACGACCGAGAGCAGAGAATATGGATTGCAAAGAGGCGACCCTATTACTAGCTATGGATTTGGCTACCAGAGAGTATACCGATGTATCGCGAGTCTTGATGAATATGTAACGCCCCGAACCCGGGCCCGTCACTGGTGCCTTACCCCGGGCACCCTAGTGATACAACATCAGAGAAAACCGGCGGAAATAAAAACTTAACATGCAATAGACATGGATCAAGAGATGTGATAAATAAGCGAGCCCAGCAAGCGATTGCCTTGGTATATACATAAAACATGAGCAGTTTAATCCTTTTACAACCACCGCAGCGATACTACAAACCTCTAAGATTTACAACGACTATGACGGACGGGGCCGCCATACCCACGAATGTACAAGAACCTACAACTCGAGAAACACATGCAAAAGATAAGCCTCGAGAAACGGAGCTTCCCAATCTGTTGACGTGATCCTATGGCGAGGATCCACGGCCGATGTACCTCTACTGCGGCATGACGCGGCCCGAAGGAGGTCGATCTGCAGTACCAAGTATGTGAAAGCGTAAATCTGCGATTAAATCATAACGATCTATATAAAGCGGGAGACATGTATGATAACCAAAATACAAGATGCAACATAAGCGATCAAGTCGAGGACTCGCGCCTCAAAGTCACCACTCAAATCTAACTATGGGTCTCACGCCCACCACATCCATCATGTTCGCATCATGGCCACATGCCGAATCTTGCATCGGTGTAGACATGTCCATGATGCAACAATAATAACAAGGCCGCGTGGCCACATGCCCCGGAATCTTGCGCCGGTGTAGACATGCCCATGTAACCTCAATAATAATATCTTTGGGTGGTCAACCTGCGCGTAGCCACATGCCCCGGAATCTTGCGTCGGTGTAGACACGTCCATGTTGCGGTAATAACCATATATCGGGTAATCAACGGCGCGTGGCGCGTGCCCGAATCTTTGCGTCGGTGTAGACATGTCCATGCGACATAAACAACAAGCGATAATCAAAATGGAAACATACGTGGAATTCTCCATCACGCCCGGACGCGTCCAAGTAAGTTCTCAACAAGTCAACCGGCCCTCTATCGAGAGACGCGGTAACACAGAAATACCACACTTGCACAACAGAGGCTATCATCACAAGCATAGGCAAGTTTCACAACAACAAGCACAGGCAAGTTTCCCACAACTCAAAGTACTTTCATTTTATGCCAAAGTCCGGGTTTTTAACCCCAAAGTACTACATACGTTAAGTTCTTTTAAAAGAGATCCATTACTTTTATAAAAGTCACCTGATACCCGTAGTATTAGAATGACCAACCCACATTCCTTTTTTAAAATCAAGTAACAACATTCTTTTCCTAAGTTCCAGTTTGCCTAGTTTCAATTACTCAAGCTTCTCATTTCAAATGGTTTCATAGTTCATAAACTTAATCACTTGATTTCTTTTTAGAACAATTGAGTAATATATGTCTCGCGTGAGAGTAGGTTATTCTTGTTTACAACATTCTTATTACAGCAGCCATGATCTAGAAAATGTAATATCATTTTGTCTCATCTTAGTTTCTATGCAGATGGAGGTTTCTACTGGTTTTAATACGATACATCATTATTCAATACATTTTCCTTTATTAACGCCGCGGTGGTGCAGTCGATACACATTCGATTTCAAATCGATGAAACATTATCCCTTTAAATAAAACCAAGTACTCATTACTCACGAATGAGGTTTCACACAAACATCCTCATTAAAACAAATAAGTTAAGTCTCTTATCTTATAAGATCAAGTCTCTTAACTTCTAACATCAGTAAACCATTTTCTTTACCTCTCTTAAGACATTATACCTAACTCCCCATAAAGCTAGTATAACTCTTTTTAAAACCTTTAAAACCAAGTGTTACTCTCCCTTCAAAACGATTTATAAATCTTTTGAAATACATCAAGTTCTTTATTATAACTAGCCAGTTATAATTCACATCAGTTACCTTTTAAAACCACAAAGTATTTTCTTACCTACATAAAGTCATATAACCAACTTCCCATAAAGCCGTTATAACACTTTATGTTTTAAGAACAATCAAACACGATTAACACGTATGCGTCTACCGTACTACATAGTTCACACATATCATGCTAGAAGAGATAGGAAGAGGTTCACATACCTCGCGACGATTTATCGACAATAAGCAAAATGCTCCAAGTACTACAACCTTGCTAGCCCTTTCCACTCCTCGAGTAGAATACGCTACTCTTAGTACTTTCACCTATAAAGGTCACAAACGTCTATTAACCCCAAACACAAGTTTCTATCTTTCTACAGAAAATTCGGCTCACCTCACATACAGCGTAAATCTCCTCTCTATCGAGGCCGGCTACCAAGCCAACCGAGGGGTTTATACGCCTAACGGGCGTGTACAATTCTACTCGGTAATACTACACAAGTCTCTGCAATCTGATCTATGTAATTACTGATTCGATTCGTTCTTTATTCTTCAGGCTTAAGTCAAAAGACATTGCCACAATACTAAGTATAGTTCCATATATAGTATACTTCAACTATATTTTCTAACAAACATGTAATTTCCAATTACAATGAGAGGACAAGATAATTACCTCGATAAGCCCATAATTATCCAAGTTAAATGTCGATCCTTAGCAACGTTTAGCTCAACTCGGTGCTCCCGCCCGCTCCAAACAACCCTGAGAAGTTCTAGCCAACTTCGACTTACATCCGTCAACTAACAATGAAGATTCCCTCGGGTGTCGGTTTGTGACTAAAAAGGACAAAGGTAGTATTTTGACTCTACGTATAGAGGTATCTTAGGAATACTACAAGGTACAAGGCTAAGGTATTTTGGGCATTATAACAATACTAGGGAGTATTTCTATACCACAACAAGGGGTATTATCTGAAAACAACTAGGCTAGGGGTACCCACGCCAAGGCACCACAAAGGGGAGGGTGGCCTCTCGGCCAAAGCCAATTTTAAGGGGAGAGGGCTCTTGGGCGAGAGTCAACAAGAGGAGGAGGGTTTCCAAGACTTGGAAGATTTTTGGATGAATGAAGTCTTCAAAGAGAGAGTATTTATAGCAAAACCAAAAGCCAACCAATGGCCAAGATCCTTCCAAGTGTATAGCAAGTGTAAGGCCAAGATCAAGCCAAGTGCACCCTAACCCCTACTCCACAAAACATGGCACAAAACAAGCCACAAAACCATGAACCAATCGGCCAAGGCCAAGCCTCCTCTTTACCGTCCAATGAGGGTGACAAGTGTCACCTCCCGTTAATCCAAAATGTTCCGTTGCTCGGAAAAATCCATAAAAATACTAAATGACATAGCCGAATTTTCCCAACGTAAGTCTGTGAAACGTTTCGTCGAAAACGACTCTATTCGCACTTGTGCCCAAATTTCGAACCAAAGCCAACTCTTAAGGCAAAATTTAATCGTGCGCCCTCACGTGCATACTGCGGAAATACGGGTATAACATTCTTCCCTTAGAAACATTCGTCGAATGTTCCTTCAATCTCAAAACAAGCGGCGTCGGTATAGTCTTCCGCTATACGTCTGAAAACAATCATGCCACACTGGCCACAAAACCTACGTTCACTTCTCCCTTTCGTAGTACTCGTCACGAACACTCGAACTCGTTCTAGTGTCCGTACCACACTGTCAGCCTCGTTTCCAACCCTTGAGTCACTACCTCGAACTTGGTCATCTCACTAACCTCGATTTCCCTAAGGCCATTTCCGGCCTTCACGAACTGATTCGATCGAACGTATCCACGAACTCATACGATGGTCATCTAAACTTGGGCTAGCACCCTCGTGACCACCTGCACTGGCGGGACCACCCAGTGACCCTTCCTCAAAAGCGGGACGCGGGTTGGCCCGCAACATGGCTGACCCGACCATCTGTAGCGCCAACTCTCTAGTTTCTAGATCCGAACAATCTTACCTCTACAGTCATGAAAGCTACCACTACCATTTCACACTACACATAGACTTAACCTTTTCAATAACCCGGTTTCAAAATAACATTATAGCACAAAGAGATACAAACCTAACATTAAACACATCTACAAAATCAAAACACAAAAAACTCTAGAGGTTAAGGATATACGAAACTAGGCGGTTCAGGACCGCTAAAGCTGAGCTTCCACGCGACCTCTCTACCGTTGGCCGTGTATGAACATCCTGCCTAGCTATGGAAGGTGAAGAATCTGCAACTGCTCTAGTAGTCTGTGCTATCCTACCAGCGCTACCCCTGGTCGGACAGTCTCTCGTCATATGGCCCTGTTGGCCGCAAGAATAACAAGCTCCCTTGGTACTACGACACTCCCCGAAATGCGGTCTACCACATCGACCACACCGAGGTAGGGGTGACTGCATCTGGCCAACACCCCTACTCCGCGAACATCCGAAACACAGGAGCCACGACGCTCCTGAATATCCCAAGGGTCCCGAAGGCTGCGAAGGACCACTCTGCAATGGCGGAGGTACATAACTAGTCTGCTGCTGAGGCGGTCCGCCTCGAAAGTCGCCAAAATATCCGGCCGTCTTGGCCTTCTTCTGCTGAAAGCGGTCCACCCGTCGATCTCTGCGCTCCTCGCACCCAAGTGCATGAGCCTGAATGCGGGCAATGTCCATGTCCGGCTGAAGAAACACCGAACAACTCTGCTAGGTAATCATCGAGCCCTGTAACATATCGGTGCACTCGATCCTCCATACTAGCTACTAATGCGGGAACATACAGGGCCAATGAGTCGAACTCCACATTGTACTCCCGAATATGCGCGGTTGCGCCTCAACATCAAAAATCGCCGGCGAGCCCTCGCCGTTTGTGGAGGTAAGAAATGTGCCGAGAAGGCCCGAAAACTTCGTCCCAAGCGGTGGAAGTGCATGCTCTCCCGGAAAGCTCCACGAGTCAAACCAATCGATCGCGGTATCACGCGGCCGATCGCGAACAAATGTCACCGACTCGATCTACGAAGCCTTGATCACCCGCATGATCTCTGCAGCGACGGATGAACTCCTGCGGATCATCCTCGGCCTCGACCGTAAAACTCAGCGGGCTACAACTAAGAAATCCGTAGCCTCAGTATGCGCCTCGGGTGCCTACAGTCTTCTTTGGGCTGAGGCTGCTGCGTCGGCCTATCCTCATATCTCGCCAACCACGGCCAATAATCGGGCCATCTCGCGTGACCCATCTCCCCGCTCGGTGTGGGGTGGAGGCTCAGTCTTGTAGTCTCGCGACCATCGCTGCGGTTCTAAACTCTTGGTCTTTGGCGTCGCAAAACTTCGCCGTCGAAGCACTACCTCGGTCTTGGCCGGGCTGCGCCTCGTACTCCTCTGAATCCCACTAGCGGCTCCTCGCCGCCTTGCCTCTCGGGCCTGGTTGCCTTCGCGAGGCATAACTGGTAAAAACGAAACACGTCAGAGGGGTCCAACTTACAACACAGCTCTCAGGCACGATCTCAGAATGAGAAGAATGGAAACCAATCCTAAATGTCCTATAGCCTCCTGATTATAGATGTGGTGCACAACACACCGATAATCAAGACTCTACTAGACACGGTCTGTAGACACTTTCCGAGGACTAACTGCTCTGATACCACTTTTGTAACGCCCCGAACCGGGCGTCATCGTGCCTTACCGGGCACCTAGTGATACAACATCGTGAGAAAAAGCGGAAATAAAACTTAACTTGCAATAGACATGGATCTAGAGATGTGATAAATAAACAGGCCAACCAACACAGTTGCCTTCATGATATACATAAAACATGAACAGTTTAATCCTTTTACAACCACACTTGGCAATGATTACTAGACCACTAAGATTTACAACGACTATGACGGGACGGGGCCCGCCATACCACGAATGTACAGAACCTACAACTCGGAAACACATACCAAAAGATAAGCCTCGAGAAAGCGGAGCTTCCAATCTGTTGGCGTGATCCTATGGCGAGGATCCACGGCCGATGTACCTCTACTGCGGCGTGAGCGGCCCGAAGAGTCGGTCTACAAGTACCAAGTATGTGAATCGTAAATCTGCGGTTAAATCATAATCTATATAAGCGGGAGACATGTATGATAACCAAAATACGACGCAACATAAGCGATCAAGTCGGGGACTCACGCCCTCAAAGTCACCACTCAAATCGAATTATGGGTCTCACGCCGCACCACATCCATCATGTTCGCATCATGGCGCATGCCCCGGAATCTTGCATCGGTGTAGACATGTCCACGATGCAACAATAATAACAGCGCGTGGCCACGTACCCGAATCGCGCCGGTGTAGACATGCCCGTATAACCTCGATAACAATATCTTTGGGTGGTCAACCCGGCGTGGCCACATGCCCCGAATCTTGCGTCGGTGTAGACACGTCCATGTTGCGGTAATAACCATATATCGGGTAATCAACGACGGCCGCGTGGCGCGTACCCGAATCTGCGACGGTGTAGACATGTCCATGCGACATAAATAACAAGACGATAATCAAAATGGAAACATACGTGGAATTCTCCATCGCGCGGACGTCAGTAAGTTCTCAACAAGTCACCGCCTCTATCGAGAGACGCGGTAACACAGAAATACCACACTTGCACAACAGAGGCTATCATCACAAGCATAGGCAAGTTTCACAACAACAAGCACAAGCAAGTTTCCCACAACTCAAAGTACTTTCATTTTATGCCAAAGTCCGGGTTTTTAACCCCAAAGTACTACATACGTTAAGTTCTTTTAAAAGAGATCCATTACTTTTATAAAAGTCACCTGATACCCGTAGTATTAGAATGACCAACCCACATTCCTTTTTAAAATCAAGTAACAACATTCTTTTCCTAAGTTCCAGTTTGCCTAGTTTCAATTACTCAAGCTTCTCATTTCAAATGGTTTCATAGTTCATAAACTTAATCACTTGATTTCTTTTTAGAACAATTGAGTAATATATGTCTCGCGTGAGAGTAGGTTATTCTTGTTTACAACATTCTTATTACAATGACCATGATCTAGAAAATGTAATATCATTTTGTCTCATCTTAGTTTCTATGCAGATGGAGGTTTCTACTGGTTTTAATACGATACATCATTATTCAATACATTTTCCTTTATTAACGCTGCAGTGGTCTGTCGATACACATTCTGATTTCCGAAATCAGTAAAACATTATCCCTTTAAATAAAACCAAGTACTCATTACTCACGAATGAGGTTTCACACAAACATCCTCATTAAAACAAATAAGTTAAGTCTCTTATCTTATAAGATCAAGTCTCTTAACTTCTAACATCAGTAAACCATTTTCTTTACCTCTCTTAAGACATTATACCTAACTCCCCATAAAGCTAGTATAACTCTTTTTAAAACCTTTAAAACCAAGTGTTACTCTCCCTTCAAAACGATTTATAAATCTTTTGAAATACATCAAGTTCTTTATTATAACTAGCCAGTTATAATTCACATCAGTTACCTTTTAAAACCACAAAGTATTTTCTTACCTACATAAAGTGTTATAACAACTTCCCATAAAGCCGTTATAACACTTTATGTTTAAACAATCAAACACAGTTAACACGTATGCGTCACCGTACTACATAGTTCACACATATCATGCTAGAAGAGATAGGAAGAGGTTCACATACCTCGCGACGATTTATCGACAATAAGCAAAATGCTCCAAGTACTACAACCTTGCTAGCCCTTTCCACTCCTCGAGTAGAATACGCTACTCTTAGTACTTTCACCTATAAAGGTCACAAACGTCTATTAACCCCAAAACACAAGTTTATCTTTCTCAGAAAATTCGCGACACCTCACCGCCACAGCGTAAATCTCCTCTCTATCGAGGCGGCTACCAAGCCAACGAGGGGTTTATACGCCTAACGGGCGTGTACAATTCTACTCGATAATACTACACAAGTCTCTGTCTGATCACTATGTAATTACTGATTCGATTCCGTTCTTTATTCTTCAGGCTTAAGTCTAAAGACATTGCCACAATACTAAGTATAGTTCCATATATAGTATACTTCAACTATATTTTCTAACAAACATGTAATTTCCAATTACAACAGAGGGACAAGATAATTACCTCGATAAGCCCATAATTATCCAAGTTAAATGTCGATCCTTAGCAACGTTTAGCTCAACTCAAGTGCTCCATCCCGCTCCAAACAACCCTTAGAAGTTCTATCCAACTTCTACTTACATCCTTCAACTAACAATGAAGATTCCTTAGGGTTTCGGTTTGAGACTAAAAAGGACAAAAGGTAGTATTTCCGGGCTCTACGTATAGAGGTATCTTAGGAATACTACAAGGTACAAGGCTAAGGTATTTTGGGCATTATAACAATACTAGGGGAGTATTTCTATACCACAACAAGGGGTATTATACGAAAACAACTAGGCTAGGGGTACCCAGCCAAGGCACCAAAAGGGGAGGGTGGCCTCGGCCAAAGCCAATTTTAAGGGGAGAGGGCTCTTGGGCGAGTCAACAAGAGGAGGAGGGGTTTCCAAGACTTGGAAGATTTTGGATGAATGAAGTCTTCAAAGAGAGGGTATTTATAGCAAAACCAAAAGCCAACCAATGGCCAAGATCCTTCCAAGTGTATAGCAAGTGTAAGGCCAAGATCAAGCCAAGTGCACCTAACCCCTACTCCACAAAACATGGCACAAAACAAGCCACAAAACCATGAACCAATCGGCGAGGCCAAGCCTCCTCTTTCTGAGTCAACGAGGGTGACAAGTGTCACCCTCCCGTTAATCCAAAATGTTCCGTTGCTCGGAAAAATCCGCAAAAATACTAAATGACATAGCCGGAATTTTCCCAACGTAAGCTGTGGAAACGTTTCGTCAGAAAACGACTCTATTCGGCACTTGTGCCCAAATTTCGAACCAAAGCCAACTCTTAAGGCAAAAATTTAATACGTACGCCCTCACGTACATACTCTGGAAATACGGGGTATAACAGAATATCAACGAGAAGGTTGTGCAAGAGTAAGTTCTTCAGTTAGGCTTGAGCATGGCCTGTGTACGGGCTTATGCACATCAGGCCGAGAAACATAGAGATCGACGGGTTAACAAAGGACAGCAGAAGAGGGCGAGCGGCAGGTCCTTTGGTAACTTTGGCGAGTCGCCTCACCAAAGATTATATTATGCACCTCGCCCGGTCGAGTGGTCTTCCACGGAGTTCAGGACGTTCGGGGTATGCAGGAGTTGGTCAGAACTCCAGGACTTCCGGTTCACAGTGTGACAGACGTCGTCCCGGGGAATGTCGTTTTTTTAGTTGGTACTTGTTGTACCTATGACCGTCAGGGTCTGGGGTCGAAAAGTGTCCTTGTAGGAGGACTTAGCCTTCAGGATCGGTGGGTAGTGTGTCATCTCCTCAATGCGCCTACAGGCGAGTTTGATTAGAACGACTAAGGAGTGAAGCGAGATATAGATATATCCTTAACCCTCTAGAGATCTGTATGTGTGATAAGGTGAGTATACCTTAAGTGCTATGTTCTGATAGCAGTGTGTTAGTTGTGATTAGAAATCATGGTGGGTTAACCGAGTAAGATTTTGGGGGATAGTGAAGGTGTGAGCTTTAGAGTTTTTTTACGTAGAGACCTTAGAGGTAAGGCCATCTGTTATACCCCGTATTTCCAGAGTATGTACGTGAGGGCGTACGTATTAAATTTTTTGCCTTAAGAATTGGCTTTGGTTCAAAATTTGGGCACAAGTGCCGAATAGAGTCGTTTTCTGACGAAACGTTTCCACAGCTTACGTTGGGAAAATTCCGGCTATGTCATTTAGTATTTTTGCGGATTTTTCCGAGCGACGGAACATTTTTGGACCAACGGGAGGGTGACACTTGTCACCCTCATTGGACGGCAAAAAGGAGGCTTGGCCTTGGCCGATTGGTTCATGGTTTTGTGCCTTGTTTTGTGGCTTGTTTTGTGCCATGTTTTGTGGAGTAGGGGTTAGGGTGCACTTGGCTTGATCTTGGCCTTACACTTGCTATACACTTGGAAGGATCTTGGCCATTGGTTGGCTTTTGGTTTTGCTATAAATACCCCCCTCTCTTTGAAGACTTCATTCATCCAAAAATATTCCAAGTCTTGGAAACCCCTCCCCTCCCTCTTGTTGACTCTCGTCCAAGAGCCCCTCTCCCCCTTAAAGTTTGGCTTTGGCCGAGAGGCCACCCCTCCCCCCTTTGTGGTGCCTTGGCCGTGGGGTACCCCCCCCCCCTAGCCTAGTTGTTTTCGTATAATACCCCTTGTTGTGGTATAGAAATACTCTCCTATTATTGTTATAATGTCCAAATACCTTGGCCCAAATATCTTGTAGTATTCCCAAGGTTACACTTATACAAAGCCCAGAAAATACGATTATACTTCCTTTAGCCACAAAAACGAAACCCTAAGGAAATCTTCACCCGTTGTTGAAGTTGTAAGTAGAAGTTGGTTAGAACTTCTAAGGGTTGTTTGGGCGCTGGAGTAGGAGCTAAGCGTTGCTCAGGATCGACTTTATACTTGGATAATTTTGGGCTTATCGAGGTAAACACTACTGTCCTTCTATTGTAATTGGAAATTACATGTTTGAATATATAGTTGAAGTATACTATATATAGAACTATACTTAATCTTGTGCAATGTCTTTTGACTTAAGCTCAAGAATTAAGAATCGAATCTGTAATTACATAGGGTGTATTACATGAACTTGTGTAGTATTCTTGTGTAGTAGAATTGTACCCGTCCGGTTAGGCGGGGAAATCCCCCCCCTGGTTGGCTTGGTAGCCGGCCTCGATAGAGAGGAGATTTGCTGTGGCGGGGAGAGTCTTTGAATTTTTTGTAGATTATGGAACGTTGAGATCTAGATGTTAATAAGCGCCTTGTGGCCTTATAGGTTGAAGTACTACGTGTGGAGTGATCCACTTGGCTTAAGGAGTAGCCGGCGGTTTGAGGTACTTGGAGCGTTTTGCTATTAGTCGACAATCGTCGCGAGGTATGTGAACCTCTTCCTATCTCTTCTAGCATGATATGTGTGAACTATGTAGTACGGTAGACGTACATGTGTTAACTGTGTTTGATTGTTCTTAAAACATAAAGTGTTATAACGGCTTTATGGGAAGTTGGTTATAACAGCTTTATGTAGGTAAGAAAATTCTTTGTGGTTTTAAAAAGGTAACTGATGTGAATTATAACTGGCTAGTTATAATAAAGAACTTGATGTATTTCAAAAGATTTATAAATCGTTTTGGAAGAGAGAGTAACACTTGGTTTTAAAGGTTTTAAAAAGAGTTATACTAGCTTTATGGGGAGTTAGGTATAATGTCTTAAGAGAGGTAAAGAAAATGGTTTACTGATGTTAGCAGTTAAGAGACTTAACTTATTTGTTTTAATGTGAATGTTTGTGTGAAACCTCATTCGTGAGTAATGAGTACTTGGTTTTATTTAAAGGGATAATGTTTCTTGATTTGAAATCGAATGTGTATCGACAGACCACTGCAGCGTTAATAAAGGAAAATGTATTGAAAAATGATGAATTGTATTAAAACCAGTAGAAACCTCCATCTGCATAGAAACTAAGATGAGACAAAATGATATACATTTTCTAGATCATGGCTGCTGTAATGAGAATGTTGTAAAGAAGAATAACCTACTCTCACGTGAGACATATATTACTCAATTGTTCTAAAAAGGAATCAAGTGATTAAGTTTGGGAACTATGAAACCATTTGAAAATGAGAAGCTTGAGTAATTGAAACTAGGCAAACTGGAACTTAGGAAAAGAATGTTGTTACTTGATTTTGAAAAGGAATGTGGGTTGGTCATTCTAATACTACGGGTATCGGGTGACTTTTATAAGTAATGGATCTCTTTTAAAAGAACTTGACGTATGTAGTACTTTGGGGTTAAAAACCCGGACCTTGGCATAAAATGAAAGTACTTTGAGTTGTGTGAAACTTGCTTATGCTTGTTGTTGTGAAACTTGCCTATGCTTGTTGTTGTGAAACTTGCTATGCTTGTTCTTTGTGAAACTTGCCTATCTTGTGATGATAGCCTTTGTTGTGCAAGTGTGGTATTTACGTGTTCTGGCGTCTCGATGAAGGCGGTCGACTTGTTGAGAACTTACTTGGACGTGCTGGCAGTGATGGAGAATTCCACGGGTATGTTTCCATTTTGATTACTGTCTTGTTGTTGATGTCACATGGACATGTCTACACCGTCTGTTAGGGGCATGCGGACCGTGCGGTCGGGTTGATTACGATATATTGTTATTGTGGTTACATGGACATGTCTACAGAGGTAGAATTCGGGGCATGTGGCCGTGCGGCGGGGTTGATCACCCAATATATTATTGTTGATGTCACATGGACATGTCTACCGAGGTAGAATTCCGGCGTGTGGCCGTGGGGCATTGGTATTATTGTTGCATCATGGACATGTCTACACCGATGCAGAATTCCGGCATGCGCCGTGATGCGAACATGATTGATGTTGTGGGCGTGAGACCCATAGTTATATTTGAGTGATGGCTTGAGGCGTGAGTCCCCGATGGATATATGTTGCTTTTATGTTGTGATCGTAGTTTGGTTATCATACATGTCTCTGCTTTATATAGACTAGTATGATTTCATTTACGATATTTCTGATTTCACATACTTGGTACTGTTATCGACCTCGCCCGAAGCTGCGTTCATGCCGCAGTAGAGTACATCGATCGTGGATCCTCGCTCTTAGGATCTCGGTTCGGCGTTTTGGGAAGCTCCGTTTCTCGGAGGCTTATCTTTCTGTATGTGTTCCACTGAGTTGTAGGTTCTTGTACATTCAAAGGGTATGGCGGGGCCACATCCGTCATAGTTGTTGTAAATCTTAAGTGCAGTAATCTGTTGTGGCGGGGTTGTAAAGGATTAAAGCTGTTCGGGTTTTATGTATATCTTGAAAGGCAACCGTTTTGGTTGCTTTGTTTATTATTATATCTCTTGTTTCATGACTCATGTTTTATTTTCCATTTGGTTTTCTCTCGATGTTGTATCACTAGGGTGCGGGATAAGGCACGATGCTTGCCGGGCGGGTCGTTACAAAAGTGGTATCGAGCGATTAATCCTCGGAAAGTGTCTGACCGTGTCTTGTAGAGTCTTGATTATCGGTGTGTTGTGCACCACATCTATAATCAGGAGGCTATAGGACATTTAGGATTGGTTTCCATTCTTCTCATTCTGAGATCGTGCCTTAGAGCAGTGTTGTAAGTTGGACCCCTCTGACGTATCTCGTTTTTACCAGTTATGCCTCCGCGCAATGCAACCAGAGCCGAGAAGGCAAAGCGGCGAGGTGCTGCTAGTGAGATCTGAGAGGAGTACGAGGCGCGAGTCGGGCAAAGCACGAGGTTGTGCTTGACGGCGGGTTTTGTGGCCGCCCGGCCCAGAGAGTTTAGAGCGCAGCGATGGGCTGCCGAGACCGCGATACTGAGCCTCACCCCACGATGCAGGCGAGAGGAAATGGGTTACAAGGAGATGGCCCGATTCTTGGCGGTCGTGGCGAATATGAGGATAATTTGGATCTGGCGATTCAGTTCAGCGGCACGTGGTGCACCGAGCGAATAGTTTGAGGCTACGGGACTTTCGAGTTGTAGCCGCGAGTTTTATGGGTCAAGGCACGAGGATGATCCGCGAGTTCATTCGGCGATTCTGGATCACGCGGGTGATCAAGGCTTGAGGCGAGTCTGTGACCTTTGGTTCGCATCGGCTCGTGATACCGCAATCGATTGGTTTGATTCATGGAGCTTTCGGGAGAGCATGCACCTCAGCAGTATGGGATGAGTTTTTGGGGCTTTCTCACGCACTTCTTGCCTCGCGAATGAGAGGGCACGGGTAAACAGATTTTTGATGCTTAGACGAGCGGGCGTGCGGTTCGGGAGTACAATGTGAGTTCGACTCATTGGCGTGCGTCAGCGTTGGTAACTAGTATGGAGGATCGAGTGCACCGATATGTTCTGAGGCTCGATGATTACATGTCGGAGGCATGTTCGGGAGTAGCTCTTGGTAGGGCATGGACATTGCCGCATGCAGCTCATGACCGGGATGTGAGGCACGGAGGTCGGCGGAATGACGAATCGCGAGAATAGGGCGAACAACAGGTCCTTTGGTGACTTTCGAGGCGGACCGCCTCGGCGATACTAGTTTTGTACCTCCGCCGATGCAGTGGTCCTCACAACCTTGAGTATTCGGGGCGGTCGGGCTCGAGGTTCGAGTTTCGAGGAAGTAAGGGTGTTGGCGGATCGGTCACCTACCTCGGTGTGGTCGATGTGGTAGACCGCATTTGAAGTGTCGTGGTGCGGGGAGCTTGTTATTTTGCGGCCAGCGGGGCCATTTGCGAGGCGTCCAGGCCAAGGGTAGCACGGATGTTACGACTCGGCCTCTGGATCGATGGTGGTTCATCGCCCTGATTATGCGCCTGCAGGCGTGCCTATGATTAGAGTGGGCGGTAGCTTCGGTATATCATAACCTCTAGAGTTTTGGTATGCTTGTTATGATGGTCTCATTATTATGTGCTATATGCGAATAGCGTTGTGTTAATTGTGAGTTAGAAAACATGCTTAGTTGGGAGGATATGTATGAGGGCATGGTAAGTGTGAACCTTAGACTATGTCACGGACCGAGACCTTAGGGGTAAGGTCGTCTTGAGTTAAAGATTTATTTTGACCTTATCGAGTAGTAGTATCGTGGGATTTATTTGTGTGATAAGTCCGTGGGTAGTGTGAGATGGAAGTGGTAGCTTTCATGATGTGAATTAGTAAGATTGTTCGAATCGGGAACAAGAGTTTGGCGATTGGGGGTCGGGTTGAGGACCATTTGCGGGTCAACCAGTAACCGGTTTGGGGTGGGGTCGGTTAGGTGGTCCTCCGGTGGTAGGGTCACGAGGATGCTAGGCCCAGTTTGTATGATCATCGTATGAGTTCGTGGACGCGTTCGACGAGCGGTTCGTAAAGGCCGGAATGGCCTTAAGGAAGTTTGAGGTTAGTAAGATGACCAAGTTTGGAGGTAGTGACTCGAGATTTTGAGAGCGGAGTAATGGTGAAGTATGGTGCGTCTTGGGAGAGTTCGAGTGTTCGAGAAGTACAACGAGTAAGGAAGGAAGATAACGTGTGTTATTTCGTGGCGGCGTGGCGTTGACAACTTGTTAGAGGAACTTCATCGTTATCCGACTTGAGAAGGAACATTCGGGACGAATGTTTCTAAGGAGGAGAATGTTATACCCGTATTTCCAGTATATGCGTGAGGCGTGCGTATTAAATTTTGCCTTAAGAATTGGCTTTGGTTCGAAATTTGGGCACAAGTGCGAATAAGTCGTTTTCGGCGAAAGCGATTCCACGACTACGTTGGGAAAATTCGGCTATGTCATTTAGTATTTTTGCGGATTTTTCGGCGGCGGAACATTTTGGACCAGCGGGAGGTGACACTTGTCACCCTCGTTGGGCGGCAAAGGAGGCTTGGCCTTGGCCGATTGGTTCATGGTTTTGTGCCTTGTTTTGTGGCTTGTTTTGTGCCGTGTTTTGTGGAGTAGGGGTTAGGGTGCACTTGGCTTGATCTTGGCCTTACACTTGCTATACACTTGGAAGGATCTTGGCCATTGGTTGGCTTTTGGTTTTGCTATAAATACCCACTCTCTTTGAAGACTTCATTCGTCAAAATATTCCAAGTCTTGGAAACCCCTCCTCCTCTTGTTGACTCTCGTCCAAGAGCCCTCTCCCCTTAAAGTTTGGCTTTGGTAGAGGCCACCCTCCCCCTTTGTGGTGCCTTGGCGTGGGTACCCACTGCCTAGTTGTTTTCGTATAATACCCTTGTTGTGGTATAGAAATACTCTCTAATATTGTTATAATGTCCAAATACCTTCGCCCAAATACCTTGTAGTATTCCCAAGGTTACACTTATACAAAGCCAGAAAATACGATTATACTTCCTTTAGCCACAAAAACGAAACCACTAAGGAAATCTTCACCGTTGTTGAAGTTGTAAGTAGAAGTTGGTTAGAACTTCTAGGGTTGTTTGGGCGCTCGGAGTAGGAGCTAAGCGTTGCTCGGGATCGACTTTATACTTGGATAATTTTGGGCTTATCGAGGTAAACACTATCCTTCTATTGTAATTGGAAATTACATGTTTGAATATATAGTTGAAGTATACTATATAGAACTATACTTAATCTTTGTGGCAATGTCTTTTGACTTAAGCTGAAGAATTAAGAATGACTGTAATTACATAGGGTGTATTACGATGAACTTGTGTAGTATTCTTGTGTAGTAGAATTGTACACGTCCGGTTAGGCGTGTAAAACCCCACTGGTTGGCTTGGTAGCGGCCTCGATAGAGAGGAGATTTGCTTGTTGTGGGAGAGTCTTTGCCAATTTTACGTAGATTATGGAGCGTTGAGATCTAGATGTTAATAAGCGCCTTGTGGCCTTATAGGTTGAAGTATTACGTGTGGAGTGATCCACTTGGCTTAGGAGTAGCCGGCGGTTTGAGGTACTTGGGCGTTTTGCTATTAGTCGACAATCGTCGCGAGGTATGTGAACCTCTTCCTATCTCTTCTAGCATGATATGTGTGAACTATGTAGTACGGTAGGCGTACGTGTGTTAAGCGTGTTTGATTGTTCTTAAAACATAAAGTGTTATAACGGCTTTATGGGAAGTTGGTTATAACGACTTTATGTAGGTAAGAAAATTCTTTGTGGTTTTAAAAGGTAATCGTGTGAATTATAAGCGGCTAGTTATAATAAAGAACTTGATGTATTTCAAAAGATTTATAAATCGTTTTGGAAGGGAGAGTAACACTTGGTTTTAAAGGTTTTAAAAAGAGTTATACTAGCTTTATGGGAGTTAGGTATAATGTCTTAAGAGAGGTAAAGAAAATGGTTTCTTGATGTTAGCGATTAAGAGACTTAACTTATTTGTTTTAATGTGAATGTTTGTGTGAAACCTCATTCGTGAGTAATGAGTACTTGGTTTTATTTAAAGGGATAATGTTTCTTGATTTGGAAATCGAATGTGTATCGACAGACCCTGCGGCGTTAATAAAGGAAAATGTATTGAAAAATGATGAATTGTATTAAAACCGGTAGAAACCTCCATCTGCATAGAAACTAAGATGAGACAAAATGATATACATTTTCTAGATCATGGTCTTTGTAATGAGAATGTTGTAAAGAAGAATAACCTACTCTCGCGTGAGACATATATTACTCAATTGTTCTAAAAGGAATCAAGTGATTAAGTTTGGGAACTATGAAACCATTTGAAAATGAGAAGCTTGAGTAATTGAAACTAGGCAAAGCTGGAACTTAGGAAAAGAATGTTGTTACTTGATTTTGAAAAGGAATGTGGGTTGGTCATTCTAATACTACGTATCGGGTGAATTTTATAAGTAATGGATCTCTTTTAAAAGAACTTGACGTATGTAGTACTTTGGGGTTAAAAACCCGGACCTTGGCATAAAATGAAAGTACTTTGAGTTGTGTGAAACTTGCTTATGCTTGTTGTTGTGAAACTTGCCTATGCTTGTTGTTGTGAAACTTACTATGCTTGTTCTTTGTGAAACTTGCCTATCTTTGTGATGATAGCCTTTGTTGTGCAAGTGTGGTATTTACGTATTCTGGCGTCTCGATAGAGGCGATCGACTTATTGAGAACTTACTTGGGCGTCTTTGGCGGTGATGGAGAATTCCACGGGTATGTTTCCATTTTGATTCTTGTCTTGTTGTTGATGTCACATGGGCGTGTCTGCCGTCACGATGATTCCGGCATGCGGACCGTGCGGTCGGGTTGATTACGATATATTGTTATTGTGGTTACATGGACATGTCTACCGAGGTAGAATTCGGGGCATGTGGCCGTGCGGCGAGGTTGATCACCGATATTATTGTTGATGTCATGGACATGTCTACACCGAGTAGAATTAGGGCATGTGGCCGTGGGGCATTGGTATTATTGTTGCATCATGGACATGTCTACACCGATCTGGCACCGGGCATGCGCCGATGCGAACATGATTGATGTTGTGGGCGTGAGACCCGTAGTTATATTTGAGTGATGGCTTGAGGCGTGAGTCCACGG
The DNA here is from genome assembly GCA_029844215.1 of Przewalskia tangutica. Taxonomy (NCBI): domain Eukaryota; kingdom Viridiplantae; phylum Streptophyta; class Magnoliopsida; order Solanales; family Solanaceae; genus Przewalskia; species Przewalskia tangutica. Next base: position 21,411,144 of record CM056733.1, read on the forward strand.
ATATATTGCTTTTATGTTGTGGCGTAGTTTGGTTATCATACATGTCTCTGCTTTATATAGACTAGTATGATTTCATTTCTGATATTTCTGATTTCACATACTTGGTACTGTTGTCTTGACCTCCTTGGGAGTGCGTTCATCTGCAGTAGAAGTACATCGATCGTGGATCCTCGCTCTTAGGATCTCGGTTCAGCGTTTTGGGAAGCTCCGTTTCTCCGGAGGCTTATCTTTCGGTATGTGTTCCCTGAGTTGTAGGTTCTTGTACATTCAGGGGTATGGCGGGGCCCTGTCCCGTCATAGTTGTTGTAAATCTTAAGTGCATGAATCTTGTTGTGGCGGGGTTGTAAAGGATTAAAGCTGTTCGGTTTTATGTATATCTTGAAGGCAACCGTTTTGGTTGCTGTTTATTATTATATCTCTTGTTTCATGACTCATGTTTTATTTTCCTGGTTTTCTCGATGTTGTATCACTAGGGTGCGGGATAAGGCACGATGCTTGGGCCGGGCAGGTCGTTACACCATCTCGAGTAAAAGATGTATTGTTTATGTTGACCCTTATCGGAAGTGCATAGTGCACGTGAGTTATGTTGGGATAGGTCCCTAGTAGTGTGGAATGAAAGGGGGGTAGTTGAGCTAAGAAGACCGCTAGGTTTTGAAACGTGATTAGTGAGATTGTTCGGATCGGGAGCTAGTATTGTGCGCGTTGGGTCGGGTTGAGGCCGCGTTGCGGGTCAACCCGCGGTAGGTTTGGTGGTGGGGTCGGTTGTGGTGGTCGTCTTGTGGTAGGGTCACGATGGTGTTAGGCGAGTTTAGTTAACCCAGCGTGCGGATTCGTGGATCGTTCGACCGATGGTCGGGCCGAGGAGGTCACCGTCTTGTCTTCAGCAAAGGCCGTTTACTCGGTGTGTTGAGTTATCCGAAGGTTGTAAGGCTGCGGGGTGCCTACCTTCACCTTATAATGACAGTGGAGCCAGTTCACGGCTATTTTTTGTTTGGAAGTTTTACCAAGCATGTGTTAAGAACTCGTGAGTCTCGAGTCGCATTCGCCCTCGGGCGGTGTTTGGATTTGAGGATAGTTGTGGGGATTGTTGTCTCTGTGGAGGTAGTGTTTAAGCTACCATTTCGGTGTTCGGATATCGCCTTATGAAGCCTTGTAAGGCGGAAGTGTAAGTTCTTGCGTCGATTGGTTCGATGTTGGCAAGGTTGACGATTTGTTGAGCTTGTTCAAGTAGACCGTGGTTAGGGTATGACGAGTTTTGGAAAACAAAGGGAACTTAGCGAGTTACTTGGGCCGCACGAGTTCATGTGAAGAATAGGCGGGTTGCCTATATGTTAGCATTGCCGTCCGACTTAGGAGGCGATGCGTCCGATCTTTCGTATTGATATGATCGGAAAGTATCGGAGATCCATTCAGTGTTCCCGATTAATGATGACCACGTTAGAGATAGTAACCCGAGTTTTGGAGGAGCGATGCTCGAGAAATGTGGTAAGAGTTCGAGTGTCTGACCTCGGGGATCGCATGCGGCCGGTACCATTTGTTGGAGTCGTCGAGCAAGGCTCGCGACAAAGTGACAAAAGTGGTACCATTTGTTGGGTCGCTTTGAGAAGGTTAATGCCTCGAGCAAAGTGATAAAGCGGTATCTCTGACGAGTAAAGAGAGAAGCGAGCATGTATGGCGAGCATAGATGTGATCATTTCTTTTGTAAAGAGAAGGTCGAAGGAAGTATATTTTAGACCCGGTGAGAAGTGTTTTGTGGTGATGATTAGAGTGTTTCCTCGTGGACTTGGATGTAAGCATTTTTGCGCAAGTTGTTTTGTGGCGGTGTGGCGGGATTGATTCTCGTAAGTATAGTAGTGAAGACTATCTTGGCGCGTTTGTTTGAGACTTAGAAGGAACATTCGGACGAATGTTTCTAAGGAAGGAGAATGTTATACCCGTATTTCCAGAGTATGCCTTGAGGGCGTGCGTAGGAAATTTCGAACTTGAGAATAGGCTTGGCGAATTATTTTTGTACCTGACACCCGATTAGAGTCGTTTTTGGAAAGCGTTTTCCAGACTTTCGTAGGGAATTTCCGGCTATGTCATTTTTAATTTTTGCGGATTTTTAGAGGCGAAACATTTTGGACCAACGGGAGGGTGACAATTGTCACCCTCATTGGACGGTAAAGAGGAGGCTTGGCCTTGGCCGATTGGTTCATGGTTTCGTGCCGTGTTTTGGCCTTGTTTTGTGGCTTGTTTTGTGCCATGTTTTGTGGAGTAGGGTTAGGGTGCACTTGGCTTGATCTTGGCCTTACACTTGCCTTGCACTTGGCTAGATCTTGGCCATTGGTTGGCCTTTGGTTTTGCTATAAATACCCCTCTAAGTGATGAACTTTCTTCATCCACAAATATTTTTCTAAGTGTTAAATCCTCCTCCCTCCCCTTAGTGTAGAATTCGGCCATGAGTCTCCCCCTCCCCGCGAGAGCCCTTCCCCTCCTTGGGTGCTAGCCGTGGGTACCCCTAGCCTAGTTGTTTTCGTATAATACCCCATCTTGGTAGAAATACTCTCAAAGTATTGTTATAATGCCCAAATTACCTTAGTCGTATACCTTGTTGTATTCTAAGGTTATACCTATACGAAAAGCCCAGAAATACTATTATACTTCCCTTCCGTCACAAAACCGAAAACCCTAGGAAAAATCTCCATAGTTAGTTGGAGTACTATGTAGAAGTTGGTTAGAACTTCAAGGGTTGTTTGGAGCGGGTTGGAGCACCGGAGTAGGGCGAAACTTTGCTAAGGATCGACATTAAACTCGGATAATTATGGGCTTATCGAGGTAATTATCTTGTCCTCTATTGTAATTGGAAATTACATATTATTAGAATATATAGTTGAAGTATACTATATATAGAATCGACGTAGTTATCGTGATGTCTTTTGACTTAAGCCTGAATTTAAAGAAGAATCTTGTTGTAATTACATAGTGTATTACAGATGAACTTGTGTAGTAGTACCGTGGAGTAGAATTGTACCAGTTAGGGTTAGGCGTATAACCCACGGTTGGCTTGGTAGTCGGCCTCGTTAGAGAGGAGATTTCTGTTGTTGCGGGAGAGTCTTTGCCGAATTTTCGGTAGAATGTTCTACGATGAGATCTAAATGTTAATAAGCGCCTTGTGGCCTTATAGGTTGAAGTACTACGTGTGGCGCGATCTACTTGGCTTAAGGAGTAGCCGACGGTTGGAAGTACTTGGGCGTTTTGCTATTAGTCGATAATCGTCGCGAGGTATGTGAACCTCTTCCTATCTCTTCTAGCATGATATGTGTGAACTATGTAGTACGGTGAGCGTACATGTGCTAAATGTATTTAATTGGTTTAAAACATAAAGTGTTATAACGGCTTTATGGGAAGTCGGTTATAATGACTTTATGTTGGTAAGAAAATACTTGTGGTTTTAAAAGGTAGCGATTTGAACTATAAGCGGCTTGTTATGTGTTAATAGAGAACTTGAAGTAATACTTGGTTTTTGAAAACTTAAGAGTTATACTAGCTTTATGGGAAGTTAGGTATAACGGCTTAAGAATGTTTTACTGATTTCGGAAATCAGAATGTGTATCGACAAACCACTGCAGCGTTAATAAAAGGAAAATGTTTTGAATAATTAAGTATTATTAAAACCAGTAGAAACTTCCATCTGCATAGAAGCTAAGATGAGACAAAATGATATTTTCTAGATCATGGCTGCTGTAATAAGATTGTTATAAACAAGAATATCCTACTCACATATAAGGCTTATGTTTCTCCTGTCACGACCCGAACCTGGGCCCGTGACTGGTGCCTTACCCCGGGCACCCTAGTGTTACAACATCAGAGTAATCAGCGGAACATACAACGATACAAGACATATTATGAAATATGAAACAATAATCTAGAAAAACTTGCCTTTCGGCATATATATAAATAACAACTTTTTCAAAATGAACAATTTAATCCTTTTTACAAACCACCTTGCAAGATTACTGAGACCTCTAAGAATGATCGACAACAATGGCGGATGAGCCCCGCCAAACCCCGAATGTAAACACTTACTACGACGAGGACCATACCACTGATAAGCCTCCGAGAAAGCGGAGCTTCCCAACGGCTGTGACCTAAGAGCTAGGATCAACGGCGGTGTACCTCAACTGCGGCATGAACTCGGCCCAGAAGGAGTCGATCTGACAGTGCAGGTATGTGAAACTAAAAATCAGTAAATGAAATCATAATAGTCTATAAAGCGGGAGACATGTATGATAAGCAAACTACGATTCACAACAAATAGCGATGCATGTCAAGTCGTGACTCACGCCTCAAAGTTATCACAATAAAACCGTGCGGGGCAAATGCGAAGGCATAGCCGACTACTAAGACCCACGATGCAAAAATACCACAAATCGTATCCGAGGTCTTTCTGCACCGCACCATAATGATCGGTGGCCACTCGCCGCAATATCAATGTCGCGTCTATCCTGGAACTCGCGACTCGCATAGGTCACACACGGACCCGCGTGAGGTATTCCTCGAATCATGGTCCTGCACCGCTGAGGTATACCGCGTGAAGGCGGCTAACCCTCGGTATCCGCCTGAGGCTCCGCGACCGCATAGTCTCAAAAGACCGCATAGTCTCAGCGGACCGCATAGGAATCCCCGCGTCGGGCTAAACACCGAATGATCAATCCGGAGCTACCGCTCCGCGTAGTCACGAGGACGCATAGGCCGTAAAGACACGCATCAAGGGTGGCAAGCCCTCGGTATAATAAGTCAAAGGGGTATGTGATACAATAATAGTACAACGGGCTTAACGTTTAACAACGTAAGCACAACAAGAATGACCCCCTTACATCACGATCACACAAGATACTAACACACGTAGCATCCTAACATTTTCACTTATCACATCAACAAGAAAGTATTTACAAGGCTATCTCAAACCAACACAATCAAGTTATTCACACAAGGTACTTTAAGCTAACAAGTTCGTATCTATCTACCCTAAAGTACTTCATACATTAAAGCTTTTTAAAAGATCCATTGCTTTCACATAAGTCACACAATACCCGTAGTATAAAATAGAGTGACTGTCTTTTTAAGTAAACCAAAACACTTACCTTTGTAAAATCAAGTAACAACATTATTTTCCAAACGTTCAAGTTTGCCTAATTTCAAATGTTCACGTTTCTTATTTTAGAGAGGTTTCGTAGCTCATAGTCTTATTCATTTAAGAATATAATTCTCTTTTAAACTATCTGAGAAACATAAGTCTTATATGTGAGTAGGATATTCTTGTTTATAACAATCTTATTACAGCAGCCATGATCTAGGAAATATCATTTTGTCTCATCTTAGCTTCTATGCAGATGGAAGTTTCTACTGGTTTTAATAATACTTAATCTGTCAAAACATTTCCTTTTATTAACGCTGCAGTGGTTTGTCGATACACATTCTGATTTTCGAAATCAGTAAAACATTCTTAAGCCGTTATACCTAACTTCCCATAAAGCTAGCATAACTCTTAAGTTTTTCAAAAACCAAGTATTACTTCTTCTTTCAAAATGATTCAAAAATCTTTTGAAATATTTCAAGTTCTTTATTAACACATAACAAGCCAGTTATAGTTCAAATCGATTTACCTTTTAAAGACCACAAGTATTTTCTTACCAACATAAAGTCGTTATAACCAACTTCCCATAAAGCCGTTATAACACTTTATGTTTTAAATCAATCAAATACGTTTAGCACGTATGCGTCTACCGTACTACATAGTTCACACATATCATGCTAGAAGAGATAGGAAGAGGTTCACATACCTCGCGAGTATCGACTAATAGCAAAACGCTTCAAGTACTTCCAACCGTCGGCTACTCCTCAAGCCAAGTAGATCGCGCCACACGTAGTACTTCAACCTATAAGGCCACAAGGCGCTTATTAACATTTAGATCTCATCGTAGAACATTCTACCGAAAATTCGCGGCACCTCACACACATGGCAGCGTAAATCTCCTCTCTACAGGTAGGCTACCAAGCCAACCGGGGTTATCGCCTAACCTAGCTGTACAATTCTACTCCACGGTACTACTACACAAGTCTCTTATACTGACTATGTAATTACGATTCGGATTCTTCTTTAAATTGTGCTTAAGTCAAAAGACATTGCGGTAATAACGTTCGATTCTATATATAGTATACTTCAACTATATAGTCTAACAATCATGTAATCTCCAATTACAATAGAGGGACAAGATAATTACCTCGATAAGCCCATAATTATCCTAGTTTAAATGTCGATCCTGAGCAAGGTTTAGCTCCTACTCCGTGCGCTCAGGCCAGCTCAAACAACCCTTAGAAGTTCTAACCAACTTCTACTTATGACTTCAACTACGGGTGAAGATTTTCCTTAGGGTTTCGGTTTTGTGATTGTGGAGTATAATAGTATTTTCTGGGCTTTTCGTATAGGTATAACCTTAGAATACAACAAGGTATACGGCTAAGGTAATTTGGGCATTATAACAATACTTTTGAGAGTATTTCTAACAAGAGGGGGGGCATTATACGAAACAACTAGGCTAGGGGGGGGGTACCCCACGGCTAGCACCACTAGGAGGGGGGAAGTGTACCCCTCGGCCAAGGCCTCTAGGAGAGGGGGAGGCCTCTTGGCCGAACTCAACACAAAGGGGAGGGAGAAGGAGAGCTTTCAAGACTTAGGCAAATTTGTGGATGAATTTGTCTTCCAAAGGTGGTATTTATAGGTCAAGTGAAGGCCAACCAATGGCCAAGATCATGCCAAGTGCAAGGCAAGTGTAGGGCCAAGATTTAGACAAGTGTGTGTGGGTCCCACTTATCAATCAACACACAAAAATATCCTACCAACTAATGCACACCTTTCGCCAAGCTACGCCCGTCACTCCACTTGAGGGTGACAAGTGTCGCCTCTCGTTGTCCAAAATGTTTCGTCTCTCGGAAAAATCCGCAAAATAAGAAATGACATAGCCGGAATTTTCCTACGAAAGTCGTGAAACGTTTCGAAAAAACGACTCTAATCGGGTGTTGTGAACAAAAGAATTCCAAGCCTAAATCACGAGTTCAAATTTTCTACGTGCGTCCGACGTACATACTGGAAATACGGGTATAACATTCTCCCTCGCCAGAAACATTCGTCTCGAATGTTCCTTCTAAGTCTCAAAACAAGCGCCGCGGTATAGTCTTCACCGCTATACTTACGAAAACAATCCTGCCACACTGCCACGAAACACCAGCGCATACTTCTATCTAAGTCCACGAGGAAAACACCTCTAATCATCACCACAAAACACTTCTCACCGGGTCTAAAATATACTTCCTTCCCTTCTCTTTACAAAAGAAATGATCACATCTATGCTCGCCATACATGCTCGCTTCTCTCTTTACTCGTCGTAGATACCACTTTGTCACTTTGCCTGAGGCATTAACCTTCTCAGGCGACCCAACAAATGGTACCACTTTTGTCACTTTGTCGCGAGCCTTGCTCCGACGATCCAACAAATGGTACCGGGCTGCTTGCGATCCCGGAGGATGTCGTACACTCGAACTCTTACCACATTCTGATACGGCTTCAGTTTCCAAAACTCGGGGCTACTATTTCTAACGTGGTCATCATTAAAAGGGAACACTCTGGATGGATCTCCGATACTTTCCCGATCATAACAATACGAAAGACCGGACGTACTGCCTCCTAAGTCGGACGGCAAAAGCTAACATATAGGCAACCTGGCCTATTCTTCACAAGAACTCTAAAGGGCCCAAAGTAACTCGGGCTAAGTTCCCCCTGTTTTCCAAAACTCGTCGCACCCAAACCGGGGTGGTACCTTCAAGAAGACCGACCGTCAACCTGAACTCTAAGCGTCGTCGCCGATTATCCGCACGATTTCCCCTGAGCTGCCAGAACTTCTTCTAGACAAGCTTCTCACTATCCACAGTCTGCTGGAACAAGCCTGAACCAACTGTCTGAACCTTGCCAACATCGAACCAATCGACCGGCAACTTACACTTCCGCCCTTACAAGGCTTCATAAGGCGATATCGAACACCGAAATGGTAGCTTAAACACTCCTTCAACAGAGACAACAATTCTCGCAACTATCCACGAAATCGAACAACGGCGAGGCGAATGTGATCTGAGACTCACGAGTTCTATCCTTGCACTGGTAAAACTTTTAGAAAACGAAAATAGCCACACGGGCTTCATGCGACATAAGGTGAAGGTAGGCACCGTCTGACCTTTCAACCTTTCAGATAACTCAACACAGCCGAGTAAATGGTCCTGACCGAAGAACACGATGGGCTGCCCCCATCGGCCCGACCACTGGTCGAACGCATCCACGAACTCGTACGCTGGTTAACTAAACTTGGGCCTAACACCCTCACAACCCTAACACAAGGCGGGACCACCACAACTGCCCGCGCCCAAACAGACCGCGGGTTGACCCGCAACATGGCCTCAACCCTACCCGGCATCGCGCAAAACACTAGTTCCTCGATCCGGAACAATTTCACAAATCACGTTACGAAAACCTAGCGGTCTTCCTAGCTCGACTACCCTCTTTCAAATCACGCTACTCAGGGACTTATCCCACAAACATAGCTCACGTGCACTATGCACTCCGATAAGGATCAAACATAACACTACACCTATACTTGAGATGGCCTTACCTCTAAGGTCTCTACGTATAAAACTCTAAGGCTCCCACCTTCTCTATCCCCCAAAATCTTACTCGGTTAACCCACCATGATTTCTAATCACAACTAACATACTGCTATCAGAACATAGCACTTAAGGTATACTCACCTTATCACACATACAGATCTCTAGAGGGTTAAGGATAATCTATATCTACTGCTTCACTCCCCTTAGTCGTTCTAATCAACCCTGCCCCGTAGGGCGCATAGCTAAGGAAGGTGACGAACTAACCACCGGTACTGAAGGCAAAGTCCTCCTACTAGGTCACCCATTCGACACATGGCCACGGCGGCGCGAGCGCACAAAGTACCAACTAAAGGCGACATTCCCGGGATGGCGTGCATCGCTGTGAACCGGAAGCCACAGGTTCGACCAACTCCTGCGTACCCCGAACGTCTTGAACCCATGGAGGACCTCTTTGCCTTTGGAGGGCGTGCATAATCTAATCCATTGGTGAGGTGACTCGCCTGAAAGTTACCAAGGACCTTGCTTTGCTCGGCCTCTTACCTGCGTCCTCCGTTAACCGTCGATCTACGTCTTCTCGGCTGCTGCGCGTAAGCCCGTACGTGCCATGCTCGAGCCTAATCAAGAATTACTCTTGCACATCCCTCTCTTAGATAGTCATCAAGACGCGGTACATCGGTATACTCTCTGGTAGCCAAATCCATGGCTAATGTGGTCGTCTTCTTGCAATCTAAATTCAACTGTGTCGTGGGCGAAGGTTCATATATCATGGCGCGATGAAGCGCTGCTGCGCCGTGCTAAACTCTGTTTGGGCTAGTGGCGTCGCAGAACTCCCGAATGAAGCACTACCTAGGTAATGATTGGGCTGTGCCCTCGCCACCTCTGAACTCTACTCGCGGCTCCGCCGGTGCCTTGCCTCCTGGGCGGGTTGCCCTGCGCGGAGGCATAGCGGTGAGGAAAGAAATACGTCGGAGGTCCAACTTACAACACGACTCTAAGGCACGATCTCGAGTGAGAAGAATAGAAACCAATCCTAAATACCTATAGCCTCACGATTATTGGTGTGGTGCACAACACACCGATAATCAAGACTCTGCGGATACGGCGTAGACACTTTCAGGATTAAGCGCTCGATACCACTTTTGTCACGACCGAACTGGGCGTGGCGGTGCCTTACCGGGCACCCTAGTGATACAACATCAGTAATCGGAACATCTGACGATACAAGACATATTATGAAATATGAAACAATAATCTAGAAAAACTTGCCTTTCGGCATATATATAAATAACAACTTTTTCAAAATGAACAGTTTAATCCTTTTTACAAACCCTGCCCACAACAGTACTACAGACCTCTAAGAATGATACGACAACAATGGCGGGACAGAGCCATGAAACCCACGAATGTAAACACTTACTACAACGGGGACCGTACCACTGATAAGCCTCCGAGAAGCGGAGCTTCCCAAGCTAATCGTGACCACGAGCTAGGATCAACGGCGGTGTACCTCGACTGCGGCATGAGCGCGGCCCAAGGAGGTCGATCTGGTCAACGAGTATGTGAAACTAAAAATCGTAAATGAAATCATAATAGTCTATAAAGCGGGAGACATGTATGATAAGCAAACTACGATTCACAACAAATAGCGATCATGTCAAGTCGGGACTCACGCCCTCAAAGTTATCACAATAAAACCGTGCGGGGCAGAAATGCGAAGGCATAGCCGACTACTAAGACCCACGATGCCAAAAATACCACTGGCGTATCCGAGGTCTTTCTAGACCGCACCACATGTCGAAGGCGGCCACTCGCGCCAATATCAATGTCGCGTCTATCCACGGAACTCTCGCGACTCGCGTAGGTCACACACGGACCGCGTGAGGTATTCCTCGAATCATGGTCCCGCACGCTGAGGTATACCCGCGTCGGCGGCTAACCCTCGGTATCCGCTAGGCTCCGCAACCCGCGTAGTCTCAAAAGACCGCATAGTCTCAGCGGACCGCATAGGAATCCCGCGTCGGGCTAAACACCGGAATGATCGGTCCTGGAGCTACCGCGCTCGCGTAGTCACGAGGACCGCATAGGCCGTAAAGACCGCGTCAAGGGTGGCAAGCACTCTGTATAATAAGTCAAAGGGGTTTGTGATACAATAATAGTACAACGGGCTTAACGTTTAACAACGTAAGCACAACAAGAATGACCCCCTTACATCACGATCACACAAGATACTAACACACGTAGCATCCTAACATTTTCACTTATCACATCAACAAGAAAGTATTTACAAGGCTATCTCAAACCAACACAATCAAGTTATTCACACAAGGTACTTTATGCTAACAAGTTCGGGTATCTATCCCTAAAGTACTTCATACATTAAAGCTTTTTAAAAGATCCATTGCTTTCACATAAGTCACCTGATACCGTAGTATAAAATAGAGTGACTGTCTTTTTAAGTAAACCAAAACACTTACCTTTGTAAAATCAAGTAACAACATTATTTTCCAAACGTTCAAGTTTGCCTAATTTCAAATGTTCACGTTTCTTATTTTAGAGAGGTTTCGTAGCTCATAGTCTTATTCATTTAAGAATATAATTCTCTTTTAAACTATCTGAGAAACATAAGTCTTATATGTGAGTAGGATATTCTTGTTTATAACAATCTTATTACAGCAGCCATGATCTAGGAAATATCATTTTGTCTCATCTTAGCTTACATGCGGATGGAAGTTTCTCTTGGTTTAATAATACTTAATCTGTCAAAACATTTCCTTTTATTAACGCGATGGTTTGTCGATACACATTCTGATTTTCGAAATCAGTAAAACATTCTTAAGTCGTTATACCTAACTTCCCATAAAGCTAGCATAACTCTTAAGTTTTTCAAAAACCAAGTATTACTTCTTCTTTCAAAATGATTCAAAAATCTTTTGAAATATTTCAAGTTCTTTATTAACACATAACAAGCGATTATAGTTCAAATCGATTTACCTTTTAAAGACCACAAGTATTTTCTTACCAACATAAAGTCATTATAACCAACTTCCCATAAAGCCGTTATAACACTTTATGTTTTAAATCAATCAAATCGTTTAGCACGTATGCGTCTGCGTACTACATAGTTCACACATATCATGCTAGAAAAGATAGGAAGAGGTTCACATACCTCGCGGACAGTATCGACTAATAGCAAAGCGCTCCAAGTACTTCCAAGTCGGCTACTCCTTAAGCCAAGTAGATCGCGCCACGTAGTACTTCAACCTATAAGGCCACAAGCGCATTAACATTTAGATCTCATCGTAGAACATTCTACCGAAAATTCGGCGACCTCCCCCCATGGCGTAAATCTCTCCTCTCTGCAGGGCGGCTACCAAGCCAACCGGGGTTATCGTCTAACCTAACGGGTACAATTCTACTCACGGTACTACTACACAAGTCTCTTGTAATGTCTGACCTATGTAATTCTGATTCGGTGATTCTTCTTTAAATTCGGGCTTAAGTCAAAAGACATTGCGGTAATAACGTTCGATTCTATATATAGTATACTTCAACTATATAGTCTAACAATCATGTAATCTCAATTACAATAGAGGACAAGATAATTACCTCGATAAGCCCATAATTATCCTAGTTTAAATGTCGATCTGAGCAAGGTTTAGCTCCTACTCGTGCGCTCAGGCCAGCTCAAACAACCCTTAGAAGTTCTAACCAACTTACTTATGACTTCAACTACGGGTGAAGATTTTCCTTAGGGTTTCGGTTTTGTGATTGTGGAGTATAATAGTATTTTCTGGGCTTTTCGTATAGGTATAACCTTAGACTACAACAAGGTATACGGCTAAGGTAAGTTGGGCAGTATAACACTACTTTGGAGAGTATTTCTAACCAGAGGGGGGGCCTTATACGAAACAACTAGGCTGGGGTGCCCACGGCTAGCACTAGGAGGGGAAGTGTGCCCACCGGCCAAGGCCTCTAGGAGAGGAGGCCTCTTGGCCGAACTCAACACAAAGGGGAGGGAGAAGGAGAGCTTTCAAGACTTAGGCAAATTTGTGGATGAATTTGTCTTCCAAAGGGGTGGGTATTTATAGGTCAAGTGAAGGCCAACCAATGGCCAAGATCATGCCAAGTGCAAGGCAAGTGTAGGGCCAAGATTTAGACAAGTGTGTGTGGGTCCCACTTATCAATCAACACACAAAAATATCCTACCAACTAATGCACACTTTTCGGCCAAGCTACCGCCCATCACTCCACCTACTTGAGGGTGACAAGTGTCGCCCTCTCGTTGGTCCAAAATGTTTCGTCTCTCGGAAAAATCCGCAAAAATAAGAAATGACATAGCCGGAATTTTCCCTACGAAAGCTGTGGAAACGTTTCGTCGAAAAACGACTCTAATCGGGTGTTGTGAACAAAAAGAATTCGGCCAAGCCTAAATCACGAGTTCAAATTTTCTACGTACGTCCTGACGTACATACTCTGGAAATACGGGGTATAACATCTCCGACTGTTTAAAAGAGAATTATATTCTTAAATGAATAAGACTATGAACTACGAAACCTTTCTAAAATAAGAAACGTGAACATTTGAAATTAGGCAAACTTGGACGTTTGGAAAATAATGTTAGTTACTTGATTTTACAAAGGTAAGAGTTTTGGTTTTCTTAAAAGGACAGTCACTCTATTTTATACTACGGTTATTGTGTGACTTATGTGAAAGAAACAGATCTTTTAAAGATTTAATGTGTGAAGTACTTTGGGGATAGATACCCGAACTTGTTAGTAGAAAATACCTTGTGTGAATAACTTGATTGTATTGGTTTGTGATAGCCTTGTAATACTTTCTTGTTGATTTGATAAGTAAACATGTTAGGATGCTACGTGTGTTAGTATCTTGTGATGTTAGTGTAAAGGGGTTTTCCTCATTTGCGCTTAAAGTTGTTTGACTATCAGTAGTTATGTTGGTATTGTACCACTCACCTTGACTTGTGCGGAGGTTGCCCTCCGATCACGGGGTAGACTTCGGCGGTGTGGGACCGTGATTCGAGAATACCTCATGCGGGTCGGGGATCCATGCGAACTACGGAGTTCGAGTTAGTGTGCGGCCTTTATGGTCATGCGGTCTTTGTGGCCATGCGGTGCGAGTCGGGGCGATGCGGGAGTAGCTACCCTCGATGCGGGGTTATACCTCATGCGGGCCTATGAGGTTGGCCTATGCGAGTCGCGGAGAGTTCGAGGGCTGACGCGCACATTTGATCTGCGGGCGGTGACGGCTTTTATCATGTGATGCAGAGCGGATATCATGACACGATTTATGACCTTGTTGCATGCGTAGGTGTTAGTAGTCGGCTATGCCTTACGTGCCTACCATCTTGTTTTATTAGAACACAGGTGGGACCTGGTGTTCGTGTGTATTCCTTGGTGCTTGTATATCATAAACTGCCGGCAGTGAGGAAGGTATTCCACGGGCATGATTGATGTTGTGGGCGTGAGACCCATTGTTATGTGTGAGTGATGAGTTTGAGGGCGTGAGTCCCTGACTTGATATGTCTGCTTGTTTATTGTGAACTGACGTTTTGTTATCATACATTTCTGCTGATTTATATAGACTACTATGATTCCATTTCTGATATTTTGATTTCACATACTAAATTTTTGTTATCGACCTCCTTGAAGTGCGTTCATGCCGCGAGTAAAGGTACACCGATCGTTGATCCTCGCTCTTAGGGTCAGATTCGGTAGCAGGAAACTCCGTTTCTCGGAGGCTTGTCTTAGTATAGTCCCTGTTGTTGTAGGTGCTTGCGTTGAGGTATGGCGGGGCCCCGTCCGTCGTTGTTGTCATATCATTCGTAAGTGCATGAATCTTTGTTGTAGGCGGGGGTTTGTAAAAAGGATTAAAGCTGTTCATGTTGAAAAAGTTGTTGTTTATATATATGCAGAAAGTAAAGTTTTCTCAGTTTATTGTTTCATCTTTGATAATCTTTCTTGTCTCGTTTATGTTCGTGATTACTCGATGTTGTATCACTAGGGTGCGAGGTAAGGCACGATCACGGGCCGGAATCGGGTCGTGTGAGTTTTCCACGAGGTAGTAGATTCATGTATATTCGAGGTATGGCGGGGCCACATGTCATAGATTGTTGTTCCAAGTGCGTATTCACATATGTGGTTGGGTTGTAGAAGCGAGTACTTTTGATTATGTTTATATTATAGAAGAAGCGGGTGATAGGCTAGCTGTGGCGTTTTTATTTACACATGTGTTTATGTTGTGTATGTTCACCGCTATTCTCGATGTATACAGGCAGGGTGCCCGGGTAGGGCACGATCGCGGCCCGGTCGGGTCGTGACAAAAGTGGTATCGAGCGATTAGTCCTCGGAAAGTGTCTGACGCCGTGTCTAGTAGAGTCTTGATTATCGGTGTGTTGTGCACCACATCTATAATCGAGGAGGCTGCGGGACATTTAGGATTGGTTTCCATTCTTCTCACTCCGAGATCGTGCGATAGAATTTGTGTTGTTAGGGTCGTCCTCCCTAACGAGTTATGTTGAATCGACTTCTGAGAAAGCGATGACCGGGAATGACTATGTGGATTGCGTATCGGGTTGGTAATGATTATAGTATAGTTGGTATTGTGACATACATCTATACGGAGTTATGTATGAAGTCGGATCGTGTTGCCTAGAATGATTTTAGATTACGGGGAATTGGTAAAGACTAACTAGATCTGGAAGGTATGGAATAGTTAATGAATTTTCGCCAAGGTTTTGTGTTTTATTTCGAGATAATTGGGAAAGGATGAGGTATGCGATAGGGTAGTGAACCGCCAGAAGCCATGTTAAGGAACCTAACGGAATGTCATGTTAATAGATTAAGTTGCGTAGTAGGCTTAAGATAATTGTACGGATGAGGTCGCGTAGAGTGAGTAATGGTTGTTGTGATCGAGACAACATGGTTTTGGTTTTATGAGAAGTTTTGTACCCGTTCTTGGGGGATGTTAAGGTAGGCTTGGAGCATGGAAATTGCGAGCACGAGAATATTGATTCTTCTTGAGACCTTAGGTATATGAGGCTTTCTCTGTGATAAGATTTTAAGTCGGACAAGGATAAGAGTTAAGTGCGACGTTGAGTCGGGTTGAGGACTATTCTGGGTCTCCCATGGCACTGGAATGGAGTGGGATCAGTTGGTAGTAGTTCCTCTGCGTGGCGAGTCACGCAGTGCAAGGCCAGTCTAGTTAATGGTTTACGGGTTCGTGGGCGCGTTCCACCGGAACCAGTAGTGGGCGGAAATGGCCTTATATTGTTTTATAGAGTGACTCAGATTGGAGGCGGCATCGGTGTGGAAGTTATGTATACTAGTGTGAGTTGGAAATACGGAAGAAATGCGACCAGAAGAAAGATAACAACCAAGTGTAAAGGAATAGAGCACGAATCCATAAGAACCTTTCGAGGTAACTACACAGTGAGTGTGTGGGGTGGTAGTGGCGGGGATATGAGGTTTTCCGGTGATGATCTGATCGTCGGACCCTAGTAGACCTAGTAGAGAGGATTATGCGGACTTGGAGGTCATTATAAGTATGAGCTAGTTGGCCGTGAGTGCCAAGGTTGTGACTTAGAATAAATATTGTTATGTGGCCATGGGTGGCATATGTTGTAAGAAGGGTGTAGTATAAGGAGACTATGTCGCGCGTTAATCAGATTGTACTCCGAAAGAACATTCGAGGACGAATGTTTCTAAGGGGGGAAGAATATTACACCCCGTATTTACAGGATATGTTTTAAGAACGTAAGTAAGAACTCACAAGTGTTAAGATTTGAGACTTGTAAAAAAATTTATCGGAAATATGAAATTGTCGGAAATCGTATTATTTTGACGAATGGGAGGGCGACACGTGTCACCCCCTTAAATGATGCCTTGGACGAAATCTAGCAAGGGCTAAAGGGTCATTGGACCTTTGTTGCAAGACAAGTCTTGCAAGTGTGAGCTTGAGAAAATTGACCAAAGTCAAAGGTCCCACAAGCCTTGATATTTAATAAGAGATCATCCTAGCCACCCAATTGTACACATCTTGACCCTCCATGTCCCTTTATAATACTACTAGTAGTGAGACAAGTTCCATACTTAGCCATATTTGCACAATAATTGAAGAACATAGAAGGGAAGCTCTCGGGTTCCTCTTGGAACAAAAGGAAAAATCTTTGATCCTTGTTCTTTTAGCTCCCCACTTTAAACCAAGGTTCTTGAGGGTAGTGTAAGCATATCTCAATAGAAAAATCTTGGAAAAAGGTAGTTTACGGGTTAGTCGCAAAGCGGAAACCTAGTTGTCTTTCTAGGTTTTGCTTAGAAGTTGAAGGGAAATTGTTGGTGTTGTTCTAAGGGTCTCAAGGAGCGGATTGAAGTATCTTGAAGAGGCTCTAGGTTGCTAAGGAGCAACTTTGGTTTTGAAGATTGGATTAAGAATCGTTGAGGTATAATCTTGTTCTTTGAAAATGTTACAAGATTATTTATATTGTTGTTAGCTTTACTTGTTGCTAGCATGAAGAATATGTGTTGAAGTTTATAAGGATTATGGATTGATTGTAGCCTTGGAAATCCGAAATGTAATGTAAGTCATGTTAAGTTGGATTGCAATTTAGTCGTTATTAGAATCGTCGCATGTTGTTGACTTGAAGATTATAGTAGTTATAGTCGATTGCGACTTGATATCATGTATTGCTAACAACTTGGATTGAAATGGAATTTGGATAAGAATTGGTATTGTTGAAAACAATGTGGCCGAATTTGGACATGTAGTTTGTATTAGTTGATATCTTTTGTGGGGCGGAATTTTACACGTCTAGTAGGTATGTAATCCCCTTTTGATAATTGCATTGTTTGGGCCTTAAATGTGGCGTATTTGGTTATTGTATTCGGCCTTGAAAAAGGTGGCAAAGTAAGTAAAAACAAAGGAGGTGCTGTCCGATTTTCCGTAGAATTTAGTGACTTAGCACCTAGAATATTCTACGTTTGAAGTAAGAGGTTAATGGACGTATTGTGACCATTATAGGTTGAAGTACTAAGTATAGCGTATCCTACTTGAAGGATGGATTAGCTATCAATATTGAAGTACTTTGAAGCATTTTGCTACTTGTCGACAATCGTCGCGAGGTATGTGAACCTCTTCCTTCCTTTGGCATGATTCTATGTATGGAATATACCTGTGGTATCATTTCATGTTTCCTGTTACTCTTAGAAGTTAAGAGGTAGTTGTGTGACCTACTCTATGTAGAACTTTTCCTATCTTTGAGCATGACTAGTTGAATGTATGTAGTACGGTAGACGTACAACACCTTGATATCCTTTACTAGTTTTGTAAATAGCCAATGTCACGACCCGAACCCGGGCCCGTGACTGGTGCCTTACCCCGGGCACCCTAGTGATACAACATCAGAGTAATCAGCGGAATATAAACAATAACATGAAATAACAAGAAGTATAAACAATAATCTTGTGAAAACTTGCCCTTCGGCATATATAAACAATCTTTTAAAGCGAACAGTTTAATCCTTTTTACAACCACCGCCATCGCATTACTGAGACCTCTATGAATGAAATGACAACAACGACGGGGACGGGGCCGTCATACCCTGAATGTAAGCACCTACAACGAGGACTATACGAGATAAGCCTCCGAGAAAGCGGAGCTTTCCCAAACGCTGAATGACCTAAGAGCGAGGATCAACGGCGGTGTACCTTTACTGCGGCGTGAGCGCGGCCCGAAGAGTCGATCTGGCCAGTGAGTATGTGAAACTAAAAATAAATCAGTAAATGAAATCATAGTAGTCTATACAAAGCGGGAGACATGTATGATAACAAACTACGATTCTGATAAATAGCGATCATATCAAGCCGAGGACTCACGCCAAAGTCATTACTCAATAATAACCATGGGTCTCACGCCCACAACATCAATCATGCGTGGAATACCTTCCTCACCGGCGATCTATGATATAAAAGCACCAAGGAATACACATGAACACGTGTCCACGTGTCCAAATAAAGCGATGCGAGGGTAATGCGAAGGCATGGCCGACTACTAATACCAGTAACTAACAATGTCATACATCGTATCATGATATCTGTCTACCGTCACATGATAAAAGCTGGTCACTCGCCCGCGATATCAAATGTGCGCGTCTAGCCAGAACTCTCGCGACTCGCATAGGCCAACCTCATAGGCCCGCGTGAGGTATAACCCGCATCGAGGGTAGCTACTCCCGGCGTCGCCCCGACTCGCGATCCGCGTAGCCACAAGACCGCGTGACCACGCGGCGTAAACTAACGGAACTCCGTAGTTCGCATGGATCCCCGGACCCGCGTAGGTATCCTCGAATCATGGTCCCAGACCGCCTGAGTCTACCCCGCATCGGAGGGCAGCTTAACCTCCGGACACAAGTCAAGGTGAGTGGTACAATACCAACATAACGGCTGATAGTCAAACAACTTTAAGCGCAGTCGAGGGGAAAACCCCTTTACACTAACATCACAAGATACTAACACACGTAGCATCCTAACATGTTTACTTCTCAAATCAACAAGAAGGTATTATAAGGCTATCACAAACCGATACAATCAAGTTATTCACACAAGGTGCTTTCTACTAACAAGTTCGGGTATCTAACCCCAAAGTACTTCACACCTTAAATCTTTAAAAGATCTGTTTCTTTCACATAAGTCACACAATACCCGTAGTATAAAATAGAGTGACTGTCCTTTTAAGAAAACCAAAACTCTTACCTTTGTAAAATCAAGTAACAACATTATTTCCCAAACGTCCAAGTTTGCCTAATTTCAAATGTTCACGTTTCTTATTTTAGAAAGGTTTCGTGGTTCATAGCCTTATTCATTTAAGAATATAATTTTCTTTTAAACAATGAGAAACATAAGCCTTATATGTAAGTAGGATATTCTTGTTTATAACAATCTTATTACAAAGACCATGATCTAGGAAATATCATTTTGTCTCATCTTAGCTTCTATGCGGATGGAAGTTGCTCTTGGTTTTATTAATACTTAATTAATCAAAACATTTCCCTTTAACGCTTCTTTGTGGTTTGTCGATACACATTCTGATTTCCGAAATCAGTAAAACATTCTTAAGCCGTTATACCTAACTTCCCATAAAGCTAGTATAACTCTTAAGTTTTCAAAAACCAAGTATTACTTCTTCTTTCAAAATGATTCAAAACTCTTTTGAAATACTTCAAGTTCTTTATTAACACATAACAAGCCAGTTATAGTTCAAATCAGTTACCTTTTAAAAACCACATGTATTTTCTTACCAACATAAAGCCGTTATAACCAACTTCCCATAAAGCCATTATAACACTTTATGTTTTACACCAATCAAATACATTTAGTACATGTACGTCTACCGTACTACATAGTTCACACATATCATGCTAGAAGAGATAGGAAGAGTGTCACGCCCCGAATTCCGGGCCCGTGACTGGTGCCTTACCCCGGGCACCCTAGTGATACAACATCAGAGAAAAACCAGCGGAAAATAAAAACTTAGACATGCAACAATAGATATAATAATAAGCAGAGCAGAAGCAGTTGCCTTCAAGATATATCATAAAACACGAGCAGTTTAATCCTTTTACAACCACTTACTCTGATTACTACAGACCTCTAAGATTTACAACAACTATGACGGGACGGGGCCGCCATACCACAGAATGTACAAGAACCTACAACTCGAGGAAACATACCAAAGATAAGCCTCGAGGAACGGAGCTTTCAACACGTGAAGTGAGATCCTAAGAGCGGGGATCCACGGCCGATGTACCTCACTGCGGCGTGAGCGCGGCCCCGAAGGAGTCGATCTGACAGTACCAAGTATGTGAAAGCGTAAAATCGTAAATGAAATCATACTAGTCTATATAAAGGCGGGAGACATGTATGATAACCAAACTACGATTCACAACATAAGCGATCAAGTCGAGGGCTCACGCCAAAGTCACCTCAAATATAACTATGGGTCTCACGCCCACAACATCCATCATGTTCGCATCATGGCGCATGCCGGAATCTTGCATCGGTGTAGACATGTCCATGATGCAACAATAATAACAAGCGCGTGGCCACGTACCGGAATCGCGCCGGTGTAGACATGCCCGTGTAACCTCAATAACAATATATCTTTGGGTGGTCAACCACGCGTGGCCACATGCCCCGGAATCGCGACGGTGTAGACACTTCCATGTTGAAGTAATAAACATATATCGGGTAATCAACCGGCGTGGCGCGTGCCGGAATCTGCGTCGGTGTAGACATGTCCATGTGACATCAACAACAAGGCGATAAACAAAATGGAAACATACCGTGGAATTAACGTCATTGCCGGCCGTCGAGTAAGTTCTAAACAAGCCAACCGCCCTCTATCGAGAGCGGTAACACGAAACACCACACTTGCACAACAAAGGCTATCATCACAGCATAGGCAAGTTTCACAACAACAAGCATAGGAAAGTTTCACACAACAAGCATAGGCAAGTTTCACCACAACAAGCATAGGCAAGTTCACATCACTCAAAGTACCTTCTTTTTATGCCAAAGTCGGGTTTCAACCACTAAAGTACTACGTCGTTAAATTCTTTAAAGAGATCCATTACTTATCAAAGTCACCCGATAGTAGTATTAGAATGACCCCACATTCCTTTTCAAAATCAAGTAACAACATTCTTTTCCTAAGTTCCGGTTTTCCTAGTTTGATTACTCAAGCTTCTCATTTTCAAATGGTTTCATAGTTCATAAACTTAATCACTTGATTCCTTTTTAGAACAATTGAGTAATATATGTCTCACGTGAGAGTAGGTTATTCTTGTTTACAACATTCTTATTACAATGACCATGATCTAGAAAATGTAATATCATTTTGTCATCTTAGTTTCTATGCGGATGGAGGTTTACTGGTTTTAATACGATACATCATTATTCAATACATTTACCTTTATTAACGCTGCAGTGGTCTGTCGATACACATTCTGATTTCCGAAATCAGTAAAACGTTATCCCTTTAAATAAAACCAAGTACTCATTACTCACGAATGAGGTTTCACACAAACATTCACATTAAAACAAATAAGTTAAGTCTCTTATCTTATAAGATCAAGTCTCTTAACTTCTAACATCGATAAACCATTTTCTTTACCTCTCTTAAGACATTATACCTAACTCCCATAAAGCTAGTATAACTCTTTTTAAAACCTTTTAAAACAAAGTGTTACTCTCCTTCCAAAACGATTTATAAATCTTTTGAAATACATCAAGTTCTTTATTATAACAAGCGCTTATAATTCACATGATTACCTTTTAAAACCACAAAGTATTTTCTTACCTACATAAAGTTATAACCAACTTCCCATAAAGCGTTATAACACTTTATGTTTAAACAATCAAACACGATTAACACGTATGCGTCTACCGTACTACATAGTTCACACATATCATGCTAGAAGAGATAGGAAGAGGTTCACATACCTCGCGGCAGTATCGACTAATAGCAAACGCTCCAACGATCGGCTACTCCTTAAGCCAAGTAAATCGCGCCACACGTAGGTACTTCAACCTATAAGGCCACAAGGCGCCTATTATCATCTAAACCACAACGTAGAATATTCTCTGAGAAAATTGGCGACATCTCCACACAGCGTAAATCTCCTTCTCTATCGGTAGGCTACGAGCCAACCAGGGGGTTTTACCGCCTAACGGCGTGTACAATTCTACTACACGGTAATACTACAAGTCTCGTAATACAATCCTATGTAATTACGATTCGATTCGATTCTTAATTCTTGGGCTTAAGTCAAAAGACATTGCCACAGTACTAAGTATAGTTCTATATATAGTATACTTCAACTATATATTCTAACAACATGTAATTTCCAATTACAATAGAAGGACAGTAGTGTTTACCTCGATAAGCCCAAAATTATCCAAGTATAATGTCGCTCCTGAGCAACGTCTAGCTCCTACTCCGAGTGCTCCGATCCGCTCCAAACAACCCTTAGAAGTTCTAACCAACTTCTACTTACGACTTCAACTACGGTGAAGATTTCCTTAGGGTTTCGTTTAGAGGCTAAAGGAAAGTATAATCGTATTTTAGGCTTTTGTATAAGTGTAACCTTGGGAATACTACAAGGTATTTGGGCGAGTATTTGGACATTACAACAATACTAGGAGAGTATTTCTATACCACAAAGGGTATTATCTGAAAACAACTAGGCTAGGGGTACCCAGGCTAGACACCACAAAGGGAGGGGTGGCTCTCGGCGAGGGCTCTCAAAGGGAGGTGATTTGGGCGAGAACTACACTTAAGGGGAGAAGAGATTTTAACACTTTGAAAGGATTTTTGGATGAAGAAGTTCATCAACATAAGAGGGTATTTATAGGTCAAGGGATGGCAACCAATGGCAAGATTATGCCAAGTGCAAGGCAAGTGTAAGGCGAGATTTGGGCAAGTGTCCTAAGCCAACTTGCACACAAAATATCCTACCAACTCCTGACCACAAGGCCAATTCGTCCATCACACATTTCCGCCACTCCCAATTGAGGGTGACAAGTGTCGCCTCTTGTTGGTCCAAAATGTTTCGTCTCTCGGAAAAATCCATAAAATTATAAATGACATAGCGGAAATTCCCTACGAAGTCGTGAAAGCGTTTCGTCGAAAACGACTCTAACAGGGTGTTGTGCACAAAAGAATTCGCCAAGCCTAATGAAGTTCGAAAATTTCTACGTACGTCCCCCACGTACATACTCTGGAAATACGGGGTATAACATTCTTCCCCCCTTAGAAACATTCGTCCCGAATGTTCCTTCTCAAGTCTCAACACAAACATGTGCCAGTATAGTCTTCACTGCTATACGTACGAAAACAATCATGCCACACCTGGCCATGAAATAACAAATGCACAAAATACGAAATCCCAAGTCCACGAGGAATCACCTCTGTCATCACAAAAGTTCCCACCAAGGTCTAAAATATACTCCCTCTGCGCCCGTTTCACAAAAAGCGATCACACTTGTTCACTTCTCCCCTACCTCGTCGTACCCTGTTCGAACACTCGAACTCTTCCCAGTACACGCACCACACTTCAGTCAACGCTTCTGTTTCCAACCCTTGGAGTCACTACCTCCAAACTTGGTCATTTTACTAACTTCGATCTCCCTTAAGGCCATTCCCGGCCTTCACGAACCGATTCTGGTAGAACGTATCCACGAACTCATACGATGGTCATCAAAACTTGGGCCTAACACCCTGGTGACCCTACCTCCTGGCGGGACCACCCAGAGCTGACCCTACCTCAATCCGGGCTACGGGTTGACACGAAACACACCCTCAACCCGACCCTCCGTCACGCCAACTCTCTAGTTTCTTGATCCGAACAATCTTACCTCTACAGGTCATGAAAGCTACCACTTCCATTTCACACTACCCAGGGACTTACCCTTTTCACTAACCAGGTTTCTAAATCACATTTTAGCACAAAGCTATCCAAACATAACATTAAACACATCCACAACATCGATACATACAAAACTCTAGAGGGTTAAGGATATACCTGAAGCTAGGCGGTTCAAGGACCGCTAAAACTGGGAACTTCCACCGCGACCTCTACCGTGGCCCGCAACTGCTCTAGTAGTCTGTGTTATCCTACCAGCGCTACCACAGTGGACGGTCTCTCGTCATATGGCCTGTTGGCCGCAAGAATAACAAGCTCCCTTGGTACTACGACACTCCCGAAATGCGGTCTACATCGACCACCGAGGTAGGGGTGATTGCGCCAACACCCCTATTCCACGAACATCCGAAACACGAGCCCGACGCTCCTGAATATCCCAAGGTCGAAGGCTGCGGAGGACCACTCTGCAATGGCGGAGGTACATAACTAGTCTGGCTTCTTTGGCGGTCCGCCTCGAAAGTCGCCAACATATCCGGCCGTCTTGGCGCCTGTGGCGGTCCGCTGCGTCGATCTGCGCTCGCACCCAAGTGCATGAGCACGAATGCGGCAATGTCGTGCGGTGAAGAGAAACACGAACAACTCTGCTAGGTAATCATCGAGCCTCGTAACATATCGGTGCACTCGATCCTCCATACTAGCTACTAATGCGGGAACATACCGCCAATGAGTCGAACTCCACATTGTACTCCGGCATGCGCGGATTCGCCTCAACATCAAAAATCTGCCGGCCCGAGCCCTCGCCATTTGTGGAGGCAAGAAATGTGCGGAAGGCCCCGAAAACTCGTCCCAAATGGTGGAAGTGCATGCTCTCCCGAAAGCTCGCGAGTCAAACCGATCGGCTGCGGTATCACGCGGCCGATGCGAACAAATGTCACGCAGACTCGGTCTCTGAAGCCTTGATCACCCGCGTGATCCTGCATGGCGACGGATGAACTCCTGCGGATCATCCTCGACCTCGACCAGTAAAACTTCGAGCGGGCTACAACTAAGGAAATCCAGTAGCCTCAGCTATGCGCCTCGGGTGCACTACAGTCTTCTTTGGGCTGAGCTGCGGCGTCCGGCCTATCCTCATATCGGCCTGACCACGGCCAATAATCGGGCCATCTCGCGTGACCCGTCTCCCCGCTCGGTGTGGGGTGGAGGCTCAGTCTTGTAGTCTCGGCCAGCTGCTGCGGCACTAAACTCTTTGGTCTTTGGCGGCGTCGCCAAAACTCGCCGTCAAGCACTACCTCAGTCTTGGCCGGGCTGCGCCTCGTACTCCTCAATCACTAGCGACTCCGCCGGTGCCTTGCCGCCGGGCCACTGGTTGCCTTCGCGAGGCATAAGCGGTAAAAGCGAAACACGTCGGAGGGTCGACTTACAACACGCTCTAAGGCACGATCTCGGAATGAGAAGAATGGAAACCAATCCTAAATGTCCTATAGCCTCACGATTATAGATGTGGTGCACAACACACCGATAATCAAGACTCTACTGAACAGTGCGTAGACACTTTCAGGATTAATCGCTCACGATACCACTTTGTCACGCCCCGAATTCCGGGCCCGTGACTGGTGCCTTACCCCGGGCACCCTAGTGATACAACATCAGAGAAAAACCAGCGGAAAATAAAAACTTAGACATGCAACAATAGATATAATAATAATCAGGCCAGCAAAGCGATTTGCCTTGGTATATCATAAAACGAGCAGTTTAATCCTTTTACAACCACCGCTCTGATACTACAGACCTCTAAGATTTACAACAACTATGACGGGGGCGGGGCCATACCACGAATGTACAAGAACCTACAACTCGGAAACATGCAAAGATAAGCCTCGGAGGAACGGAGCTTTCAACACGAAGTGAGATCCTAGGCGGGGATCCACGGCCGATGTACCTCTACTGCGGCGTGAACGCGGCCCCGAAGGTCGATCTGACAGTACCAAGTATGTGAAGCGTAAAATCGTAAATGAAATCATACTAGTCTATATAAGGCGGGAGACATGTATGATAACCAAACTACGATTCACAACATAAGCGATCAAGTCGGGGCTCACGCCTCAAAGTCACCTCAAATATAACTATGGGTCTCGCCCACAACATCCATCATGTTCGCATCATGGCGCGTGCCGGAATCTGCGCCGGTGTAGACATGTCCATGATGCAACAATAATAACAAGGCGCGTGGCACGTACCGGAATCGCGCCGGTGTAGACATGCCCGTGTAACCTCAATATGATATCTTGGGTGGTCAACCTGCGCGTAGCCACGTGCCCCGGAATCTGCGTCGGTGTAGACACGTCCATGTTGCGGTAATAACCATATATCGGGTAATCAACGGCGCGTCGCGTGCCGGAATCTGCGTCGGTGTAGACATGTCCATGTGACATCAACAACAAGCGATAAACAAAATGGAAACATACGTGGAATTACACGTCGGCAAAGCCGCGTCAAGTAAGTTCTAAACAAAGCGGCCTACTCTATCGAGAGCGGTAACACGAAACACACACTTGCACAACAAAGGCTATCATCACAAGCGTAGGCAAGTTTCACAACAACAAGCATAGGAAAGTTTCACACAACAAGCATAGGCAAGTTTCACCACAACAAGCATAGCAAGTTCACACTCAAAGTACCTTCTTTTTATGCCAAAGTCCGGTTTCAACCTAAAGTACTACGTCGTTAAATTCTTTAAAGAGATCCATTACTTATCAAAGTCACCCGATACAGTAGTATTAGAATGACCAACCCACATTCCTTTTCAAAATCAAGTAACAACATTCTTTTCCTAAGTTCGGTTGCCTAGTTTCAATTACTCAAGCTTCTCATTTTCAAATGGTTTCATAGTTCATAAACTTAATCACTTGATTCCTTTTAGAACAATTGAGTAATATATGTCTCACGTGAGAGTAGGTTATTCTTGTTTACAACATTCTTATTACAAAGACCATGATCTAGAAAATGTAATATCATTTTGTCTCATCTTAGTTTCTATGCGGATGGAGGTTTCTCTTGGTTTTTAATACGATACATCATTATTCAATACATTTACCTTTATTAACGCGGTGGTGCAGCCGATACACATTCGATTTCGAAATCGGTAAAGCGTTATCCTTTAAATAAAACCAAGTACTCATTACTCACGAATGAGGTTTCACACAAACATTCACATTAAAACAAATAAGTTAAGTCTCTTATCTTATAAGATCAAGTCTCTTAACTTCTAACATCGATAAACCATTTTCTTTACCTCTCTTAAGACATTATACCTAACTCCCATAAAGCTAGTATAACTCTTTTTAAAACCTTTTGAAACAAAGTGTTACTCTCCCTTCCAAAACGATTTATAAATCTTTTGAAATACATCAAGTTCTTTATTATAACAAGCGATTATAATTCACATCGATTACCTTTTAAAACCACAAAGTATTTTCTTACCTACATAAAGTTGTTATAACCAACTTCCCATAAAGCCGTTATAACACTTTATGTTTTAAGAACAATCAAACACGCTTAACACGTATCGTCACCGTACTACATAGTTCACACATATCATGCTAGAAGAGATAGGAAGAGGTTCACATACCTCGCGGCAGTATCGACTAATAGCAAAACGCTCCAAACGATCGGCTACTCCTTAAGCCAAGTAAATCGCGCCACACGTAGGTACTTGACCTATAAGGCCACTGGCGCCTATTATCATCTAAACCACAACGTAGAATATTCTCTGAAAAATTGCGAGATCTCCCCACACAGCGTAAATCTCCTTCTCTATCGAGGCTACCAAGCCAACCAGGGGGTTTACGCCTAACCGGACGTGTACAATTCTACTACACGATAATACTACACAAGTCTCATGTAATACAATCTATGTAATTACGATTCGATTCGATTCTTAATTCTTCAGCTTAAGTCAAAAGACATTGCCACGATTACTAAGTATAGTTCTATATATAGTATACTTCAACTATATATTCTAACAACATGTAATTTCCAATTACAATAGAAGAACGATGAGTGTTTACCTCGATAAGCCCAAAATTATCCAAGTATAATGTCGCTCACGAGCAACGTCTAGCTCTACTCGAGTGCTCGATCCGCTCCAAACAACCCTTAGAAGTTCTAACCAACTTCTACTTACGACTTCAACTACGGGTGAAGATTTCCTTAGGGTTTCGTTTAGAGGCTAAAGGAAAGTATAATCGTATTTTCTGGGCTTTTGTATAAGTGTAACCTTGGGAATACTACAAGGTATTTGGGCCAAGGTATTTGGACATTACAACAATACTAGGAGAGTATTTCTATACCACAACAAGGGGTATTATACGAAAACAACTAGGCTAGGGGGGGGTACCCCACGGCTAGACACCACAAAGGGGAGGGGGGGTGGCTCTCGGCCAAGGGCTCTCAAAGGGGGAGGTGATTTGGACGAGAACTACACTTAAGGGGGAGAAGAGATTTTAACACTTTGAAAGGATTTTTGGATGAAGAAGTTCATCAACATAAGAGGGGTATTTATAGGTCAAGGGATGGCCAACCAATGGCCAAGATTATGCCAAGTGCAAGGCAAGTGTAAGGCCAAGATTTGGGCAAGTGTCCTAAGCCAACTTGCACACAAAATATCCTACCAACTCCCCTTGACCACAAGGCCAATTCGTCCATCACATTTCCGCCCACTCCCGCAATTAGAGGGTGACAAGTGTCGCCTCTTGTTGGTCCAAAATGTTTCGTCTCTCGGAAAAATCCAAAAATTATAAATGACATAGCCGAAATTCCCCTACGAAAGTCAGAAAGCGTTTAGTCGAAAAACGACTCTAACCGGGTGTTGTGCACAAAAAGAATTCGGCCAAGCCTAATGAAGTTCGAAAATTTCTACGTACGTCCCCCACGTACATACTCTGGAAATACGGGGTATAACAAAGAGGTTCACATACCTCGCGACGAGTATCGACTAATAGCAAAACGCTCCAAGTACTTCCAACTGTCGGCTACTCCTTAAGCCAAGTAGAACGCGCCACACGTAGTACTTCAACCTATAAGGCCACAAGCGCTTTATTAACATCAAGATCTTATCGTGAACATTCTGAGAAAATTCGGCACCTCCCCACATGGCAGCGTAAATCTCCTCTCTAACAGGGGCTACGAAGCCAACCAGGGGTTATACATCTAACCCGAACGGGTACAATTCTACTCACAAGATTACTACACAAGTCTCATGTAATACGGTCTATGTAATTCTGATTCGATTCGATTCTTGGCTTAAGTCAAAAGACATTGCCAACTAACCACGTTGATTCTATATAGTATACTTCAACTATATATTCTAACAACATGTAATTTCCAATTACAATAGAGGACAAGATATTTACCTCGATAAGCCCATAATTATCCAAGTATAAATGTCGATCCTTAGCAGCTTAGCTCCTACTCGGTGCTCGACCGCTCAACAACCCTTAGAAGTTCTAACCAACTTCTACTTAATTACTTCAATCACTCAATGAAGATTTCCTTAGGGTTTGGTTTGAGACAAAAAGGACATCTGGTAGTATTTCTGACTCTACGTATAGAGGTTTCTTTGGAATACTACAAGGTATCTGGCTAAGGTAATTTGGGTATAGTAACAATACTTTTGAGAGTATTTCTACCAAGAGGGGGGTGTATTCTACGAGAACAACAAGGCAGGGGGTACCTCACGGCACCCACTAGGAGGGGTGTACCCTCGGCCAAGGCCTCTGGGAGGGTGCACCCCTCGGCCAGCCTCATGAAAAGGAAGAGGGGAGGGCGAAACCAACAAGGAGGAGGAGGGAGGTTTTCAAGACTTGGAAATTATGGAATGGATGAAGAAGTCTTCAAAGGGAGGGTATTTATAGGCCAAGCAAAGGCCAACCAAGGGCGAATCTAGCCAAGTGGGGGCAAGTGGAGGGCAAGATATGCCCAAGTGCCCCTAGACCTACTCCTTAAAACCCTACAAATATCTACACAAATATCAACCAACACTTGCTCATCCATTCGGCCCTAACGCCGCTTCAAGTCCACCAACGAGAGGTGCCAAGTGTTGCCCTCTCGTTGGTCAAAACGTTTCGTCTCTCGGAAAAATCCGCAAAAATACTAAATGACATAGCGTAATTTACCGCCGTAAGTTAGGTAGAACGTTTCGTCGAAAACGACTCTAACGGGTGTTGTGCACAAACAATTTCGGCCAAGGGTGCCACATGGGGTGACACGTGTCGCCCCGATTAAATCAAAATATTTCGTCTTCCAAAATATCCATAACGGCCAAAATCTCAAAATCAAAGCGGGCCCCACAAAACCGTAAATTTCTCCCGTGGGCCCCACGTGACCATTTCCGAAAATAAAATCCCAAAATTCTAATATAATCTAAGAAGTCCAAAAACCAAATCTGGGAATCCAATTCCCATTAACGAACCTTTTTCCTTCACAAAAACCGGAAACTTTTCCGTGGAAAAAATCACCTTTTCTTCCTTTCCAATCTTTCATCGTATTCTCGCATGCGTCGTCCTCGCATACATACCACGGAACTACGGTATAACATTCTTCCCTTAGAAACATTCGTCGAATGTTCCTTCTAAGTCTCAAAACAAGCGTCGCCAATATAGTCTTCACTACTATACTTACGAAACAATCCTGCCATACCTGGCCACAGAAATACCTGCGCAACATACTTATATCCAAGTCTACGAGGAAACACCTCTAACATCACCACAAATACCTCTTCCCGGGGTTAAAATATACTTCTTTAGTCACTGATACTACTTTTGTCACTTTGTCGCGAGCCTTGCTCCGACCCAACAAATGGTACCGCTGCTGTGATCCACGAGGCGTACCTACGGCCCTTCTCAGGATGTGCCATACGGAGAGCCACGGTTCGGGTCTGTTCCCGTGGTAGAGGCTCTGGCCTCTTTATACGCTCAGCCCCCCGAACAACAATACGAAAGACCGGACGTACTGCCTCCTAAGTCGGACGGCAATTGCTAACATATAGGCAACCTGGCCTATTCTTCACATGAACTCAAAAGGCCCAAAGTAACTCGGGCTAAGTTCCTTCTGTTTCCAAAACTCGCCACACCCTGTCCGGGGTGGTACTTTCAAGAAGACCGACCGTCGGCTGAACTCTGGCGTCGTCGCCGATTATCCGCACGATTCCTCTGAGCTGCCAGAACTTCTTCTAGACATGCTTCTCACTATCCACAGTCTGCTGGAACAAGACTGAACCAACTATCTGAACCCTGCCAACATCGAACCAATCGACCGGCAACTTACACTTCCGCCCCTGCAAGGCTTCATAAGGCGACATCCGAACACTGAAATGGTAGCTTAAACACTACCTCCACAGAACCAACAATCCTCACAACTACCCCAAATCACAGCGCCCGGTGGCGAATGCGGTCGAGACTCACCTGAGTTCTTAACCCTGCCTGGTCAAACTCTTAGAAAACGAAAATAGCCACAACCTGGGCTTCACTGCCTGTCATAAGGTGAAGGTAGGCACCCCGTGCAGCCTTACAACCTTTCTGATATAATCAACACTGCAAGTACATGGTCTCGATCGAAAAACACGACGGGCTGCTCCCATCGGCCCGACTACTGGTCGAATGCATCCACGAACTCGTACGCTGGTCAACTAAACTTGGGCCTAACACCCTCGTGACCCTAACACAAGGCGGGACCACCACAAACTGACCCCACCACCAAACCTGCCGCGGGTTGACCCGCAACGTGGCCTCAACCCGACCCGGCAACGCGCACAATGCTAGCTCCACGAAGGAAAACTCTCACTAATCACGCTACGAAAACCTAGCGGCCTTCTTAGCTCAACTACCCCCTTTCATTCCACACTACTTAGGGACCTATCCCCAAACATAGCTCACGTGCACTATGCACTTCTGATAAGGATCAAACATAACACTACACCTTTTCTTGAGATGGCCTCACCTCTAAGGTCTCTACGTATAACACTCTAAGGCTCACACCTTCTCTATCCCCCAAAAACTTACTCGGTTAACCCACCATGAATTCTATGTTTCTCGGCCTGATGCGCATAAGCCCGTACACAGGCCACGCTCAAGCCTAACTGAAGAACTACTCTTGCACGACCCTCTCTTAGATAGCCATCAAGACTCGCGGTACATCGGTATACTCTCTGGTAGCCAAATCCATAGCTAATGTGGTCGCCTCTGCAATCCATATTCTCTCTGTTCTGGTCGTGGGCGAAGGTTCAAATATCATGGCGCGATGGAGGCCGCCGCCCGTGCTAAACTTTCTTTGGGCTAGTGATGTCGCAGAAATCCCGAATGAAGCATTACCTAGGTAATGATTGGGCTGTGCCACGTAACCCTCGAACTCTACTCGCAGCTCCTCGGCGCCTTGCCTCTGGGCGGGTTGCCTACGCGGGCATAACGGTAAGGGAAGAAATGCGTCGGAGGGTCCAACTTACAACACGGCTCTAAGGCACGATCTCGTAATGAGAAGAATAGAAACCAATCCTAAATATCCTATAGCCTCACGATTATTGGCGTGGTGCACAACACACCGATAATCAAGACTCTCTTGAATCTGATGCGTAGACACTTTCCGAGGATTAATCGCTCTGATACCACTTTTGTCACGACCGAACCGGGCGTGGTCGTGCCTACCGGGCACCTAGTGATAAAACATCGAGTAATCGCGGAATATAAACAATAACATGAAATAACAAGAAGTATAAACAATAATCTTGTGAAAACTTGCCGCCGGCATATATAAACAATCTTTTAAAGCGAACGTTTAATCCTTTTACAACCCCGCCTACATCGCATTTACATGCACTTATGAATGAAATGACAACAACGACGACAGGGCCGTCGCCATACCCCGAATGTAAGCACCTACAACAACAGGACTATACGAAGATAAGCCTCCGAGAAACGGAGCTTTCCAAACGCCGAATCGTGACCCTAAGAGCGAGGATCAACGATCGTGTACCTTTACTCGCGGCATGAACGCACTTCAAGGAGGTCAAGACAAAAATTTAGTATGTGAAATCGAAAATAAATCAGAATGAAATCATAGTAGTCTATACAAAGCAGAGACATGTATGATAACCAAACTACAGCCTGATAAATAAGCGATGTTGCCGTGGACTCACGCCTCAAAGTCATTACTCAATAATAACCATGGGTCTCACGCCCACAACATCAATCATGCCCGTGGAATACCTTCCTCACCGCTAGCCTATGATATAAAAGCACCAAGGAATACACATGAACACGTGTCCCACTGTGTCCAAATAAAACAAGACAGGTAAATACGAAGGCATAGCCGACTACTAACACCTACGTAACTAACAAGGTCATACATCAGATCATGATATCTGTCTGCATCATCACATGATAAAAGCCGGTCACTCGCCCGCAGATCAAATGCGCGTCTAGCCCCGAACTCTCCGCAGCTCCGCATAGGCCAACCTCATAGGCCCGCATGAGGTATAACCCCGCATCGAGGGTAGCTACTCCCAAGATCGCCCCGACTCGCACCGCATGGCCACAAAGACCGCATGACCACAAGGCGGCCGTAAACTAACCTCGAACTCCCGTAGTTCCGCATGGATCCTCGGACCCGCATGAGGTATCCTCGAATCATGGTCCTGCATCACCGAAGTCTACCCCGCGCGACGGAGGCAGCTTAACCTCCGACACAAGTCAAGGTGAGTGGTACAATACCAACATAACTGATAGTCAAACAACTTTAAGCGCGATGGAGGAAAACCCTTTACACTAACATCACAAGATACTAACACACGTAGCATCCTAACATGTTTACTTCTCAAATCAACAAGAAGGTATTATAAGGCTATCACAAACCGATACAATCAAGTTATTCACACAAGGTGCTTTCTACTAACAAGTTCGGGTATCTAACCCCAAAGTACTTCACACCTTAAATCTTTAAAAGATCTGTTTTTCACATAAGTCACACAATACCCGTAGTATAAAATAGAGTGATCTGCCCTTTTAAGAAAACTAAAACTCTTACCTTTGTAAAATCAAGTAACAACATTATTTCCCAAACGCCCAAGTTTGCCTAATTTCAAATGTTCACGTTTCTTATTTTAGAAAGGTTTCGTGGTTCATAGCCTTATTCATTTAAGAATATAATTTTCTTTTAAACAACTGAGAAACATAAGCCTTATATGAGTAGGATATTCTTGTTTATAACAATCTTATTACAAAGAACCATGATCTAGGAAATATCATTTTGTCTCATCTTAGCTTCTATGCAGATGGAAGTTGCTATGGTTTTATTAATACTTAATTAATCAAAACATTTCCTTTATTAACGCCATTGTGGTTTGTCGATACACATTCGATTTCCAAATCAAGAAACATTCTTAAGCCGTTATACCTAACTTCCCATAAAGCTAGTATAACTCTTAAGTTTTCAAAACCAAGTATTACTTCTTCTTTCAAAATGATTCAAAACTCTTTTGAAATACTTCAAGTTCTTTATTAACACATAACAAGCCGCTTATAGTTCAAATCGCTTACCTTTTAAAACCACATGTATTTTCTTACCAACATAAAGCCGTTATAACCAACTTCCCATAAAGCCGTTATAACACTTTATGTTTTACACCAATCAAATACATTTAGTACACGTGACGCTCACCGCACTACATAGTTCACACATATCATGCTAGAAGAGATAGGAAGAGGTTCACATACCTCGCGAGTATCGACTAATAGCAAAACGCCCAAGTACTTCCAACCGCCGGCTACTCCTAAGCCAAGTAACGCGCCACACGTAGTACTTCAACCTATAAGGCCACAAGGCGCTTATTAACATCAAGATCTTATCGTAGAACATTCTACGTAAAATTCGAAGACTTCCCCAACATGACAGAAATCTCCTCCTCTAACTGGCCGCTACCAAGCCAACCAGGGGGTTATACATCTAACCCGAACGGTACAATTCTACTCCACAAGACTACTACACAAGTCTATCAGAATACACCCTATGTAATTACAGATTGGGCTTCTTGTGCTTAAGTCAAAAGACATTGCCAACTAACCACGTTGATTCTATATATAGTATACTTCAACTATATATTCTAACAACATGTAATTTCCAATTACAATAGGACAAGATATTTACCTCGATAAGCCCATAATTATCCAAGTATAAATGTCGATCCTTAGCAACGCTTAGCTCCTACTCCGGTGCTCCAACCCGCTCCAACAACCCTGAAGTTCTAACCAACTTCTACTTAATTACTTCAATCACTCAACGAAGATTTCCTTGTGGTTTCGGTTTGAGACAAAAGGACATACTGAGTATTTCCTGCTCTACGATAGAGGTTTCTTTGGAATACTACAAGGTATACGGCTAAGGTAATTTGGGTATAGTAACAATACTTTGAGAGTATTTCTACCAAGAGGGGGTGTATTCTACGAGAACAACAGGCAAGGGGTACCTCACGGCACCCCACTAGGAGGGTGTACCCTCGTCCAAGGCCTCCAGGAGTGGTGCACCTCGGCCAAGGCCTCACAAAGGAAGAGGAGGGACGAAACCAACAAGGAGGGAGGGAGGTTTTCAAGACTTGGAAATTATGGAATGGATGAAGAAGTCTTCAGGGAGGGTATTTATAGCCAAGCAAAGGCCAACCAAGGCCAAGATCTAGCCAAGTGGGGGGCAAGTGGAGGGCCAAGATATGCCCAAGTGCCCCCTAGACCCTACTCCTTAAAACCCTCACAAATATCTACACAAATATCAACCAACACTTGCTCATCCATTCGGCCCTAACGCCCCTTCAAGTCCACCAACGAGAGGGTGCCAAGTGTTGCCCTCTCGTTGGTCCAAAACGTTTCGTCTCTCGGAAAAATCCGCAAAAATACTAAATGACATAGCCGTAATTTACCCTTCGTAAGTTAGGTAGAACGTTTCGTCGAAAAACGACTCTAACCGGGTGTTGTGCACAAATAATTTCGGCCAAGGGTGCCACATGGGGGTGACACGTGTCGCCCCCCGATTCGTTCAAAATATTTCGTCTTCCGAAAATATCCATAACGGCCAAAATCTCAAAATCAAAGCGGGCCCCACAAAACCGTAAATTTCTCCCGTGGGCCCCACGTGACCATTTCCGAAAATAAAATCCCAAAATTCTAATATAATCTAAGAAGTCCAAAAACCAAATCTGGGAATCCAATTCCCATTAACGAACCTTTTTCCTTCACAAAAACCGGAAACTTTTCCGTGGAAAAAAATCACCTCTTTCTTCCTTTCCAATCTTTCTGTCGTATTCTCGTACGTACGTCCTCGCATACATACCCTGGAACTACGGGGTATAACAGCCAAGTTGGGTGAGTTAGGAGATTAACTCACTTCTTTGAAAGTATAAAGGATGTCTTAAGTTTTATTAATGTTAAGGGACTTGAAGAGTTTTAAAGTATGTGATACTTGTTCCGTTTTAAACATATAAGTCCCTTGGATAGGAAATTGTTTTTGGCTAAGGTATAAAGTGAATATAACGGCTTTATGGGAAGTTAGTTATATTTGCTTTATGGAAAGATAAATGACTTGATTTTAGTAAAAAGGCAACTTGTTTTTAAGGCATCAATTGCCTAGGGTTTTATAATAAAAGGAGTCACTTGTTTTCTAAAGGTTAAGAGACTAATTGTATTTTTGCAAGTTATGAGAATTGATTTGAAAGTATATAATACTTGGTTTCAAAAAGTAGAAGTCTCTTGGTTACAAAAGGAACGTGTTGGTTTAAACCATAAAGGGTTATAACGGATTTATGGGAAGTTGGTTATAACGGCTTTATGGAAGGTTAAGAGAATGGTTTTCTCTAATGAAGTAATCAAAGAAATAACTTGTATTAAGGAAGGGAAAATTGTTTTAAAAGTACCAATTGCTTAAGGTTTTTAATAAAGAAGTCACTTGATTTAGAAGCCGGTAATTGTATTTCTAATAAGGTATTGTGACTTGACTTGAAAGGTGGATAGGACTTGAATACTACGGTTGTTAGTATCGGGGAAGTTTTATTTGGAAAGGAGTCTTTTGAAAAGAATGTACGTACGTAGTACTTTGGCTTGTTAAATGAGAATTATTCTATTTGTGCCCTGATAAGTACTTTCGCTTGTTAAATGAGAATTATTCTATTTGTGCCCTGATAAGTACTTTGGCTTGTTAAATGAGAATTATTCTATTTGTGCCCTGATAAGTACTTTGGCTTGTTAAATGAGAATTATTCTATTTGTGCCCTGATAAGTACTTTGGCTTGTTAAATGAGAATTATTCTATTTGTGCCCTGATAAGTACTTTGGCTTGTTAAATGAGAATTATTCTATTTGTGCCCTGATAAGTACTTTAGCTTGTTAAATGAGAATTATTCTATTTGTGCCCTGATAAGTACTTTGGCTTGTTAAATGAGAATTATTCTATGTGTGCCTTGATAAGTACTTTGGCTTGGTTAATTGAGAATTAGCCTATATGTGCTGGTGATAGCCTTTGAGTGCAAGTATTATGTTTTATTACGTTGTCGCGACTCTCGGTTGGAGGGCCGGCTGCCTTGTTGTAAGTTACTTGGACGTACCGACAGTGATGTGGGATTCCACGGGTATGCTTCCGTTATTTGGAGTACTTGGGTTAAATTCCCGGATTTTTAAAAAGGACATGGTAGTGCTTATGTATTGTTAGATGGTCGGTCGAGATAGGGTAAGAGTATAAATGAGGGGTAAACCCCCAAGACGTTATACCACCTTCTCCAGGGTAAGAGTATCAGTGAGGGGTAAACCCCCAAGACGTTATACCACCTGCTTTACCACCTTTTTCCAGGGTAAGAGTATCAGTGAGGGGTAAACCCCCAAGACGCTATACCACCTGCTCCAGGGTAAAAGTATAAATGAGGGGTAACCCCCAAGACGTTGTACCACCTGTTTGATTGATGTTATGGGCATGAGACCCATGTTTATATTTTACACTTATAGCTGTCGACAGTGAGGTGGGATTCCACGGGCAGGAGATATATATATATGTATTATGTATGTGTCACGACCCGACCCCGGGCCCGCGACTGGTGCCCTACCTGGGCACCCTTACAGGTAAACATCAGAGAAAATCAGCGGAACATACATGAAACAAAAAAAACAATAAAACAATAGATGTAAAACAACAGGTTAGCCGATAGGGCTACCTTCCTGGACATAAATATATACAACTGAAGCAGTTGCCTCCTTTCTTTACAAACTGACCCACCATATGTGACTACAGACCTCTAAGAGTTTTTAACATAACAACTGTGGCGGGACAGGGCCCCGCCATACCCCTGAATATACATGAATCTACTACCTCAGGGAAATATCGTACCAAGAGATAAGCCTCCGGAGCAAGTGGAGCTTTCTCTCAAAAACTGAACCGAGATCCTAAGAGCAAGGATCACCAACCTGGGTACCTAAAACCTGCGGGCATGAACGCAGCCCCTGGGGGTCGATAACAAAAATTTAATATGGAACAGAAATAACGTACAATAAATAGATCATAACTGTACAACAGAAAGACAGGGACAAGTATAAAAATACATACCAGATCCGGCTTTGTCATTACCACTTATGAACTTAATTTCTCATCATTATCTTTTCCATTCTCAATCAAAGTTATAGCCACTTTCTTACGTACATTATTAGAAAAAAGAATCATTAAGTTCATTACCATAAAACTTACCTAACTTTCATAACCTATAATCCGGCCCATTAAGGAGGGGCACCTATACTACCCGGCCCAATCTAGGACGCGATCAAGGTCACATAGTGCGCGTGAGGTATACTGCCCGCCAACACGGTCGATAATGTCATATAGTCCGCGTAAAGGTATATCGCCTGCCCATTCGGTCGATAATGTCATATAGTCCGCCTGCAGAAGGTATACTGCCCGGCCCATTCCTGGGTCGATAATGTCATATAGTCTGCCCGTAAAGGTATACTGCCCGGCCCATTTCTGGGACGATAATGTCATATAGTCTGCCCGTAAAGGTATACTGCCCGGCCCATTCCTGGGTCGATAATGTCATATAGTCTGCCCGTAAAGGTATACTGCCCGGCCCATTCCTGGGTCGATAATGTCATATAAAATCTGGGAATTTAACCCAACGTACTACGCGCCTCAACTCCTTTAGAAAGACTCTTTTTCAATTACAACTTCCCAGATACTAACAACTATAGTATCAAGTCCTATCCGTCTTTCAAGACAAGTCACAATACATTTTTAGAAATACAATTACCGGCTTCTAAAAACAAGTGACTTCTTTCTTAAAAACCCTCAGCAACTGGTACCTTAAAAACAGTTTGCCCTCCCTTATTTCAAATCATTTCTTTGCTTACATTACTGAAGAAAACCATTCTTTTAACCTTCCATAAAGCCGTTATAACCAACTTCCCATAAAGCCGTTATAACCCTTTATGGTTTTAGACCAACTCATTCCTTTTATTTCCAAGAGACTTCTACTTTTTGAAACCAAGTATTAAATACTTTCAAATCAATTCTCTTAACTTTCAAAAATACAATTAGTCTCTTAACCTTTAAAACTCAAGTGACTCCTTTTATTATAAAACCTTAGGCAATTGATGCCTTAAAAACAAATTGCCTTTTCAATAAAACAAGTCATTTATCTTTCCATAAAGTAAATATAACCAACTCCTCATAAAGTCGTTTTATTCACTTTATACCTTAGCCATATACAATTTCCTATCCAAGGGACTTATACGTTTAAAACGGAACAAGTATTACATACTTTAAAACTCTTCAAGTCCCTTAACCTTAATAAGACTTAAGACATCCTTTATACATTCAAAGAAGTGAGTTAATCTCCTAACCCACCCGACTTGGCTATTCATAAAACTAGTAAAGGATATCAAGGTGTTGTCATTATCTTGTACTACACACGTGCAACTAGTCATGCTCAAAGATAGGAAAAGTTCTACATAGAGTAAATCACACAACTACCTCTTAACTTCTAAGAGTAGAAGGAAACATGAAATGATACCACAAGTATATTCCATACATAGAATTATGCCAAAGGAAGGAAGAGGTTCACATACCTCGCGACGATTATCGACACGTAGCAAAATGCTCCAAAGTACTTCAATCTTGATAGCTATTCCACTCACCAAGTAGGATACGCTATACTTAGTACTTCAACCTATAATGGTCACAATACGTCCATTAACCTCTCACTTCATACGTAGAATTATTCTAAGTGCTAAGTCACCAATTCCTACGGAAAATCGGACAGCACCTCCTTTGTTTCTACTAACTTTGCCACATTTTTCAAGGCCGAATACAATAACCAAACAGCCCCAATTGGCTCACCACAATCTATAAGGTAATCCAATACAAATAAATACCAACTACTACAAACTACAAGTACAAATTCGGCCACCTTGAGTTCAACAACACCAATTCTTATCCAATTTCCATTTCAATCCAAGTTATTAGCCTAACATGATATCAAGTCGCAAACGATTATAACTACTATAATCTCCAAGTCAAAAACATGCGACGATTCTAATAACGACTAAAATTGTAATCCAACTTAACATGGCTTACATTACATTTCAGATTTCCAAGGCTATACTTATGGAGTTAGAGAGAAGTTTCTCTCACTAAGGAAAACGCTCTCAACGTTTTGCCTTAGTTGCTCCTTAGGTTGTTCTTCCCCCCCCCCCCCCATGTTTAACGATTACACCCTAATGGTTTGAAGTTTTCAGTTCTCAATATGAAGAAATCTAAACGTTATACACGTTCCAGCAATGATTCAGGAGGCTCAGGAAGTTCAACGAAGGCTAGAACAAGGAAAAAGAAAAAGAATGGAGGCAGTCCTATTATTGACGAAGAAGTTCTCATTCCGGCAATTTCGGATCCTTCTGTGTTGGTACATGTCAAGCCAGACTCACGTATCCCTCTGGAGAATGTAGTAGATGATGCTACGCTCCAAAAGATTCATGAATGGGGCAAAAGCATTGATACAGAGAACTTGGATATTAGGATATTTGAAGGCGGGAAACTTCGCTACTATGGTGGTCGATCCTATCAGGTCAACTGGTTGATTCCGGGATTACCACGAAAGAACAAGGAAGTCTTGGCAGCTCTAGTACCCCAACACTACCTGAAAATTTGCTCAGGCATGCCGGAAAAAGGATAATTTCTGGGTCAGTCAACGTGAATGAGGCACAAAGGAGCGATGGCCTACTCGGGTCAGAACCGGGTATGGGCGCGGGTCAGAAGTTAAAGACGAATTCGGTGGATGTCAATGGGTCTGAGGCTATCCAAGTTTTGCATGATTCCAAGTCAGTAGATAGCATTGATGATGCTCACATTCCCAAAGAATCAGTCGCGGGAGCCAAAGCTCCTAACATTATTGCCCCGGGAAACGATGTGACCCCTCCTATTACGGGTCAGGACGTGGGTCTTAATGCTAAGGCGGGTATGGAGGGTGTCCATACATCAGAATACACACCAAGAATGTTAATTTCTAGGTCAGATGCTGGGCTCGAGGAAGTCTCCATCCCCGAAGAGCCTCGCATTAATTATGCGGGAGCCAAGGCGTCTCAATTAAATGTTGCGGGTACCAACGAGCCTCTTCCAATTACGGATCTTTATGACGATCATATTACAAAGGCGGGCCAAGAGGACACCCATGGAACATTGATTACCCCCATTATTCAACGAGCCAAGTCAGTTGTGGGACAAGTGCCTCGCATTAATATTGTGGGAGCCGAGGCGTCACACTTTAAGGCTTCGGGTACCAAGGAGTCTCTCTCTAGGACGGGACTTAATGATGATCAGACTACCAAGGCGGGTCAGGCGGGCACTCATGGGTCTTTTATTATTCCCGTAATACAAGGATTAAAGTCAGTTGAGGGAAACAAAACGAATTCTATTCCCAAGGAGCCTAGGAACTACATCGCCTTTAATAACACGGGAGCCAAGGGGTCTGTATTAAATGTTTCGGGATCCAATGCGCCCTCTCGTGTAGTTAGACATCAACCCCAGAATTCACTAAGTGTAACTGATGATGTCTTCCCCTCTTTAGGCAAGGTGTGCTTGAAGGAGCAAACATCAAGAACTTAAATAAACCGTTCGTCTTTAGCTCTTCCTCGAGCACGAGCATAAACTTAAACAAACACCTCTCTCAACCAATACCCCTCACTACTACTGATTTACTCAACACCACACCTCTTCTTCCTTCCTTCCTTCTCTACCTGCAAAACCGAGACACTTTCCTACCCTACCAAATGGCACGCGTATTCTTTCTCCCAACACGGGTCCAAGCACTAATCATTCTACCTCCCTCTGCCGCTTACCTCCGAAATGCCTCCCATGATTTACACACAAATGCTCCTTCAAAACCATATCAAACCCCACCCGGACACTACTCCTAAGAATCACCCCCGAATCATGGCAAAGGTCCCACCCTCCAAAGAAGACTTATGCAGAGTCTTTGCGGGTACTAGGATTGAAGCAAAAGGAATGAAGTTGCAATTTATTGAGCAAGGTAAGGAAGTAGACATTGAAGTGGAGGATGAAGTCCCATTCATAGAAACTTGGGGTTATTGCTTAATTGGTTGCTTCACGGTCCCTTCAGGAAGAGGCGTTGAACACCATTGTGAAGGGATGGGAGTAAAATGTCGTATCATACCATATGGCAAAGGTTGGGCGTTGTTCAAGTTCATGACGGAGGAAGAGCGCACTAATGTACTTCATGGTGGCCCTTATATGGTCTACGGGAAGACTATGATGCTCAAAGCTATCAATAAAGGAGTTCTCATAACGGATGAGTTGTTTATGGACATTCTATTTGGGTCACTTTCCGGACATTCCCTTTCCATCCAGGTGCAACGGGCCTTAGTAAGATTGCTTCCGTGTTGGAATACCTCTTTACACGGATCAATTCACTAAGGAAAGATCTAAAATGAACTATGCTAGAGTTCTTGTAGAAGTGAATGTCGTGAGAGCCTCAAGTGAGTTTATTGTCAATCTTCCTGATGGCAGAAGGTACACTCAAAGGGTTAACTATGAAAATTATCCGGACTTTTGCTTTCATTGTGCGACTTTTGGACACAACCATATGAAGTGTAAAACTCTGGGATATGATGCCAACATGGATCTTGCTCTAAAGCGCACTGCGTGGTTCCTCCTTACAATAAGGAAGTCCCTACTTGTGCTAATGCCGGCAGAGGCGCGGATGGTGCCACTCCCCCCACACCTTATCCACCAACCTCCCTACATCCCACAGATACCGACAACTTGATGGATATTGAAGATAATGAGCATACAACACCTCCTGGTCCCGGTTGTGCGCAGGATGCCACGCATTACGCCGGTCCTTCGGTTTTGGGTAATCCTGGCCCAGCAACGTTGCGGAAACCACATGCTTTGCCCTCTAGGCCCAGCTCACGGGAAGGCAATGCACAAGCTGATAGGGTGCGTTATAAGTCTATGCATTCTGATCCTGCAGTCCCTTTGAACCCGCAACCTTCCTTGGACGAAGGTACTAACACGGGTGTTAAGGGAGTGTCCTTGCCGGCGTCTAAGAGTGTTACCTTTGAGCGGGGAGCATAGCTTGGCTGATACACGCTATGGCTTCCGGCAGGAAAGATGATGGCTGGAAAGAAGTTATGCCAAAGAAGTTCATGTCAAAGGGCAGTGGAAAGACTAAGGCAGCAAAGCGCGGAGGTGCTGGAAAAACCTCCTTTGTTTCCCAATGAAAATACTATGTGGGAATGTCCGCGGTCTTTGCGGACTAAGAGTACTCTATGATTTTATCCCTTGTTGTAATGGCACCTTCGAGTGACAACTCCTTACTCCCCCGTTTCTTCTTTAAATTACGTTGAGGACTGAGAACCCTCAATGATTGATTGTAGCCACTTTTCTTTAAGTTTCTAGTAATAATATTTGCATTTACCTAAAAAAAAAAAAAATCCAAGGCTACAATCAATCCATAATCCATATTAACTTCCACACATATACTTCATGCTAGCAACAAGTAAAGCTAACAATAATATAAATAATGTTGTAACACTTTCAAAGAACAAGATTATACCTCAACGATTCTTAGTCCAACTTCCAATCCGAAATCGCTCCTTAGCAACTTAGAGTCTCTTCAAGACACTTCAATCCGCTACTTGAGACTCTTAGAACAACACCAACCAATTTCCTTCAAACTTCCAAACAAAACCTAGAAAAGTCACTAGGTTTTCACTTTGCGACTAACCCGAAAACTATCTTTTTCCGGGATTTTTCTATTGAGATACACTCACAATACACTTAGGAACCTTGGTTTAAAGTGGGGAAATTATTGGAC
Organism: Przewalskia tangutica; assembly: GCA_029844215.1. Classification (NCBI taxonomy): domain Eukaryota; kingdom Viridiplantae; phylum Streptophyta; class Magnoliopsida; order Solanales; family Solanaceae; genus Przewalskia; species Przewalskia tangutica. The sequence goes on from CM056733.1 coordinate 21,455,672, forward strand.
AACAAACAAATTTTTTGCAAAGAGAGCTTAGCCAAACCCGAGAGCTCCTCTTGTGGTTCTTCCAATTTTTGTGATTTTTGGCTAAGTATGGAACTTGTCATACTACTACTAGTGATATAAAGTGTATTGGAGGGTCATGATACACACAAATGGGTGGTTTGGATGATCTCTTGCTAAATATCAAGTCTAGTGGGACCTTTGACTTAGTCAATATTCTCATGCTACTACTTGCAAGACTAATTCATCCTACCAAAGGTCAAATGACCATTAGGGACATGCCCAATTCGACCAAGGCATACTAAGGGGGGGTGACACATGTCGCCTTCCCATTCGTCACAATATCGTTTCCGACAAATTCCAAAATTCCGTTAAATACTTACAAGTCTTAAATTTTAACACTTATGAGTTCTTACGTACGTTCTTAAAACATATCTTGCAAATACGGGGTGTAACATTCTTCCCCCCTTAGAAACATTCGTCCTCGAATGTTCTTTCGGAGTCAAACTTAAAATTAACAACATAGTTTCCTTTCACCACCCCCGACATACCAACAATGCCACACATGGCCTTAATACCTCGCACACACATATCTGTCCATCATAAGCCCAAACAGGGATTATCTTTTCGTACTTCCAACTCTTTCTAACATATACATAGTCTCAATATAATCTGTTCATAAAACTTAAACATACCACAACTTTATCATGCATACAAGTTTCTAAAGGGTCAAGGACATACCTGAAACCATATAGGCGGTTCAAAGGACCGCTAAAGCTGGGGACTCCCACCACGACCTCTGCCACGGCCTGTCGGTGCATGAACATCCTGCCTAGCTATTGAAGGCGAAGAACCCGCAACTGATCCAGTAGGCTGTGTTGTCCCACCAGGACCCCCTCTATAAGGACATTCTCTTAACATATGGCCTAGACGACCACAAGAAAAACAAGCACCCGTACCGGCGCGACATACCCCAGAATGTAACCTACCACACTGGGCGCATGGAGGCAAAGGTGGCCTCGACTGTCTGGAACCCCCATCTCCCTGAGACTCTGAAGCTCTAGAGACCTGACCGGCTCCTGCATTCCCGTGGTCGTGAAAACCCTCGCCGGAAAACTGTGGAGGAGCACTCTGTGCTGGCTGCAATGTAGACCTAGTCTGCTGCTGAGACTGTCCGCCTCTAAAACTGCCCTGAGACCCTGATGTCTTGGCCCTCTTGGGCTGGCCTGAGTCAAATTGATCCTCCCTCTCTCTATCCTCTATCCCCTGCGCATAGGCCTGCATCCTAGCAATGTCCATACCGGGCTGAAGAGCCACCCCCAAGCATGCAGTAATCATATGACGGTCTAGCCCCATCACATAACGATGAACTCTATCCGCCATGCTAGCCACTATGGTGTGCGCATGCCTGGCCAAGGAGTCAAACTCCAGGCTATACTCCCTGATAGTCCTACCATTCTGCCTCAAGGTCAAAAATCTATCTACGCGGGCCCTCCTCATCTCAGGAGGCAAAAAGTGATCCATAAAGGCCTCTGTGAACTCCTCCCAAACAGCTGGAAGAGCATCATCCCCTCTCGTCAGCACCCATGACTCAAACCAGTTCAACGCAATATCGCGTAACCGGTAAGAGGCTAGTATAACAGACTCTGTCTCCGAAGCCTTAAGAACCTGCATAGTTCGCTGTAGCTGCCGAACGAACTCCTGCGGATCCTCGCCGGACCTCGAACCATAAAACTTCGGGCGGATGACAACCCGTAAAATCCGGATCCGCCATCGGCTCTAGGGTTAGCTACTGCTCTGCGTGCCGCCTACCACTATGTCGATCAATAGCCGACCGCTCTCCATAATCTCTAAACTCGCCTGTGCGGGATCGAGGCTCGGTGCAGGAACCTCGAGCTCTTGCCGCTCTCGGCTCTCTAATCTTCTGGCGTGGTGAACTCATTGCCCGCCTACTACCTCGTGCATAGTGCGTGCCGAGTCCTGGTAACCCTCTGTGTACCTCTAGCGACTCTGCCGCTTTGCCTTGCTCTGGGCCTGGTCGCTCCAGGAGGCATAAGCATTTCATAAGAATAGGTCGAGAGGATTCAACCTAATAAGACTCTCTTGCACGATCTTTGAGAGAGAAGAATGAAACTAATCCTAAAATGTCCTGCAGACCTCCGATTATAGATGTGGTGCACAACACACCGATAATCAAGACTCTACTAGACACGGTCAGTAGACACTTTCCGAGGACTAATCGCTCGATACCACTTTTGTCACGACCCGACCCGGGCGATCGTGCCCTACATGGGCACCCTACGAGTAAACATCGTAGAAAATCAGCGGAACATACATGAAAAAAAACAATAAAACAATAGATGTAAAACAACGTGTTAGCCGATAGGGCTACCTTCCCGACATAAATATATACAAGCTGACGATTTGCCTCCTTTCTTTACAAAGCGACCCACCATATGTGACTACAGCACCTCTAAGAGTTTTTAACATAACAATCGTGGCGGGACGGGGCCGCCATACCCCGAATATACATGAATCTACTACCTCGGGAAATATCGTACAAGAGATAAGCCTCGGAGCAAGTGGAGCTTTCTCTCAAAAACTGAACCGAGATCCTAAGAGCAAGGATCACCAAACTGGGTACCTAAAACCTGCGGGCATGAACGCGGCCCAGAAGAAGTCGATCAAGTGCAGAATATGGAACAGAAATAATGTACAATAAATAGATCATAATCAGACAATGAAGACGGGGACAAGTATAAAAATACATACCGGATCCTAGTGTCATTACCACTTATGAACTTAATTTCTCATCATTATCTTTTCCATTCTCAATCAAAGTTATAGCCACTTTCTTACGTCATTATTAGAAAAAGAATCATTAAGTTCATTACCATAAAACTTACCTAACTTTCATAACCTATAATCCGGCCCATTAAGGAGGGGCACCTATACTACCCGGCCCAATCTAGGACGCGATCAAGGTCACATAGTGCGCGTGCAGGTATCTTGCCCGCCCGATCACGGGTCGATAATGTCATATAGTCCGCGTAAAGGTATCTTGCCTGCCCATTCTCGGTCGATAATGTCATATAGTGCGCGTGAAGGTATCTTGCGGCCCATTTCGGGACGATAATGTCATATAGTGCCGTAAAGGTATCTTGCCCGCCCCGTTCTCGGTCGATAATGTCATATAGTGCGCGTAAAGGTATCTTGCCCGACCCGTTCTGGGACGATAATGTCATATAGTGCGCGTAAAGGTATCTTGCGGCCCGTTCGGGACGATAATGTCATATAGTGCGCGTAAAGGTATCGCCCGCCCATTCTGGGTCGATAATGTCATATAATCTGCGTAGGTATACCGCCCGCCCATTCTGGTCGATAATGTCATATAAAATCGGGAATTTAACCCAACGTACTACGCGCCTCAACTCCTTTAGAAAGACTCTTTTCAATTACAACTTCCCGGATATTAACAACTATAGTATCAAGTCCTATCCGTCTTTCAAGACAAGTCACAATACATTTTAGAAATACAATTACCGCTTCTAAAAACAAGTGACTTCTTTCTTAAAACCCTCAAGAATCGTACCTTAAAAAGCAGTTTGCCTCCCTTATTTCAAATCATTTCTTTGCTTACATTCTTGAAGAAAACCATTCTTTTAACCTTCCATAAATCCGTTATAACCAACTTCCCATAAAGCCGTTATAACCCTTTGTAGTTTAGACCAACTCATTCCTTTTATTTCCAAGAGACTTCTACTTTTTGAAACCAAGTATTAAATACTTTCAAATCAATTCTCTTAACTTTCAAAAATACAATTAGTCTCTTAACCTTTAAAACTCAAGTGACTCCTTTTATTATAAAACCTTAGGCAATTGATGCCTTAAAAACAAATTGCCTTTTCAATAAAACAAGTCATTTATCTTTCCATAAAGTAAATATAACCAACTCCCCATAAAGTCATTTTATTCACTTTATACCTTAGCCATATACAATTTCCTATCCAAGGGACTTATACGTTTAAAACGGAACAAGTATTACATACTTTAAAACTCTTCAAGTCCCTTAACCTTAATAAGACTTAAGACATCCTTTATACTTTCAAAGAAGTGAGTTAATCTCCTAACCCACCCGACTTGGCTATTCATAAAACTAGTAAAGGATATCAAGGTGTTGTACGTATACCGTACTACACACGTGCAACTAGTCATGCTCAAAGATAGGAAAAGTTCTACATAGAGTAAATCACACAACTACCTCTTAACTTCTAAGAGTAGAAGGAAACATGAAATGATACCACAAGTATATTCCATACATAGAATCATGCCAAAGGAAGGAAGAGGTTCACATACCTCGCGAAGATTATCGACACATAGCAAAATGCTCCAAAGTACTTCAATCTTGATAGCTATTCCACTCACCAAGTAGGATACGCTATACTTAGTACTTCAACCTATAATGGTCACAATACGTCCATTAACCTCTCACTTCATACGTAGAATTATTCTAAGTGCTAAGTCACCAATTCCTACGGAAAATCGGACAGCACCTCCTTTGTTTCTACTAACTTTGCCACATTTTTCAAGGCCGAATACAATAACCAAACAGCCCCAATTGGCTCACCACAATCTATAAGGTAATCCAATACAAATAAATACCAACTACTACAAACTACAAGTACAAATTCGGCCACCTTGAGTTCAACAACACCAATTCTTATCCAATTTCCATTTCAATCCAAGTTATTAGCCTAACATGATATCAAGTCGCAACGATTATAACTACTATAATCTCCAAGTCAAAAACATGCGACGATTCTAATAACGACTAAAATTGTAATCCAACTTAACATGGCTTACATTACATTTCGGATTTCCAAGGCTACAATCAATCCATAATCCATATTAACTTCCACACATATAATTCATGCTAGCAACAAGTAAAGCTAACAACAATATAAATAATCTTGTAACACTTTCAAAGAACAAGATTATACCTCAACGATTCTTAGTCCAACTTCCAATCCGAAATCGCTCCTTAGCAACTTAGAGTCTCTTCAAGACACTTCAATCCGCTACTTGAGACTCTTAGAACAACACCAACCAATTTCCTTCAAACTTCCAAACAAAACCTAGAAAAGTCACTAGGTTTTCACTTTGCGACTAACCCGAAAACTATCTTTTTCCGGGATTTTTCTATTGAGATACACTCACAATACACTTAGGAACCTTGGTTTAAAGTGGGGAAATTATTGGACAACAAACAAATTTTTTGCAAAGAGAGCTTAGCCAAAACCTAGATCTCCTCTTGTGGTTCTTCCAATTTTTGTGATTTTTGGCTAAGTATGGAACTTGTCATACTACTACTAGTGATATAAAGTGTATTGGAGGGTCATGATACACACAAATGGGTGGTTTGGATGATCTCTTGCTAAATATCAAGTCTAGTGGGACCTTTGACTTAGTCAATATTCTCATGCTACTACTTGCAAGACTAATTCATCCTACCAAAGGTCAAATGACCATTAGGGACATGCCCAATTCGACCAAGGCATACTAAGGGGGGGTGACACATGTCGCCTTCCCATTCAATCCAATAATACGTTTTCCGACAAATTCCAAAATTCCGTTAAATACTTACAAGTCTTAAATTTTAACACTTATGAGTTCTTACGTACGTTCTTAAAACATATCTTGCAAATACGGGGTGTAACAGTATGTGTACTCCGACAGTGAGGTGGGATGCCACGGGCGCGTCACATGGTTATATTTTACACTTATAGCTGTCGGAAGTGATGGGGGATTCCACGGCCACACTTTGCTATTTTGTGTGACTTGATCGCGTCCTGGATTGGGCCCGGTAGTAAATATGCCCTCCTTAAAGGGCCGGATTTTACTTATGGAAGATAAGTAAGTTATAGTAATGAACTTAATGATTTTACCTAATCGTGTACATAAGAATGTGACTATAACTTTTATTGAAAATGGGAAAAGATAATAAGGTATGATTAAGTTCATAAGTGGTAATGACACGGCAGGATCTGGTATGTACTTTTTATACTTGTTCCCTGTCATTCTTTTGTACAGTTATGATTTGTTTACTGTACGTTATTTATGTTCCATATTCGGTACCTGTTCTCATCGACCCGCCGGGCTGCGTTAAATGCCGCAGTTTTAGGTACCAGGTTGGTGATCCTTGCTCTTAGGATCTCGGTTCGATTTGAGAAAGCCCATTTGCTCTGGAGGCTTAGCTCTTGGCAGTTTTCCACGAGGTAGTAGATTCATGTATATTCGTGGTATGGCGGGGCCTGTCCCACCACGATTGTTGTTCTAAGTGCAGTATTCACATATGTGGTTGGGCGTAAGCGAGTTGTACTTTTGATTATGTTTATATTATAGAAGGCGGTCTGATCGGCTAGCCTGTGACGTTTTTATTTACACATGTGTTTATGTTGTGTATGTTCCGCTGTTATTCTCTGATGTATACCTGAATGGGGTGCCCAGATAGGGCACCAGTCGCGGCCCCGGGGTCGGGTCGTGACAAGCATACCCGTGGAATCCTCCGTCACTGCCGGTACGTCCAACAAATTCACAACAAGTCAGCCGGCCCTCCAACCGAGAGACGCGGTAACATAGTAATACCACCAAGGCTATCACAACTAGCATAGGTAAATTAACATACTCTTAGACTTCCATTTTATGACAACAAAATCCGGGTTTTAACCCCCAAAGTACTACATACGTTAATCCTTTCAAAAAGATCTCTTTTTACGAAAACACAACTCGATACTATTATCCGTAGTACCAAACACGTTTATGATTAAATCAAGTACTTTACACTTTTTAAAACAACGTCAAGTTACTTCTCTTTTCCCAAAATCAAGTTACCATTTTAAATCCAATAATAAAACCATTCTTTTGTTTTCATAAAGTCGTTATAACTAACTTCCCATAAAGTTATTATAACACTTTATGTTTTAAACAAATTTAAGGCAAAACCCTGTCTTTCTTTTAAACCAAAACACTTCAAATTCTTAAGTCTCTTTTCTTTTAGAAATCAAGTTCCTTACTTTGGAATTTTAAGAAAATCAAAACTTGATTATAATAATTCTTATTAGAGCAGCCATGATCTAGGAAATGTAATACAATTTTGTATTATCTTAGCTTCTATGCAGATGGAGGTTTCTACTGGTTTTAATATAATTAATTAGTCAATACATTTTCCTTTATTAACGCTGCAGTGGTTTGTTCGATACTTATTCTCATTTCCGACATCAATATAACTTATCCCTTTTAGAACCCAATTACCTATTTCTCATAAAAGCGGTTTCACAACTTTTTAACACAAACCAAGTCCTTAATATTTCACAATAAGTCATTTATAAGTTAAGTCTCTTATCTTTTAAAAACAATCAACCATTCTTTTACCTACATAAAGTCGTTATAATTAACTTCCCATAAAGCCATTATAACACTTTATGTTCTAAACCAACCAAATTCATTTAGCACACGTACGTCTACCGTACTACATAGTTTAAAACAATCATGCTAGAAAAGATAGGAAGAGGTTCACATACCTCGCGACGATTATCGACAATTAGCAAAATGCTCCAAGTACTATAACTTTGCTAGCCTTTTCCACCCTTCAAGTAGAATACGCTACTCGTAGTACTTCCACCTATAATGGCCATAAAACGTCTATCCACTTCTCGATCTCTTTGTAGCGCAATTCAAAGCACAAGGTCATTATTCTACGGAAAATTCGGCAGCACCTCCCCCCCCCCCCCCCCCCCGTAACCACACAAAACTCCTCCTCTAACAAGGCCCGCTACCAAGCCAACAACTCCAAGGGGGTTACATGTTATACCCCGTATTTCCAGAGTATGTACGTGAGGGCGTACGTATGCAATTTGAGCCTTAAAGTTAGGCAAGTTTCGAATTTGTGCATAACTACCTAAAGGAGTCGTTTTTCGACGAAACGTTTCCACAGCTTTCGTAGGGAAAATTCCGGCTATGTCATTAATAATTTTTGCGGATTTTTCCGAGAGACGAAACATTTTGGACCAACGAGAGGGCGACACTTGTCACCCTCTAATTGGAAGGAGTGGACTGACGAAATGGGCATTGTTGGCACGTTTTTTGTGCCTTCTCCTTAGTCAAGGAGTTGGTAGGATATTTTGTGTGGAAGATGAGAAAGTGGGACCCACAAACACATGGCTTAATCTTTACCCTACACTTGCATGGCACTTGTCTTCATCTTGGCCATTGGTTGGCCTTCACTTGACCTATAAATACCCCTCTAAGTTGAAGACTTTCTTCATCCTCACTTGAGCAATCTACCTAAGTCTCAAACACTCCCTCCCTCTTGATCTCTCGTCCACCACACCCCCCTTCCCCTTTGAGGCCCTTTGGCCGAGAGCTTCCCCTCCCCCCCCTTTGTAGTGGTTAGCCGTGGGGTACCCCCCCCTAGCCTAGTTGTCTCGTATAAATACCCCTTGTTGTGGTATAGAAATACTCTCCTAGTATTGTTATAATGTCCAAATACCTTGGCCCAAATACCTTGTAGTATTCCCAAGGTTACAATTATACAAGCCCAGAAAATACCATTATACTTTCCCTCAGTCACTAAAACGAAACCCTAAGTAAATCTTCACCCGTAGTTGAAGTTATAAGTAGAAGTTGGTTAGAACTTCTAAGGGTTGGTTGGAGCGGGTCGGAGCGCGCGGAGTAGGAGCTAAACCTTGCTCAGGATCGACTTATAAACTCGGATAATTTTGGGCTTATCGAGGTAAACATTCTTGACCTTCTGTTGTAATTGGAAATTACATGTTGTAGGAGTATATGGTTAAGTATACTATATATAGAACTGAACATAGTTGTGCGGCAATGTCTTTTGACTTAAGCCTGAATAATACTTACGGCAATGTCTTGCGACTTAAGCCTGAATTTTAAGAAGTGAATCGAATCAGAATTACATAGGGTGTATTCAGATGGACTTGTGTAACATTCTTGTGTAGTAGAATTGTACACGTCAGTTAGGCGTGTTAACCCCCACTGGTTGGCTTGGTAGCGAGCCTCGATAGAAGGAGGAGATTTCTGTGTTGCGGGAAAGGTCTTCTTGAATTTTACGTAGAATGTTCTACATTGAGCTCTAGATGTTAATAGGCGCCTTGTGGCCTCTATAGGTTGAAGTACTACGTGTGGTGCGATCTCGTGGCTTAAGGAGTAGCGGTTTGAAGTACTTGGAGCGTTTTGCTATTAGTCGGTACTCGTCGCGAGGTATGTGAACCTCTTCCTATCTTTCTAGCATGATATGTGTATAACTATGTAGTACGGTAGACGTACATGTGTTAAATGTATTTGATTGGTTTAAAACATAAAGGGTTATAACGGCTTTATGAGAAGTGGGTTATAACAGCTTTATGTAGATAAGAAAAAGCCTTGTGATTGTTAAAAGGTAAGCGGATTTGACTTATAAGCGACTTGATGTGTGATAATAAAGAACTCAAGTCTTTCGTTAAGAAACCCTTTTTGAAAGAAGAGTAATACTTGGTTTTGAGAACTTGAGAGTTATACTAGCTTTATGGGAAGTTAGGTATAACGTCTAAAGAGATAAAAAGAATGGCTATTTGATCTTAGAAGTTAAGAGACTTGATCTTATAAGATAAGAGACTTAACTTAATTAAATTGATTTGAAAGTTGTAAGATGTGTGAAACCTCATTCGTGAGTAATGAGTACTTGGTTTTTGAAGGGAATAACGTTTCTTGATTTGAATCGTAATGTGTATCGACAAACCACTGCGGCGTTAATAAAGGAAAATGTATTGAATAATTAAGTATTATTAAAACCCGGTAGAAACCTCCATCTGCATAGAAGCTAAGATGAGACAAAATGATATTACATTTTCTAGATCATGGTGCTTAATAAGGTTGATTATGAACAAGAATAACTGCTACTTTATGGCATATGTTACTCAATTGTTTTAAAAGAGATTAAGACATTGAACTATGAAACTTTCCTAAAAAGAGACTTGTGTAATTAAAATTAGGCAAACTGGAACTTTAGGGAAAAGAAAGGCATTGTGTTATCTTAAAATGGTTTAAAACATAAAGTGTTATAACGACCTTATGAAAACAAAAGAAGGGTTTTTATCATTGGTTTTAATGTGGTAACTTGACTTTAAAAAGAAAAGTGTTTTGGTCTAAAAATAAGGCGTAGTGTTGCCTTAATTTGGTTTTAAAAAGGAAAGTATGGAAGTTGTTTTGGTTTACTTAAAAGATGTAAGTCACTCTATTTTATACTACGGGTATCGGGTGACTTTTATAAAAAGAATGAATCTCTTAAAAGGAATTTAACGTGCGTAGTACTTTAGGGTTAAAACCCGGACCTTGGCATAAAAATGAAAGTACTTTGAGTTGTTGTGAAACCTGCCTATGTTTGTTGTTGTGAAACCTGCCTATGTTTGTTGTTGTGAAACTTGCCTATGCTTGTCGTGATAGCCTTTGTTGTGCAAGAATTGTGTTTCTATACTACCGCCTCTCGATGGAGGGTCGGTTGACTTGTTGAGAACTTACCGGGCGTGCGGCGGTGGCGAAGAAATTCCGCAGATGCGTTCTCGCTGATTGTGTTACTTTGCTAATCGCTTTGGACATACCGACACGATCGTAGCGCGCGGGTATGCTTCCATTTTGATCTCGCTTTATTGTTTCCCTTTGGGCATCGACCACGATGCGTAGCGCGGGTATGTTTCCATTTGGAATCTTTGCTTTATTGTTTCTCTGTGGGCATATCGACCACGATCGTGGCGCGCGGGTATGTTTCCATTTGGAATGCTACTTTATTGTTTCCACTGTGGGCATCACGACCGCGATCGTGGCGCTGCGGGTATGTTTCCATTTGGAATCTTTGTCTTATTGTTTCCTTTTGGACATACCGACACGATCGTAGCGCGGGTATGCTCCATTTGGATTCTTTGTCTTGTGGATATCATATCATAGGCATGCGGTGAGAAGGAATTCCACGCACGAGTGATGATTTGAAGGCGTGAGTCCACGACTTAATATATTTGTTTATATGTTGATATCGTAGTTTGGTTATCATACATGTCTCTGCTTTATATAGATCGCTATGATTTCATTCTGATATTTCTGATTCACATACTTGGTACTGTTATCGACCTCCTTGAAGCTGCGTTCATCTGCATGAGTAGAGTCGTCATTGTCGATCCCGCTTTTAGGATCACCTTTGATATTGGGAAGCTCGTTCCTTCGAGGCTTATCTTTTGGTATGTGTTTCCTGAGTTGTAGGTTCTTGTACATTCGAGGGTATGGCGGGCCCTGTCCGTCATAGTTGTTGTAAATCTTAGAGTGCAGTAATCTTGTTGTGGCGATGCAGTAAAAAGGATAAGCTGTTCGGGTATTTATGTATATATCGAAGGCAATCGCTTTGGTTGGCTGCTTATTTATCATGTCTCGTAATTCATGTTCATGTTTTTATTTCACTGATTTTCTCGATGGTGTATCACTAGGGTGCCGGTAAGGCACGATCCGCCCGTTCGGTCGTGACAAAAGTGGTATCGAGCGATTAGTCCTCGGAAAGTGTCTACTGCATCGTGTCTAGTAAGTCTTGATTATCGATGTGTTGTGCACCACATCTATAATCGAGGAGGCTGAGACATTTAGGATTGGTTTCCATTTCTTCTCAGTCTGAGATCGTGCCTTAGAGCTGTGTGATAAGATGGACCCCTCTGACGTATCTCGTTTCTACCAGTTAGGCCTCCGCGCAAGGCAACAGCCGCCCAGAAGGGCAAAGGAGTAGCAGGAGCTACTAGTCAGACTCAGGAGTTGATAAGGCTTGTGTCGAGGTATACGGATGATGTACCACGATCGGCGAAGTTCTTCGCGCGAGTTTTGAGACCACGGCACGAGCCTACAGTTTCTCGATTAGGGAAGACTTTAGGGTCATGAAGGAAGCCATTATGTTATTGACCAAGATAGCGATTGCTCTGATTTCCTCAGCGGGAGGTTATTCGCCGATCTGAGCAGTGTACAGAGAGTAGAGGCAGCGCGAGATCTGCGTAAGAGGCTAGACCGTTGGTTATCCGGTGAGTTTTGGATGAGCCGCCTCGCCGAGTGAGATATTCGTCCCGCCTACCCGGTACATACCCCGCGACTCACGGTGGGAGATTTGATCCCACAAGGTATTTAGGAGCGGTCCGAGCTCCAGAGGTCGAGGTTCTCATAGGGCGAGGATTTTCTCGATCGAGGCCACTTATTCCTCGGTGTTTCCATTGTTGTAAGCGTCATTTGGGAAATGCCGTCTTGGCAGTGTTTGTTATTGTGGCGTCCGGCCATATCGAGGTATGTCCTTTTAGAAGGGCACCGGTGAGGTGGCTCGATCTATGAGCGATGGTTGGTTCCCTTTCCTCCGGTATGCGTTCCCGAGGCGGGGTGTTGGATGTTAGCCGTAGTGGTAGAGTCGGTAGAGTCTATAGTTCTGGCGGTCCTTGAACCGCATAGATATGGCGACTCTTGGGCGGGATTAGGAGGCGACATCGCACGGGGTTGCGGTATTTTTCGATTCTTTTGAATCATACGTGCATTGTTAGATTCAGATTTTACCTAGCGTATATGTTTTCCCTTTATTGCTAGAGTTGTAAAGTGATAGTACCCCAGAGGTAGGGATACCTTGAATAGTAAAGTGAGAAGTTTAGTGTTATGTTCGGATAGCTTTGTGCTAAGATGTGATTTTTAATCAGTTAGTGAAGAAGGGTAAGCTTGAGGGTGAGGAAATGATGAACCCTAGAATATTACTGTTGAGACCTTAGATGTAAGCCGTCTTGAGTACAAGATTTTGCGAGTGATTCTTGTCAGAGTGCATTTTTATGCCTAGAATGAATTGTGTGATAAGTCCCTGGGTTGGGTAAATGAAAGTGGTAGCTTTCATGATGTGGTTTAGCTAGATTGTTCCGTGTCGAGGAACAAGAGTTGGCGCGATAGTGGGTCGGGTTGGGGCCGTGTTTCGCCAACCGCGCCTGTTTCGAGGTGGAGTCGGCTGCAGGTGGTCCCGCCAGTGGCGAGTCACGAGGTGCTAGGCCCAAGTTTAGATGACCATCGTATGAGTTCGTGGATACGTTCGACCAGAATCAGTTCGTGAAGGCCGAGAATGGCCTTAGAGGAGATCGAGGCTAGTAAGATGATCAAGTTTGGAGGTAGTAACTCCAAAGTTTTGGAAACTGAAGTATGGTACGTATACTAGGAGAGTTCAAGTGTTCGAGAAGAGTACGACGAGTAAGGGTAGAGGAGAGCATGTATTGCGAGCCTAGATATGATCATTTCTTGTGAAGGGAGAAGGTGCGAAGGATGTATATTTTAGACCTCAGGGATCGCATGCAGTCCGGTACCATTTGTTGGGTCGCCGGAGTGACACTAGAACCTCGCGGCAAGGTGACAAAAGTTTGTGATGTTAGAGGTGTTTCCTCGTGGACTTGGATATAAGTATTTGCGTGCATGTGTTATTTCGTGGCCAATTGTGGCGTTGGCAACTTGTTAGAAGAACTTTATCGTTATCCGTCTTGAGAAGGAACATTCGGGACGAATGTTTCTAAGGAGGGGAGAATGTTATACCCCGTATATTCAGTATATGCGTGAGGCGTGCGTATGCAATTTGAGCCTTAAAGTTAGGCAAGTTTGAATTTGTGCATAACTACCTAAAAAGTCGTTTTTAAATGAAGCGTTTCCACAACTTTCGTAGGGAAAATTCCGGCTATGTCATTAATAATTTTTGCGGATTTTTCCGAGAGACGAAACATTTTGGACCAACGAGAGGGCGACACTTGTCACCCTCTAATTGGAAGGAGTGGACGGACGAAATGGGCATTGTTGGCACGTTTTTTGTGCCTTCTCCTTAGTCAAGGAGTTGGTAGGATATTTTGTGTGGAAGATGAGAAAGTGGGACCCACAAACACATGGCTTAATCTTTACCCTACACTTGCATGGCACTTGTCTTCATCTTGGTCATTGGTTGGCCTTCACTTGACCTATAAATACCCCTCTAAGTTGAAGACTTTCTTCATCCTCACTTGAGCAATCTACCTAAGTCTCAAACAATCCCTCCCTCTTGATCTCTCGTCCACCACACCCCCCTCCCCCTTTGAGGCCCTTTGGCGAGAAACCCTCCCCTTTGTAGTGGTTAGCGGTAGGGTACCCCACAGCCTAGTTGTCTCGTATAAATACCCCTTGTTGTGGTATAGAAATACTCTCCTAGTATTGTTATAATGTCCAAATACCTTGGCCCAAATACCTTGTAATATTCCCAAGGTTACAATTATACAAGCCCAGAAAATACCATTATACTTTCCCTCAGTCACTAAAACGAAACCCTAAGTAAATCTTCACCCGTAGTTGAAGTTATAAGTAGAAGTTGGTTAGAACTTCTAAGGGTTGGTTGGAGGCGGAGTCGGGCGCGGAGTAGGAGCTAAACCTTGCTCAGGATCGACTTATAAACTCGGATAATTTTGGGCTTATCGAGGTAAACATTCTTGACCTTCTGTTGTAATTGGAAATTACATGTTGTAGGAGTATATGGTTAAGTATACTATATATAGAACTGAACATAGTTGTGCGGCAATGTCTTTTGACTTAAGCCTGAATAATACTTACGGCAATGTCTTGCGACTTAAGCCTGAATTTTAAGAAGTGGAATCAGTAATTACATAGGGTGTATTACAGTAGACTTGTGTAACATTCTTGTGTAGTAGAATTGTACACGTCGGTTAGGCGTGTTAACCCCACTGGTTGGCTTGGTAGCGACCTCGATGAAGGAGGAGATTTCTGTTTGTTGCGGGGAGGTCTTCCGAATTTTACGTAGAATGTTCTACATTGAGCTCTAGATGTTAATAGGCGCCTTGTGGCCTCTATAGGTTGAAGTACTACGTGTGGTGCGATCTACGTGGCTTAAGGAGTAGCCGACGGTTTGAAGTACTTGGAGCGTTTTGCTATTAGTCGGTACTCGTCACGAGGTATGTGAACCTCTTCCTATCTTTCTAGCATGATATGTGTATAACTATGTAGTACGGTAGACGTACATGTGTTAAATGTATTTGATTGGTTTAAAACATAAAGGGTTATAACGGCTTTATGGGAAGTGGGTTATAACAGCTTTATGTAGATAAGAAAAAGCCTTGTGATTGTTAAAAGGTAACTGATTTGACTTATAACTGACTTGATGTGTGATAATAAAGAACTCGAAGTCTTTCGTTAAGAAACCCTTTTTGAAAGAAGAGTAATACTTGGTTTTGAGAACTTGAGAGTTATACTAGCTTTATGGGAAGTTAGGTATAACGTCTAAAAGAGATAAAAAGAATGGCTATTTGATCTTAGAAGTTAAGAGACTTGATCTTATAAGATAAGAGACTTAACTTAATTAAATTGATTTGAAAGTTGTAAGATGTGTGAAACCTCATTCGTGAGTAATGAGTACTTGGTTTTTGAAGGGAATAACGTTTTACTGATTTCGGAAATCAGAATGTGTATCGACAAACCACTGCAGCGTTAATAAAGGAAAATGTATTGAATAATTAAGTATTATTAAAACCAGTAGAAACCTCCATCTGCATAGAAGCTAAGATGAGACAAAATGATATTACATTTTTTAGATCATGGCTGCTTAATAAGGTTGATTATGAACAAGAATAACCTACTACTTTATGGCATATGTTACTCAATTGTTTTAAAAGAGATTAAGACATTGAACTATGAAACTTTCCTAAAAAGAGACTTGTGTAATTAAAATTAGGCAAACTGGAACTTTAGGGAAAAGAAAGGCATTGTGTTATCTTAAAATGGTTTAAAACATAAAGTGTTATAACGACCTTATGAAAACAAAAGAAGGGTTTTTATCATTGGTTTTAATGTGGTAACTTGACTTTAAAAAGAAAAGTGTTTTGGTCTAAAAATAAGGCGTAGTGTTGCCTTAATTTGGTTTTAAAAAGGAAAGTATGGAAGTTGTTTTGGTTTACTTAAAAGATGTAAGTCACTCTATTTTATACTACGGGTATCGGGTGACTTTTATAAAAGAATGAATCTCTTAAAAGGAATTTAACGTCGTAGTACTTTAGGGTTAAAACCCGGACCTTGGCATAAAAATGAAAGTACTTTGAGTTGTTGTGAAACCTGCCTATGCTTGTTGTTGTGAAACCTGCCTATGTTTGTTGTTGTGAAAATTGCCTATGCTTGTCGTGATAGCCTTTGTTGTGCAAGAATTGTGTTTCTATACTACCGCGCCTCTCGATGGAGGGTCGGTTGACTTGTTGAGAACTTACACGGGCGTCTAGCGTGTGAAGAAATTCCGCAGATGCGTTCGCTGATTGATGTGTTACTTTTTCTAATCGCTTTGGACATCACGACCACGATCGTAGCGCGCGGGTATGCTTCCATTTTGATCTTGCTTTATTGTTTCCCTTTGGGCATCACGACCACGATCGTAGCGCGCGGGTATGTTTCCATTTGGAATCGCTTTATTGTTTCCTGTGGGCATATCGACCACGATCGTAGCGCGCGGGTATGTTTCCATTTGGAATGTTGCTTTATTGTTTCCCTGTGGGCATCTTGACACGATCGTAGCGCGCGGGTATGTTTCCATTTGGAATCTTTGTCTTATTGTTTCCTTTTGGACATCGACACGATCGTGGCGCTGCGGGTATGCTCCCATTGGATTCTTTGTCTTGTGGATATCATATCATAGGCTAGGCGGTGAGGAAGGAATTCCACGGGCAGTGATGATTTGGAGGCGTGAGTCACGACTTAATATATTGTTTATATGTTGTATCGTAGTTTGGTTATCATACATGTCTCCGCTTTATATAGCGCTATGATTTCATTTCTGATATTTCTGATTTCATACTTGGTACTGTTGTCTTGACCTCCTTGGGGCTGCGTTCATCTGCGGTAGAGTGCATCGGTGTCGATCCATTTTAGGATCACCTTTCAAAGATATTGGGAAGCTCCGTTCCTTGGAGGCTTATCTTTTGGTATGTGTTTCCACTGAGTTGTAGGTTCTTGTACATTCGGGGTATGGCGAGCCACTGTCCGTCATAGTTGTTGTAAATCTTAAGTGCATGTAATCTTGTTGTGGGCGATGCGTAAAAAGGATAACTGTTCGGGTATTTATGTATATATACTGAAGGCAACTGTTTTGGTTGGCCTGCTTATTTATCATGTCTCGTAATTCATGTTCATGTTTTTATTTCCGCTGATTTTCTCTGATGGTGTATCACTAGGGTGCCCGGGGTAAGGCACCAGTCACGGGCCCGGGTTCGGGTCGTGACATTACACGTCTAACCGGACGTGTACAACACTGCCCCACAATAATACTACAAGTCTACTGTAAATACAATCCAATGTAAATACAGTTCAATTCTATCAATCTTCTTTCCTCATATAATATACTCAAGTATAACTACTACAACATGTAATATCCAATTACAATAGGGGGACAAAGATCACTACCTCGATAAGCCCAAAATTATCCAAGATTAATAAGTCGATCCTGAGCAACGTTTAGCTCCAATTCCTTACGCTCCAACCCGCTCCAAACAACCCTTAGAAGTTTCTATACAACTTCTCTTAACACTTCAACCAACTATGAAGATTTTCCTAGGGTTTCACTTTGTGACTATTGGAATAAAGTAGTATTTTCGGGCTCTTAGTATAAATATAACTTTTGGAATATTACAAGGGATTTCAAGGCTAAGGTAATTGGGACTATACCAACACTTGAAGAATTTTCTACACAAAGGGGGGGGGGGGATGTTTGGACGAGAGCTTCACTAAGGGAGGGAGGGAGAATTTTTGCCTTGGAAAATATTTCAAGTGAGGGATGAAATTAAGTCTTGCAACATAAGGGGTATTTATAGAAAAATCAATGGCTAGGATTAAAGCAAGTGTAAGGTGAGGATCGGGTACATGTGTGTGGGTAAACTACCAACCATATGTCCACCATAACAATGGGACAAGTGGTTTTCCACTTGTCCCACACAAAACCGTCCAACACTAACCATCGGCCCACATGGCCTCAAGGGGGGTGGTGACACGTGTCTCCCCCCTACTTGTCCAAAATATTTCGTCTTCCGAAAATATCCGTAATGCCAAAAATCCGAAAATAAAGTGGGCCCCATAAACCGTAATTTTCTCCCGTGGGCCCCACGTGACCAATTCCGGAAATAAAATTCCATAATTCTCAAATATTCCAAAAAGTCCGAATACCAAATCTGGGAATCCAACTCCCATAAACGAACCTTTTTCCTTCACAAAAACCAGAAACTTTTCCGTCGAAAAATCACATCTTTCTTCCTCACCAACATTATTGTCGTATTCTCATACGTATGTCCTCACATACATACCCTGGAACTACGGGGTGTAACACGTAGAGTAAATCAACATACATACCTCTTAATTTCTAAGAGTAGAAGGAATCATGAAATAGTACTACATGTATATTCCATACATAGAATCATGTCAAAAGAAGGAAGAGGTTCACATACCTCGCGACGATTATCGACAAATAGCAAAATGCTCCAAAGTACTTCAACCTTGATAGCTATTCCATCCTTCAAGTAGAATACGCTATACTTAGTACTTCAACCTATAATGGCCATAATACTTCCATTAAACCTCTAGCTTTAAACGTAGAATATTCTAAGTGCAAAGTCACTAAATTCTACGGAAAATCGGACAGCACTTCCTTTGTTTCTACATACTTTGCCACCTTTTTCAAGGCTGAATTCAATAACCAAACACGCCACATTTAAGGCCCAACAATTCAGCTAACCAAAGGGGATTACACGCCTTAACAGGACGTGTAAAATTCCGCCCCACAAATTAGTACGAAACTAGTTCCATATTTAAAGCCATTCTTGAATAAACATATACAACAACACAAAGTCCTTTTCCAATTCTTTTTCAATCCAACTTCTTAGGTCCAACATGTTATATTGTCATAAAACAACTTAACAATTATAATTCCTTCCTTATATAACATGTGACGATTAAACTAATAATCCAATTGAATTGAAATCTCAAGGCTAAACATACTAGTTTTCGGATTAGGGTTCCAATAGTCAATACACTTATCAACTTCATATTATAAACCTCATGCTTGCTAATATCCATAGCTACTACAATAAGTAATCTTAATTACTAAAACGACAAGAATTTTACCTTACAAGCCCTTATAATTTCTAAGATTCAATGTCGCTCCTTAGAAATTCTTAGCTTCTTTCCTTTACGCTCCAATCCGCTCCAAGCACTCCTTAGAAGCTCATGATGAACTCTCCTTCAAGTTCCATCTTCAAAGTTGAAGAACACCTTAGGGTTTCGCCTTGCGACTAACGTAAAAACGTCGTTTTTCCGAAATATTTCTATTGAGATAACCTTACAATACCCTTAGGGACCTTGGGTTAAAGTCTTGTGAATTATGGACAACAATTGCAATTTTTTTTGTGTGGAAATCTCCCTAAAGCCGAGAGCAACATGGCTAGCACAAAGCTTCTCTAAAAAATTTCTAAGTGTTGTGAGCTAAGTCTTGCTACTTAGGATGATATATAACACATTGGAGGGTCTATATTACAACACATGATATGTTTGGATGAAAGGGATCAAGCCAAGTGGCTATTGACTTAGTCAACAATCTCAAGCTCAAGCCTAGCAAGACTTTCTCATCTTTACAATGGTCAAATGACCCTTTTGCCCTTGCATTAATTCTACCAAGCCATATGGGGGTGCCACGTGTCGCCATCCCATTCGTCCATAAAAATTTTGTAACCCTCGTGGGCCCCACAAAACGTAAAATTCCTCGGGTGGGCCCCACATGACCAAATCCGTACAAATAAATTTCCATAATGATAATACATTCCATAATCCTCAATTAATGCATTTTGAGAATCCAATTCTCTTCAACGAACATTTTTCCTTTCCGACGTTCGGAAGATTTTCCATCGGAAAAACAATTCTTCCTTTCGTACCCTTTTCAAGTCTTGTGTTCCTTACATACATTCTATTAAACATGTCCTTGAACTACGGGGTGTAACACGGTCTGTAGACACTTTCCGAGGATTAACTGCTCTAATGCTTTTGTCACGATCCGACCCCGGGCCCGGGACTGGTGCCCTTCCTGGGCACCCTTACAGGTATACATCAGAGATAACCAGCGGAATATAAATAAAGCTCATAGACATGCAGTAATGTGAAATAAGAACCAGGCCACCTTTCTGCATATATACATAACAAAGGGATACATCTTTTACAAGTCCAACCCACAAAACATGACTACAGACCTCTAAGAGTTTGGACCCTATCGATGATGGGACAGGTCCCCGCCACACCCCTGAATGTACATAAATTTACAACAACAAGGATCCGTATGAAAAGGTAAGCCTCCAGAGTAATGGAGCTTCCCAAAAGCTGAGCAGTGATCCTAAGAGTGAGGATCAACAACCTGTTTACCTCTACCTGCGGCATGAACGCAACCCCCAGAGGAAAGGTGGTCAGTACAAAACATGTACCAAGTATAAGAAACTGAAAGTACTGTAATGAAATCATATAGTCTAAAATAAAGCTGGAGACATGTATGATAACCAAATTAACAGTACAATGTGTCTTACTAATAATGAGACTAAATAAGAGTAAACCTTACTGTTTAAAAATAGGAAGCTTACGATCAAACCCGTAGTATCATTATGCAATCCTACTCCTGGGACTATTTCACCCGCATAGGTCTTGTGAACCCGCATGAGGCAATTTGCCTAGCATGGGACTATTTCACCCGCATAGTACTATCTCACCTGCATGGACCCTGTGGGCCCGCAATGAGCATATACGACATACTCGCATCGTAGGGAGCAAATCCACAGAAATCCAAAATGCAATATGACCCGGGGATTGACCCCGTAATAAATAATATAACACTAGCACTAACGGTCATCATGAACAACATATGCAAGTTAGCAATCTTTAACTCTCATTAATTAAACTTAAGGCACTATCATGTAAAATCCGGGAATTTAATCCCAAAGTACTACGTACTTCTATTCCTTTAAAAAGAACCCTTTTCATATAAAAGCCACAAGATACTAACACACGTAGTATCAAGGCATGTCTATTTTTCAAATCAAGTTACTACACCTTTAGAAATTCATTTCAAGGCTTTGAAACCAAGTAACTTCTACTTTCCAATCTCAAGTAACCTATACCTTTAAATCAAGTTACTTATACTCTTCAAAGCAAGTATTGTATACTTTCAAAATCAAATCATTTATTCTTTTTTAAATCATTCGAGTAAACCACTCTTTTAACTTCCCATAAAGTCGTTATAACTAACTTCCCATAAAGCCATTATAACACTTTATGTTTTTAGAAAAGCTAAGGCATTTACATTCTTTAAAAACCAAGTGAGTTTAACTTTCCAACTCAACTAAGCTTGTACTATTTTAAATAAAATCAATGGTACCAAAATGAAACCGAATTCATTTAATACATGTACGTCAACCGTACTATACATTTATAAGATTCATGCTCAAGAAGATAGGGAAAGTTCCACATACCTCTTTGGCTTAATCCACCCACTAAGTTGAATACGCCGCACGTAGAATGTCAACCTATAATGACCATAATACGTCTATCAACTTCTAGCTTTCTAAGGTAGAATAATACTAAGTATATTCTACGGAAAATTGGACAGCACTTCCCCTGTTTCTACGTACTCTTCCACCTTTTTCAAGGCCCGAAATCAATAACCAATACGCCATATTTAAGGCACAACCAATCAAACAACAATACAACATATAGTCCTTTTTCAATTCATTAATCCAAGTCGTTACTCTAACATGTTAATACGTTATAACAATTATAACAACAAAATTCCCTTTCTTGTATAACATGTGACGATTATAACTAACAACCAAATTGATTAACAACTTCAATGGCTAACATGCCATGTCTCAGTTTTAACCCTCCAAATATCCTAAACACTTATAAATCTTTATTCCTTATAGCACAAGCTCATTTATCAACTACTATAACATGTAATCTTCAATTACATTAAGAAGACAAGGATCATTACCTCACTAAGCCCAAATATAATCCAAGATTAAAAGTCGATCCTTAGCAACTTTAGCTCCTTTCATTTACGTTCCAATCCACTCCAAGAAACCCTTAGAAGTTCATAACCAACTTCTCTTGAAGTTCCAACTCAAAATATGAAGAACACCTTAGGGTTTCAAGGTGCGACTAGCGTATTAACATAGAATTTCTGGGATTTAAGAGGTTGTTTATGCTTAGTATATGTTACACCCCGTATTTCCATAGCTACTAAGTGAGAACATGATTATAGAATTAAGATTAGAATGTCAAAAGGAAAGGATTTTTACATTTCCTTATACGGAAAATTTTCGAGATTAATGTGATGACAAGAATTAATTCTAGTAATTGAATTTTTTCCAATAGAAGTATGGAATAAGTGTTAAATTATTAAGTCTTGGTGTTGTATGGTATAGGGCAATCACAATTGTTGAGAAAAGTTGGCTAAGGGTGGGATATTATTTTTTGTGAAGAGAATTCTTGACCAATAGGAGGAGAGCAAGTGCCCCCTCCACTTGTCTTGCAAAGACTCCACCTTAGTATATATAGATAAGTCTTGAAGACTTGGAACATAAGACCTTCATACATACAAACCCTCATCTATCCTTAACCTAGATATTTCGAAATCACCATAGCCAACAAGAACAAGATCAAAGTATTTTCTTTCCAAGATTAAACACTCTTAACCCCTAAATCTAGGTTGGGCCGAAAATAGAATGAAACCCTAGGGGTTTTCCATCACCTTTTTGGAAGAAAAACGTGAAGAGAAGTTGATCCTAAGGTTTTAGGGGATGCATATATGTGATTGGAACTTGAAGAAGTGGAGCGAAACGAAAACTGCGGACCAATAAAGACCGGACTGTTGTTGGGCGTTTTTGGGCAAAGAAATGAGGTAAAAGTCCTTCTTATTTTAAAGTAATTGGATATTACTTATTGTTATAATGTATGGATGAACTTGTGTTAAAAATAATGAAGAATAAAAAGCGTTTGAGCCATTTTTGGGGCTAAAACCGATTTGGGACAGATTTGGTGTAAATGGAATTCGTTGGTTATTGTCGTTGTTATCTTCACCTATTGCATGTTATAATGGATTAATATTGTTGTTAATAAGTTATTATAACTTATGTAGAAGTTTTGGAACTCGAATTGGAATAAAAAGGATTAAGAAAAGAGTTATCGGATTTTAGTTGTTGGCCGTAGAATCTATAAAACTGTTGGATACTGTCGTGCAGTTTTTATGGACTGTTTTAGGCATGTTGTAATGCTGGAAAATCATCCCCTAACATGCATGATTAATGTGGTAAAATGGCTAATGAAATTCCTAAAGAATAGGGGTATAAAAAAGGTGTAAAAGGCTTCACATTGTACCCTTAATATTGTAGAATTGTGGACTGTTTTGTGCCGAGGATTGTGGACTGTTTTGTATACATTGTGGGGGAAAATTTTACACGTCAAGTTAGGCATGTAATACCCTTTGGTTAACTGTTGGTTGTGCCTTAAATATGGCTTGTTGGTTGATGAATACAGGCCTTGGAAAAGGTGGAAAAGTATGTAGAAACAAAGGAAGTGCTGCCCAAATTTCCATAGAATTAGAGGACAATTATTTGGTATAAGTCTTACCATAGTAAGCTTGAAATTGATAGAAGTGCTATCGTTATTATAGGTTGAAGTACTACGTGTAGCATATTCTACTTGGAGGGTGGAATAGCCAATGAGGTTAAAGTACATTAGAGCGTATTGCTACTTGTCGTTTGGGTTAGTCGCCAACGAGGTATGTGAACTTCTTCCTTCTATCGACATGACTATCCTTGAAGTATACTTGCCTTGTTTTGGAGTATACATGACTTATTCTTGAAGTATACTTGCCTTGTTATTTGGAGTATACATGACTTGATTTCTTGAAGTACTTACCTTGTCATTAGGAAGTATTCATGTTATTGATTTTATGCTAAAGGTCTGTCTAAAAGATTCCTAAGTTTTTACCTTGTCTTATGAGGGATGTTGGTAAGAGTCGTTAGGAAGTATAAGAAACAAGTATAACCTATTCACGGTTCAAATGAGTATTGATTTTCAAGACTATGAGATTTTGATTTAAAGTTATGAGACTTGATTTCCAAGGTTATGATACTTGTTTTATTTAAATGATTATGAGACTTTATTTTCAAGTTATGGGACTTGATTTGAAAGTTTGTGTGATTTGATTATATGAAGTATAAGTGAATTGATTTTGAAGTATATGATACTTGAATTTTAAAGATAAGAGACTTGGTTTATTTTGAAAGTTATAATACTTAAATTGAAAAGTACAAGCTTACTTGACTTTAAAAAGATAGGAGTAACGTCATTGGAAAAGAATGAGTTACTTGACTTAAAGGAATAATTTCCTTAAATGTTGAAAGAAGAAGTGACTTGATTTTAAAGAAGAGAAGTAACTTGATTTAAAGGTATAAGTTACTTGATTTAAAGAGAAGTCGCTTAAATTCAAAACCTTGAATGGAATTTCTAAAGGTGTAGTAACTTGATTTGAAAAGTATAGATTACTTGATTTGAAAAGTATATGTTACTTAATTTAAAGAGTAGAAGTAACTTGATTTAAAAGGTATAAGTTACTTGATTTTGAAAAAGGGAGTTACTTGATTTAAAAAGTAAGTTCCTTGAGTTTTGAAAGAAGAAGTGGCTTGATTTAAAGGCATAAGTAACTTGGTTTTAATAGTGAAAGTGTTTTTGGGTGCAACTCCCTAAACATTGCATGAAACGATTCTTTTATAAAGAATAGACGTACATAGTACTTTGGGTTCAAATACCGTACATGATATGGTAGTGCTTTAGTTTTCTAAAATGAAAGTGTTATAACGGCTTTATGAGAAGTTTGTTATGACAAGGTTTGTGGAAAGTCAAAAGATAGTTTAAAATGTTGTAAGGAAATCATGGGAGAATGTCCATGGTTAAGTCCTTAATATAGTACATGATATGTGGCACTTTGGCTTTCAAAGATGTTTTAAAGTAATACATGATGTCTATTGCCCTGATTTGTCAAACCATGTCTTAGAAAGATATTTAGTATGATAAGTGTCTTGATGATGGTTACAAAATGATACATGTATTGGATTCTACTTCCTAGTGATACATGTAGTACTTGGGCTTTTCTAAATGGAAATTTAGTTTAAAAAGTGAATGTACGACTCACGTACATTGTTGTAATGGACTTTAATCCTTAGTGATGCAAGTGTGATAGTGCCTTGGTGTTATAAAATGAAAGACTTGTTAGTGTCTTATTTGTTTTAGAAAAGGAAGGCATGGTATTGTCTTGGTTATTTCAGAAAGGAAGACATGGTATTGTCTTGTTTGTTTTAAAAGGAAGACATGGTATTGTCTTGGTTATTTCAGAAAGGAAGGCATGGTATTGTTGTCACGACCCGACCCCGGGCCCGCGACTGGTGCCCTACCTGGGCACCCCTTACAGGTATACATCAGAGAATAGCAGCGGAACATACAAAACTCATAAAATACTTAGACAGTAAATATCATCAGGCTAGCCGATAAGGCCACCTTCCGGGAATATACATAACCCAAAAATAAAAACAGTTACATCTTTGTTCTTACAACCCAATCCACAAGATATGACTACAGAGCTCTAAGAATAACAACTGTGACGGAACAGGGCCCCGCCATACCCCTGAATGTACATAAATCTACAACATCAGGGAAACCGTACCAAAAGACAAGCCTCCGGAGAAATGGAGCTTCTGACACATGATCAGTGATCCTAAGAATGAGGATCCACCACCTGCTTACCCCTACCTGCGGCATGAATGCAGCCCCCCGAGGAAAGGGGGTCAGTACACAATATGTACCAAGTATGTAAAACTGGAAAATACTGCAATTTACATCATAAGTCTAAAATAAAGCTGGAGACATGTATGATAATCAAATTAACAGTATACTGTGTCTTACTAACAATGAGAGTAAAATATACATGGTTCTTAAAATAGGAAGCCTGTGATTAACCTAGGACCACCCGCCCGTAGTATTATCACGCAATCCTACTCCTCAGAATATTTCACCTGCATAGGCCGTATGGACCCGCATGAGGTAACTTCCTCGCATAGGATTGGTCCGCCCCGCATAGGACTATTTCATCCGCATGAGCCCTACAGACTCGCATGAGGTATTCCTCGCATCGTGGGTAGCAAATCCACGAAATATGCAAATGCCACAAGCCCGGGGAATGACCCCGTAATGAACAATATATCACAAGCACAACCGGCTACTATAAATAACATAAACAAGTTAAGAAACCCCTTAACTTCTCATTGACTTAATTAGCATGCACTCTCATTTCTTTTAACTTAAGGCACTATCGTATCTTGAAAGATCCGGGAATTTAACCCAAAGTACTATGTACTTCTATTCTTTTAAAATGACTCTTTTTCATATAAAACTCCAAGATACTAATAACCGTAGTATCAAGTCATATCTACTTTTCAAGACAAGTCACAATACCTTTTAGAAATACATTTATAGGCTTCTAAACCAAGTGACTTTTTACTTTAAAACTTTAAGCAATTGATGCCTTCAAATCAATTTGTCTTTCTTCCTTTCAAGTCATTTTATCTTTATTTACATCACTAGAGTAAACCATTATTTTCAATTTCCATAAAGTTATTATAACCAACTTCCCATAAAGCCGTTATACTAACTTTATGCTTTAGACACTTACATTATTTTCATAACCAAGAGACTTATACTTTCAAAAACCAAGTCTCTTAACTTTAGAAACTAAGATATCCTAAATCTTTAAAACAAGTGAGTTAATTCCCTAACTCAGCCAACTTGGACATTCCTAAAACAAGTCAATGATATCAAATGAAACTAAATTCAACAAAATCTCGTACGTCTACCGTACTATATATTTACAACTACTCATGCTCAAGAGATAGGAAAGTTCCACATACCTCTTCGGTTCAATCCACTTGCTAAGTCCAATATGTTGTACGTAGTATGTCAACCTATAATGACCATAATACGTCTATTAACCTCTAGCTTCAAACGTAGAATATTCTAAGTATAAAGTCACCAAATTCTACGGAAAATCGGACAGCACTTCCTTTGTTTCTACGTACTTTTCCACCTTTTTCAAGGCCCGAATTCAATAACCAAACATGCCACATTAAAGGCTCAACAATGTAGTTATCAAAAGGGGATTACACGCCTAACAGGACATGTAAAATTCTGCCCCACAATTAATACCAAGCAATTCAATAACTAATGCCAATTTCGGCGATAAAGTACAACAATGCAAAGTCTTATCCAATTCCTTTTTCAATCCAATTTGTTTAGTCTAACATGTTATATAGCCACAATCGATTATAACAACTATAATCTTCAATTAGATAACATGCGACGATTCTAATTATCGACCAAATTGTATTTCAATTTCAAATGGCTAACAAGGTCATTTCGGATTTAGGCTTCCAATATACATAACACTTATGAATCTCCAATACATATATCTCATGTTTGTTAAAATGTAGAGCTACAACAATATGTAATCTTATAACACTTAAGAAAACAAGATTGTTACCTTGACGAGCCTTAATCCAACTTTAAGATCCGAAGTCGCTCCTTAGAAACTTAGCTACTCTCCTAGACACTCCAATCCGCCACTTGAAGCCCTTATAAGTTCACAAACAACTTTCCTTCAATTTCCAATCCAAACTTATGAAAGCGACTTAGGTTTTCACCTTGCGACTAATGAAAAAATGACACTTTTCCGGGATCTTTCTATTGAGATACCCTTACAATACCCTTAGGAACCTTGGTTTAAAGTATTGGGATTATTGAACCACAAACAAAAAAAATTCTTGTTCACTTGAACCCTAACCCGAGAGCCCTCAATGAAGTCTTCAAAGTTTTTCAATTTTTTCTAAGTGTAGAAAGCCTTGTCTTGCTACTAGTGTTATTATATAACAACATGGAGGGTCAAGATTAGAACAATGGGTGGCTTGGATGCATTTCATTAAAAGATCAAGCCAAGTGGGCTCTTTGACCTAGTCAATAAACTCAAGCTCTTAGCTTGCAAGACTTGGTCATCTTTACTTTGGTCAAATGACCTTTCTATCCATGGTCAATTTCGACCAAGGCCAACCAGGGGGGTGACACGTGTCACCCTCCCATTCGTTGCAACATTTCGTTTCCCGACATTTCCATAATTCTGATAAATTTTTACTAGTATCTTAACATTTTTTAGTTCTTACGTACGTTCTTATAAACATGTCCTGGAATTACGGGATGTAACAATTATCTTGTTTGTTTTAAAAGGAAGACATGGTATTGCCATGGTTGTTCAAAAAGATGGTGCCTTCATTTTGTCTAATGAGAGTTAAAGATTTCTTAACTTGCATAAGTTTTTCATGATAGTCATTGGTGCTAGTGTTATGAGTATAATTGCAGGGTAAACCTCCAAGACATTATACATCCCCTGAGTATGATTGCGGGGTAAACCCCCAAGACATTATACATATTCCGTGGATTTTCTCCCCACGATGTGAGGAAACTACCTCATGCGAGTCTGTAGGGCTCATACTGGTGAAATAGCCCCAAGCGGGTGAAATAGTCCTATGCGAGGAAATTACCTCATTCGGGTGAAATAGTCCCATGCGGGTGAAATAGTCCTATGCGAGGAAATTACCTCATGCGGGTCCACATGACCTATGCGGGTGAAATAGTCCCAGGAGTAGGATTGCATAATGATACGACGGGCGGGTGGCCCTAGATTGATCATAAGCTTCCTAGTTTAAAGCGGTAAAGTTTACTCTACTTTTTTAAAAGGCACAGTGTACTGATATTTGAGTATTGTACTTTTTACATGCCGACAGTGATGTTGTATTCCACGGGCATGCTTATCTGATGATGGTGGTATATTATACTTGTTACATGCTGACAATGATGTTGTATTCCACGAGCATGCTTCTGTGATATTATATGCTGAGGGCAGGTGTCCCTGATTTTGACATGGCTTTCATATGTGAATGTGGTACAGTGTTATAGTAGTACAGTGATACAAGGTACAGTTGGCTCTGATTGTTATATTACACGGTAGGATCTGGTATTTGATTTTCATACTTGCCCCTGTCATTCTTTTGTACAGTTATGATCTTGTTTACTGTACTGTATTTTCGTTCCATACTTGGTACATGTTGTACTGACCCCCTTCGGGGGGCTGCATTCATGTCTGCAGGTCTAGGTACTCAGTTGTGGATCCGCGAGCTTAGGATCCTGGTTCAGCATTTTGAGATGGCTCCAATGTTCCGTAGCTTGTCATTATGGCTAGGTATATTCAGAGGTACGACGGAGCCTTATCCCGTCACAGTTTACTGTCCAAATTCTTAGAGGTCTATATTCATATATGGGCTGGACTGGCCAGAGTTGTATTTAAATTGTTGAACAGTGTAGACCCTTTCGGGTGATTTTTATTATGGCAGCCTTATCGGCTTTGCCTGTGTTTAAAAAGAATGAGTGTTATTTATCTTCCGCAGTTTATTATGTTGTATGAATAGAAGGGTGCCCAGGTAGGGCACCAGTCGCGAGCCCGGGGTTCGGGGGGTGACAGTATACTATTAGGGATCCTTGTTTGAATATGGGATTTATCAACAACATTTGAAGAATTTTTTTGTTCTTCATGGAGCTTGGCCGAGAGCCTCCTAAGAGTGCACAAAGTTTTCTTGAATTTTTTCTAAGTGTTAAAGTCTTGCACTAGTATGGATATATAATGAAACCAAGGGTGGATATTAAACAAATGTGTGGCCAAGATTGTGATGAACAAATATTGTCACGCCCCGAACCCCGGGCCCGTGACTGGTGCCCCTACCTGGGCACCCTTCTACTCATACAACATAAATAAATCGCGAAAGATAAATAGCACTCATTTTTTTTCTTTAAACAAAGGCAAAGCCGAAAAGGCTTCCGTATAAATATAAATCACCCGAAAGGGTCTACGCTGTACAACAATGTAAATACAACTTACACTAGTCCAGCCCACATATGAATACATACCTCTAAGAAGGTGAACAACTATGATGGGACAAGGCCCCGCAGTACCCCTGAATATACCTAGCCATAATGACAAACTCCGGAACTTGGAGCCATCTCAAAATCTTGACTGTGGATCCTAAGCTCAGATCCTGGCTGTGTACCTAGTCCTGCGGACATGAACGCAGCCCCCCGAAGGAGGTCACTACAACAAGTACTAAGTATGGAACGGAAATAAAGTACAGTAAATAAGATCATGAGTGTACAAAATAATGACCGGGGCAAGTATGAAAATTAAACACCAGATCCTACCGTGTCATCTGAAACAAGAGCCAACCGTTCCTGATATCACTGTACTACTTTCTAATATGAAAGCCATTTCAACTTACGAGCTCAATCGTACATTCTTATCTTTTTCCTTCTTTCAATAAGAGTTATAATCAAATTCTTACATACATACTTAGGAAAAATCATCAAGTTCATAAACATATAACTTACGTATCTTGCATAACATAATTCGGCCCTTTATGGAGGGACGTCTCATTTTGAAGTTCACTCTGATTATCCATATGTGATAACGAAACCCAGCCCATTTACGGGACACGGTGAAATCATTAGAAGTCTTCCCACGAAGGTATACTGCCCGGCCCATTCTGGGACGCGATAAAGTCACATAAGTCTGCCCATAAAGGTATACTTCCCGGCCCATTGTGGGACATGGTAAAGTCACATAAGTCTGCCCATAAAGGTATACTGCCAGGCCCATTCTGGGATGCGGTAAAGTCACATAAGTCTGCCCATAAAGGTATACTGCCCGGTCCATTTCTGGGACGCAGTAAAGTCACATAAGTCTGCCCATAAAGGTATACTGCCCGGCCCATTCTGGGACGCGGTAAAGTCACATAAGTCTGCCCATAAAGGTATACTGCCCGGCCCATTCTGGGACGCGGTAAAGTCACATAAGTCTGCTCATAAAGGTATACTGCCCGACCCATTTCTGGGACGCGATAAAGTCACATAAGTCTGCCCATAAAGGTATACTGCCCGACCCATTCTGGGACGCGGTAAAGTCACATAAGTCTGCCCATAAAGGTATACTGCCCGGCTCATTCTGGGATGCGGTAAAGTCACATAAGTCTGCCCATAAAGGTATACTGCCCGGCCCATTCTGGGACGCGGTAAAGCCACATAAGTCTTCCCATAAAGGTATACTGCCCGACCCATCCTGGGAAGCGTTAAGTCACATAAGTCTGCCCATAAAGGTATACTGCCCGGCCCATTCTGGGACGCGGTAAAGTCACATAAGTCTACCCATAAATGTATACTGCCCGGCCCATTCTGGGACACGGTAAAGTCACATAAGTCTTCCAATAAAGGTATACTGCCCGGCCCATTTCTGGGACGCAGTGTATCACATAACGTAACCCGACCCATTTGTGGGACTCGGTGTATCACATAACGTAACCCAACCCATTTGTGCGACTCGGTGTATCACATAACGTTTTAAACCATCTTTTCTTACTTCTTCTTAAGTCGTTATAACAACTCCCCATAAAGCTATTATAACAACCTTTCATTTTGGAGAACTTAAGGCACTTTCATTCCCTACAACATTAGGGAAAACTAAACCCAAAAGTACTACGTACATGCATACTTATAAAAGAATCATGCCACACCTTCTCTTTTAAATCAGTAAACTTCTTCTTTTTTTTAAACTCAAGTTACATTCTCTTTTGAAATCAAGCCTCTTAACTTTTGAAATAAATCATGGAAACCATACTTTTTAAATCAAGTCATTCCTTTCTTTAAGAATCAAGTCCCATAACTTGAAAAATAAAGTCTCATGGCCTTTTAAGAAATCAAGGTTCATAGTCTTAAAACTTCATAACATAAACTCTTTAAATTAAGTAAAATATATTTTTATGAGATGTGAATAGGTTATACTCGTTTATAACGATCTTATTAAAGCAGCCATGATCTAGAATATGTAATACAATTTTGTATTATCTTAGTTTCTATGCAGATGGAGAATTCTACTTATTTCAATATAATTGATTGTCGATACATTTTTATTAACGCTGCAATGGCTTGTTCGATACTTATTCTCATTAGTGCAGTAAATTAGCAAAGTCACCTCGACTCCACATACTTCCTAACGACTCTTACCAACATCCCCCATAAGACTTGGTAAGAACTTAGGATAACTTAGACATACCTTTTACATAGAGTAATTCAACATACGTACCTCTTAACTTCTAAGAGTAAAAGGAATCATGAAATAACACCACATGTATATTTCATACATAGAACATGCCAAAAGAAGGAAGAGGTTCACATACCTCGTGACGACTAACGATACGTAGCACTATGCTCCAAAGTACTTCAACCTTGTTAGCTTTTCCACCCTTCAAGTAGAATACGCTACACGTAATACTTCAACATATAATAACCATAACATGTATATCAACTCCTAGCTTATTAATGTGGAATAATACTAAGTGCTAGGTCTCTTATTCTACAGAAATTTGGGCAGCACTTCCTTTGTTTCTACGTACTTTTCCACCTTTTTCAAGGACCGAAATCAACAACCAACATGCCACATTTAAGGCGCAACAACCCAGCAATTCAAAGGGGATTATACGTCTAACATGACGTATAAAATTCTGCCCCACAATTAAAATAAAACTGTCCAATAACTTGAGCCATTTTCGGCAATCACAAGGATAACACCACATCTATTCTTTTCCAATTCCTTTTCAATCCAAGTTGTTATTCTATCTTGTTATATAGTCGCAATCAATTATAACAACTATAATCTCTTTCTTATACAACATGCGACGATTATAACTATCGACCAAATTGATTTCCAATTTTTAATGGCTAACATGCCAATCTTGGATTTAAGCTTCCAAATTCCATAACATTTATCAATCTTCATTCTAAATATCACATGATCATCTATCAACTACTACAGCATGAAATATTGAATTATAATAGCAAGACGGAGATTATTACCTCCTTTAAGCCCGAATATAATCCAAAACCTAAAGTCGATCTCTAGCAACTTTAGCTCCTCTTCTTGACGTTTCAATCCACTCCAAGCAACCTTTGGAAGCTTATGAAGAACTCCTCTTCAAGTTCCAATTACAACTATGAAAAAACCCCTTAGGTTTTCATGTTGCGACTAACGTAAAAACGTAGTTTTTCCGGGATTTTTGTGTTGAGATATCCTTAGAATACCTCTAGGGATCTTGGGTTTGAATATTGGGATTTATGAAGCAAGATTGCAAAAAATTTCTTGTTCTTAATGAGCTTAGCCGAGAGCTCCTAAAAATGCACACAAGTTTCTTGAATTTTTTTCTAAGTGTGGAAGAAGTCTTGCTACTTAGTGTAGTAATATACTACTTTCAAGGGCCAAGATTAAAACACTTGTGTGGCTTGGATGAACAAATTTAAATATCTTGTGTCAACTTGACTTAGCTGACTTGGTCCATTTTCTCAAGCTTGATCATCCACATTTGACCATTTAACCTTGGTCACAAGACCATTTAAACTTGGTCAATAATTCGACCAAGCCTATATAGGGGGTGACACGTGTCACCCTCTCATTCGTATAATATCAAAAACCTCGTGGGCCCACAAAACGTAAAATTTCTCACGTAGGCCCTACGTGACCAAATCCGTAAATAAATTTCCACGATGTTAATAAATTCATATGTCTCAAATAACCCATTTTGAGAATCTAATTCTCATCAACGAACATTTTTCCTTTCCGAAGTTCGGAAGATTTTCTTCGGAAAAACAATTCTTCCTTTCGCACCAATTTTAAAGTCATGATTCCTTACGTACATTCTTTTAAACATATCCTGGAATTACGGGGTGTAACATTCTTCCCCCTTAGAAAGCATCACGACGACCCGACCGGGCATGGTCGTGCCCTACAGGCACCCCTTACAGGTATACATCAGAGAATAGTAGCGGAATATCCAAACAACTCAAAAAGTACAAGTCATGAAATATCAACAGGCTAGCCGATAAGGCCACCTTCCAAAAAGCAGTCACATTTTTTTTTTTACAACCCAATCCACAAGATATAACTACAGACCTCTAAGAATTTTTAGATAAAAACTGTGACGGGACATGACCCCGCCATACCTATGAATGTACATAAATCTACAACATCAGGGAAACCGTACCAAAAGACAAGCCTCCGGAGAAATGGAGCTTTCTGACAACTGATCAGTGATCCTAAGAGTGAGGATCCACACCTTACCCTACTGCGGCGTGAGCGGCCAGAAAGTCGATGCAACAGATGTACCAAGTATGTAAAACTGAAAGTACTGAAATGAAATCATATAGTCTAAAATAAAGCTGGAGACATGTATGACATCCCAAATAACAGTACATTGTGCCTTACTAATAATAAGAGCAAACAAGAGTACACTTTACTGCATAAAAATAGGAGGCTTATGATCAAATTAGGGCCACCCGCCCATACTATCATTAGGCAATCCTACTCCTGTGACTATTTCACCCGCATAGGTCCTGTGGACCCGCAATGGAGCAATTTGCTCCGCATGGGAATATTTCACCCGCATAGGACTATTTCACCCGCATGGGCCGTGTGGACCCGCAATGAGTACATACGCCGCACTCGTATCATGGGTAGCAAATCCATGGAATAAGTAGTAACCCGGGGGTTTACCCCACAAGAATAACATAACACTAGCACAACCGGCTAACATACATAACATAAGCAAGTTAAGAAATCTCTTAACTTCTTATTAGCCTTAATTATCATGCACTCTCATTTTATTTAACTTAAGGCACTAACATGTCATGAAAAATCTGGGAATTAACCCAAAGTACTACGTACCTTTATCCTTTTAAAGATGACTCTTTCTCGTATAAAACCTCCAAGATACTAACACCCGTAGTATCAAGGCTTGCCTACTTTTCAAAACAAGTCACTACACCTTTAGAAATACATTTTTAGGCTACTAAACCAAGTGACCCTTACTTTAAAACTTTAAGCAATTGATGCCTTTAAATCAAATTGTCATTCTTTATTTCAAGTCATTTATCTTTGTTTACCTTACTAGAATAAATCATTCTTTTAACTTCCCATAAAGTTGTTATAACCAACTTCCCATAAAGCCGTTATACTAACTTTATGCTTTAGAAACTAAGACATCTTTAACCTTTAAAACAAGTGAGTTAATTCTCTAACTCAAGCAACTTGGACATTCTTAAAACAAGTCAAGGATATCAAATGAAACTAAATTCATTTAAATCTCGTACGTCTACCGTACTATACATTTATAACTACTCATGCTCAAGAGATAAGAAAAGTTCCACATACCTCGTCGGTTCAATCCACTTGCTAAGTCCAATATGACGTACGTAGTATGTCAACCTATAATGATCATAATACGTCTATTAACTTCTAGCTTCAAACGTAGAATATTCTAAGTGTAAAGTCACTTGTTCTACGGAAAATTGGGCAGCACTTCCTTTGTTTCTACATACTTTTCCACCTTTTTCAAGGCCCGAAATCAATAACCAATATTCCACATTTAAGGCTCAACACATCAACCAATCAAAGGGGATTACACGCCTTACAGGATGTGTAAAATTCTGCCCCACAATTAATACCAAGTAGTTCAATAGCTAATGTCATTCTCGGCTAACAAGCAACAACAATGTAAAGTCTTTTCCAATTCTTTTTCAATCTAAGTTGTTAAGTCTGACATGTTATATAGTTGTAAACAACTTTAACAACTATAATTCCTTCTTTAAATAACATGCGACGACTAAACTAATAACCAAATTTAATTTCAATCTCCAAGGATAAACATGCTAGTTTCGGATTTATGGTTCCAATATCCATAACACTTATCCATCTTCATTAAGTATATCTCATGCTTGTTAATATATATAACTACAACAACATGTAATCTTTAATCACTTAAGAGGACAATATTGTTACCTTGACAAGCCCTAATATAACTTCAAGATCCAAAGTCGCTCCTTAGCAACTTAGTTTTTTTCCTTCACGCTCCAATCCGCCATTTGAAGCCCTTAGAAGTTCATAAACAACTTCCCTTCAATTCCCAACCAAAACTATGAAAACGACTTAGGTTTTCACCTTGCGACTAATGTAAAAATGTAGCTTTTTCGGCATCTTTCTATTGATATAACCTTACAATACCTCTAGGAACCTTGGTTTAAAGTATTGTGAATTATGAACATCAAACGAAAAAAATTTCTTCTTCCACAAGAGCTTAGCCGAGAGCTCCCTTAAGTGCACACAAGTTTTCTTGAAATTTTACTAAGTGTTAGAACTTGTCTTGCTTTATGGGTGTATATATAATTAAATGGAGGGTCAAGATTAAAACACTTGTGGGGATAGGATGAAGGACATTAAAATATCAAGGGTCAAGTGGGCTTATTGACTTGGTCAACAATGTCAAGCCTTGGCTTTCAAGACTTGACAAATTGGCCTTGTCCATTTCGTCCAAGCCCATAGAGTGGGGGTGACACGTGTCACCCTCCCATTCATCCATAATGTTTCATTTCCCGACATTTCCATAATTCCGATAAATTCTACAAGTCTCAAATCTTAGCGTCCTGATTTCTTACGTACGTTCTTATATACATGTCCTGGAATTACGGGGTGTAACATTCTTCCCTCCTTAGAAACATTCGTCCACGAAAATTCTTTCGGAGTCAATCTAATATATAGCGACATAGTCTCCTTTTACAACCCCTACATACCAATTATGCCACATCTGTCCACATAACAATACTTAAACAAATACTTCAATTAAAACTGACAAGTAAGGGAAATGAATTACCTGAAGGTGTAGGGAATAAGTGAGGATACTTATTCATCATGTCCTCCTCTGCTTTCCAAGTCATCTCTTCTCTATTATCATTCTGCCACAAGACTTTGACGGAAGCCACATCATTGGCCCGCAGTCGCCTGACCTGGCGATCGAGTATCGCTATGGGACTCTCCTCATACGATAATCCCTCTGTCACCTGGATATCACTAGCTGAGAAAACTCTCGATGGATCTCCGATACACTTTTGCAACATAGAAACATGGAAGACCGGATGTACTGCCTCCAAGTCGGACGACAGTTCCAACTCATAGGCAACCTTGCCTACTCTACGGAGGATCTGATAAGGCCCAATGTACCTTGGGCTAAGTTTCCCCTTCTTTCTGAACCTCATCACACCCTTCCTGGGTGATATCTTCAAGAAGACCCAATCGTCAACCTGAAACTCCAAGTGTCGATGCCGATTATCTGAGCTGCTAAAAGTCTCTCCTGGATAAGCTTCACTTTATCCACAGCCTGCTGAATCAAGTCTGGGCCAACTAACTGAACCTCGCTCACGTCGAACCAACCAATCGGCGAATGGTAGTTGTTGTCATATGCAAACTCAACCAGAGGCAAATGATCCTCCCAGCTACCCCTGAAATCAATAACACAGGCCCGCAGTATATCCTCAAGTGTCTGGATAGTACGCTCTGCCTGCCCGTCGGTCTGAGGATGAAACGCGGTACTGAGATTCACATGTGTCCCTAGCCCCTTCTGGAAAGACCTCCAGAAGTTAGCCGTAAACTGGGCTCCCCTATCTGATATAATAGATATAGGAACTCCGTGAAGTCTCACAATCTCCCTGATATAAAGTCTAGCATAATCCTCAACCGAATACGTAGTCCTGACTGGAAGAAAGTGGGCTGATTTCGTCAGCCTGTCTACAATAACCCAGATGGAATCATATTTCCTCAGAGTACGAGTACCCTGTAACAAAATCCATGTTGATTACCTCTCACTTCCATGTCGGAATCTCAATCGCCTGCAATAGCCCACCGGGCTTCTGGTGCTCAACTTTGACCTGCTGACAATTCGGACACTGAGCAACAAACTCTGCTACGTCCCTCTTCAGGCCATCCCACCAATACATACACCTGAGGTCATGGTACATCTTAGTCGACCCCAGATGAATAGAGTAACGAGCACTGTGTGCTTCCCCTAGAACCTGCTGACGAAGTCCTGCAACATCGGGAACACACAATATGCCCTCGAATCTTAGCACCACATCAGGCGCTACCTCAATAGACTCTTCTCCTCTCGAAGAGCCGTATCTCGATACCGTATCAGAATTGGATCCTCATACTATCGTCTCTTCACCTCCTCAACGATGGAAGACTCAGCAACCTCTCGAACCCGTACCCCACTATCATCGGTATCGACCAACCGAACCTCAAGGCTCGCCAGCTGATAGATCTCACGGACCATGTCCTGTCTATCTGGCGGTACCTCTGACAGACTCCCCATAGATCTACGACTCAGAGCATCTGCAACCACGTTGGCTTTTCCCGGATAGTAAAGGATATCAACATCATAATCCTTCAGTAATTCTAACCACCGTCTCTACCGCAAGTTCAGCTCCCTCTGCCTGAAGATGTACTGGAGGCTCTTGTGGTCTGTATAAATATCCACATGAACCCCGTATAAATAATGTCTCCAAATCTTCAAGGCATGAATAACTGCTGCCAACTCTAAGTCATGGGTAGGGTAATTCCTTTCATGCTTCTGTAGCTGCCAGGAAGCATAGGATATAACCTTGTCGTGCTGCATCAATACGCACCCTAGCCCGATACCCGAGGCATCACAA
The DNA here is from genome assembly GCA_029844215.1 of Przewalskia tangutica. Lineage (NCBI taxonomy): Eukaryota > Viridiplantae > Streptophyta > Magnoliopsida > Solanales > Solanaceae > Przewalskia > Przewalskia tangutica. The sequence continues at coordinate 21,494,528 of CM056733.1, forward strand.
TAAATCACATAACCCTCTAATCCCTCGGGAAGAGTAAGAACTGGAGTCGTCTTCAACTTTTTCTTCAGTAACTGGAAGCCCTTCTCATAAGCTTCCGTCCACTGGAACTTAGCCATTTTCTGAGTCAGCCTAGTCAATGGTGCTGATATCGAAGTGAAGCGCTCCTGAGCCTACGATAATACCTGTCGACCCAGAAGCGCTCGCCTCGTCGGAGTAGTAGGTCTCGGCCAAGTCTTGACCGCCTCAATCTTCGTCGTATCAACCTGCACACCGTCAGCCCCGATAATGTGCCCCAAGAATGCCACTGAGGCCAACCAAAATCACACTTGGAGAACTTGGAGTACAACTGTCGGCTCCGGAGGACTCCAAGTAACGTCCTCAAGTGATCTGCATGCTCCTGCTCTGTGCGAGAATAAACCAGGATGTCATCAATGAATACTATTACAAACGTATCCAGAAATGGCTTGAACACCCGGTTCATCAAATCCATAAATACCGCTGGAGCGTTAGTCAAATCGAAAGACATCACCCTGAACTCATAGTGCCCATACCGGGTCCTGAATGCAGTCTTCGGGATACCTGCCTCCCTAACTCACACCTGATGATAACCGGAACGCATGTCTATCTTGGAGAAACACCTCGCACCCTGCAACTGGTCAAACAAATCATCAATCCTGGGGAGGGGGTATCTATTCTTGATGGTTACCTTATTCAGCTGCCTGTATTCAACACACATACGCATCGTCCCATCCTTCTTCTTTACAAACAAAACTGGCGCTCCCCAGGGAGAAATACTAGGCCTAATAAAGCCTTTTTCCAGCAAATCTTTCAGCTGGTCCTTCAACTCCCTCAACTCAGCAGGTGCCCGTCACATGCGGCGGAATAGATATGGCGAGTGTGCAGCGGCACATCAATACAAAACTCTATCTCCCTCTCTGGAGGAATACCAGGGAGATCATCTAGGAATACATCCGAAAACTCTCTAACCACCGGAACTGACTGAAGAATTGTCACCTCAGCCTCAGTATCGAATACCCGAACCAGATGAAAGATATACCCTTTCTGAACCATCTTCCTTGCCTTGAGGTAAGAAATAAACCTACCCCTCGGCGATGTTGTATTGCCCTTCCACTCGATAACCGGCTCACCGGGAAACTGGAATCTGACCAACCTGTCTCTACAGTCAACGTTGGCTTAACAAGAAGCCAACCAGTCCATACTCATAATGACGTCAAAATCTGTCATCTCCAACTCTATCAAGTCTGCTAGGGTCTGACGACTGTATATGAACATTGGGCAATTTTTGTACACCCACTCAGCTAACACTGAATCACCCACTGGCGTAGCTACCTCAAAAGGCTCTATCAACACTGGCTTTATCCCTATTCTACCAGCAATAAAAGGGGATACATAGGGCAAGGTAGAACCTGGATCTATCAAAGCATAAACGTCACAGCATGAAATCAATAATGTACCTGTGATGACATCCGTTGAAGCCTCCTGATCCTACCGACTGGCTAAGGAATATATGCGATTCTGTGGATCGCTAGAACTAGGACCTCCACCATGACCTCTGTCGCGGCCTACCGGCCCGTGAATACCCTGCCCTCCGGGGCGCATAACTACAGAAGATGATGACCCGACAACTGACCATGTAGGCTGAATCATACCACTCATGCTGCCTCTGGTCTGACAATCCCTCTTCAAATGGCCCTGCTGGCCGCAAGAGTAACAAGCTCCTGGAGAAATACGACACTCCCCACGATGGGACCTACCACATCGACCACACCGAGGTAAAGGTAGCCTCATCTGACTAGGACCCAGTTCCCCTGGAAACCCGAAGCTCTGGAGCCCTGACCTGCTCCCGAATAACCCGACTGATCAAACCTCTTGCCAGAAAACCGGAAAGGAGCACTCTGTGCCAGATGAATTGTAGACCTAGCCTGCTGTTGAGGCTGTCCGCCTCGAAAGTTACCCTGAAACCCTGCCGTCCTGGCCCTCTTGGGCTAGCCTGGGTCTGGCTGGTCCTCTCTCTCCCTGTCCTCAATCCCCTGTGCATATGCCTGCATCCTGGTAATGTCCATACCTGGATGAAGGGCCACTCCCAGGCATGCAGTAACTATATAGCGGTCTAGCCCCATCACATAACGATGAACTCTATCAGTGATGTCAGCCACAATAGTGAGCGCATACCTGGCCAATGAGTCAAACTCCAGGTTGTACTCTCTGATGGTCCTCCCTTTCTGTCTCAATGCCAAAAACCTATCAACGTCGGCTCTCCTCATCTCAGGAGGCAAAAAGTGATCAAGGAAGGCCTTCGTGAACTCATCCCAAACAGCTGGAGGAGCACCCACACCTCTAGACAGCTCCCATGACTCAAACCAGTTCAACGCAATATCGCGTAACCGGTAAGAAGCTAGCACCACTGACTCGGTCTCCGAGGCCCTAAGTATCTGCATAGTCCGCTGTATCTGCCGAATGAACTCCTGAAGATCATCCTCAGATCTCGAATCATAGAAATAGGGTGGATTACAACCCAGAAAATCCCGAATCCTCAAACTGTCGGCTCTAGGATTAGCTACCTGCTCCTGTCGGTGCTGCCCTGCCACTATGCTAGTCAATAACCTGATCTGCTCTCCATAATCTCTATACTCTGCCCCTGGCTGCGGAACTGGAGGCTCAGGTATCGGAACCTCTGGAGCTACGGCCGCTCTCGGCTCCTCTAATACTGTCGGCGTGGCTGAACTCGTCGACCGGCCCACAACCTCAGGCATAGTCTGGGCCTGAGTCCTAGTAACCCTCTGCGTACCACTAGCAGCTCCTGCTGCTGCCTTACCCTTCTGGGCCCTGGTCGCCTTCCGTGGAGGCATAACTGATACATAAGAATAGGTCAGAGAGGATTCAACCTAATAAGACAGCTCTACTGCACGATCTCAGAGAGATAAGAATGGAAATCAATCCTAAATGTCCTGCAGCCTCCTGATTATAGATGTGGTGCACAACACACCGATAATCAATACTCTACTAGACACGGTCTGTAGACACTTTCGGAGGACTAACTGCTCTGATACCACTTTTGTCACGACCCGGGCCCGCGACTGGTGCCCTACTTGGGCACCCCTTACAGGTATACATCAGAGAATAGTAGCGGAACATACATACAACTCAAAAAATACAAGTCATGAAATATCAACAGGCTAGCCGATAAGGCCACCTTCCAAAAAAATATATATAACCCAAAAAACATCCTTTTTTTTACAACCCAATCCACAAGATATGACTACGGACCTCTAAGAATTTTTACATAACAACTGTGACGGGACAGGGACCCACCATACCCCTGAATGTACATAAATCTACAACATCAGGGAAACCGTACCAAAAGACAAGCCTCCGGAGAAATAGAGCTTTCTGACAACTGATCACTGATCCTAAGAGTGAGGATCCACAACCTGCTTACCCCTACATGCGGCATGAGCGGCCAGGAAGCGGTCGATCTGACAAATGTACCAAGTATGTAAAACTGAAAGTACTGAAATGAAATCATATAGCCTAAAATAAAGTTGGAGACATGTATGACATCCCAAATAACAGTACACTGTGCCTTACTAATAATGAGAGCAAACAAGAGTACACTTTACTGCATAAAAATAGGAGGCTTATGATCAAATTAGGGTCACCCGCCCATAGTATCATTAGCCAATCCTACTCCTGGGACTATTTCATCCGTATAGGTCCTGTGGACCCGCAATGGAGCAATTTGCTCCGCATGACACTATTTCACCCGCATGGGTCCTGTGGACCCGCAATGAGTACATACGCCGCACTCGCATCATGGGTAGTAAATCCATGGAATAAGTAGTAACCCGAGGGTTTACCCCGCAAGAATAAGATAACACTAGCACAACCGGCTAACATACATAACATAAGCAAGTTAAGAAATCCCTTAACTTCTTATTAGCCTTAATTATCATGCACTCTCATTTTATTTAACTTAAGGCACTAACATGTCATGAAAAATCCGGGAATTAACCCAAAGTACTACGTACCTTTATCCTTTTAAAGATGACTTTTTCTCGTATAAAACCCCCAAGATACTAACACTTGTAGTATCAAGGCTTGCCTACTATTCAAAACAAGTCACTACACCTTTAGAAATACATTTTTAGGCTTCTAAACCAAGTGACCCTTACTTTAAAACTTTAAGCAATTGATGCCTTTAAATTAAATTGTCATTCTTTATTTCAAGTCACTTATCTTTGTTTACCTTACTAGAATAAACCATTCTTTTAACTTCCCATAAAGTTGTTATAACCAACTTTCCATAAAGCCGTTATACTAACTTTATGCTTTAGAAACTAAGACATCTTTAACCTTTAAAACAAGTTAGTTAATTCTCTAACTCAACCAACTTGGACATTCTTAAAACAAGTCAAGGATATCAAATGAAACTAAATTCATTTAAATCTCGTACGTCTACCGTACTATACATTTATAACTACTCATGCTCAAGAGATAAGAAAAGTTTCACATACCTCGTCGGTTCAATCCACTTGCTAAGTCTAATATGTCGTACGTAGTATGTCAACCTATAATGACCATAATACGTCTATTAACTTCTAGATTCAAACGTAGAATATTCTAAGTGTAAAGTCACTTGTTCTACGGAAAATTGGGCAGCACTTCCTTTGTTTCTACATACTTTTCCACCTTTTTCAAGGCCCGAAATCAATAACCAATATTCCACATTTAAGGCTCAACACATCAACCAATCAAAGGGGATTACACACCTTACAGGACGTGTAAAATTCTACCCACAATTAATACCAAGTAGTTCAATAGCTAATGTCATTCTCGGCTAACAAGCAACAACAATGTAAAGTCTTTTCCAATTCTTTTTCAATCCAAGTTGTTAAGTCTAACATGTTATATAGTAGTAAACAACTTTAACAACTATAATTCCTTTTTTATATAACATGCGACGACTAAACTAATAACCAAATTTAATTTCAATCTCCAAGGCTAAACATGCTAGTTTCGGATTTGTGGTTCTAATATCCATAACACTTATCCATCTTCATTAAGTATATCTCATGCTTGTTAATATATATAACTACAACAACATGTAATCTTTAATCACTTAAGAGGACAAGATTGTTACCTTGACAAGCCCTAATATAACTTCAAGATCCAAAGTCGCTCCTTAGCAACTTAGCTCCTTTCCTTCACGCTCCAATCCGCCATTTGAAGCCTTAGAAGTTCATAAACAACTTCCCTTCAATTCCCAACCAAAACTATGAAAACGACTTAGGTTTTCACCTTGCGACTAATGTAAAAATGTAGCTTTTCCGGGATCTTTCTATTGAGATAACCTTACAATACCTCTAGGAACCTTGGTTTAAAGTATTGTGAATTATGAACATTAAACGAAAAAAAATTCTTCTTCCACAAGAGCTTAGCCGAGAGCTCCCTTAAGTGCACACAAGTTTTCTTGAAATTTTACTAAGTGTTAGAACTTGTCTTGCTATATGGGTGTATATATAATTACATGGAGGGTCAAGATTAAAACACTTGTGGGGATAGGATGAAGGAGATTAAAATATCAAGGGTCAAGTGGGCTTATTGACTTGGTCAACAATGTCAAGCCTTGGCTTACAAGACTTGACAAATTGGCCTTGTCCATTTCGTCCAAGCCCATAGAGTGGGGTGACACGTGTCACCCACCCATTCGTCCATAATGTTTCGTTTCCCGACATTTCCATAATTCCGATAAATTCTACAAGTCTCAAATCTTAGCGTCCTGATTTCTTACGTACGTTCTTATATACATGTCCTGGAATTATGGGGTGTAACAGAAACATTCGTCCCCGAATGTTCTTTCGGAGCTCAATCTAAACATTTCTCGGTATAGTCTCATAAAACTATACTTAATGAAACCTAATTATGCCACATATGGCCCTAATACATCGCACATGCATACCTATCAATCACAAGCCAAATGAGGAATCAAATCCAAGGGTGCATCATCACTATTTACTCTCATTCATGGCCTAAAAGGATTCTCTTCTCGTGCTTCCAATCTTATTCTAGCATACGTACATAATCTCAATCATCGCTTCAGTTTTCTAATCCTTGGAGTTACTATATCCAACTTGTCCCATTTTCTGCTCTCACGACCCGGTTCTGAGGGAACGCGTCCACGAACTCGTACAATGACTAACTAAACTTGGACCTTATACCCTCGGGATCCTATCACATAGCGGGACTACCTCCAACTGACCACACTCCATTCCAGGCTACGGGTTGACCCGTAATCATCCCACAACCCGATCCATTGTAACACTTAATGTCACGCCCCGAACCGGGCGTGGCGGTGCCTACACAGGCACCTTCTACCTAACAACACAAGTAAATGCGAATTTAAATAACACCTCCTTTTTTTTAAACCAACGTGCGTGCGAGGCAAAGCCGACTGTGCCATATAATATACATAATAAAAGACACTACACTGAACATGAGTCCAATCCCACATATGAATACAGACCTCTAAGAGTTATACTGAACTATGACGGTACAAGGCCCCGCCATTCCCATAACTGTACAAAAGCCTGTACTGGAAGAACTTATACCAAAAATATAAACTCCCGAACTGAAGGAGCAATCCAAAAACTCTGAGCAGGGTCCTACACCTGCCGATCACCAAACTGCGTACCTAAACCTGCGGCGTGACGCAGCCCGAAAGAGGTCGTATGAAGAATGTACCAAGTATGTGAAAGCGATGAAATCTGTAATGAAATCATAATGATCTAAGCAAAGCAGAGACATGTATGATAGCAACCTACGATGCACAACACATAAGCGATCATAACAAGTCGTGGGCGCGTGCCTCAAGTCATTTCTAAAATATAACCATGGGTCTCACGCCCATAATATCAACCATGCGTGGAATCCTTCTCACCGCGATCCATGATATAATATAACGCCAATAGGCATACATGAACACTAAGTCCACTGTGTCCTAAAAGCATGCGGGCAGTAGGAAGACGGCGGTGGTAAGCGAGGGGTATAATGTCTTGGGGTTTACCCTCATTTATACTCTTACCACGAGAAAGTGGTATAGCGTCTTGGGGTTTACCCTCACTTATACTCTTACCCTATCTCGACCGACCATCAAACAAAAGCAGCGGGGTATAATGTCTTGGGGTTTACCTCATTTATACTCTTACCACGGAGAAGGTGGTATAGCGTCTTGGGGTTTACCCTCACTTATACTCTTACCCTATCTCGACCGACCATCAAACAAAACAAGCGGGGTATCTGTCTTGAGGGTTTACCCTCATTTATACTCTTACCACGGAGAAGGTGGTATAGCGTCTTGGGGTTTACCGCCACTTATACTCTTACCCTATCTCGTGACCATCAAACAAAACAAGCGGGGTATAATGTCTTGGGGTTTACCCGCCATTTATACTCTTACCCGGAGAAGGTGGTATAGCGTCTTGGGGTTTACCCTCACTTATACTCTTACCCTATCTCGACCGCCGTCGACAACACATAAGCACTACGGTCTTTTATAAAAATCCGAATTTAACCCAAGTACTACAAATAACGGAAGCATGCCGTGGAATCCCACATCACCGGTGCGTCAAGTAACTTACAACAAGATCGCGACCCGTTCGGGGCAGTGATCGTGCCTACCCGCACCAGTAGTCATACATCGAGTAATCGTGAATATAAAAACAAGACATGAATCAATATGAAAAGAAAACAGTTTATCTGAGAAAACGTCGCCTTTCGGCATATATATATATCAAAGTTTGGCAGTTACATCCCAACTGTACAATAGGACTACAGACCTCTAAGGAAGTAGACAACTATGGCGGGACAGGGCCCCGCCATACCCTGAATGTACATATATCTACAACACAGGGAGAACCATACCAAAAGTCGAGCCTCCGGAGAAGATGGAGCTCCTGACACCAAAGTAGAGATCCTAAGGATGTGGATCTAGCACCTGCTTTCCACCTGCGGCATGAGCGGCCCAAGGAGTCGATTACAATTACTAAGTATGTGAAAGCGTAAAAATCGAAATGAAATCAAGTATCTAAAACCATTTGTAAATACAATCAGTTAAACTGCACATAGTGCCACAACATAAACAAGAGCAAAATAGATATACTGTAACTGTCTTTTCTAGGCCGCCAATGATCGAAGCAAGGCCAATCGCCCATAGTATCATTATGCGTGCCTAATCCTGGACTCCCGCAGTCCGCATAGGTCACATAGACCGCGTAGGCCGTATAGACCGCGTCGGGTAGCTAGCCCTGCACCCTCTGGACTCCGCGGTCGCATAGTCACATAGGCCGCGTAAAGGCACTCCTCGCGACGGGATAATACACGGAATGATCAATCTCGGAACTCCGCGACTCGCATAGTCACACAGACCGCATAGGCCGTATAGACCTGCATCAAGGGTGGCAAGCCCTCGGTATAACAAGTCAAGGGGGTATATGATATAATAACAGTACAACGGTCTTAACGTTTAACAACGTAAACACAACAAGAATAACCCCCTTACACAACAACACAAGACACTATCACACGTAGCATCATAACATGGTTACTTATCAAAGCATCTTACTATACTTTTCACAAATCAATACAAGACTTTCATAAACAAATAAGTAAACCGTTACTTTTATCATTCTTAAGTCGTTATACCTAACTCCCCATAAAGCTGGTATAACTCTTAAGCTTTTAAAACCAAGTATTACTCTTCTTTCAAAAACGATTCTTAATTCTTTAGAAATACTTCAAGATTCTTTTTATTAGACTCAAGTAAAACCATGTTCAGTTAACACACGTACATCTACCGTACTATATATATACTTTAAAATATCATGCTCAAGGGTTTAGGAAGAATCACATACCTTCTCGGCGAAATCTACCTGCCAAGTCGAATATGTCGCGCGCAGAGAATCAACCTATAATAGTCAGATACGTCTATCAATGTCTAGACTATACTGTATAAAGTTCTAAGCAGAGGGTTCTCTATTCTACGGAAAATTGGGCAACTTCCACTGCGTCAAGCTACCCAAGTCTCGTAAATACAGTCTATGTAAAATCTGATTTAATCTTCTTTATTATTCTCCTGATGTGGTTTCAGTTCAATTCTCTTCTGTTATACCCTTCTACTGTGATTACAGTTCAATTTTATTCTTTAATATCCTTCTATATCTTATACTCAAGTCTTAACTATTCTTATATGTAATATCCAATTACAATAGAAGGACAAGAGTATTTACCTCGATAAGCCCAAAATTATCCAAGTTAAATGTCGATCCTGAGCAAGGTTTAGCTCCAAATTTGCACGCTCCGATAGCTCCAAGAAGCCCTTAGAAGTTCTACACAACTTCTACTTAAATACTATAAGGGATTTGGGCTAGGGTATTTAGGAATAGTAACTATACTTGAAAGACAACTTTCTACCAAGGGGGTTTCGGCTAGAGCTACTAGGCTAGAGGAAGATGTTTCGCCGAGGGCCTTCATGGAGGGGAGTGTTGGACGAAACACTACAAGAGAGGGGGAAGGATTTTCAAGACTTGGAAGACAATTTGTGGATGAAGAAAACCTTCAAGTTAGGGGGGTATTTATAGGCCAACCAATGGCCAAGATGAAGCCAAGTGGTAGGCAAGTGTAGGGTGGAGATTTGGGAAAGTGTACCTTATCCATCTACCACACAAAATATCACAAAATATCCTACCTACTCCAAGGCTTGAAATCGTGCAAATGGACGCCTCAAATCCGCCAACTTGAGGGTGACAAGTGTCGCCCTCTCGTTGGTCCAAAATGTTTCATCTCTCGAAAAAATCCGCAAAAATAATAAATGACATAGCCGTAATTTTCCCTACGCAAGTTTTGTACAACGTTTCGTCGGAAAACGATTCTTTTTTATAGGTGTGCACAATTTTTTTCGTCCAATGCCTAACTTTAAGGCTAAACTTTTGTGCGTCGCACGTACATACTGCGAAATACGGTATAACATTCTCCCCTCCTTAGAAACATTCGTCCCGAATGTTCCTTCCCAAGACAGATAATGATAAAGTTCCTCATAACTTAAACAGTTTGCAAATGTCACATACGGCCACAAAACAACACTTAGGCATATATGACAATGAAAATTTACAAGTAGGAAAGTGAGTTACCTGGAGGTGTGGGGAATAGGTGAGGATACTTCTGTCTCATGTCCTCCTCAGCTTCCCACGTCATCTCCTCCCTGAGCTCGTTCCGCCACAAGACTTTGACGGAAGCCACGTCCTTGGTCCGCAGACGCCTAACCTGACGATCGATTATCGCTATGGGAATCTCCTCATACGATAACCACTCGGTCACGTGGACATCGTCAATTGGGTGCACCCTAGATGGATCCCCGATACATCTCCTCAGCATAGAAACATGAAACACCGGATGCACTGCCTCCAGATCGGACGGCAGATCCAACTCGTAGGCAACCTTGCCTACCCTGCGGACAATCTGATACGGCCCAATGTACCTTGGGCTGAGTTTCCCTTTCTTCCGAATCTCATCACACCGCCATGGGTGACACCTTCAGAAAACCCAATCATCAACCTCGAACTCCGGATCTGCGACGGCGATGATCTGCGTATGACTTCGCCGACTCGGTATCGATGGCGCTCCTGGATAAGCTTCACCTTATCCACTGCCTGCTGCACCAAATCTGGTCCCACTAACTGCACCTCGCCCACATCAAACCAACTTATCGGTGATCTGCACTTCCTCCCATACAAGGCCTCATAAGGCGTCATCTGAATACTGGAGTGGTAGCTATTATTATATGCAAACTCAACTAGAGGCAAATAATCCTCGGCTACCCACGAAGTCAATAACACAAGCTCGCGACATATCCTCGAAGTGCGGATAGTGCGCTCGGCTGTCGTGCATGCGTGGATGGAATGCGATACTCGTGCTCACCTGCGTCCCTAAACCCTTCTGGAAAGACCTCTAGAAGTTAGCCGTAAACTGGGCTCCTCTATCTGATATGATCGAAATAGGGACTCCATGCAGTCTGACGATCTCTCGGATGTAAAGTCTGGCATAATCCTCAGCCGAAAAAGTCGTCCTGACGGGAAGAAAGTGGGCTGATTTCGTCAGCCTGTCGACGATAACCCATATAGAATCACCTCTCCTCTGAGTGCGAGGTAATCCTGTGATAAAGTCCATGTTGATCACTGTGACGCCCCGAACCCGGGCCCGTCACTGGTGCCTTACCCCGGGCACCCTAGTGATACAACATCAGAGAAAACCAGCGGAAAATAAAACTTTAAACAAGAAACAAGATATATGATCATAAAACAGGCCAACCCAACGGTTACCTTCCAATAACATATATATATACAACTTTTTCAAAAACGAACAGTTTAAACCTTTTTACAAACCCTGCCCACAACAGTACTACAGACCTCTAAGATTTACAACAACTATGACGGGACAGGGCCCCGCCATACCCACAGATGTACAAGAACCTACAACTCGAGGAACAAATACCAAAAGATAAGCCTCGGAGAAGCGGAGCTTCCCAAAACGCTATCGAGATCCTAAGAGCGAGGATCCACGGCCGATGTACCTCTACTGCGGCATGAACGCGGCCGAAGGAGGTCGATCTAACAGTACCAAGTATGTGAAAGCTGTAAAAATCATAAATGAAATCATACTAGTCTATATAAAGCGGGAGACATGTATGATAACCAAACTACGATTCACAACATAAAGCGATCATGTCGATCGAGGACTCACGCCTCAAGTCATCACTCAAATATAACTATGGGTCTCACGCCCACAACATCAATCATGTTCGCATCGTGGCGCGTGCCGGAATTACGCGCCGGTGTAGACATGTCCATGATGCAACAATAATACCAATGCCCCATGGCCACATGCCCGGAGTCTGCGCCGGTGTAGACGCGTCCGTGTGACATCAACAACAATATCTTGGGTGATCAACCTGCCGCGCGTGGCCACATGCCCCGAATCTTGCATCGGTGTAGACATGTCCATGATGCAACAATAATAGCAAGCGCGTGGCCGTACCGAATCGCGTCGGTGTAGACATGCCCATGTAACCTCAATAACAATATCTTGGGTGGTCAACCACGCGCGTAGCCACGTGCCGGAATACTACATCGGTGTAGACACGTCCATGTTGCGATAATAACCATATATCGGGTAATCAACCGACGCGTGGCCGCGTGCCCCGAATCTGCGCCGGTGTAGACATGTCCATGTGACATCAACAACAAGACAATAATCAAAATGGAAACATACGTGGAATTCTCCATCACCGCCCGCGTCGAGTAAGTTCTCGACAAGTCAACCGCCTCTATCGAGAGCGGTAACGAAATACCACACTTGCACAACAAAGGCTATCATCACAAGCATAGGCAAGTTTCACAACAACAAGCATAGGCAAGTTTCACAACAACAAGCATAGGCAAGTTTCACAACAACAAGCATAGGCAAGTTTCACAACAACTCAAAGAACTTTCATTTTATGCCAAAGTCGGGTTTTAACCCCAAAGTACTACATACGTTAAGTTCTTTTAAAAGAGATCCATTACTTTTATAAAAGTCACCCGATACGTAGTATTAGAATGACCAACCCATTCCTTTTCAAAATCAAGTAACAACATTCTTTTCCTAAGTTCGGTTGCCTAGTTTGATTACTCAAGCTTCTCATTTTCAAATGGTTTCATAGTTCCCAAACTTAATCACTTGATTCCTTTTTAGAACAATTGAGTAATATATGTCTCACGTGAGTAGGTTATTCTTGTTTACAACATTCTTATTACGACCGTGATCTAGAAAATGTAATATCATTTTGTCTCATCTTAGTTTCTATGCGGATGGAGGTTTCTACCGGTTTTAATACAATTCATCATTATTCAATACATTTTCCTTTATTAGCTGCGGTGGTGCAGTCGATACACATTCGATTTCGAAATCGGTAAAACATTATCCCTTTAAATAAAACCAAGTACTCATTACTCACGAATGAGGTTTCACACAAACATTCACATTAAAACAAATAAGTTAAGTCTCTTATCTTATAAGATCAAGTCTCTTAACTTCTAACATCGATAAATCATTTTCTTTACCTCTCTTAAGACATTATACCTAACTCCCCATAAAGCTAGTATAACTCTTTTTAAAACCTTTTAAAACCAAGTGTTACCTCCCTTCCAAAAGCGATTTATAAATCTTTTGAAATATATCAAGTTCTTTATTATAACTAGCCGATTATAATTCACATCGATTACCTTTTAAAACCACAAAGTATTTTCTTACCTACATAAAGTCATTATAACCAACTTCCCATAAAGCCGTTATAACACTTTATGTTTAAGAACAATCAAACCACAGTTAACACGTATGCGTCTACCGTACTACATAGTTCACACATATCATGCTAGAAGAGATAGGAAGAGGTTCACATACCTCGCGGCGATTATCGACAATAAGCAAAATGCTCCAAGTACTACAACGCTTGCTGGCCCTTTCCACTCCTCGAGTAGAATACGCTACTCTTAGTACTTTCACCTATAAAGGTCACAAACGTCTATTAACCCCAAACACAAGTTTCTATCTTTCTACGAGAAAATTCGACACCACATGACAGCGTAAATCTCTCCTCTATCGAGGCGGCTACCAAGCCAACCAGGGGGTTTACACGCCTAACGGATGTGTACCATCCTACTCGTAACTCTACACAAGTCTACTGTCTGATCCTATGTAATTCTGATTCGATTCGATTCTTAAAATTCAGGCTTAAGTCAAAAGACATTGCCGCACAAATAATGTTCAGTTCTATATATAGTATACCTCAACTATATATTCCTACAACATGTAATCTCCAATTACAATAAGGGGACAAGAATATTTACCTCGACAAGCCCAAAATTATCCAAGTTATAATGTCGATCCTGAGCAAGGTTTAGCTCCTACTCCGTGCGCTCCAATCCGCTCCAAACAACCCTTAGAAGTTCTAACCAACTTCTACTCAAATACTTCAACCAACTAATGAAGATTTCCTTAGGGTTTCGGTTTGAGACTAAAGGGACAAAAGGTAGTATTTCCGGGCTCTACGTATAGAGGTAACTTTTGGAATACAACAAGGTAAAGGCTAAGGTATTTTGGGCATTATAACAATACTTGGAGAAGTATTTCAATACCACAAGGGGGGGTATTATACGAAAACAACTAGGCTAGGGGGGGTACCCCACGGCTAGCACCACAAAAGGGGGGAGGCTCTCGGCCAAAAGGCCACATGAGGGGAGGGGAGAGGTGGGCGAGAACAACACAAAGGGGGGGAAGAGTTTTCCAGACTTAGAATGAATTGAGGGATGAAGAAAAACCTTCAAGCAAGGGGGTATTTATAGGGGCACCAACGGACAAGATCAAGCCATGTGGGGGGCAAGTGGATGGCCAAGATTGGCACAAGTGCACCCTAACCTACTCCTCAAATCCCTCACAAAACAAAGACCCATGAAAAGGGCCTCAAAACCCTCCTAGTCGTGGCCCTCTTTACCGTCCAATGAGGGTGTTATACCCCGTAGTTGCAGGGTATGTATGTGAGGACGTACGTACGAGAGTACGGCAGAAAATTTTGAAAAGAAAGAAAGATGTGAGTTTTCGACGGAAAAGTTTCCGGTTATTTGTGAAGAAAAAGGTTCGTTAATGGGAATTGGATTCCCAGATTTGGTATTTGGACTTCATAGATTATATTAGAATTTTGAGATTTTATTTTCGGAAATGGTCACGTGGGGCCCACGGGAGAAATTTACGGTTTTGTGGGGCCCGCTTTGTTTTTGAGATTTCCGGTAAATTGGATATTTTCGGAAGACGAAATATTCTGGGCGAATCGGGGGGCGACACGTGTCACCCCCATGTGGCACCCTTGGCCGAAATATTTATTGTGCACAACACCCGATTAGAGTCGTTTTTCGACGAAACGTTTTACTAAGCTTACGAAGGGAAAATTCCGGCTATGTCATTTTGTATTTTTGCGAATTTTTCCGAGAGACGGAACGTTTTGGACCAACGAGAGGGCAACACTTGGCACCCTCTCGTTGGTGGACTTGAAAAGTCATTTGGTGGCCGAATGGATTGGGCAAGTTGGGCTTGATATTTGTGTAGATATTTGTGAGGGTTTTAAGGAGTAGGGTTAGGGTGCACTTGGCTTGATCTTGGCCTTACACTTGTGTAGCACTTGGCTAGATCTTGGCCATTGGTTGGCCTTTGGCTTTGCTATAAATACCCCTCCCTTGTGAAGACTTATTCATTCACTCCTCACTTTGTCTAAGTCTTGAAATCCCTCCCCTCCCTCTAGTAGCTCTCGTCCTAAGCCTCTCCCCCTCCCTCCTCCTTGTGGCCTTTGGCCGAGAAGTCCCCCACTTTGTGGTGCTAGTAGTGGGGTACCCCACTGCTAGTTGTTTCGTATAATACCCCTTGTTGTGGTATAGAAATACTCCCCTAGTATTGTTATAATGCCCAAAATACCTTAGCCTTGTACCTTGTAGTATTCCAAAGATACCTCTTTACGTAGAGCCCGGAAATACTACCTTTTGTCCTTTTAGACTCAAACCGAAACCCTAAGGAAATCTTCATAGTTGGTTGAAGTATTTGAGTAGAAGTTGGTTAGAACTTCTAAGGGTTGTTTGGAGTGGTTTGGGCGTGCGGTGGAGCTAAACCTTGCTCAGGAGCGACATTAAACTCGGATAATTTTGGGCTTGTCGAGGTAATTATCTTGTCCCTCTATTGTAATTGGAAATTACATGTTTGTTAGAATATATAGTTGAAGTATACTATATATGGAACTATACTTAGTATTCGGCAATGTCTTTTGACTTAAGCCTGAAGAATAAAGAACTAAACTGAACTGTATTTACATAGGACTGTATTGCAGTAGACTAGTGTAGAATGGTACACGTCCGGTTAGACGTGTAAACCCCCCTCCCCTGGTTGGCTTGGTAGCCGGCCTCGATAGAGGAGGAGATTTACGCTGTTGTTGCGGGGAGAGTCTTTGAATTTTCTATAGAAAGATAGAAAACTTGTGTTTTGGGGTTAATAGACGTTTGTGACCTTTATAGGTGAAAGTACTAAGAGTAGCGTATTCTACTCGAGGAGTGGAAAGGGCTAGCAAGGTTGTAGTACTTGGAGCATTTTGCTTATTGTCGATAAATCGTCGCGAGGTATGTGAACCTCTTCCTATCTTTTCTAGCATGATTGTTGTGAACTATGTAGTGCGGTGAGCGTACATGTGCTAAGTGATTTGGTTGGTTTAAAACATAGGGTGTTATAATAGCTTTATGGGAAGTTAGTTATAACGACCTTATGTAAGTGAAAATGGTTTCTTGATGTTAGAAGTTAAGAGACTTGATCTTATAAGATAAGAGACTTAACTTATTTGTTTTAATGCGGATGTTTGTGTGAAACCTCATTCGTGAGTAATGAGTACTTGGTTTTAAAGGAATAATGTTTCTTGATTTGGGAATCGGAATGTGTATCGACAGGACCCTGCGGCGTTAATAAAGGAAATGTATTGAATAATGATGTGTTGTATTAAAACCCGGTAGAAACCTCCATCTGCATAGAAGCTAAGATAAGACAAAATGATATTACATTTTCTAGATCATGCTCTTTGTAATAAGATCGTTATAAACAAGAATAAACTACTCACATGTATGACATATATTACTTAATTGTTCTAAAAAGGAATCAAGTGATTAAGTTTGGGAACTATGAAACCATTTGAAAATGAGAAGCTTGAGTAATTGAAAGTAGGCAAACTGGAACTTAGGAAAAGAATGTTGTTACTTGGTTTTGAAAAGGAAGGTGGGTTGGTCATTCTAATACTACGGGTATCGGGTGACTTTTATAAAAGAAATGTATCTCTTTTAAAAGAACTTACGTATGTAGTACTTTGGGGTTAAAACCCCGGACTTTGGTATAAAAATGAAAGTACTTTGTGTTGTTGTGAAACTTGCCTATGCTTGTTGTTGTGAAGCTTGGCTATGCTTATTGTGATAACCTTTGTTGTGCAAAGCGTTGTATTTCTGTGTTACCCCGTCTCTCGATGGAGGGTCGGTTGACTTGTTGAGAACTTACTTGGACGTGCCGGCAGTGACGGAGAAATTCCACGGGTACGTTCCTGTTGATAGTATTATTGTTGTTAATCACTTTGGACATACTGACACGATGCGTAGCGCACGGGTATGCTTCCATCTTGGTTAAGGTCTTGTGGTTAATCGCTTTGGATATACTGACACGATGCGTAGCGCACGGGTATGTTTCCATTTTGATTATCGCCTTGTGATTTCCTTTTGGACATACTGACACGATGCGTAGCGCACGGGTATGCGTCCATTTGGAATGCCGTCCTATTGTTTCCCTCTGGACATCGCGACACGATCGTGGCGCTGCGGGTATCGTCCATTTGGAAAGTTGTCTTATTGTTTCCCTTTGGACATCTTGACACGATCGTGGCGCGCGGGTATGCTTCCATCTGGATTCTTTGTCTTGTTGTTGAGGTCACATGGACATGTCTACACCGTCACGATATTCGGGCATGCGGCCGTGATCGACCACGATTGATGTTGTGGGCGTGAGACCCATAGTTATATTGGAGTGATGGTTTTATGTTGGGAGGCGTAGTTTGGTTATCATACATGTCTCTGCTTTATATAGACTAGTATGATTTCATTTCTGATATTATGCAGTTTCACATACTTGGTACTGTTGTCTTGACCTCCTTGAAGTGCGTTCATCTGCAGTAGAGTACATCGATCGTGGATCCTCGCTCTTAGGATCACGATTCGTAGCATTTGAAGCTCCGTTTCTCGGAGGCTTATCTTTTGGTAGGTGTTCCACGAGTTGTAAGTTCTTGTACATTCGGGGTATGGCGGCCACTGTCCGTCATAGTCATGTATATCTTAAGTGCAGTATCTTGTTGTGGCGGGGTTGTAAAAGGATTAAAGCTGTTCGGAGTTTTATGTATATACGGAAGGCAACCGTTTTGGTTGCTGTTTATTTATTATATCTCTTGTATAATGACTCATGTTTTATGTTGCTGATTTTTCTCGATGTATGTATCGCTAGGGTGCGAGGTAAGGCACGATCCACGCCCGATTTTGGGTGTGACATAGTGGTATCGAGCGATTAATCCTCGGAAAGTGTCTGAACCGTGTCTAGTAAGTCTTGATTATCGATGTGTTGTGCACCATCTATAATCGAGGAGGCTGAGACATTTAGGATTAGTTTCCATTCTTCTCATTACGAGATCGTGCCTTAGAAATGTTGTAAGTTATACCCCTCGACGTATCTCGTTTTTACGATTATGCCTCGCGCGAGCAACCAGAGCCCGAAGGGCAAAGCGTGAGTCTTGCTAGTGAGATCTGAGAGAGTGCAGCGCGAGCCCGACAAGACGAGTTGTGCTTGAGCGGCGGGTTTCGCGCGCCCGCCGGCCAGCGAGTTTAGAGCGCGGCGATGGCGTGAGACTACTGATACACGAGCCTCGGTCCACGATGCAGGCGGGGAGATGGGTCATAAGGAGATGGCGATTATTGGCGAGTTGTGGCAGATTGAGGGACAGTGAATCTGGCGATTCAGATTCGATGCACCATGGTTCACCCCGGCGAGATAGTTTGAGGCTACGGGACTTTACGAGTTGTAGCCGCCAGAGTTTTATGGGTCGAGGCACGAGGATGATCGCGAGGAGTTCATCCGGCGATTCTGACGGATCATGCGGGTGATCAAGGCTTGAGACCGAGTCTGTGACCTGTGGTTCGCCTCGGCTGCGTGATACCGCAGTCGATTGGTTTGATTCATGGGAGCTTTCCCGGGGAGAGAATGCACCTCCAGCAGGATGGGATGAGTTTTCGGGGGCTGTCCTCACACACTTCTTGCCTCGCGGATGAGGAGGGCACGCGGTAAGATTTTTATTCTTGAGGCAGAGGGCGCTGTCGGGAGTACAATGTCGAGTTCGATTCTTTGGCTCGATATGTCCTGCGCTAGTTGCGAATATGGAGGATAGGGTGCATCGCTACGTCACGGGCTTGATGATTATATGGCGAATCTTGTGCGGGTGTTTCTCTTCACCGGGCATGGACATTGCCCGCATGCGAGCTCATGCACTAGGATGTGAGGCACGGAGGTCGGCGGAATGACTGGATCAGCGAAGAGGGCGAGGGCGGGGTCCTTTGGTGGCTTTCGAGGCGGACCGCCTCGGCCAGCGAGCTAGTTATATACCCCCGCGATGCAGTGGTCCTCCACCGTCTTCGGGAGGCGGTCGGGGCTCGAGGTTCGATTTTCGAGCGAGGGTGTTAACGGTGAAGCCACCCTACCTCGTTGTGACCATTGTGGTAGACTCCATTTTGGAGAGTGTCGTGCTAGATTGGGAGTTTGTTTTGCATGCGGCCAGCGGGCCATTTTGCGAGAACTGTCAGGCCAAGGGAAGCGCGGATGTTACGACTTCGACGCCCGGGATCTGTGGTGGTTTATCACCTTCTACGGACTATACGCCTGCGTGTGGCCTATGATTAGAGTGGAGCGGTAGCTTCAGGTATATCCTTAACCCTCTAGAGTTTTGGTATGCTTGTTATGATGATCTCATTATTGTGTGCTATGTACGGATAGCATTGTGATTTGTGTGAGTTAGAATACATGGTTAGTTGGAAGGTTACGTATGGAGGCATGGTAAGTGTGAACCTTAGACTATTTTACGACTGAGACCTTAGAGGTAAGGTCGTCTTGAGTAAAAGATTCGTTTTATGTTTGACCTTTATAAGGGTGAGTAGTATACGTGGGTTTTATTTGTGTGATAAGTCCATGGGTAGTGTGAGATGGAAGTGGTAGCTTTCATGATGTGAATTAGTAAGATTGTTCCGGATCGGGGAACAAGAGTTTGGCACGGTTGTGGGTCGGGTTGAGGACGTGATACGGGTCAACCCGTGCTTGGATTAAGGTGGGGTCAGTTCTGGGTGGTCCCGCCAGTGGTAGTCACGAGGATGCTAGGCCCAAGTTTGTATGATCATCGTATGAGTTCGTGGGCGCGTTGGACCGAGCGGTTCGTAAAGGCCGGAAATGGCCTTAAGGAAGTTTGAGGTTAGTAAGATGACCAAGTTTGGAGGTAGTGACTCGAGATTTTCAGAGGAAGTAATGGTGAAGTATGGTACATCTTGGGAGAGTTCAAGTGTTCGAGAAGGGCCGGCGAGTAAGGAAAGAAGAGAGGCGTGTGTTATTTCGTGGCCAAGCAGTGGCGTTGACAACTTGTTAGAGGAACTTCATCGATATCCGTCTCGAGAAGGAACATTCGGGACGAATGTTTCTAAGGAGGGGAGAATGTTATACCCCGTAGTTGCGGTATGTATGTGAGGGCGTCGTCACGAGAGTACTGAGAAAATTTTGAAAAGAAAGAAAGATGTGAGTATTCGACGGAAAAGTTTCGGTTATTTGTGAAGAAAAAGGTTCGTTAATGGGAATTGGATTCCCAGTTTGGTATTTGGACTTCATAGATTATATTAGAATTTTGAGATTTTATTTTGGAAATGGTCACGTGGGGCCACGGGAGAAATTCTGATTTTGTGGGGCCGCTTTGTTTTTGAGATTTCCATTAAATTGGATATTTTGGAAGACGAAATATCTGGCGAATCGGGGCGACACGTGTCACCCCATGTGGCACCCTTGGCGAAATATTTATTGTGCACCTTTGCGATTAGAGTCGTTTTTTAAAAGCGTTTTACTAAGCTTACGAAGGAAAATTCGGCTATGTCATTTTTGTATTTTTGCGAATTTTTCCGAGAGGCGGGCGTTTTGGACCAACGAGAGGGCAACACTTGGCACCCTCGTTGGTGGACTGAAAAGTCGGGCCGAATGGATTAGGCAAGTTGGGCTTGATATTTGTGTAGATATTTGTGAGGTTTTAAGGAGTAGGGTTAGGGTGCACTTGGCTTGATCTTGGCCTTACACTTGTGTAGCACTTGGCTAGATCTTGGCCGTTGGTTGGCCTTTGGCTTTGCTATAAATACCCTCCTTGTGAAGACTTATTCATTCCACCTCACTTTGTCTAAGTCTTGAAATCCCTCCTCCTCTAGTAGCTCTCGTCCTAAGCCTCTCCTCCCTCCTCCTTGTGGCCTTTGGCGAGAAGATCCCCACACTTTGTGGTGCTAGCAGTGGGTACCCACTGCCTAGTTGTTTTCGTATAATACCCCTTGTTGTGGTATAGAAATACTCCCTAGTATTGTTATAATGCCCAAAATACCTTAGCCTTGTACCTTGTAGTATTCCAAAGATACCTCTTTCGTAGAGCAGGAAATACTACCTTTTGTCCTTTTAGACTCAAACCGAAACCACAGGAAATCTTCATAGTTGGTTGAAGTATTTGAGTAGAAGTTAGTTAGAACTTCTAAGGGTTGTTTGGAGTGGTTTGGGCGTGCGAGTGGAGCTAAACCTTGCTCGGAGCGACATTAAACTCGGATAATTTTGGGCTTGTCGAGGTAATTATCTTGTCCCTCTATTGTAATTGGAAATTACATGTTTGTTAGAATATATAGTTGAAGTATACTATATATGGAACTATACTTAGTATTCGGCAATGTCTTTTGACTTAAGCCTGAAGAATAAAGAACTAAACTGAACTGTATTTACATAGGACTGTATTGCAGTAGACTAGTGTAGAATGGTACACGTCCGGTTAGACGTGTAACCCCCCCGCCCCTGGTTGGCTTGGTAGCCGGCCTCGATAGAGGAGGAGATTTACGCTGTTGCGGGGGGGGGAGGTGCTTCCGAATTTTCTATAGAAAGATAGAAAACTTGTGTTTTGGGGTTAATAGACGTTTGTGACCTTTATAGGTGAAAGTACTAAGAGTAGCGTATTCTACTCGAGGAGTGGAAAGGGCTAGCAAGGTTGTAGTACTTGGAGCATTTTGCTTATTGTCGATAAATCGTCGCGAGGTATGTGAACCTCTTCCTATCTTTTCTAGCATGATTGTTGTGAACTATGTAGTACGGTAGACGTACATGTGCTAAGTGATTTGGTTGGTTTAAAACATAGGGTGTTATAATAGCTTTATGGGAAGTTAGTTATAACGACCTTATGTAAGTGAAAATGGTTTACTGATGTTAGAAGTTAAGAGACTTGATCTTATAAGATAAGAGACTTAACTTATTTGTTTTAATGCGGATGTTTGTGTGAAACCTCATTCGTGAGTAATGAGTACTTGGTTTTTAAAGGAATAATGTTTTGCTGATTTCGGGAATCAGAATGTGTATCGACAGACCACTGCAGCGTTAATAAAGGAAATGTATTGAATAATGATGTGTTGTATTAAAACCAGTAGAAACCTCCATCTGCATAGAAGCTAAGATAAGACAAAATGATATTACATTTTCTAGATCATGGCTGCTGTAATAAGATCGTTATAAACAAGAATAAACTACTCACATGTATGACATATATTACTTAATTGTTCTAAAAAGGAATCAAGTGATTAAGTTTGGGAACTATGAAACCATTTGAAAATGAGAAGCTTGAGTAATTGAAAGTAGGCAAACTGGAACTTAGGAAAAGAATGTTGTTACTTGGTTTTGAAAAGGAAGGTGGGTTGGTCATTCTAATACTACGGGTATCGGGTGACTTTTATAAAAGAAATGTATCTCTTTTAAAAGAACTTACGTATGTAGTACTTTGGGGTTAAAACCCCGGACTTTGGTATAAAATGAAAGTACTTTGTGTTGTTGTGAAACTTGCCTATGCTTGTTGTTGTGAAGCTTGGCTATGCTTATTGTGATAACCTTTGTTGTGCAAGCGTTGTATTTACGTGTTACCCGCCTCTCGATGGAGTCGGTTGACTTGTTGAGAACTTACTTGGGCGTCTTGCGGCGTGTGGAGAAATTCCGCAGTGCGTTCGCGCTGATAGTATTATTGTTGTTAATCACTTTGGACATACCGACACGATCGTGGCGCTGCGGGTATGCTTCCATCTTGGTTAAGGTCTTGTGGTTAATCGCTTTGGATATCTTGACACGATCGTGGCGCTGCGGGTATGTTTCCATTTTGATTATCGCCTTGTGATTTCCTTTTGGACATACCGACACGATGCGTAGCGCTGCGGGTATCGTCCATTTGGAATGCCGTCCTATTGTTTCCTCTGGACATCACGACACGATGCGTAGCGCTGCGGGTATCGTCCATTTGGAAAGTTGTCTTATTGTTTCCCTTTGGACATACCGACACGATGCGTGGCGCACGGGTATGCTTCCATCTGGATTCTTTGTCTTGTTGTTGAGGTCACATGGACATGTCTACCGTCACGATGATTCGGGCATGCGGCCGTGATCGACCACGATTGATGTTGTGGGCGTGAGACCCATAGTTATATTGGAGTGATGATCGCTTTATGTTGGGAGCGTAGTTTGGTTATCATACATGTCTCTGCTTTATATAGACTAGTATGATTTCATTTCTGATGTTATGCAGTTTCACATACTTGGTACTGTTGTCTTGACCTCCTTGGGGCTGCGTTCATCTGCGCGGTAGAGGTACATCGGTCGTGGATCCTCGCTCTTAGGATCACGATTCGAGCGTTTGAAGCTCCGTTTCTCAGGAGGCTTATCTTTTAGTAGGTGTTCCACTGAGTTGTAAGTTCTTGTACATTCGGGGTATGGCGAACCTGTCCGTCATAGTCATCAGTATATCTTAAGTGCAGTAATCTTGTTGTGGCGGGGTTGTAAAAGGTTAAAGCTGCTCGGAGTTTTATGTATATCTGAGGCAACCGTTTTGGTTGCTGTTTATTTATTATATCTCTTGTATAATGACTCATGTTTTATGTTCGCTGATTTTCTCGATGTATGTATCGCTAGGTGCCGGGGTAAGGCACGATCCACGCCCGATTTTGGGGTGTGAGAGGGTGACAATTGTCACCCTCCGTTTGTTCAAAATTTTTTCGTCTCTCGTAAAAATCCGAAAAAATAACAAAACACATCGCCGTATTTTTCCCCTCGAATTTTATTAAAAACTTTTCTTAAAAAAACGACTCTAACCGGGTGTTGTGCACAAATGTCATTCGGCGAGCCACTGCAGGCGGGGTGACACGTGTCACCTCCTATTGGCCCTCATAAAACGTCTTCCAGAAAAAATATCCTGATGGCCAAAATCTCGAAAACAAAGTGGGCCCCACAAAACCGTCAATTTCTCCCGTGGGCCCCACGTGACCATTTCCGAAAATAAAATTCCATAATTCTCTAATATTCCAGGAAGTCCGA
Source organism: Przewalskia tangutica (assembly GCA_029844215.1). Classification (NCBI taxonomy): domain Eukaryota; kingdom Viridiplantae; phylum Streptophyta; class Magnoliopsida; order Solanales; family Solanaceae; genus Przewalskia; species Przewalskia tangutica. Next base: position 21,518,861 of record CM056733.1, read on the forward strand.
ATACCAAATCAGGGAATCTAATTTCCATTAACGAACCTTTTTCCTTCACAAAAACCGGAAACTTTTCCGTGGAGAAATCACCTCTTTCTTCCTTTCCAATCTTTATGTCGTATTCTCGTACGTACGTCCTTACGTACATACTCTAGAAATACGGGGTATAACATTCTCCCCTCCTTAGAAACATTCGTCCCGAATGTTCCTTCTCAAGTCTCCACACAAACCTGCGTTAGTATAGCCTTCACTGCTATACGTACGAAAACAATCATGCCACACCTGGCCATAAAAAAAAAAAAAAAAACGCACCAATACTTAAACCCAAGTCAACGAGGAAACACCTCTAATCATCACAAAAACCCCTTACCTGAGGTCTAAAATATACTCCCTTCACACCTTCATTTCACAAAAGAAACGATCACACACGTTCACTTCTCCCTATCGTTGTCCGCTTCTCGAACACTCGAACTCTTTCTAGTATTCGTGCACACTTCCGTCAACACTTCGTTTCCAACCTCGAGTCACTACCTCCAAACATGGTCATCTCACTAACTTCGATCTTCTCTAAGGCCGTTCCGGCCTCGCGATCCGCTTACGGTTGAACATATCCACCAACTCATACGATGGTCATATAAACTTGGGCCTAGCATCCTCGTGACCTACCACTGGCGGGACCACGAGCGACCCGCTAATCCGGCTACGGGTTGACCGTATCACGTCCTCCACCCGACCACAATCGCGTCAAGCCCTTTGTTCCCGACACGGAACAATCACTGCTAAATCACATCATGAAAGCTACCACTTCCATCTCACATTACCCGTGGACTGATCACACATATAAATCCCACGTATACTACGCACGTGATAAAGGTCAAGCGTAAAGCGAATCTTTTACTCAAGACGACCTTACCTCTAAGGTCTCAATCGTGTGATCCAGGGTTCACACTTACCACACGGCTCTAAGGCACGATCTCGTAATGAGAAGAATGGAAACCAATCCTAAATGTCCTATAGCCTCACGATTATAGATGTGGTGCACAACACATCGATAATCAAGACTACTAGACACGGTCAGTAGACACTTTCAGAGGATTAATCGCTCTGATACCACTTGTGGCGCCCGAACGGGCGTCGCATCGTGCTTACCGGGCACCCTAGTGATACAACATCGAGAAAACGGCGGAAAATAAAACTTTAAACAAGAAACAAGATATATGATCATAAAGCAGGCCAACCCAGTTACGCTTCCAATAACATATATATATACAACTTTTTCAAAACGAGCAGTTTAATCCTTTTGCAAACCACCTTGCACAAGATTACTACAGACCTCTAAGATTTACAACAACTATGACGGGACGGGGCCGCCATACCACGAATGTACAAGAACCTGACTCGGGAACACATACAAAAGATAAGCCTCCGAGAAACGGAGCTTCCCAACAACGCCCGAGATCTAAGAGCGAGGATCCACGGCCGATGTACCTCTACTGCGGCATGAACGCGGCCGAAGGAGGTCGATGCAAGTACCAAGTATGTGAAATCAGAAAAAATCGTAAATGAAATCATACTAGTCTATATAAAGCGGGAGACATGTATGATAACCAAACTACTGATTCACAACATAAAAGCGATCATGTCGATCGGGGACTCACGCCTCAAGTCATCACTCAAATATAACTATGGGTCTCACGCCCACAACATCAATCATGTTCGCATCGGCGCATGCCCGGATTACGCCTCGGTGTAGACATGTCCATGATGCAACAATAATACCAATGCCCGGCGCATGCCGAAATTGCATCGGTGTGAACGCGTCCATGTGACATCAACAACAATATCTTGGGTGATCAACCTGCGCGTGGCCACATGCCGAATCTGCGTCGGTGTAGACATGTCCATGATGCAACAATAATAACAAGCGCATGGCCACGTACCGGAATCTGCGCCGGTGTAGACATGCCCGTGTAACCTCAATAACAATATCTTTGGGTGGTCAACCACGCGCGTGGCCACATGCCCCGGAATACTACATCGGTGTAGAACGCCCATGTTGCGGTAATAACCATATATCGGGTAATCAACGGCGCGTGGCGCGTGCCGGAATCTTTGCGTCGGTGTAGACATGTCCATGTGACATCAACAACAAGACGAGAATCAAAATGGAAACATACGTGGAATTCTCCATCACGCCACGCGTCAAGTAAGTTCTCAACAAGTCAACCGGCCTCTATCGAGACGCGGTAATACGTAAATACCACACTTGCACAACAAAGGCTATCATCACAAGCATAGGCAAGTTTCACAACAACAAGCATAGGCAAGTTTCACAACAACAAGCATAGGCAAGTTTCACAACAACTCAAAGTACTTTCATTTTATGCCAAAGTCGGGTTTTAACCCCAAAGTACTACATACGTTAAGTTCTTTTAAAGAGATCCATTACTTTTATAAAAGTCACCCGATACGTAGTATTAGAATGACCAACCCACATTCCTTTTCAAAATCAAGTAACAACATTCTTTTCCTAAGTTCCAGGTTGCCTAGTTTGATTACTCAAGCTTCATTTTCAAATGGTTTCATAGTTCCCAAACTTAATCACTTGATTCCTTTTTAGAACAATTGAGTAATATATGTCTCACGTGAGAGTAGGTTATTCTTGTTTACAACATTCTTATTACAGCAGCCATGATCTAGAAAATGTAATATCATTTTGTCTCATCTTAGTTTCTATGCGGATGGAGGTTTCTCTTGGTTTTAATACAATTCATCATTATTCAATACATTTTCCTTTATTAACGCTGCGTTGGTGCTGCCGATACACATTCGATTTCGAAATCGGTAAAACATTATCCCTTTAAATAAAACCAAGTACTCATTACTCACGAATGAGGTTTCACAAACATTCACATTAAAACAAATAAGTTAAGTCTCTTATCTTATAAGATCAAGTCTCTTAACTTCTAACATCAGTAAACCATTTTCTTTACCTCTCTTAAGACATTATACCTAACTCCCCATAAAGCTAGTATAACTCTTTTTAAAACCTTTTAAAACCAAGTGTTACCCTCCCTTCCAAAACGATTTATAAATCTTTTGAAATACATCAAGTTCTTTATTATAACTAGCCAGTTATAATTCACATCGATTACCTTTTAAAACCACAAAGTATTTTCTTACCTACATAAAAATTTGTTATAACTAACTTCCCATAAAGCGTTATAACACTTTATGTTTTAAGAACAATCAAACACGATTAACACGTATGCGTCTACCGTACTACATAGTTCACACATATCATGCTAGAAGAGATAGGAAGAGGTTCACATACCTCGCGACGATTATCGACAATAAGCAAAATGCTCCAAGTACTACAACGCACTAGCCCTTTCCACTCGCCGGTAGAATACGCTATTCTTAGTACTTTCACCTATAAAGGTCACAAACGTCTATTAACCCCAAAACACAAGTTTTATCTTTCTACGAAAATTCGCGACACCTCACACATGGCAGCGTAAATCTCCTCCTCTAGCCAGGTCGGCTACCAAGCCAACCAGGGGTTTACGCCTAACCGGGCGTGTACCATCCTACTCAAGAACTCTACACAAGTCTGCGCAATACGATCTATGTAATTACTGATTGATTCGATTCTTAAAATTGAGCTTAAGTCAAAAGACATTGCCGCACAAATAATGTTGATTCTATATATAGTATACCTCAACTATATATTCCTACAACATGTAATCTCCAATTACAATAAGGGACAAGAATATTTACCTCGACAAACCCAAAATTATCCAAGTTATAATGTCGATCTGAGCAAGGTTTAGCTCACTACTCCGTGCGCTCCAATCCGCTCAAACAACCCTAAGTTCTAACCAACTTCTACTCAAATACTTCAACCAACTAATGAAGATTTCCTTAGGGTTTCGGTTTGAGACTAAAGGGACAAAAGGTAGTATTTCCGGGCTCTACGTATAGAGGTAACTTTTGGAATACACCAAGGTAAAGGCTAAGGTATTTTGGGCATTATAACAATACTTGGAGAAGTATTTCAATACCACAAGGGGGGGGGTATTATACGAAAACAACTAGGCTAGGGGGGGGGGGGTACCCCACGGCTAGCACCACAAAGGGGGGAGGGGGAGGCTCTCGGCCACAAGGCCACACAAGGGGGGGAGGGGGAGAGGCTAGGACGAGAACAACACAAAGGGGGGGAAGAGTTTTCAAGACTTAGAATGAATTGAGGGATGAAGAAAAACCTTCAAGCAAGGGGGTATTTATAGGGGCACCAACGGACAAGATCAAGCCATGTGGGGGGCAAGTGGATGGCCAAGATTGGCACAAGTGCACCCTAACCTACTCCTCAAATCCCTCACAAAACAAAGACCCATGAAAAGGGCCTCAAAACCTCCTGGCGTGGCCTCTTTGCGTCGATGAGGGTGACAAGTGTCACCCTCGATGGTCCAAAATGTTTGGTCTCGCGGAAAAATCCTAAAAAATAAGAAAAGAAATAGCGGTAATTTTCCCATGAGTTATGTAAAGCGTTTAGTCAAAAACGACTCTAACCGGGTGTTGTGCACAAATGTCAATCGGCGAGCCACTGGCGGGGTGACACGTGTCACCCTCCTATTGGCCCTCATAAAACGTCTTCCGAAAAAAATATCCACAATGGCCAAAATCTCGAAAACAAAGTGGGCCCCACAAAACCGTCAATTTCTCCCGTGGGCCCCACGTGACCATTTCCGAAAATAAAATTCCATAATTCTCTAATATTCCAGGAAGTCCGAATACCAAATTAGGGAATCCAATTTCCATTAACGAACCTTTTTCCTTCACAAAAACCGGAAACTTTTCCGTGGAGAAATCACCTTTTTCTTCCTTTCCAATCTTTCTGTCGTATTCTCGTACGTACGTCCTTACGTACATACTCTGGAAATACGGGGTATAACAATCACCTCCCACTTCCAGGTCGGGATCTCTATCGTCTGCAACAAACCACCAGGCCTCTGGTGCTCTACCTTCACCTGCTGACAACACGGGCACTGAGCTACAAACTCTGCAACGTCCCTCTTCAAGCCATCCCACCAATACACAGATCTAAGGTCGTGGTACATCTTGGTCGATCCTGGATGGATAGAGTAACACGCGGTGTGTGCTTCCCCTAGAACCTGCTGCCGAAGTCCTGCAATATCTGGAACACACAACCTGCCCTCAAACCTTAGCACCCCCGTGGTCTTTGCCTCAAAAGGACCATTTCCCTCACGAAAGGCTGTATCACGGTACCGTGTCAAAACCGGATCCTCAAATTGTTGCTTCTTCACCTCCTCGACGATGGAAGACTCGGCAACCTCTCGAACTCGAACCCCACTGCTATCAGAATCTATCAAACGGACACCAAGGCTCGCTAACTGATGCAAATCACGAACCATGCCCCTCCTGCCACGCACATCAGATAGGCTACCCATCGACCTACGACTAAGGGCATCTGCCACAACATTGGCCTTCCCCGGGTGGTATAGGATATCGACATCATAATCCTTAAGCAACTCTAACCACCGTCTCTGTCGTAAGTTCAGCTCCCTCTGGCTGAAGATATACTGGAGGCTTTTGTGGTATGTATAAATATCCACATGAACCCCATACAAATAGTGCCTCCAGATCTTCAAGGCGTGAATCACCGCTGCCAACTCCAAATCATGGGTGGGGTAGTTCCTCTCATGCTTCTAAGTCGCTTCGATGCGTGCGCTATAACCTTGCCCCGCTGCATCAACACACATCCCAACCCGATGCACGACGATCACAATACACGCATAGTCGCTGGACCCTCGGAAGAGTAAGAACGGGGCGCCGCCGCCTCCTTCAAGAATCGAAACCCCGCCACACGCATCACCATCAAACTTAGCCGCTTTCCGAGTCACCTAGTCAATGGTGCGTAGATAGAAGCAAACTTCTACGAACCGCCGATAATAACTCGCAAGGCCCGTAAAATCGCGAACCTCTCGCCGAGTAAGAGGTCTAGGCCAACTCGATCGCTCGATCTTGGTCGTATCCACCAATACCATCGCCCCGACTATATGCTCAAGAAAAGCCACCAAGTCAACCGAACTCACATTTCAAAACTTGGCGTATAATCGCTGGTCTCGAGAACTCTCAAGATCGCCTCAAATGCTCGCATGCTCCTCGCCTCTGGCGAGAATAAACCAAGATATCATCAATAAACACTATCACAAACGTGTCCAAAATGGCTTGAACACTCGGTTCATCAAATCCATGAATACCGCCGAGCATGGTCAACCCGAAAGACATGACTCAACTCATAATGCCCGTGACGGTCCGAATGCGATCCAGGGACATCCGACTCTCTCGACTGCACTGATGATAGCCCGATCGCAGATCAATCTTGGAAAAACATCTCGCACTCGCAACCGATCGAACAAATCATCAATCCTGGAAGGGTATTCGTTTAATGGTCACCTTGTTCACCGTCAGAATCAACACATGCGCAGGCCCCATCCTTCTTCTTCACGAACAATACCGCGCTCCCGGGAGAAACACTAGGCCTGATGAAGCCGCTTCTCCAAAGAAATCTCTCACCGGTCCTTCAACTCTCTCAATTCGCGTGCCATTACGTATGGCGGAATGGAAATAGGCCGAGTGTCCGGCAAAGACATCGATACAAAACTCTATCTCCTCTCGTGAGGATACCCGGAGGTCGCCCGAAACACGTCTGGGAACTCTCGACCATCGAATCGATCAAAATCGGCACCGCAGCCTTCGTGATCAAACACTCGAATGAGATGGTAGATATACCCCTTCTGCACCATCTTCCTAGCCTTGAGGTAGGAAATAAACCTACCCCTCGGCGATACAATGTTCCCCTCCCACTCAATAACCGGCTCCCCAGGAAACTGGAACCGTACCACTCTCTCCCTGCAGTCTACATTGGCATAGCAAGACGCTAACCAATCCATGCCCATGATCACATCGAAATGAGTCATGTCCAACTCTATCAAGTCGGCTAGGTCCGACGATCGCATAAAGACACGGCAAGCCCTATATACCGCCGAGCTACCACCGAACCACCCATGGCGTAGCTACCTCGAAAGCGGTCCATGGACTCGTGCTCTATCCCTATCCTACTAGCAATAAGGGAGATATATAGATGCAGTAGAACCCGATCTATCAAGGCATACACATCACAACCGTGAACCGAAAGTACTGGGATTTACGCCAGCGACGCCTCCTGGTCCTGCCGGCTAGACAAGGCATAAATGCGGTTCGAGGATCGCTAGAATCGACCCGCACCACAACCTCTCGCCACGACTGGCTGATCCACGAGAACTACGCCCGGGCGAGTAATCAGAGTGATGAAGACTCCAGAATGCACCGTAGCCGACTCCTACCACTGGGCCACGCCTTGGCCTGACAGCTCGCATAATGACCCTGCTGTCCACAAGTGTAGCAAACTCCCGAAGTAGTACTACAACTCCCTGAATGGAATCTACCACATCGGACACACCGAAGCGGACCTCGATCGGTTAGCACTTGCTACCCGAAGTCCAAGTCCCGCCCCGACCGCCCCGAATACTCTGGTCACCGAAAATGATGTAGGAGTGCTCGAGCCGGCCGTGGTGCAAATCTAGACGTCACGAGGTCGCCCACCCCGAGAGCTACCAAAAGATTCGCCGTCTTTGTCACGACCCGCCCGGCCCGTGATCGCGCCAAGGGCACCCAAGTAGCCATACATCAGAGTAACCAGCGGAAAATATAAACCAAGACAGGAAACAATTTATAAAATAAGACACAGCTTATGTAAGAAAACGTCGCTTTCGGCATATATAAATAATCAAGTTTTGCGCTACATCCCAACCGCATAATACTCTGCACTTCTAAGGAAGTAACAACTATGGCGACAGGCCCGCCATACCCTCGATCGTACAAAACTATCTACAATACAGGAGATCATACCCAAAAGTAGAGCCTCCTAGAAGATGGAGCTCACGACACCAACGCAAAAGATCCTAAGGATGCGGATCTAGCACTGCCGCCTTTACTGCAGACGTAACGCACTTCCGGGCGAGGTCAAGATAACAGTACCAAGTATGTGAAACTATAAAGAATCAAATGAAATCAAAGTATTTAAAACCTTTTCACAAATACCATCGGTTCAATTGCACATAGTGCCACATCACAAACAACAACAGAATAGGAAAATCAGAATGTCTATTCTAGGCCGCGAATGATCGGGCAAGGCCAATCGCCCATAGTATCATTCTCGCGTGCCTAGTCCTCGACTTCCGCACCGCATAGTCACACGCACCGCATTGAGGTATTCCCGCATCGGGGCAGCAACCCCAGATCCGCCTAGGCTCCCGCACTCGCATAGCCTCAAAAGACCGCGTAGTCTCAGCGGACCGCATAGGAATCCCCGTGATCGCTAAACACCCGGAATGATCAATCCTGGAGCATACCGCTGCTCCTCATAGTCTCACAGACCGCATAGTCCGTATAGACCCCCATCAAGGGGGGCAAGCCCTCGGTATAACAGTCAAGGGGGTAGGTGATACAATAACAAGATAAACGGACTTACCTTAGCAACGTAAGCCAAAGCAAGAATGACCCTTACACAAAGATTTCAAGACAATAACCTGTAGCATCATAATAGTCTACTTATCACACAAATCTTACTACAATTAGAAATCAATACAAGGCTTTTATAAACAAACAAGTAAACAGCCTTTTTATCTTTCTTAAGTCATATACCTAACTTCCCATAAAGCTAGTATAACTCTTAAGCTTTTGTTTTAAAACCAAATATTTATCTTCTGTTAAAAATGATTCGATATTCTTTTGAAATGCTTTCGCTTCTTTGTTATTCAGCTTAAGCCGAGGCATTGCCTGAATTATTATTCAAAGCTTCGAGGCATTGCCGTAATTATTATTCGAGCTAAGCCGAGGCATTGCCATAAGTATTATTCAGCTTAAGTCAAAGACATTGCCGTAGTTATTATTCGATTAACACATGTACGCTCACCGTACTATATATTGTAAAATATCATGCTTTAGGAGGAATCACATACCTTCTCAAATAAAACCACCGCCAAGTCAATATGTCATACAGAGAGTCACCATAATAGTCACGCATCTATCAAAGACTACTCAAGGTCATTCTAAACAGAGGTTCACAATTCTATGGAAAGTTGGGCAGACCTCCCTACCCGTGAGCTATATAAGTTCATCGTGAAAACAAATTCTATGTGAGTACAGCTTTGATTATTCTTCTTTAAACCCTTCTACTGGGTAACAAATCAATTCTATTCGTGATATTCTTCTAAGTATTTAATACTTATTCTAATACTACTACAGTAAGTATTCTCTAATTCAAAAGAGGGTTAGGATTAGTTACCTCGGTAAGCCCAATAATATCCTAGATAAAGTCGCGCCTGAGCAAGGTTTAGCTCCTAAGTTGTACGCTCCCAGAGTCTAAGAAACCTTAGAAGTTCTTTACAACTTCTACAAAGGACTAAGGGATTTGGGCTAGGTATTTTGGGCATTATAACAATACTAGAAGACAACTTTTCTACCAAGGGAGGGGGTAGATTTGCCAGGCTAGGGGTAGGCCTCGCCAAACTCACTCAAGGGGGGGGGGAGGTGTTGGACGAAAGGCTAAGGGAGAGGAGAGGATTTTTAGACTTGGAAGATAACTTTGTGGATGAAGAACTCTTCATCTATAAGGGGGTATTTATAGGTCAAGAAGTGGCCAACCAATGGCCAAGATTAAGACAAGTGCAAGGCAAGTGTAGGGTGAATATTTACTCCACACAAATATCCTACCAACTCCTTGACTTGTGCACAAGGCACAAAAAACGTGCACCTCCTCTCCAATTTCGTCTAATGGACGATTCAAGTCCATCAATGGGAGGGTGCCAAGTGTCGCCCTCCCGTTGGTCCAAAATGTTACGTCTCTCGGAAAAATCCGCAAAAATTAGTAATGGCATAGCCGGAATTTTCCCTACGAAAGCTGTGGAAACGTTTCGGAAAAACGATTCTTTTAGTGAGTTGTGTACAAAAAAACGCCCAAGGCTAACTTTAAGGCCAACGTTTTGACGTATTCCCCACGCATATACTGAAATACGGTATAACATTCTCCCTCCTAGAAACATTCGTCCCGAATGTTCCTTCTCAAGTCGATCAAGAATCTTAAACAGTTTGTAAGTGCCACACATGACCACAAAATAACACTTAGGCATAAATGAAAATGGAAATTTACAAGTAGGAAAGTGAATTACATGGAGGGGTGGGGAATAGGAGAGGATACTTCGCCTCATGTCCTCCTCGGCTTCCACGTCATCTCCTCCTCGAGCCTGCTCCGCCACAAGACTTTGACGGAAGACACGTGCTTCGTCCGCAGACGCCTAACTCGACGATCGACTATCGCTATGGGAATCTCTCATACGATAACCCCTGGTCACACCGACATCGTCAATCGGGTGTACTTAGATGGATCCCCGATACATCTCTCAAAGATAGATATGTGAAAACCGGATGCATCGCCTCCGGATCGGACGGCAGATCCAACTCATAGCAACCTTGCCTACCTCGCGGACAACTAAACGCCCAATGTTCCTGTGGCCGAAGTTTCCTTCTTCCCAAATCTCATCACACCCTTCATGGGTGACACCTTTAGGAAAACCCAATCATGAACCTCGAACTCAAGATGCCGACGACGATGATCCGTGATACGACTTGGCCGACTCGAAATGTCGATAGCCGCCTCGGATAAGCTTCACCTTATCCACCGCTCGCTGCACCAAATCCGGTCCCACTAGCCGCACTCGCCCACATCGAACCAACCTATAGGCGATCTGCACTTCCTCCCATACAAGGCCTCATAAGGCGCCATCCGAATCTGGAGTGGTAGCTATTATTATATGCGAACTCAACTAGAGGCAAATGATCCTCCCAACTACCACTGGTCAATAACACAGCTCGCAGATATCCTCAAGAGTCCGATAGTGCGCCGCTCGTCCGTCTGTCTCAGGATGAAATGCAGACTGTGCTCACCAAGGCCCCTAAACCCCTCGAAGGACCTCCGGTTAGCCGTAAACCGGGCCTCTCATGCGATATGATCAAGTAGGGACTCCATGCGATCGACGATCTCTGATGTAAAGTCCGCATAATCCTCACCAAAAGTCGCCCTGACGGAAGAAAGTGGGCTGATTTCACACCGTCGACGATAACCCATATAGAATCATGTCTCTCCGAGTGCGAGGTAATCCCGTGATGAAGTCCATGTTGATTACCTCCCACTTCCGTGTCGGGATCTCAATCGTCAGAACAAACCACCGGGCCTCGGTGCTCTACCTTCACTGCCGACAACACGCACCGAGCTACGAACTCGCAACGCCCCTCTTCAAGCCATCCCACCAATACACGATCTAAGGTCGTGGTACATCTTGGTCGACCGATGGATAGAGTAACGCTGCTACTGTGCTTCCCAAGAACTCCGCCAAGTCCTCAAACATCCGAACACATACCGCCTCAAACCTTAGCACCCCATCAGTGCTACCTCAAAAGGACCTTGCCTCACGTAAGAGTCAGATCACGATATCGAATCAAAGCCGATCCTCGAATCGTTGCTCTTCACCTCCTCGACGATGGAAGACTCGCAACCTCACGAACTCTAACCCCATCGCTATCGTAATCAATCAAACGGACACCAAGGCTCGCTAACCGATGCAAATCACGAACCATGTCCTCCTCTCTAGTTGCACATCCGATAGGCTCCCATCGACCTACGACTAAGAGCATCCGCCACAACATTGGCCTTCCCGTGGTACAGATATCAACATCGTAATCCTTAAGCAACTCTAACCACCGCCTCGCCGTAAGTTCACTCCTCCGTGAAGATATACCGAGGCTCTTGTGGTGCAGATAAATATCCACGTGAACCCCATACAAATAGTGCCTCCGGATCTTCAAAGCGTGAATCACTACCGCCAACTCCAAATCATGGGTGGGTAGTTCCTCTCGTGTTTCTTCACCGTCGGATGCATATGCTATAACCCCGCCATGCTGCATCAACACACATCCCAACCCGATGCCCGACGATCACAATACACGACATAACCATCCGACCTCCGAAGAGTAAGAACGGGCGGTCGCCTTCTTTCAAAGAATCGAAACCCCGCCACAAGCATCACCATCAAACTTGGCCGCTTTCCGAGTCACCTAGTCAATGGTGCGTAGATAAGCAAACTTCTACGAACCGCCGATAATATCCTCGCAAGGCCCGAAATCGCGAACCTCTGCGGAGTAAGAGGTTCAGGCCAAGTCTCGATCGCTTCGATCTTGCCGTATCCACTAATGCCATCACCGACAATATGCCCAAGAAACGCCATCAAGTCAACCAAAACTCACATTTGGAAAACTTGGCGCATAATCACGTCTCGAGAATCACAAGACAATTTCAAATGCTCCGCATGCTCCCGCTCGAGCGAATAAACCAAGATATCATCAATGAACACTATCACAAACGTGTCCAAAAATGGTTTGAACACTCGGTTCATCAAATCCATGAATACCACGAGCATTGGTCAACCCAAAGACATGACCACTGAACTCATAATGCCCGCACGTCCCGAATGCACCCTAGGACATCCACCTCTCTCGACTCGCACTGATGATAGCCCGATCGCAGATCAATCTTGAGAAACATCTCGCACTCGCAATCGGGTCGAACAAATCATCAATCCCGGGAAGGGGTATTCGTTTAATGGTCACCTTGTTCACCGCTCAATCAACACACATGCGCAGCGTCCCGTCCTTCTTCGTCACGAACAATACCGGCGCTCCCCAGGGAGAAACACTAGGCCTGATGAAGCCCTTCTCCAGCAAATCTCTAAGATGATCATTCAACTCTCTCAACTCGGTAGGTGCCATTCAGATGGGCGAATGGAAATAAGCCGAGTGTCCGCAATATGTCAATACAAAACTCAATCTCCTCTCGGGAGGATACCCGGAGGTCATCCGAAACACGCCCGGGAACTCACGACTATCGAATCGATCAAAATCTGGTACCGCAGCCTTCAGATCAAACACCCGAACGAGATGGTAGATATACCCTTCTCGCACCATCTTCCTAGCCTCGAGGTAGGAAATAAACCTACCCCTCGGCGATACCGTGCTCCTCCCACTCAACAACCGGCCTCAGAAACTGAACCGCATTACTTTCTCTCTGCAGTCTACATTGGCGTAGCAAGAAGCTAGCCAATCCATCCCCATAATCACGCCGGTCAATCATCTCCAACTCTATCAAGTCGCCAGGTCCGACGATCAGAATGGTCACAGACAAGCTCTATATACCCGCCGAGCTACCACCGAATCACCCATGGTGTAGCTACCTCGAAAGTGGTCTATGGACACGTGCTCTATCCCTATCCTACTAGCAACAAGGGAGATATATGGGACCAGTAGAACCCGATCTATCAACGCATACACATCAAACCAGAACCGATAAAGTACTGCGGCGACCTCGGTGAGGCCTCACGATCTGTCCGCTGGACAAAGCATAAATGCGGTCGAGGACCGCTAGAATCGGGACCCGCCACGACCTCCGCCGACCCGCTGGTCCATGAGTACCTTGCCTCCGGGCGAGTAATCGCTTCGGGGATGAAGCGGCAATGCACTCAGATCGGGCCCTACTACACGCCGCTCGGTCGGACAAACTCGCGAAATGACCTGCGGCCACAAGTATAGCAGCTCCCGAGTACCCTGAATGGTATCTACCACAACGGCACACCGAGCACTCGAGCGGTTAGCACCTCGCTACCCTCGAAATCTGAAGTCCCGGGCCCCGACACGCCCGATCGCTCTGGGCCGAAAATGAGGTAGGAGCGCTCTACGCTGGCCGTGGTGCACCGACTTCGATGCCGCCACCCCGAGGACCACCAAAAGAACCGGCCGTCTTGGCGCCTTCTTCTGCTGATATCGCTCTACCCGGCGTCTCTACGCCTCGCATCCTAGTGCATGAGCTGCATACGGTTATGTCCATGCTCGCTGAAGGGACACACCGCACAAGACTCGGCCATGTAATCATCTAGCCCAGCTGACATAGCGATGCACCCGGTCCTCCATCTCTCGCTACTCGCAGGGACATATCGAGCCAAAGAATCAACTCGACATTGTACTCCCTCACCGAAAGCGTCCTCCTGCCTCAAAGAACAAGAATCTATCACCGTGCCTCCTCATCCGCGAGGCAAGAAGTGTGAGAAAAGCCTCAAAACTCATCCCATATCACGGAGGTGCATGCTCTCCCGAAAGCTCCCATGAATCAAACCAATCGATCATGGTATCACGCACGGACGTGAACCGAATGTCACACTCGCCTCAAGCCACGATCACCCGCGATAATCCTCTGCGGTGACGGATGAACTCGCGGATCATCCTCCCGCCGACCAGTAAAACTCGCGGCTACAACTCAAGAAATCTCGTAGCCTCAAACTATTCGCCTCGTGCACTACGGTGCGATCGAGCCGAGCTGAACTGAACCGCCGTGATCCTTCTCTCGTGTCGGGCCACAACTTTAGCCAATAGTGGGCCATCTCCTTGTACTCCTAACCTCCGCCCCAGCCGTGGGACGAGGTGTGGGTACCGTGGTCTCGCTGGGCCGGGCGGCCATAGAACTCGCCGTCTCGTATAGACTGGCACGAGCCTCGTGACTGGGTGTCTCGCTAGCGCCTCCTGGCCGCCTTGCCTTCTGGGCCCGGTTGCCTTACGTGGAGGCATAATCAGCATAGAAAGGAATACGTTAGAGGGTCCAACCTATAACACGCCTCTAAAGCACGATCTCAGAATGAGAAGAATGGAAACCAATCCTAAATATCCTATAGCCTCCTGATTATTGGTGTGGTGCACAACACACCGATAATCAAGACTCTACTAGATACGGTCTGTAGACACTTTCCGAGGATTAACTGCTCTGATACCACTTTTGTCACGACCCGTTCCGGGGCCCGTGACTGGTGCCTTACCGGGGCACCCAAGTAGCCATACATCAGAGTAACCAGCGGAAAATATAAACCAAGACAGGAAACAGTTTATAAAATAAGACACAGCTTATGTAAGAAAACGTCGCCTTTCGGCATATATAAATAATCAAGTTTTGCAGTTACATCCCAACTGTACAATAGTACTACAGACCTCTAAGGAAGTAAACAACTATGGCGGACAGGCCCCGCCATACCCTCGATCAGATAAAACTATCTACAATACAGGGAGATCATACCCAAAAGTAGAGCCTCCGGAGAAGATGGAGCTCCTGACACCAACGCAAAAGATCCTAAGGATGCGGATCTAGCACCTGCTTGCCTTTACCTGCGGCATGAACGCACTCGGGCGAGGTCAAGATAACAGTACCAAGTATGTGAAACTATAAAGAATCAAATGAAATCAAAGTATTTAAAACCTTTTCACAAATACCATCGGTCAATTGCACATAGTGCCACATCACAAACAACAACAATAATAGGAAAAGCAGAATGTGTCTATTCTAGGCCGCGAATGATCGGGCAAGGCCAATCGCCCATAGTATCATTCTCGTGCCTAGTCCCGACTTCCGCACCCGCATAGGTCACACTGCACCGCATGAGGTATTCCCGCATCGGGGCAGCCAACCCCAGATCCGCCACGCTCCCGCAGCCCGCATAGCCTCAAAAGACCGCGTAGTCTCAACAGACCGCATAGGAATCCCCGCGATCGCTAAACACCCGAATGATCAATCTCGAGCATACCGCTGCCCGCATAGTCTCACAGACCGCATAGCCGTATAGACCCACATCGAGGGCAAGCCCTGATAACATCGAGGGTAGGTGATACAATAACAAGACAACGGACTTACCTGTTAGCAACGTAAGCACGGCAAGAATGACCCCCTTACACAAAGATTTCAAGACAATAACCTGTAGCATCATAATAGTCTACTTATCACACAAATCTTACTACAATTAACAAATCAATACAAGACTTTTATAAACAAACAAGTAAACAGTTCCTTTTATCTTTCTTAAGTTGTTATACCTAACTTCCCATAAAGCTAGTATAACTCTTTAAGCTTTTTGTTTAAAAACCAAATATTTCTCTTCTGTTAAAAAATGATTCAGATTCTTTTGAAATGCTTTCATTCTTTGTTATTCAAAGCTTAAGTGGCATTGCCGTAATTATTATTCGTGCTTAAGCGTGAGGCATCGCTGAATTATTATTCGAGCTTAAGCCAGGCATTGCCATAAGTATTATTCAGCTTAAGTCAAAGACATTGCCGTAGTTATTATTCGATTAACACATGTACGTCACCGTACTATATATTGTAAAATATCATGCTTTAGGAGGAATCACATACCTTCTCAAATAAAACCACCGCCAAGTCAATATGTCGCAGAGAGTCACCATAATAGTCACAGCATCTATCAAAGACTACTCAAGGTCATTCTAAACAGAGGGTTCACAATTCTATGGAAAGTTGGGCAGACCTCCTACCCGTGAGCTATATAAGTTCATCAGTGAAAACAAATTCTATGTGAGTACGCTTTGATTATTCTTCTTTAAACCCTTCTACTGGGTAATAACAATTCTATTCTCGTGATATTCTTCTAAGTATTTAATACTTATTCTAATACTACTACAAGAAGTATTCTCTAATTCAAAAGAGGGTTAGGATTAGTTACCTCGGTAAGCCCAATAATATCCTAGATAAAGTCGCTGAGCAAGGTTTAGCTCCTAAGTTGTACGCTCCCAGAGCTCAAGAAACCTTAGAAGTTCTTTACAACTTCTACAAAGGACTAAGGGATTTGGGCTAGGTATTTTGGGCATTATAACAATACTAGAAGACAATTTTTCTACCAAGGGAGGGGGTAGATTTCGGCTAGGCTAGGGGGTAGCCCTCGCCAAACTCACTCGGGGGAGGTGTTGACGAAAGGCTAAGGAGAGGAGAGGATTTTAGACTTGGAAGATAACTTTGTGGATGAAGAACTCTTCATCTATAAGGGGGTATTTATAGGTCAAGAAGTGGCCAACCAATGGCCAAGATTAAGACAAGTGCAAGGCAAGTGTAGGTGAAGATTTACTCCACACAAATATCCTACCAACTCCTCGACTTGTGCACAAGGCACAAAAACGTGCACCTCCTCTCCAATTTCGTCCAATGGACGATCTGTCCATCAATGGGAGGGTGCCAAGTGTCGCCTCCCGTTGGTCCAAAATGTTACGCCTCTCGAAAAATCCGCAAAATTAGTAATGGCATAGCCGGAATTTTCCCTACGAAAGTCGTGGAAACGTTTCGGAAACGATTCTTTTAGTGAGTTGTGTACAAAAAAAGCGCCCAAGGCTAACTTTAAGGCCAACGTTTTGTGCGTATTCCCTCACGCATATACCTGAAATACGGTATACTTTGGCCTTCTTCTGCTGCTGATATCTGTCGACCCGACGGTCTCTACGCTCCTCGCATCCAAGTGCATGAGCCTGCATACGGGTAATGTCCATGCCTGGCTGAAGAGCCACACCCGCACAAGACTCGGCCATATAATCATCTAGCCCGGTGACGTAGCGGTGTACCCTGTCCTCCATATCTGCTACCAACGCAGGGACATATCGAGCCAACGAATCGAACTCAACGTTGTACTCCCTAATCGCGGCGCCTCTCTGCCTCAAAGAACAAAAATTGCCGACCCGCGTCTCCTCATCTGCGGAGGCAAGAAGTGGGTGAGAAAAGCCTCCGAGAACTCGTCCCAAGTAGCTGGGGACGTGTGCTCTCCCCGCGATAACTCTCATGAATCAAACCAATCGACTGCGGTATCACGCAGCCTATGTGAACCGAAGATCACGGACTCGGTCTCCGAAGCCTTGATCACTCGCATGATCCTCTCAGAATCGACGGATGAACTCGCGGATCATCCTCGTGCCTCTACCGTAGAACTCGGGCGGCTACAACTCGAAAATCCCGTAGCCTCAAATCGTCCGATCTCGTGAACCATGTACCATCGAACTGAATCTGCCGTCCACTTATCTTCATGTTCGCCACGATCACGGCGAATCGGGCCATCTCTCTGTAACCCATCTCATCTGCTCCAGCCGTGGACCGAGGTGTAGGTACCGTGGTCTCATCGCCCATTGCCGCGCCCTAAACTCGCTGGGACGGCGGCGTCGTGGAACTCGCCGTCTCGTATAGATCGGGCTCGAGCCCTCGTGACTCTCTGTCCCACTAGCAGCCTCCTCGCTTGCCCTTCGCCGGGTTGCCTTACGTGGAGGCATAACTGTTAAAGAAAGGAAATACGTTAGAGGGGTCCAACTTATAACACAGCTCTAAGGCACGATCTCAGAGTGAGAAGAATGGAAACCAATCCTAAATATCCTATAGCCTCCTGATTATTGGTGTGGTGCACAACACATGGATAATCAAGACTCTACTAGATACGGTCTATGGACACTTTCCGAGGATTAACTGCTCTGATACCACTTTTGTCACGACCCGTTCCGGGGCCCGTGACTGGTGCCTTACCCGGGCACCCAAGTAGTCATACATCAGAGTAATCAGCGGAATATAAAAACAAGACAGGAATCAATATGAAAAGAAAACAGTTTATCTGAGAAAACGTCGCCTTTCGGCATATATATATATCAAAGTTTGCGCTACATCCCAACCGCATAACAGACTACGCACTTGGAAGTAGACAACTATGGCGACAGTGGCCCCGCCATACCCTGAATGTACATATATCTACAACAGGAGAACCATACCAAAAGTCGAGCCTCCTAGAAGATGGAGCTCCCGACACCAAAGTAGATCCTAAGGATGTGGATCTAGCACTCGCTTCCTTACTGCGGCATGAACGCAGCCAAGGAGGTCAGTACAACAGGTACTAAGTATGTGAAACTGTAAAGTACTGAAATGAAATCAAGTATCTAAAACCATTTGTAAATACAATCAGTTAAACTGCACATAGTGCCACAACATAAACAAGAGCAAAATAGATATAATGTAACTGGTCTTTTCTAGGCCGCTAATGATCGAAGCAAGGCCAATCGCCCATAGTATCATTATGCGTGCCTAATCTCGACTTCCGCACTCGCATAGGTCACACATAGACCCGCATAGGCCGTATAGACCCGCATCGGGGTAGCTAGCCCCGGTACCCTCCTGGACTCCCGCAGTCCGCATAGTCACATAGACCGCATAGTCACATAGACCGCATAAGGCACTCCTCGCATCGGGATAATACACCCGGAATGATCAATCCTGGAACTCCCGCAGCTCCGCATAGTCCGTATAGACCCGCATCAAGGGTGGCAAGCCCTCGGTATAACAAGTCAAGGGGGTATGTGATATAATAACAGTACAACGGTCTTAACGTTTAACAACGTAAGCATAACAAGAATAACCCCCTTACACAACAACACAAGACACTATCACACGTAGCATCATAACATGGTTACTTATCAAAGCATCTTACTATACTTTTCAGAAATCAATACAAGACTTTCATAAACAAATAAGTAAACCGTTCCTTTTATCATTCTTAAGTCGTTATACCTAACTCCCCATAAAGCTGGTATAACTCTTAAGCTTTTAAAACCAAGTATTACTCTTCTTTCAAAAACGATTCTTAATTCTTTTGAAATACTTCAAGATTCTTTTTATTAGACTCAAGTAAAACCATGTTCGCTAACACACGACGCCTCACCGTACTATATATATACTTTAAAATATCATGCTCAAGGGTATAGGAAGAATCACATACCTTCTCGGCGAAATCTACCTGCCAAGTCGAATATGTCGCGCGCAGAGAATCAACCTATAATAGTCAGATACGTCTATCAATGTCTAGACTATACTGTATAAAGTTCTAAGCAGAGGGTTCCCTATCCTACGGAAAATTGGGCAGCACTTCCCTACCCGTCAAGCTACCCAAGTCTACTGTAAATACAGTCCTATGTAAGTACAGTTTAATCTTCTTTATTATTCTCCTGATGTGGTTTCAGTTCAATTCTCTTCTGTTATACCCTTCTACTGTGATTACAGTTCAATTCTATTCTTTAATATCCTTCTATATCTTATACTCAAGTCTTAACTATTCTTATATGTAATATCCAATTACAATAGAAGGACAAGAGTATTTACCTCGATAAGCCCAAACTTATCCAAGTTAAATGTCGATCCTAAGGAAGGTTTAGCTCCTAATTTGCACGCTCCGATAGCTCCAAGAAGCCCTTAGAAGTTCTACACAACTTCTACTTAAATACTATAAGGGATTTGGGCTAGGGTATTTAGGAATAGTAACTATACTTGGAAGACAACTTTCTACCAAGGGGTTTCGCCAGAGCTACTAGGCTAGAGGGGGAAGATGTTTCGGCCAAGGGCCTTCACAAGGGGGAGGGGGAGTGTTGGACGAAACACTACAAGAGAGGGGGAAGGATTTTCAAGACTTGGAAGACAATTTGTGGATGAAGAAAACCTTCAAGTTAGGGGGGTATTTATAGGCCAACCAATGGCCAAGATGAAGCCAAGTGGTAGGCAAGTGTAGGGTGGAGATTTGGGCAAGTGTACCTTATCCATCTACCACAAAAAATATCACAAAATATCCTACCTACTCCAAGGCTTGAAATCGTGCAAATAGACGCCTCAAATCCACCAACTTGAGGGTGACAAGTGTCGCCCTCTCGTTGGTCCAAAATGTTTCATCTCTCGGAAAAATCCGCAAAAATAATAAATGACATAGCCGTAATTTTCCCTACGCAAGTTTTGTAAAACGTTTCGTCGGAAAACGATTCTTTTTGATAGGTGTGCACAATATTTTCCGTCCAATGCCTAACTTTAAGGCTAAACTTTTGTACGTACGCCCTCACGTACATACTCTGGAAATACGGGGTATAACAAAGATAGCCGGCCCGCCAACCGAGAGTCGCGGCAACGAAATAAAACATAATACTTGCACTCAAAGGCTATCACCAGCACACATAGGCAATTCTCAATTAATCAAGCCAAAGTACTTATCAAGGCACACATGGAATAATTCTCAATTAACAAGCCAAAGTACTTATCAAGGCACAAATAGAATAATTCTCATTTAACAAGCCAAAGTACTTATCAAGGCAAAAATAGAATAATTCTCATTTAACAAGCCAAAGTACTTATCAAGGCACAAATGGAATAATTCTCAATTAACAAGCCAAAGTACTTATCAAGGCACAAATAGAATAATTCTCATTTAACAAGCCAAAGTACTACGTACGTACATTCTCTTCAAAAGACTCTTTTTTTATGTAAAATCCCAAGATACTAACACCCGTAGTATCAAGGTGTGTCTATTTTTCAAAGTAAGTTACTACACTTTTAGAAAACTCATTTCAAAGCTTGAAATCAAGTAACTTCAAATTTTCACAATCTAGGCAACTTATGCCCAATAATCAAAATAGACAACTTTCTTAACCTTCCATAAAGTCGTTATAACCAACTTCCCATAAAGCCGTTATAACCCTTTATGGTTTTAGACATATTCATTCCTTTTTATAACTAAGAGACTTATACTTAAAACCAAGTATCACATACTTATAAATCAAGTTCTTAACTTTCCAAAATACTTCAAGTCTCTTAATATTTAGAAAACAAGTTTCTTCTACTTTTAAACCTCAAGTAACTCACACCTTTTAAACAAGTTACTTCTCTTAAATCATGTCATTTCTCCTCTTTTAAAACAGTTAAGTAAATCACTCCTTTGACTCCCCTAAAGTCATTATAATGACCTTTAGGTTTTGGAACTAAGGCACTAGCCAAAAGGTTTGAAAACCACTTCCTTTTCAAGACTCTATGTACATTAAGTAAAATACTTTCACTTTTAAGAATCCAAACTTCACTAAGGAAATGGATTATACAACTTACAATTTAAATGTCACGACCCGTTCCGGGGCCCGTGACTGGTGCCTTACCCGGGCACCCAAGTAGTCATACATCAGAGAAATCAGCGGAAAATAAAACAACCAAAATATGAAACAGTATAAATAAGACACGCTGGGAAAAAGTTGTCTTTCGCATATATGTATATAAGTACCCCAAAATGATCGATACATCCCAACCTTACAACAGTCTACGCACTTCTAAGAGTTTAAAACAACAATGGCGGACAGGCCCCGCCATACCCTGAATACAAATATCTACAACGACAGGACCATACCAAAATGCTAAGCTTCCGAGAAACTGAGCTTTCCCAACGTCAAACGGTGATCCTAAGAACGGGGATCAACAGAGGAGTACCTTTACTGCGGATGAACGCAGCCCCCAAGGAGGTCAAGACAACAGTACCAAGTATGTGAAATCAAAATATCAGAATGAAATCATAGTAGTCTATATAAAGAAGGAGACATGTATGATAACCAAAACTACAGTTCACAATAAATAAACAGTCATGTCAAGTCAGGGACTCACGCCCTCAAAGTCATCATAAAACCGTACGGGGTAAGTACGAGGGCATAGCCGACTACTAAAAACCCCCAGTACAACAAGGTCGTAAACTGTATCATGAGATCTGTCTAGACCGTCACATGATCAAAGCTGGCCACTCGCCCGCAGTATCTAATGTGCGCGTCTAGCCCTGGAACTTTCCGTAGCTCCGCATGGGCCACTCCAATGGCCCGCATGAGGTATTCCCCGCATCGAGGGTAGCTACTCCCCGACAGCGTCCTGGACTCGCCGTCCGCATGGCCACAAAGACCGCATGACCACAAGGGCCGCATACTAACCTGGAACTCCCGTAGCTCCGCATAGGCCATACAGACCTGCATAAGGTATTCTCGAATCATAGGTCACTAGACCCGCCTGAGTCTACCCCGCATCGGAGGGCAGCTTAACCCCCGGAATCATGAGTGATATAATATCAACATGACAGTTTTATCGTTTAAACAATCTAAGCATAATAAGGGAAAACCCCTCTACACAAACATCACAAGATACTAACTCACGTAGCATCCTAACATGTTTACTTATCAAGTCAACAAGAAAGTATTACAAGACTATCACAAATCAATACAATCAAGTTATTCACACAAGGTACTTTCTACATTATGCTAACAAGTTCGGGTTTTTAGCCCCAAAGTACTTTATGTATTACTCTTTTAAAAGATCCGTTTCTTTCACAAAAGTCACACAATACCCGTAGTATAAAAATAAAGTGATTATCTTTTGAAGTAAATCAAAACATTTCTCTTTGTAAAATCAAGTAACAACATTCTTTTCCCAACGCTTAAGTTTGCCTAATTTCAATTACTCAAGTTTCTCATTTTCGAAAGGTTTCGTAGTTCATAGCTTTAATCCTTTAAAACAATTTGAGAAACATATACCCTAAGTGTGAGTAGGTTATTATTATTCGTAACAATCTTATTACAAAGACCATGATCTAGTAAATGTAATATCATTTTGTCTCATCTTAGCTCCTATGCAGATGGAAGTTTCTACTGGTTTTAATAATACTTT
Source organism: Przewalskia tangutica (assembly GCA_029844215.1). NCBI lineage: Eukaryota > Viridiplantae > Streptophyta > Magnoliopsida > Solanales > Solanaceae > Przewalskia > Przewalskia tangutica. The sequence continues at coordinate 21,542,373 of CM056733.1, forward strand.
ATTAGTCACAATATTTCCCTTATTAGCGCTGCTGTGGTTTGTTCGACATTTATTCTGATCAGAAACATCATTCCTTTTGAAAACCAAAAATACTATTTACTCAAGAATGAGGTTTCACACTTTTTAACAAAATTAATATTAGTATAATAAGTCAAGTCTCTTATTTCCTTAAATCAATAAATCTTTCATTTTATCACTCTTGCCGTTATACCTAACTTCCCATAAAGCTAGTATAACTCTTATGCTTTTAAATCCAAGTGTTACTCTTCTTTCAAAAAAGGTTTCTTAATTCTTTTTAACTTCTTCAGATTATTTTTATTCAGTCTTAATTCAGAAGAAATTTCCTTAATTTTTATTGATGGTTTAGTCCGAAGTCATTGCCGTAATTATTATTCATGCTTAAGTCCAAGACATTGCCGTAATTATTATTCGCTTAACACACGACGCTCACCGTACTATATACATATTCTTTAAAATATCATGCTCAAGAGGATAGGAAGAATCACATACCTTCTCGAAATCCACCGCCAAGTGAATATGTCGCGCGCAGAATCGACCTATAATACCAAATACGCCTATCAACGCCTGCATCAGACCGCATAAAGCTCTAAGCGGAGGGTTCGTTATTCTATGGACATTTGGGCAGCACTTCCCTACCCTGAGCTACTCAAGTTCATCAGGAAAACAATATATGTAAGTACGCTCTATTATTCTTCTTTAAACCCTTCTTCGTGATAACAGCTCAATTCTATTCTTTAATATCCTTCTAAGTATTTATACTTATTCCTATACTTCTACAAAGATGTATATTCTAATTACAAAAGGAGGATAAGGTTATTTACCCTGTAAGCCCAATAATATCCTATATAAAAGTCGCACTGAGCAAGGTTTAGCTCCTAAGTTGTGCGCCCAGAGTCTAAGAAAACTTTAGAAGTTCTTCACAACTTCTACTAAGGACTAAGGGATTTGGGCTAGTGGTATTTTGGGCATTATAACAATACTAAGGCAACTTTTTAACCAAGGAGGGGGTAGGTTTCGCTAGGCTAGGGGTTGCTCTCGCCAGAGCTTCAAAGGGGAGGGTGTGTTTGGACGAAACAACAAGAGGGAGAGGGAGGATTTGAGACTTAGAAAGATTGCTCAATTTAGGATGAAATAACTCTTCAACAAGGGGTATTTATAGGTCAAGACATGGCCAACCAATGGCCAAGATGGTGCCAAGTGCAAGGCAAGTGTAAGGTCAAGATTAGGCAAGTGTCCTCGCCAACTTGCACACAAAATATCCTACCAACTACAAGACAAAGATGGCCATCCATTCGCCCTATTGCGACAAGTCCACCAATAAGAGGTGACAAGTGTCGCCTCTCGTTGGTCCAAAGTGTTTCGCCTCTCGAAAAATCCGCAAAAATTAGAAATGACATAGCCTAATTTATCCTACGCGAGTTTAGTAAAACGCTTCGCCGAAAAACGACTCTAAACGTGTTGTGCACAAAGTGAAATCGCCCAAGCCAACTAGGGGTGACACGTGTCGCCTCCTACACGCCCAAAATATTTCATCTTCCAAAATATCCACAATGGCCAAAATCTCAAAACAAAGTGGGCTACAAAATCAGAATTTTCTCCCGTGGGCCCCACGTGACCATTTCCGAAAATAAAATTCCATAATTCTCTAATATTCCAAGAAGTCCGAATACCAAATCTGGGAATCCAATTCCCATTAACGAACCTTTTTCCTTCACAAAAAATCGGAAACTTTTCCGTGGAAAAATCACCTCTTTCTTCCTTTCCAATTTCAATGTCGTATTCTCGTACGTACGTCCTCGCATACATACCCTGGAACTACGGGGTATAACATTCTCCCCTCCTTAGAAACATTCGTCCCGAATGTTCCTTCTAAGTCTCAAAACGAACAGGCGCCAGTATAGTCCTTACTGCTATACTTACGGAAACATCCATGCCACACCTGGCCACAACACAACAAGCGCACATACTTATCTCCAAGTCCACGAGGAATCACCTCTATCACGAAAGCTCCTACTAGAGGTCTAAAAAGATACTCCCTTCGCACCTACTCTTTACAAACGAAATGATCACACCTATGCCTGTAATACATGCTCGCTTCTTCCCATACCACTTTTGTCACTTTGCCTTACTCGTCGTACCCTTCTCGTACACTCGAACTCTTCCTTATCACTTACCATGTTTCTGGTACTGCTTCCCACTGACTCTAAGCTGCCAATGACCTCTTCTGGATAAGCTCCACCCTATCCACGCCCTGCTGAACAAGTACGAACCAACTATCTGCACCTTGCTTACATCGAATCAGTCGATCGGAAATCTTACACTAGTGCTTATAAAAAGGCTCCAAATGGCGACACCCGAATACTGAAATGGTAGCTATATAATACATACTCAACAAGGGGCGAAGAGTCCTTACAGCTACTCCCGAAACCCAAACACTGGCCCGAGGGTGAATGCGACACTGAGATTCACCTAAGTTCCTAACCTTGTCTGGTAACTCTTCCAGAAAAGAAACAGCCGCAACTCGACTCCTCGTCACCATAAGGTGAAGGTAGGCACCTGCAGCCTTACAACCTTCTTGAAATAATCATCTCGCAACTTACTACCGAGTACACGGTTTGACTAAAAGATAAGACGTTGACCCCATCGCCCGACTCATCGGTCGAACACATCCACGAACTCGCATAATGGTTAACTAAACTCGGGCCTAACACCTTCGTGACCCTAACACAAAGCGGGACCACCACAACTGACCCCATCACCAAACAGTATGGGTCGACCCGCAACACGGCCTCAACCCGACCCGCAACGCCGCAAAACACTAGCTCCCAATCCGAACAATCTCACTAATCACGCTATTTAAAACCTAGCGGCCTTCTAAGCTCAACCATCCTCTTTCGTTTCACAACACTCGTGATTCATCCCATAAAACAAAATCTCACGATACTATGCACTTCGATAAGGGTCAAACACGAAATAATTCTTTTACCAAAGATGGCCTCGCTCTAAGGTCTTCTACGTAATATTCTAAGGCTCCCACTCTTTCTCGCCCCCAATCTTACCCTGCTAATTAATCAACAATTCTAATCACACTAACACCATGCTAACCGAAAATAATACTTTAAGATATTCGTGATCTTACTATACATATAAATCTCTAAAGGGTTAAGGATATACCAGATCTACGCCAGACTTCCCTAGGTCGCCTAGTCAATCCCGCCGGGCGATACCGTGAAGGTGATGAACTATCCATCGACCACGGCGTCGAGTCCCTACATCCCCGCCAACTCGTTGGACAATTTCTCGCAAATGCCCGCTGGCCGCGAACAAAACAAGCCGCCGCCAAGCACGACACTCCCACGATGACATCGACCACAACGCCACACCGGTGGGGTGGCCTCCTCGCTAACACCCTCCTCTCCGAACCATCGTGATCCACAATCGACCGTAGGTGAGTCTTCCTACTTGCATCCTTCCTCATAGAACATTCTCGCCATACGGCCTCGACGGCCGCAACTAAAACAAGCACCGCAAAAAAGACGGCATTTCCCGGGATGACGCCTGCCACACTGCGAACACTGAGGAAAATCAACCTCGCGAGGGACACTCAGACCGGCGGAGGCGCATGTCTAATTCTGCCACGAGGCGGTTCGCCGAGAGTTACCAAATGATCCCGCCAAACGGGCCCTCTTCACGATCTTGTTTAACTGCCGATCTCTACCTCTCTCACCACGCACATAGTCCTGAACGCAAGCCCGCTCGCTCTCGATCAAGAGCTACTCCTCACAACCCTTCTTTAGATAAGCATTAATATCCTTGGTATACCGGTACATAAAATACTCTCTGGCTGCCAAGTCCCTTGCTAGAAACAGGGCCGTCTCCTTCCAATTCATATTTTCTGCTCCAAGTCGTGGAACTGAAAGTCCAGATGTCATGGCCGCAGAGGAATCGCCGCCAAGTACAAACTCGCCGGGCCGCGACGCCTCGTAACTCCTCGCACAAGCATCACCTCAGTGATGATTGGGCCTGCCCTTATAAATCTCTCAGATTTACTCAGCCTTTCTACGCTTTCGCCTCTTCGGGCCCGAAGCCTGGCGCGAGGCATAATCGTAAAGGAAAGGAATACGTTAGAGGTCCAACTTATAACACAGCTCTAAAGCACGATCTCAGAGTGAGAAGAATGGAAACCAATCCTAAATATCCTATAGCCTCCGATTATCGCGTGCACAACACACCGATAATCAAGACTTACTAGATACGGTCAGACACTTTCCGAGGATTAATCGCTCGATACCACTTTTGTCACGACCTGCCCGGTTCGTGGATCGTGCCTTACCCGCACCCAAGTAGTCATACATCGAGAAATCACGAAAATAAAACAACCAAAATATGAAACAAGATAAATAAGACACGCTTCGGGAAAGTTGCCTTTCGCATATATGTATATAAGTACCCCAAAATGATCGCTACATCCCAACCTTACAACAGTCTACACTCTAAGAGTTTAAAACAACAATGGCGGACAGGCCCCGCCATACCCCGAATACAAATATCTACAACGATAGGGACCATACTAAAATGCTAAGCTTCCGAGAAACGGAGCTTTCCCAACGCTGAAACTGATCCTAAGAACGGATCAAAGAGGAGTACTTTACTGCGGATGAACGCAGCCCAAGGAGGTCAAGACAACAGTACCAAGTATGTGAAATCAAAATATTGTAAATGAAATCATAGTAGTCTATATAAAGCAGAGACATGTATGATAACCAAAACTACATCACAATAAATAAACAATATGTCAAGTCGTGACTCACGCCTCAAAGTCATCATAAAACCGTGACGGTAAGTACGAGGGCATAGCCGACTACTAAAAACCCCAAGATAACAAGGTCAGAATCAGATTATGAGATCTGCCTGCATCGCCACATGATCAAAGCCGCCACTCGCCCGCAGATCTAATGCGCGCTGCCTAGCCCTCGAACTTTCCGTAGCCCGCACGGGCCACCCAATGGCCCGCATGAGGTATTCCCGCATCGAGGGTAGCTACTCCCTGCAGCCGCCCCGACTTGTCGTCCGCATGGCCACAAAGACCGCATGACCACAAGCGGCCGATACTAACTCGAACTCCCGTAGCTCCGCGATAGGCCATACTGCACTGCATAAGGTATTCTCGAATCATAGGTCACTAGACCCGCCGAGTCTACCCCGTGACGGAGGCGCTTAACCCCTAATCATGAGTGATATAATATCAACATGATAGTTTTATCGTTTAAACAATCTAAGCATAATAAGGGAAAACCCCTCTACACAAACATCACAAGATACTAACTCACGTAGCATCCTAACATGTTTACTTATCAAGTCAACAAGAAAGTATTACAAGACTATCACAAATCAATACAATCAAGTTATTCACACAAGGTACTTTCTACATTATGCTAACAAGTTCGGGTTTTAGCCCCAAAGTACTTTATGTATTACTCTTTAAAAGATCCGCTTTTCACAAAAGTCACACAATACCCGTAGTATAAAAAATAAAGTGATTATCTTTGAAGTAAATCAAAACATTTCTCTTTGTAAAATCAAGTAACAACATTCTTTTCCCAACGCTTAAGTTTGCCTAATTTCAATTACTCAAGTTTCTCATTTTCAAAGGTTTCGTAGTTCATAGCTTTAATCCTTTAAAACAATTTGAGAAACATATACCCTAAGTGTGAGTAGGTTATTATTATTCGTAATAATCTTATTACAAAGAATGCATGATCTAGTAAATGTAATATCATTTTGTCTCATCTTAGCTCCTATGCAGATGGAAGTTTCTACTGGTTTTAATAATACTTTATTAGTCACAATATTTCCCTTTATTAGTGCTGCTGTGGTTTGTTCGACATTTATTATGATCGCAGAAACATCATTCCTTTTGAAAACCAAAATACTATTTACTCACGAACGAGGTTTCACACTTTTTAACAAAATTCATATTAGTATAATAAGTCAAGTCTCTTATTTCCTTAAATCAATAAATCGTTTCTTTTATCACTCTAAGCCGTTATACCTAACTTCCCATAAAGCTAGTATAACTCTTAAGCTTTTAAAACCAAGTGTTACTCTTCTTTCAAAAAGGTTTCTTAATTCTTTTGAACTTCTTCGCATTCTTTTTATTCAGCTTAAGTCGTAAGACATTGTCGTAATTATTATTCGTGCTTAAGTCCAAGACATTGCCGTAATTATTATTCGTGCTTAAGTCCAAGACATTGCCGTAATTATTATTCGCTTAACACACGACGCCTACCGTACTATATACATATTCTTTAAAATATCATGCTCAAGAGGATAGGAAGAATCACATACCTTCTCGAAATCCACCGCCAAGTCAATATGTCGCGCGCAGAGAATCGACCTATAATACCAAATACGCCTATCAATGCTCTGATCAGACATCGCATAAAGCTCTAAGCAGAGGGTTCGTTATTCTATGGACATTTGGGCAGCACTTCCCTACCCTGAGCTACTCAAGTTCATCAGTGAAAACACCCCATGTAAGTACGCTTCTATTATTCTTCTTTAAACCCTTCTACGTGATAACAGCTCAATTCTATTCTTTAATATCCTTCTAAGTATTTATACTTATTCCTATACTTCTACAAAGATGTATATTCTAATTACAAAAGGAGGATAAGGTTATTTACCTGTAAGCCCAATAATATCCTAGATAAAAGTCACACTGAGCAAGGTTTAGCTCCTAAGTCAGGCGCTCCCAGAGTCTCCAAGAAAACTTTAGAAGTTCTTCACAACTTCTACTAAGGACTGGATTTGGGCTGTGTATTTGGGCATTATAACAATACTAAGGCAACTTTTAACCAAGGAGGGGGTAGGTTTCGGTTAGGCTAGGGGTTGCTCTGCCAGAGCTTCTCAAAGGGAGGGTGTGTTTGGACGAAACAACAAGAGGAGAGTGGATTTGAGACTTAGAAAGATTGCTCAATTTAGGATGAAATAACTCTTCAACAAGGGGTATTTATAGGTCAAGACATGGCCAACCAATGGCCAAGATGGTGCCAAGTGCAAGGCAAGTGTAAGGTCAAGATTAGGGCAAGTGTCCTTGGCCAACTTGCACACAAAATATCCTACCAACTACAAGACAAAGATGGCCATCCATTCGCTCTATTGCCGTGACAAGTTCACCAACGGTAGGTGACAAGTGTCGCCTCTCGTTGGTCCAAAGTGTTTCGCCTCTAAAAATCCGCAAAAATTAGAAATGACATAGCCGAATTTATCCTACGCGAGTTTAGTAAAACGCTTCGCCGAAACGACTCTAAACGGTGTCACAAAGTGAAATCGCCCAAGCCAACTAGGGGGTGACACGTGTCGCCTCCTACACGTCCAAAATATTTCATCTTCCGAAAATATCCACAATGGCCAAAATCTCGAAAACAAAGTGGGCCCCACAAAACCGTAAATTTTCTCCCGTGGGCCCCACGTGACCATTTCCGAAAATAAAATTCCATAATTCTCTAATATTCCAAGAAGTCCGAATACCAAATCTGGGAATCTAATTCCCATTAACGAACCTTTTTTCTTCACAAAAACCGGAAACTTTTCCGTGGAAAAATCACCTCTTTCTTCCTTTCCAATTTCAATGTCGTATTCTCGTACGTACGTCCTCGCATACATACCCTGGAACTACGGGGTATAACATTAAACATCAAAGTACACTCAAGGAAGTACATAGAACAAATTCTATTTTAGGCAATCCAAATACAACCAAGGAATGGATCATTTAAGGAGTAGGACGTACTTTCTTGATCTTAAGGAATCATGCTAGAAGAGGAGATAGTTCACATACCTTTTGGCTAAATCCACAAGCTAAGCCGAATACGCCGTACGTAGAAGTGTCAACCTATAATGGTCACAACAAGACTATCAACTTCTAGTCTCTAACGTAGAATAATACTAAGTATACGGTCTCTAATTCTACGGAAAATCGCAAAGACTTCCTTTGTTTCTACTCACTTTGCCACCTTTTCAAGGCCGAATACAATAACCAACACGCCATATTTAAGGCTCAAAACAACAACCAATCAAAGGGGATTACACGCCTTACAATACGTGTAAAATTCCGCCCCACAATTGACATTAAACTAATACAAACTATTAGGCCAAATCCGGCAATCTAGGATACAACAATACCAATTCTTATCCAATTTCCTTTTCAAATCCAAGTTGTTAGCATAACATGATATCAAGTCGCAATTGATTATAACTACTATAATCTTCAAGTAAGTAACATGCGACTATTCTAACTACGACCAACTTGTAATCCAACTTCAAATGGCTAATATGTCATTTCGGATTTTAGGCTACAACAATCCATAACACTTATAAAACTTCAACACATATACTTCATGCTTGCTAAAATCCAAAGCTACAACAATAAGAAATCTTTAATTGCTAAAACGACAAGATTTATACCTTTCCAAGCCCTTAAAATTTCCAAGATTCAAAGTCGCGCCTTAGAAATTCTTAGCTCCTTTCCTTAAGTTCCAATCCGCTCCAAGCACTCCTTAGAAGCCTATGAAGAACCCATCTTCAAGTTCCAACTTCAAAGTTGAAGAATCCCTTAAGTTTCCGCCTTGCGACTAATACGAAAACTACCTTTTTCCGGGATTTTTCTATTGAGATATCCTTACAATACACTCATGAACCTTGGGTTAAAGTCTTGTGGCTAATGAACCACAAACGAAAAATTTCTTCTCTCAAAAGCCCCTTTGGCCGAGAGCTCCTAAGAACAAGAACAAATGTTCTTCAATTTTTTTCTAAGTGTGGAAGTCTTCCTACTAGTAGTAGTAGTAGTAGTATATATAAATAAATCAAAGGATAGGATAAAACCAAATGGAAGGCTAGGATGAAGATCACATGGATCAAGCCCAAGTGGACAAGTTGACATTGGTCAACAATCTCAAGCTCTAACTTAGCAAGACTTTCTCATTAACACAATTGTCAAATGACCCTTTTGACCTTTGCATAAATCGACCAAGCCATGTGGGAGGGGTGCCACGTGTCGCCCTCCCATTCGTCCATAAAATTCTGTAACCCTCGTGGGCCCCACAAAACGTAAAATTCCTCGGGTGGGCCCCACGTGACCAAATCCAGAAAATAAATTTCCATAATGTTAATAGGTTCCATACTCTTCAAATAATGCATTTTGAGAATCCAATTCTCAACAACGAACATTTTTCCTTTCCGACGCCCCAAGATTTTCTCATTTAAAAACAATTCTTCCTTTCGTACCAATTTTCAAGTCTTGATTCCTTACGTACATTCTCTTATACATGTCTTGGACTTACGGGGTGTAACACTTAATTCTCATTCTTGGTCTGAAATAAATCTTACTACCCGAGAAGGCCTTATACCTCTAAGGTCTCAGCGGTTATCAATATTCTAAGGTTTCCAATTATTCCATGTTCCAAGCTTTCATTATCAGTCCCCACATACGGGAAATGTAGCTTCTCAAAATCTTAAAATATTGTTGTCTTAATCACAACAACTTTAATTACTCCATACCATTATTATTCACATAATCACTTAAGCGTACAACACAGCTCAATCTAACAACATGGTATGCTATTAAATCAATAAAACATGATCTCTTTTAAGAGTCTATCACAATCTCAGACCGTTCATTACCTTTTGACTATTCCAAGTCAGTACATACATAAAGCCTAGGTGTGGATTAAATAAATTGTTTCACACCTTCCAAGTATTTATCAAGACTTTACCAACTTATGGTAACTCATAGTCATTCTAGGCAACACACATATGAACCCAAATAAATATGCTCGTACAGATATACATCATCATAATACCATCTATACGATAACTTTACCAACCTGGATACGCAATCCATATAATCCTTTCTGGGCCACCGTTGTCTTTCTCATAGCTGCAACCACAATAACACGTTAGGGAGAGACTACCCTAACAACACAGCTCTATCGCACGATCTCAGAGTGAGAAGAAGGGAAACCAATCCTAAATGTCCTGTAGCCTCCTGATTATAGATGTGGTGCACAACACACCGATAATTAAGACTCTACTAGACACGGTCTATAGACACTTTCCGAGGACTAACTGCTCTGATACCACTCTGTCACGCCCCGAACCCCGAGCCCGCGACTGGTGCCCCTACCTGGGCACCCTTCTACTCATACAACATAAATAAACCGCGGAAGATAAATAACACTCATTTTTTTTCTTTAAACAAAGGCAAAGCCGGAAAGGCTTTCGTATAAATATAAATCACCTGAAAGGGTCTACGCTGTACAACAATGTAAATACAACTTACACCACCCAAATTTACATATGAATACGCACTACTAAGAAGGTGACAATAGCATGACGGACAAGGCCCCGCTGCACTTCGAATATACCTAGCCATAATGACAAACTCTGGAACTTGGAGTCATCTCAAAATGCTGACCAGGGATCCTAAGCTCGCGGATCCACAACTGTGTACTTAGTCCTGCGGACATGAACACAGCCCCCCGAAGGAGGTCAGTACAACAAGTACTAAGTATGGAACGGAAATAAAGTACAGTAAATAAGATCATGATTGTACAAAAGAATGACAGGGGCAAGTATGCAAATTAAACACCAGATCCTACCGTGTCATCTGAAACAAGAGCCAAACGTTCCTGATATCACTGTACTACTTTCTAATATGAAAGTCATTTCAACTTATGAGCTCAATCGTACATTCTTATTTTTTTTCTTCTTTCAATGAGAGAAATAATCAAATTCTTACATACATACTTAGGAAAAATCATCAAGTTCATAAACATATAACTTACGTATCTTGCATAACATAATTCGGCCCTTTATGGAGGGACGTCTCATTTTGAAGTTCACTCTGATTATCCATACGTGATAACGTAACCCGGCCAATTTACGGGACACGGTGAAATCATAAGAAGTCTTCCCACGAAGGTATACTGCCCGGCCCATTCTGGGACGCGGTAAAGTCACATAAGTCTGCCCATAAAGGTATACTTCCCGGCCCATTCTGGGACGCGATAAAATCACATAAGTCTTCCCATAAAGGTATACTGGCCGGCCCATTTCTGGGACGCGGTAAAGTCACATAAGTCTGCCCATAAAGGTATACTGCCCGGCCCATTCTGGGACGCGGTAAAGTCACATAAGTCTGCCCATAAAGGTATACTGCCCGGCCCATTCTGGGACGCGGTGAAATCATTAGAAGTCTTCCCACGGCGAGCATCGCCTGCCATTCTCGGGACGCGATAAAGTCACATAAGTCTGCCCATAAAGGTATACTTCCCGGCCCATTGTGGGACGCGGTAAAGTCACATAAGTCTGCCCATAAAGGTATACTGCCCGGCCCATTCTGAGACGCGGTAAAGTCACATAAGTCTGCCCATAAAGGTATAATGCCCGGACCATTTTGGGACGTGGTAAAGTCACATAAGTCTGCCCATAAAGGTATACTGCCCGACCCATTCTGGGACGCGGTAAAGTCACGTAAGTCTGCCCATAAAGGTATACTGCCCGACCCATTCTGGGACGCGGTAAAGTCACATAAGTCTGCCCATAAAGGTATACTGCCCGGCCCATTCTGGGACGCTGTAAAGTCACATAAGTCTGCCCATAAAGGTATACTTCCCGGCCTATTCTGGGATGCGGTAAAGTCACATAAGTCTGTCCATAAAGGTATACTGCTCGACATATTTCTGGGACGCGGTGTATCACATAACTTAACCCAGCCCATTTGTAGGACTCGGTGTATCACATAACGTAACCCGACCCATTTGAGGGACTCGATGTATCACATAACGTAACCCGGCCCATTTGTGGGACTCGGTGTATCACATAACGTTTTAAACCATCTTTTCTTACTTCTTCTTAAGTCGTTATAACAACTTCCCATAAAGTTATTATAACAACCTTTCATTTTGAAGAACTTAAGGCACTTTCATTCCTACAACATTAGGGAAAACTAAACACAAAAGTACTACATACATGCATACTTATAAAAGAATCATGCCACACCTTCTCTTTTAAATCAATAAACTTCTTCTTTTTTAAACTCAAGTTACATTCTCTTTTGAAATCAAGCCTCTTAACTTTTGAAATAAATCATGGAAACCATAATTTTTAAATCAAGTCATTCCTTTCTTTAAGAATCAAGTCCCATAACTTGAAAAATAAAGTCTCGTGACCTTTTAAGAAATCAAGGTTCATAGTCTTAAAACTTCATAACATAAACTCTTTAAATTAAGTAACATATATTTTTATGAGCTGTGAATAGGTTATACTCGTTTATAACGATCTTATTAAAGCAGCCATGATCTAGAATATGTAATACAATTTTGTCTTATCTTAGTTTCTATGCAGATGGAGAATTCTACTTATTTCAATATAATTGATTGTCGATACATTTTTATTAACGCTGCAATGGCTTGTTCGATACTTATTCTCATTAGTGCAGTAAATTAGCAAAGTCACCTCGACTCCACATACTTCCTAACGACTCTTACCAACATCCCCCATAAGACTTGGTAAGAACTTAGGATAACTTAGACATACCTTTTACATAGAGTAATTCAACATACGTACCTCTTAACTTCTAAGAGTAAAAGGAATCATGAAATAACACCACATGTATATTTCATACATAGAACATGCCAAAAGAAGGAAGAGGTTCATATACCTCGCGACGACTAACGATACGTAGCACTATGCTCCAAAGTACTTCAACCTTGTTAGCTTTTCCACCCTTCAAGTAGAATACGCTACACGTAATACTTCAACCTATAATAACCATAAAATGTATATCAACTCCTAGATTATTTGTTAACCCCGTAGTTCCAGGGTATGTATACGAGGACGTACGTACGAGAATACGACAGTAAAATTGGAAAGGAAGAAAGATGTGATTTTTCGACGGAAAAGTTTCCGGATTTTGTGAAGGAAAAATGTTCGTTAAAGGGAATTGGATTCCCAGATTTGGTATTTGGACTTTTTGGAATATTTGAGAATTATGAAATTTTATTTCCGAAATTGGTCACGTGGGGCCCACGGGAAAATTTACGGTGGGGCCCACTTTATTTTCGGATTTTTGGCATTACGGATATTTTCGGAAGATGAAATATTTTGGACGAGTAGGGGGGAGACACGTGTCACCCCCGTGTGGCCATGTTGGCCGAATTGGAGAAGGACAAGTGGCACGTTTTTTTGGTGGACAAGTGGCCCATTTTTGTAGTGGCCACTTGTCCCATTTTTGTGGTAGCCAAATGGTTGGCCAACTACCCACACACATGTACCCCATCCTCACCATCCACTTGCCTAGATCTTGGCCATTGATTTCCCTATAAATACCCCTTGTGTGCAAGACTTTATTTCATCCACATTAGAAAGTTTCCAAGGCAAAAAATTCCCCTCCCTCCCTTAGTGAGTTCTCGTCCAAACACCCCCCCCCCACCTTGAGTAGAATTCTTCAAGTATTGTTGTTATTCCAAATACTTTAGCCTAAATACCTTGTGGTATTCCAAAAAAAATCCCAACATAAGAGCCCGGAAATACTACTTTATTCCATAGTCGCAAAATGAAGCCCTAGAAAAATCTTAATAGCTTAGATGAAGTGTTAAGAGAAGTTGTTTAGAAACTTCTAAGGGTTGCTTGAGCGGTTGGAGCGTATGAATTGGAGCTAAACGTTGCTCAGATCGACTTATATCTTGGATAATTTTGGGCTTATCGAGGTAATTACCTATGTCCCCTATCAGAATGGTGATTACATGTCAGAGTAGTTTAGAATCGAGTATAAGATATATGGAAGGATGATTATAAAGAATTGAATCAGATTTACATAGGACCGTATTTACTGAGACTTGTAGTATTATTGTGGAGTAGAATTGTACACGCCCGTTAGACGTGTAACCCCTGATTGTTGGTTTGCAGCAGCCTCATTAGAGGAGGAGATTTTTGTGTCATGTGGGGAGGTGCCAAATTTTCCGTAGAATAAGGAATCTTGTATCTAGAATTATTCTACGAAGAGATCTAGAGGTTGATAGACGCTTGTGGCCTTTATAGTCAAGTACTACGAGTAGCGTATTCTACTTGAAGGGTGGAAAAGGCGAGCAAGGTTAGAGTACGTGAATCGTTTTGCTAATTGTCGATAATCGTCGCGAGGTATGTGAACCTCTTCCTATCTTTTCTAGCATGATTGTTGTGAACTATGTAGTACGGTAGACGATACGTGCTAAATGAATTTGGTTATTTAAAACATAAAGTGTTATAACGGCTTTATGGGAAGTTTGATATAACAACTTTATGTAGGTAAAGAAATGGTTTGTGGTTTTTAAAAGATAAGAGACTTGACTTATAAATGACTTGATGTGAAATATTAAGGAACTTGATTTCTAAAAGAAAAGAGACTTGAGGAATCAAGAGTTTTGGTTTAAAAGAAAGACATGGTTTTGTCTTAAATTGTTTAAAACATAAAGTGTTATAACACTTTATTGGATGTTATTTATAACGACTTTATGAAAACAAAAGAATGGTTTTATCATTAGTTTTAAATTGGTAACTTGACTTTAAAAAGGAGAAGTGTTTTGGTCTAAAAGAAGGCATAGTATTGTCTTAATTTGGTTTAAAAGGAAAGTATGGAAGTTGTTTTGGTTTACTTAAAATGTTAGTCACTCTATTTTGATAATATGGGCATCGGGTGACCTTTGTAAAAGAAATGGATCTTTTAAAAGAATTTAACGACGTAGTACTTGGGGTTAAAACTCGACTTTGGCATAAAATGAAAGTACTCGAGTTGTGTGTAACTTGCCTATTTTGCGTGTGATAGCCTTGTCGCTAGTATTGTATTTTTATACCACCGCCTCTCATGGAGGGCCGCTGATTTGTTATGATCTTACTTGACGCATCGGCGCGATGCAGCATTCCACCGCACGCTTCGTGATTATTATTCCATGGACTAGCTCTCCATGAGGTTTTACCGATTCGCTTGGTATCCGTAGTTGCTCTCGCATTTGCCCCGAGGTCGCGGGCCGATTCGCTTGGTATCCGTAGTTAGCCTTCGTATTTGCCCGCTCAGTTTTGTGACGGTCTCGTGATTCCGCCAGTATCCGTAGTTAGTTCAGATTGCCCCGCCACTACGCGCGCAGTGGTATCCGTAGTTGGCTTTCAGACTTGCCCCGGGTCACCGTGGTATGGTTATATAGATTTGTTGGTACACGCTTTGGTATCCGTAGTTGGCTTTCGCACTTGCCCCGGCCGCTTGATGACGCGTTTTGGTATCCGTAGTTAGCCTTCGTACTTGCCCCGTACGGTTTTTATGACACAGGGACTCGTGTTCATGTACTCCTTGGTGTGGTTATCGTAGACTCCGGCAGCCGGCGAAGGTGTTCCACGCATAATTGATGTCATGCGCATGACCCATAGTTATATTCGAGTGATGACTTTGAGGCGAGTCCCCGACTTGACGCGGATCAAGCATATTATGTAATCGTAGTTTGGTTATCATATATGTCTCTGCTTTATATAGACTACTATGATTTCATTTACGTGATTTTCGCCACATACTTGGTACCGTTAGATCGACCTCCTTCGGGGCCGCTCATGCCGCAGTAGGTACACCGCCATTGATCCTCGCCATAGGATCACGCTCAGCTTTGGGAAGCTCCGCTTCTCCGAGGCTTATCTTCGTATAGTCCCCGTCAGTAGGTACTTACATTCGTGGTATGGCGGGCCCCGTCCCGCCGTTGTTGTTATAACATTCTTAGAGGTCCGTAGTATTGTTGTGGCGTAGTTTGTAAAAGGGATGTAATCGTCGTGTTCAAGTTTTATTTATATATTCGAAAGGTAACCGCTTTGGTTAGCTTGTTTTCTTATTTCATTATCAGATATCTTGTTTCATGTGTAAGTTTTCATTTCACGATTTTCTCTCGATGTTGTATCACTAGGTGCCCGGTAAGGCACCACCGCGCCCGTGGTCGGGTCGTGATAAAAGTGGTATCGTGAGCGCTTAATCCTAAAGTGTCTACAGACCGTATCTAGTAGAGTCTTGATTATCGGTGTGTTGTGCACCACACCTATAATCGTGAGGTCGCAGGATATTTAGGATTGGTTTCATTCTTCTCACTCGAGATCGTGCCTTAGAGTCGTGTTATAAGTTGGACTCTCTCGACGTATTCTTTGCACCCGCTATGCCTCTACGCAAGGCAACCTGCAGCCCGTAAGGGCAAGGCAGCAGAGGAGCTACGAGTAGAACACGCAGGTTACGAGGCACAGTCCTGGCCATTACCTGAGATAGTACTTCAGACGACGAGTTTTATGACGCCGCTAGCCCCATTAGAGTTTAGAGCGGCAGCAGTTTCTACTGAGGCCACGATACCTGAGACTCCAGTTTCATGACCAGGAGCCGAGGATATGAGTTACAAGGAAATGGCCCAGTTACTAGCTAGGCTTGTGGCTAGGAATGAGGACAGACGAGAGTCGGAGGTTCCGACAGTACCAATAGTTCACCCTACATCCGATAGTTGAGATTTCGGGACTTCTTGAGTTGCAGTCCACCCGAGTTCTATGGATCTAGAACTGAGGAAGATCATCAGGAGTTTATTCGACAGTTGCAGCGGATCATGAAAGTGATCAAGACCTCAGAGGCATTTCTTACACACTTCTTGCCCTCGCAGATGGCGAGAGCTCGGCAGATAGATTTATGAGGTTGAGGCGAATCCGCGACGGTTCGGGAATACAATATAGAGTTTGACTTATCGCTCGTTATGTCCCCGTTAGTGCGCATACGCGAGGAGAGAATGTCCTAGTAGGAGGATACAGTGGGATGACTTAGCCTACCAGTCGGGCCAGGATTCAGTGGATCGGAGAGAGGGTGTTAGCCAGAGGAGGACACCCCACTGCATGGTCGTTGTGGTAGGGGTTCTGGGGAGTGTCGACTACTTAGATAGGTTGTTTTACATGCGACAGCAGGCCATTTTGGCAGAAATTGTCCGAACAGAGATGGCGCGGATGTTACGACTCACCTTTCGGATCATGGCTGGTTCATCACCTTCAGAGTTACGCGCCACAGAGCAAGATTTGATTAGAGCGCAAAGGAAAGTGAGGCAAGAGTTACAGGAGATCTTCACCTTAAGAGACTTGTTTAGTTGTTATGGTAGATACACGTAGTGCTATGTTCGGTTAGCATGGTGTAAGTTGTGATAAATCCATGGGTAGTGTGAGATGGAAGTAGTAGCTTTCATGACGTGAATCGTAAGATTGTTCCGATCGGGAACGAGTTTAGTACGAAATGGGTCGGTTGAGGCCATTTCGCGAGTCAACCCGCAGCCGGAATGCGTGGTCAGCTTTAGGTGGTCCCACTAGATGATAGGGTCACGAGGTGTTAGGCCCAACTTTAGATAACCATCGACGAAGCTGTGGATGCGTTCGACCAAGAGTAGGCCGGCTGGGTCAGCCCATCTTGTCTTTTAGTCGATCGCTTACTACGGAGGTTATGCGAGATGTTGTATATCGCAAGGTTGTAAGGTCGCACGGTTCCTACTTTTATTTTTATGGCAGCAATGGAGCCCGGTTATGGCTATTTCTTTTTCGGAGGTTTTACCACGCGATTAGGAACTCAGTGAGTCTCGTGATTGCATTCACCTCGCCGACGGACGAACAACGATTTTATCCGCATATTTGAGGATAGGTTACAGTGCCTGTTTTAATTTCGGGGTACTGTGAGGATTATTTGCCTCTTGTTGAGCGAGTATTATACTAGCTACCATTTCAGATTCGGATGGTGCCTTATGAAGCCTTGTATGGCGGAAGTGTAGGTTCACGGCCGATTGGTTCCATGTCGGCAAGGTTCGGATAGTTTGGTCCCTACTTGTTTCAGGATGTGGATAAGGTGAAGCTTATCCGTAAGAAGTTATTAGCACTGAGTCACCGTAAGTCGTATGGACGATCGGCGCCGACACTGGAGTTCAGTCGACTGGGTCTTCAAGGTACCACCCCGAAAGGGTGTGACGAAATTTGGAAAGAAGAGGAAACTTAGCCCGAGGTACTTTGGGCATTTTCAGATAATAGTATAATAGTCCAGGTTGCCTATAAGTTAGCAATCGCCGTCCGACTTGTGAGGCAAGACGTCCAGATTCCATGTTGCTATGTTTCGTAAGAGTAATCTGAGATCCTCCAGAGTGTTCCCGCTAATGATGACCAAGTTAGAGATAGTAACCCCGAGATTTTGGAAATCAAGCAATGATGTAAATGTGGTAAGTATATGAGGAAGAGTTCGAGTGTACGAGGAGGGTACGACAAGTAAGAAAAGAGGCGAAGATGTGAAGTGTCATTTTTATAAGTATAGATGTGAAGAAAGTATCTTTTGGACCATGCGTGGATGTTTTTGTGTTGTTATACACGTTAGGGGTGATTCCTCGTTGGCTTGAATTGAGTTTTGCAGATGTTATATTATGGCCATGTGGCATAATTGGTTTTGTAAGTATAAGAGTGAAGACTATACCTGCCTTGTATGATTAGAGGTTAGAAGGAACATTCGACGAATGTTTCTAAGGGGAAGAATGTTAAACCCCGTAGTTCCGTGGTATGTATACGAGGACGACGCATTTGAGAATACGACAAAGAAATCGGAAAGGAAGAAAGATGTGATTTTTCACGGAAGAGTTTCCGATTTTGTGAAGGAACAATGTTCGTTAAAGGGAATTGGATTCCCGATTTGGTATTTGGACTTTTGGAATATTTGAGAATTATGAAATTTTATTTCCGAATTGGTCACGTGGGCCCACGAAAATTTACGCTTTGTGGCCCACTTTATTTTCGGATATTTGGCATTACGGATATTTTCGGAAGATGAAATATTTTGGACGAGTAGGGCGACACGTGTCACCCCGTGGCCATGTTGGCCGAATCGAGAAGGACAAGTGGCACGCTTTTGGTGGACAAGTTGGCCCATTTTGTGGCCACTTGTCCCATTTTTGTGGTAGCCAAATGGTTGGCCAACTACCCACACACATGTACCCCATCCTCACCATCCACTTGCCTAGATCTTGAGCATTGATTTCCCTATAAATACCCCTTGTGTGCAAGACTTTATTTCATCCACATTAGAAAGTTTCCAAGGCAAAAAATTCCCCTCCCTCCCTTAGTGAGTTCTCGTCCAAACACACCCCCCCCCCCCACCTTGAGTAGAATTCTTCAAGTATTGTTGTTATTCCAAATACTTTAGCATAAATCCCTTGTGGTATTCCAAAAAAAATCCCAACATAAGAGCCCGGAAATACTACTTTATTCCATAGTCGCAAAATGAAGCCCTAGAAAAATCTTAATAGCTTAGATGAAGTGTTAAGAGAAGTTGTTTAGAAACTTCTAAGGGTTGCTTGGAGCAGTTTGGAGCGTAAGGAATTGGAGCTAAACGTTGCTCAGGATCGACTTATATCTTGGATAATTTTGGGCTTATCGAGGTAATTACCTATGTCCCCATATTGTAATTGGAGATTACATGTTGTAGTAGTTTAGAATTGAGTATAAGATATATTGGAAGGATGATTATAAAGAATTGAACCAGATTTACATAGACTGTATTTACGTAGACTTGTAGTATTATTGTGAGTAGAAATGTACACGCCCGTTAGACGTGTAACCCCCGGATTGTTGGTTTGCAGCAGCCTCATTGTATGAGGAGATTTTTGTGGTCATGCGGGGAGGTGTCACGAATTTTCCAGAGAATAAGGAATCTTGTATCTAGAATTATTCTACGAAGATATCTAGAGGTTGATAGACGCTTGTGGCCTTTATAGGTTCAAGTACTACGAGTAGCGTATTCTACTGGGCGGTGGAAAAGGCGAGCAAGGTTAGAGTACGTGAGCGCTTTGCTAATTGTCGATAATCGTCGCGAGGTATGTGAACCTCTTCCTATCTTTTCTAGCATGATTGTTGTGAATTATGTAGTACGGTGACGCATACGTGCTAAATGAATTTGGTTGGTTTAAAACATAAAGTGTTATAACGACTTTATGGGAAGTTTGCTATAACAACTTTATGTAGGTAAAGAAATGGTTTGTGGTTTTTAAAAAATAAGAGACTTGACTTATAAATGACTTGATGTGAAATATTAAGGAACTTGATTTCTAAAAGAAAAGAGACTTGAGGAATCAAGAGTTTTGGTTTAAACGAAAGACATGGTTTTGTCTTAAATTGGTTTAAAACATAAAGTGTTATAACAGCTTTATGGGAAGTTAGTTATAACGACTTTATGAAAACAAAAGAATGGTTTTATCATTAGTTTTAAAATGGTAACTTGACTTTAAAAGGAGAAGTGTTTTGGTCTAAAAATAAGGCATAGTATTGTCTTAATTTGGTTTAAAAAGGAAAGTATGGAAGTTGTTTTGGTTTACTTAAAATGTTAGTCACTCTATTTTGATAATACGGGCATTGGGTGACCTTTGTAAAAGAAATGGATCTTTTAAAAAGAATTTAACGTACGTAGTACTGGGGTTAAAACCGGACTTTGGCATAAAATGAAAGTACTTGAGTTGTGTGTAACTTGCCTATGTTTGCGTGTGATAGCCTTGTCGTGCTAGTATTGTATTTCTATACCACCGCGTCTCGATGGAGGGCCATTGATTTGTTATGATCTTACTTGGACGCATCGGCAATGACGAGCATTCCACGCACGCTCGTGATTATTATTCCATGGACTAGCTCTCCACGAGGTTTTACCGATTCGGCCAGTATCCGTAGTTGGCTCGTACTTGCCCCGAGGTCGTGGATTCGGCTTGGTATCCGTAGTTAGCCTTCGCACTTGCCCTGCTCAGTTTTGTGACGGTCTCGTGATTCCGCCAGTATCCGTAATTAGTTCGATTTGCCCCGCCACCACGTGGCGCAGTGGTATCCGTAGTTGGCTTTCGACTTGCCCGGGTCGCCTTCGTGGTATGGTTATATAGATTTGTTGGTACGGCTTTGGTATCCGTAGTTGGCTTTCGTATTTGCCCTGGCCGATTGATGATGCTTTGGTATCGGTAGTTAGCCTTCAGACTTGTCCCGACGGTTTTTATGACACAGTGGGACCCGTGTTCATGCGTGTACTCCTTGGTGGTTATCGAGATCGCCTAGCGGGAGGAAGGTGTTCCACGGGCATGATTGATGCGGGCATGAGACCCATAGTTATATTTGAGTGATGACTTTGAGGCGCGAGTCCCCGACTTGACGCGATCGCTACATATTATGTAATCGTAGTTTGGTTATCATATATGTCTCTGCTTTATATAGACTACTATGATTTCATTTACGATTTTCGCCACATACTGCACCGCCAGATCGACCTTCTGGGCCGCGTCATGCCGCAGTAGAGGTACACCGCTTATTGATCCTCGCCATGGATCACAGTAGCGTTTTGGGAAGCTCCGCTTCTCGAGGCTTATCTTTCGTATAGTCCTGCCGTTGTAGTACTTACATTCGTGGTATGGCGGCCCCGTCCCCGTTGTTGTTATAACATTCTTAGAGGTCCGTAGTAATCACAAGCGCGCAGTTTGTAAAAGGGATGTAATCGTCGTGTTCAAGTTTTATTTATATATTCGTAAAGGTAACCGCTTTGGTTAGCTTGTTTTCTTATTTCATTATTGTATATCTTGTTTCATGTAAGTTTTCATTTCCGTGATTTTCTTTGATGTTGTATCACTAGGGTGCCCGGTAAGGCACGATCATGCCCGTGGTCGGTCGTGATAAAAGTGGTATCGAGCGCTTAATCCTCGAAAAGTGTCTACGCATCCAGATTCAGAGAGTCTTGATTATCGGTGTTGTGCACCACACCTATAATCGTGAGGTCGCAGGATATTTAGGATTGGTTTCCATTCTTCTCACTCGAGATCGTGCCTTAGAGATGTGTTATAAGTTGGACTCGTTATACCGTATTTCCAGAGTATACGTGAGGCGACGATACAATTTGAGCCTTAAAGTAGGCATAGATTCGAAATTTGTACACAACACCCTGGTTAGAGTCGTTTTCGACTAAACGCTTCCACTTTCGTAGGAAAATTCCGCTATGTCATTTATAATTTTTGGCGGATTTTTCCGAGAGACGTAACATTTTGGACCAACGGAGGGTGACATGTGTCACCTCACATCGAAGAGGTTGACGGCAATTGGCCATTCTTGGCACGCTTTTGTTGCCCAATTTTGGTCGGCGGTTAGGTAGGATATTTTTGTGTAGATGGATAAGGTTGCACATGGCTTAATCTTGGCCTTACACTTGCCTTGCACTTGGCACCATCTTGGCCATTGGTTGGCCTTCACTTGACCTATAAATACCCCCTTAGTTGATGAACTTTCTTCATCCAAAAATTGAGCAATCTACCTAAGTCTCAAAATACTCCCTCCCTCTTGTAGTTCTCGTCCAAAGCCTCTCCCCCGCCCCCGCCTAGTGGCCGTTGGCCGAGAGTTTCCCCCTCCCCCTTTGTAGTGGTTAGTCGTGGGGTACCCCCCCCCTAGCCTAGTTGTCTCGTATAAATACCCCTTGTAGTGGTATAGAAATACTCTCCTAGTATTGTTATAATGCCCAAATACCTTGGCCCAAATACCTTGTAGTATTCCCAAGGTTACACTTATACTAGCCCAGAAGATACCATTATACTTTCCCTCAGTCGCTAAAACGAAACCCTAAGTAAATCTTCACCCGTAGTTGAAGTTAAAAGTAGAAGTTGGTTAGAACTTCTAAGGGTTGTTTGGAGCGGATTGGAGCACTCGGAGTAGGAGCTAAACCTTGCTCAGGATCGACATATAAACTCGGATAATTTTGGGGCTTATCGAGGTAAACATTCTTGACCTTCTGTTGTAATTGGAAATTACATGTTGTAGGAGTATATAGTTAAAGTATACTATATATAGAATTGAACATAGCTGTGCGGCAATGTCTTTTGACTTAAGCCTGAATAATACTTACGGCAATGTCTTGCGACTTAAGCCTGAATTTAAATAAGAGAATCGAATCAGAATTACATAGGATCGTATTACAGAGACTTGTGTAGTATTCTCGTGAGTAAAATTGTACACGCCCGGTTAGACGTGCAAACCCCCGGTTGGCTTCGTAGCGGCTTCGAAAGCGAGGAGATTAACGCCACAGCAATGGGAGGCCGCCAATTTTCTCAGAATATGGAACGATGTTAATAAGCGCCTTGTGGCCTTATAGGTCAAGTACTACGTGGCTTAAGGAGTAGCCGACGGTTTGAAGTACTTGGAGCGCTTTGCTATTAGTCGGCACTGCCGCGAGGTATGTGAACCTCTTCCTATCTCTTATAGCATGATATGTGTGAACTATGTAGTACGGTAGACGCGTACGTGTTAACTGTGTTTGATTGTTTTTAAAACATAAAGTGTTATAACGGCTTTATGGGAAGTTGGTTATAACAGCTTTATGTAGGTAAGAAAATACTCTGTGGTTTTAAAAGGTAACGGATGTGAATTATAACTGGCTAGTTATAATAAAGAACTTGATGTATTTCAAAAGATTTATAAATCGTTTAGGAGAGTAACACTTGGTTTTAAAGGTTTTAAAAAGAGTTATACTAGCTTTATGGGGAGTTAGGTATAATGTCTTAAGAGAGGTAAAGAAAATGGTTTACTGATGTTAGAAGTTAAGAGACTTGATCTTATAAGATAAGAGACTTAACTTATTTGTTTAATGTGAATGTTTGTGTGAAACCTCATTCGTGAGTAATGAGTACTTGGTTTTATTTAAAGGGATAATGTTTCTTCGATTTGAAAATCGAATGTGTATCGACAGCACCACCGCAGCGTAATAAAGGAAAATGTATTGAATAATGATGTATCGTATTAAAACCAAGAGAAACCTCCATCCGCATAGAAGCTAAGATGAGACAAAATGATATTACATATCCTAGATCATCGCTTAATAAGATCGATTATAAACAAGAATAACCTACTCACATATAAGGCATATGTTTCTCAAATTATTAAAGGAGAATTATGTTTTAAAGGATTAAAACTATGAACTAAGAGACCTTTTCTAAAAATGAGAAACTTGAGCATTTGAAATTAGGCAAACTTGAACGTTTGGAAAATAAGGTTGTTACTTGATTTTTACAAAGGAAAGCATTTTTGTTTACTTAACAATGTTCGTCACTCTATTTTTATACTACGGACATCGGGTGACTTTTATAAAAGGAATGGATCTCTTTAAAAGGAATTTAACGTACGTAGTACTTTAGGTTAAAGACCCGGACTTTGGCATAAAATGAAAGTAGCTTGTGTTGTGTAACTTGCCTATACTGGTTGTTGTGTAACTTGCCTATGCTTGTGTTGTGTAACTTGCCCATGCTTGTTGTTGCGTAACTTGCTTATGCTTGTGATGATAGCCTTGGTTGTGCAAGAATTGTTATTTTTATGGACTAGCTTTCCATGAGGTCTCTTCGTTCGCTCGTCCCCGGTGGTCGGCTCTCGTATTTGCCCCTGCCTCATGACCGATTCGCCTTGGTACCCGTGAGTCACCGTGACTTGCTCCGCTCAGCAGTAGTGACGAAGTCTCGTGATACGCTGGTCCCCTCGTGGTCACCAGACTTGCCCCGGCCACTACGTGACCGCCTTGGTATCCTAGAGTCGGCCGCACTTGCCCCGTGACGGCCGTGTTTTGTTGCATTATATTATTGGTACGGTCGGATCTGGTAGTTATACTTGTCCTATACGGTTTTTATGACACAGTGGGCTCGTGTTCATGTATACTCCTTGCATCACATATCATAAACCGCCAGTGAGGAAGAAATTCCACGCACGAGTGATAATTTGGAGCGTGAGTCCACGACTTGATGTAACTAGTTATATGTTATGATCGTAGCTTGGTCATCATACATGTCTCCCGCTTTATATAGACTATTATGATTTCATTTACGTGATTTACGATTTCACATACTTGGTACCAGACCGACCTCCTTGGGCCGCGTCATGCCGCAGTAAGTACATCGTCGCCGATCCCCGCTCTTAGGATCACCTTTCGCATTGGGAAGCTCCGTTCCTTCGAGGCTTATCTTTTGGTATGTGATCCCCGAGTCGTAGGTTCTTGTACATTCGTGGTATGGCGGGCCCCGTCCCGTCATAGTTGTTGTAAATCTTAGAGGTCCGTGTGTGCAAGGTGGTTTTGTAAAAAGGATTAAACCGCTCGCTTGAAAGAGTTGTTTATATATATTTTGTTGGAAGGTAACCGTTTGGTTGGCCTGCTTTATTATCTTGTCTCATGTTCATGTTTAAGTTTTATTTCACGGTTTTCTCCGATGTAGTATCACTAGGGTGCCCGGTAGGCACGATCCACGCCCGGATCGGTCGTGACAAAAGTGGTATCGAGCGATTAGTCCTCTGAAAGTGTCTACGCATCGTGTCTAGTAGAGTCTTGATTATCGATGTGTTGTGCACCACATCTATAATCGTGAGGTCGCAGGACATTTAGGATTGGTTTCCATTCTTCTCATTCTCGAGATCGTGCCTTAGAGCCGTGTGATAAGATGGACCTCCGACGCGTTGCGTTTTTACCGCTATGCCTCCGCGTAAGCAACCCGCCCGTGGCGGCAAGGCAACAGAGGAGTCGCGAGTAGAGCGTGGCAGAGACCACAAGACTGAGCCTCCATCCCGCACCGGAGCAGGAGATGAGTTACAAGCGAGTGGCCCGCGATGGCCGTGGTCAGGCGACTTGAGGATAGGCCGGACGCAGCAGCCCAAAGAGCACCAGTGGTTCACCCTAGATCGAGATAGTTCGAGGCTACGGATTTTCCGAGTTGTAGGCCGCGAGTTTTATGGGTCGAGGCACGAGGATGATCCGCAGAGTTCATCCGACGCCAGCGATCACGAGAGTGATCAAGGCATCGGAGACCGAGTCGGTGGTCCTAGGTTCGCATCACCGCGTGATACCGCAATGATCGGGTTTGATTCGTGGGAGCTGTCCCGGAGAGCATGCACTTCCGCTTTATGGGACGAGTTCTCGCAGGCCTTTCTTGCACATTTCTTGCCTCCACCGATGAGAGGGCTCGGGCGCAGATTTTTGGTGTTACGACGCAGGCGCGCGATTCGGGAGTACAATGTGGAGTTCGACTCATTGGCCCAGACGCCCCCGCGTTGGTAGCTAGTATGGAGGATCGAGTGCACCGATTTGTTACAGGCTCGATGATCACCTAGCCGAAGTTGTTCGTGTAGCTCTTCACCGGCATGGACATTGCCCGACGCAGCTTATGCACCGATGTGAGGAGAGGATAAATCGACGGAATGACCAGTGGTCAGAAGAGGGCCGAGCAGCAGGTCCTTTGGTGACTTTCGAGGCGGACCGCCAAGAAGAAAGCCGCTTATGCGCTCCACCAAGACAGAGTGGTCCTCCACACCGGGACCTTCGAGATATTCGAGAGCGGTCGTGGCTCCCAATTTCAGATTTTCGCGGAAGCAGAATGCTCGCCGGATGAGGTTGCCCTTGTCTCAGTGGCCGCTGGAAAGTCGCATAAAGCGAGAGTGTCGTACTAACTCGAGGATTGTTATTTTTGCGCCAGCAGGCCATCCGGCAAGAGATCCGACCAGGTAGCACCGCGAGATAGCATGGACTACTAGAGCGATGCGGGTTCTTCACCTTCCATAGCCAGCAGATGTTCGTACACCTACAGCCCGGTAGAGGTCGCGGAAGTTCCCGATTTAGCGGTCCTTTGAACCGCCTATTTTCAGGTATATCCTTAACCCTTTAAAGATTTGTATGCATGATATGATGACCTTATTATTGTGTGCTACGTTCGAATAGCGTTATGATGGTTATGAGTTAGAAAGCTTGGCTAGTAGAAAGGATTTGTATGGGGGCATGGAAAGTGTGAACTTTAGAATATTTCATGTTGAGACCTTAGATGTAAGGTCGTCTTGAGTACCAGATTTTTGCAAGTGATCCTTGTCAATACATTTTATGCCTAGAATGTGTTGTGTGATAATTTCTCAAGTAGTGTTAAATGGAAGTGGTAGCTTTCATGACTGTTGAGGTAAGATTGTTCCGGCCTGGGAACAAGAGCGTGATGCGTTAGTGGATCGGGTTGGGGCCATGTTGAGGGCCAACCCGCGCCGGTTTCAAAGTGGGGTCACCGTGGTCCCGCCAGTGGTAGGGTCACGAGGGTGCTAGCCCGAGTTTAGATGACCATCGTATGAGTTCGTGGGTATGTTCGACCAGAATCGGTTCGTGAAGGCCGGGAATGGCCTTAGTAAAGAAGTGACGCTAGTAAGATGACCAAGTTTGGAGGTAGTGGCTCCAAGGGTTGGACACAGAAGCATTGACTGAAGTGTGGTACGTATACTAGAAGAGTTCAAGTGTTCAAGAAGAGTACGACGAGTAAGGGTAGAGGCGAGCATGTATTGCGAGCATAGATATGATCATTTCTTGTGACGGAGAAGGTGCGAAGGATGTATATTTTAGACCTCGTGAATCGCATGCGATCCGGCACCATTTGTGGGTCGCCAAGTGACACTAGAACCTCGCGCAAGGTGACAAAAGTTTGTGATGTTAGAGGTGTTTCCTCGTGGACTTGGATGTAAGTATTTACGCTGGTGTTTCGTGGCGGTTGTGGCGTTGGCAACTTTTTAGAAGAACTCTATCGTTATCTGTCTCGAGAAGGAACATTCAGGACGAATGTTTCTAAGGAGGGGAGAATGTTATACCCGTATTTCCAGAGTATGTACGTGAGGGCGTACGTATACAATTTGAGCCTTAAAGTAGGCATAGATTCGAAATTTGTACACAACACCCGGTTAGAGTCGTTTTTCGACGAAAAGTTTCCACAGCTTTCGTAGGGAAAATTACGGCTATGTCATTTATAATTTTTGCGGATTTTTACGAGAGACGTAACAATTTTGACCAACCGGAGGGTGACATGTGTCACCCACACAATGGAAGAGGTTGGACGGCAATTGGCCATTCTTGGCACGTTTTTGTTGCCCAATTTTGGTCAAGGGTTAGGTAGGATATTTTTGTGTAGATGGATAAGGTTGCACATGGCTTAATCTTGGCCTTACACTTGCCTTGCACTTGGCACCATCTTGGCCATTGGTTGGCCTTCACTTGACCTATAAATACCCCCTTAGTTGATGAACTTTCTTCATCCAAAAATTGAGCAATCTACCTAAGTCTCAAAATACTCCCTCCCTCTTGTAGTTCTCGTCCAAAGCCTCTCCCCCTCCCCCTCCTAGTGGCCTTTGGCCGAGAGTTTCCCCCTCCCCCTTTGTAGTGGTTAGTCGTGGGGTACCCCCCCCCTAGCCTAGTTGTCTCGTATAAATACCCCTTGTAGTGGTATAGAAATACTCTCCTAGTATTGTTATAATGCCCAAATACCTTGGCCCAAATACCTTGTAGTATTCCCAAGGTTACACTTATACTAGCCCAGAAGATACCATTATACTTTCCCTCAGTCGCTAAAACGAAACCCTAAGTAAATCTTCACCCGTAGTTGAAGTTAAAAGTAGAAGTTGGTTAGAACTTCTAAGGGTTGTATGGAGCGGATTGAGCACTTGAGTAGAGCTAAACCTTGCTCAGGATCGACATATAAACTCGGATAATTTTGGGGCTTATCGAGGTAAACATTCTTGACCTTCTGTTGTAATTGGAAATTACATGTTGTAGGAGTATATAGTTAAAGTATACTATATATAGAATTGAACATACCAAGCGGCAATGTCTTTTGACTTAAGCTTGAATAATACTTACGGCAATGTCTCGCGACTTAAGCCCAATTTAAATAAGAGAATCGAATCAGTAATTACATAGATCAGACATTAAGAGACTTGTGTAGTATTCGTGAGTAAAATTGTACACGCCCGGTTAGACGCAGAAACCCCACTGGTTGGCTTGGTAGCCTACTCGGTAAGGAGAGATTAACGCTGATGCGGGGAGTCTTACGAATTTTCTCAGAATATGGAACGATGTTAATAAGCGCTTGTGGCCTTATAGGTTGAAGTACTACGTGTGGTGCGATCTACGTGGCTTAAGGAGTAGCCGACGGTTTGAAGTACTTGGAGCGTTTTGCTATTAGTCGACACTCGTCGCGAGGTATGTGAACCTCTTCCTATCTCTTATAGCATGATATGTGTGAACTATGTAGTACGGTAGACGCATACGTGTTAACCGTGTTTGATTGTTTTAAAACATAAAGTGTTATAACGGCTTTATGGGAAGTTGGTTATAACAAACTTTATGTAGGTAAGAAAATACTGTGGTTTTAAAAGGTAACGGATGTGAATTATAATCGCTAGTTATAATAAAGAACTTGATGTATTTCAAAGATTTATAAATCGTTTTGAAGGGAGAGTAACACTTGGTTTTAAAGGTTTTAAAAAGAGTTATACTAGCTTTATGGGGAGTTAGGTATAATGTCTTAAGAGAGGTAAAGAAAATGGTTTACTGATGTTAGAAGTTAAGAGACTTGATCTTATAAGATAAGAGACTTAACTTATTTGTTTAATGTGAATGTTTGTGTGAAACCTCATTCGTGAATAATGAGTACTTGGTTTTATTTAAAGGGATAATGTTTTACTGATTTCGAAAATCAGAATGTGTATCGACGTAACACCGCAACGTAATAAAGGAAAATGTATTGAATAATGATGTATCGTATTAAAACCAAGAGAAACCTCCATCTGCATAGAAGCTAAGATGAGACAAAATGATATTACATATCCTAGATCATGGCTGCTTAATAAGATCGATTATAAACAAGAATAACCTACTCACATATAAGGCATATGTTTCTCAAATCATTAAAGGAGAATTATGTTTTAAAGGATTAAAACTATGAACTAAGAGACCTTTTCTAAAAATGAGAAACTTGAGCATTTGAAATTAGGCAAACTTGAACGTTTGGAAAATAAGGTTGTTACTTGATTTTTTACAAAGGAAAGCATTTTTGTTTACTTAACAATGTTCGTCACTCTATTTTTATACTACGGACATCGGGTGACTTTTATAAAAGGAATGGATCTCTTTAAAAGGAATTTAACGTACGTAGTACTTTAGGGTTAAAAACCCGGACTTTGGCATAAAATGAAAGTAGCTTGTGTTGTGTAACTTGCCTATACTGGTTGTTGTGTAACTTGCCTATGCTTGTGTTGTGTAACTTGCCCATGCTTGTTGTTGCGTAACTTGCTTATGCTTGTGATGATAGCCTTGGTTGTGCAAGAATTGTTATTTTTATGGACTAGCTTTCCATGAGGTCTCTTCGCTCTACTGTCCCCGGTGGTCTGGCCGTGATTGCCTGCCTCATGATCGATTCGGCCTTGGTACCCTGTAGTCACCGCACTTGCCCTGCTCGATGTAGTGACGGTCTCGTGATACGCCTTGGTCCCCGTGGTCAGCTCGTACTTGCCCCGGTCAGCCACGTGGCCGGCCTTGGTATCCTGTGAGTCGGCTCGTGACTTGCCCCGTGACGGCCGTGTTTTGTTGCATTATATTATTGATGCGGCCGGATCTGGTAGTTATACTTGTCCTATACGGTTTTTATGACACGTGGGGCACAGTGTTCATGTATACCTTGCATCACATATCATAAATCGCGGCAGTGAGGAAGAAATTCCACGCACGAGTGATAATTTGGAGGCGTGAGTCCACGACTTGATGTAACTAGTTATATGTTATGTCTCGTAGCTTGGTCATCATACATGTCTCCCGCTTTATATAGACTATTATGATTTCATTTACTGATTTCTGATTTCACATACTGGTACTGTTAGATCGACCTCCTTCGGGCCGTCACGCCGCAGTGTAGTACATCGTCGTCGATCCCCGCTCTTAGGATCACCTTTCAGCATTGGAAGCTCCGTTCCTTGGAGGCTTATCTTTTGTATGTGATCCCCGAGTCGTAGGTTCTTGTACATTCGGGGTATGGCGGCCCCGTCCCGTCATAGTTGTGTAAATCTTAGAGGTCTGTAGACCGCAAGTGTGGTTTTGTAAAAGGATTAAACTGCTCGCTTTGAAAGAGTTGTTTATATATATTTTGTTGGAAGGTAACCGTTTGGTTGGCCTGCTTTATTATCTTGTCTCATGTTCATGTTTAAGTTTTATTTCACGGTTTTCTCCGATGTAGTATCACCAGTGGTGCCCGGTAAGGCACGATCACGCCCGGATCGGGTCGTGATGCACTCTCTGACGTATTCTTTGCACCCGTTATGCCTCTACGCAAGGCAACCAGAGCCCAGAAGGGCAAGACAGCAGAGGGAGCTACGAGTAGAACACAGAGGGTTACGAGGGCACAGGCCCGGTCATTACCTGAGATAGTACTTCAGACGACGAGTTTTATGACGCCGCTAGATGAGAGTTTAGAGCGCAGCTTTCATCGAGGCCACGATACCTGAGCCTCCAGTTTCACGACCAGGAGCCGAGGATATGAGTTACAAGGAAATGGCCCAGTTACTAGCTAGGCTTGTGGCTAGGAATGAGGACAGACGAGAGTCGGAGGTTCCGACAGTACCAGTAGTTCACCCTAGATCCGATAGTTGAGATTTCGGGACTTCTTGAGTTGCAGTCCACCCGAGTTCTATGGATCTAGAACTGAGAAAGATCATCAGGAGTTTATTCGACAGTTGCAGCGGATCATGAAAGTGATCAAGACCTCAGAGGCATTTCTTACACACTTCTTGCCCTCGCAGATGAGGAGAGCTCGGGCAGATAGATTTATGAGGTTGAGGCAGAACGGGCGGACGGTTCGGGAATACAATATAGAGTTTGACTTATTGGCTCGTTATGTCCCCGCGTTAGTGGCAGACATGTGAGGAGAGAATGTCCTAGTAGGAGGGATACAGGTGGGATGACTTAGCCTACCAGGTCAGTTGTGGATTCAGTGGATCGGAGAGAAAGGGGTGTTAGCCAGAGGAGGACACCCCCACTCGGTATGGTCGTTGTGGTAGGGGTTCTTATGGGGAGTGTCGTACTACTTAGATAGGTTGTTTTACATGCGGCCAGCAGGGCCATTTTGCGAGAAATTGTCCGAACAGAGGTGGCGCGGATGTTACGACTCAGCCTTCGGGATCAGTGGCTGGTTCATCACCTTCTGTAGTTATGCGCCCAGCAGAGCAAGATTTGATTAGAGCGGCAAAGGGAAAGTGAGGCAGTAGTTACAGGGAGATCTTCAGCCTTAAGAGACTTGTTTAGGTTGTTATGGTAGATACATGTGGAGTGCTATGTTCGGTTAGCATGGTGTAAGTTGTGATAAATCCATGGGTAGTGTGAGATGGAAGTAGTAGCTTTCATGACGTGAACTGGTAAGATTGTTCCGGATCGGGGAACGAGAGTTTAGTACGAAGTGGGTCGGGTTGAGGCCATTTCGCGAGTCAACCCGCAGCCCGGAATGTGGTGGGGTCAGTTTTAGGTGGTCCCACTAGATGATAGGGTCACGAGGGTGTTAGGCCCAACTTTAGATAACCATCGTACGAGTTTGTGGATGCGTTCGACCAGTAGTAGGGCCGATGGGGTCAGCCCATCTTGTCTTTTAGTCAGGACTGTTTACTCGGCGGAGGGTTATGCGAGATGTTGTATATCAGGAAGGTTGTAAGGCTGCACGGGGTTCCTACTTTTATTTTTATGGCAGGCAGTGGAGCCCAGTTTATGGCTATTTCTTTTTCGGGAGGTTTTACCAGGCGGGGTTAGGAACTCAGGTGAGTCTCAGTATTGCATTCACCCTCGGGCCGACGGACGAACAACGCATTTTATCCAGACATTTGAGGATAGGTTACGGGCCGGTGTTTTGATTTCAGGGGTAGCTGTGAGGATTATTTGCCTCTTGTTGAGTGAGTATTATACTAGCTACCATTTCAGTATTCTGACGGATGGTGCCTTATGAAGCCTTGTATGGGCGGAAGTGTAGGTTGCCGGTCGATTGGTTCGATGTCGGCAAGGTTCAGATAGTTTGGTCCCTACTTGTTTCAGCAGGATGTGGATAAGGTGAAGCTTATCCAGAAGAAGTTATTAGCAGCTCAGAGTCAACAGAAGTCGTGCGGACGATCGGCGTCGACACTTGGAGTTCAGGTTGACGGTGGGTCTTCTTGAAGGTACCACCGGCGGTGTGAAATTTGGAAAGAAGGGGAAACTTAGCCCGAGGTACTTTGGGCATTTTCAGATAATAGTAGAATAGGCCAGGTTGCCTATAAGTTAGCACTGCCGTCCGACTTAGGAGGCAGTACGTCCGGTATTCCATGTTGCTATGTTTCGGAAGAGTAATCGGAGATCCCTCCAGAGTGTTCCCAGTTAATGATGACCAAGTTGAGATAGTAACCCCGAGATTTTGGAAACTGAAGCAATGACAGAAATGTGGTAAGTATATGAGGAAGAGTTCGAGTGTACGAGGAGGGTACGACAAGTAAGAAAAGAGGCGAAGATGTGAAGTGTCATTTTTATAAGTATAGATGTGAAGAAAGTATCTTTTAGACCATGGGTGGAAGTTTTTGTGTTGTTATACACGTTAGGGGTGATTCCTCGTTGGCTTGGATTGAGTTTTGCGCGTATGTTATATTATGGCCATGTGTGGCATAATTGGTTTTGTAAGTATAGTAGTGAAGACTATACCGGCGCTTGTATGATTAGAGGCTTAGAAGGAACATTCGGGACGAATGTTTCTAAGGGGGGAAGAATGTTAAATGTTATACCCCGTATTTCCAGAGTATGTACGTAAGGGAATACGTACGAAAGTCTTGCCTTAAAAGATAAGCCTTGGACGTTTTATTTTGTACACAACTCACTAAAAGAATCGTTTTCCGACGAAACGTTTCCACAGCTTTCGTAGAGTAAATTCCGGCTATGCCATTTCTTATTTTTGCGGATTTTTCCGAGAGACGAAACATTTTGGACCAACGGGAGGGCGACACTTGGCACCCTCCAATTTGTGGACTTGAAATCGTCCATTTGGACGATTTGAAGAAGATTGGCACGTTTTTGGTGCCTTGCTCAAAGTCAAGGAGTTGGTAGGATATTTGTGTATAGTTAATCCTCACCCTACACTTGCCTTGCACTTGTCTAAATCTTGGCCATTGGTTGGCCACTTCTTGACCTATAAATACCCCCCCTTTGATGAAGAGTTCTTCATCCACAAAGTTATCTTCCAAGTCTAAAAATCCTCTCCTCTCCCTTTGTAGCCATTTCGGCCAAATATATCCCCTCCTCGTGAAGTTGGCCGAGGCCTAACCCCCTAGCCTAGCCAAATCTACCCTCCCTTGGTAGAAAAGTTGTCTTCTTGTATCGTTATAATGCCCAAAATACCCTAGCCCAAATACCTTAGTACTTAGTAGGAGTTGTGAAGAACTTCTAAGGTTCTTTGAGCATACAACTTAGAGCAAA
This sequence comes from Przewalskia tangutica, assembly GCA_029844215.1. Taxonomy (NCBI): domain Eukaryota; kingdom Viridiplantae; phylum Streptophyta; class Magnoliopsida; order Solanales; family Solanaceae; genus Przewalskia; species Przewalskia tangutica. The sequence goes on from CM056733.1 coordinate 21,576,757, forward strand.
ACCTTGCTCAGCGCGACTTTTCTAGGATATTATTGGGCTTACCGAGGTAATAATCCTAACCTCTTTTGAATTAGAGAATACTTACTGTTATAGTATAAGAATAAGTATAAATACTTAGAAGAATATCACAGAATAGAATTGAAGTGTTAATCACTTAGAAGGGTTTAAAAGAAGAATAATCAAACTATGCTTACATAGGACTGTTTTCACAAGTAGACTTATATAGCTCACCGGGTAGGGAAGTGCTGCCCGACTTACCGTAGAATTATGAACCCTCTGTTTAGAATGACCTTCAGAGTAGTCTTTAATAGATATCTGTGACTATTATAGGCTGACTCTCTGCGCGCGACATATTCAACTTGGCAGGTGGTTTTCGCTGAGAAGGTATGTGATTCTTCCTAAAGCATGATATTTTACAATATAACTACGGCAATGCCTCACGGCTTAAGCCTGAATAATACTTACGGCAATGCCTCACGGCTTAAGCCTGAATAATACTTACGGCAATGCCTCACGGCTTAAGCCTGAATAATAAAGAACTGAGAACATTTCAAAAGACTACTGAATCATATTAACAGAAGAGAACTAATTGGTTTTTAAAACAGAAGCTTAAGAGTTATACTAGCTTTATGGGAAGTAAGTATAACCACTTAAGATTTATAAAAGAAACAAGTTTGCCTATGTGTTTATAACAGACTTATATTGTGAAAAGAATAATAAAGATGGTTTGATAAGTAGACATGATATGATGATATGTGTGTTAGTATCTTGTAACGTTTGTATAGGTGAGTATCCTTGTTATGCTTATATTGTTTAAAGATAAGTTGTTATGTTAGTATACTATCACTCACCTCTTGAGATGATACCGGGGGTTAAGCTGCCCTCCGATGCGGGGTAGACTCAGGCGGTCTGGGACCATGATTCGAGAATACCTCATGCGGGTCCAGGGGGCCTATGCGGAGCTACGAGAGTTCCAGGTTAGTATGCGGGGTTATGCCTCATGCGGTCTATGTGGCCATGCGACAATGAGTCCAGGCGATGCCGAGGAGTAGCTACCCTCGATGCGGGTTATACCTCACGCGCCACGTGAGTGGCCTATGCGGACTCCGGGAGTCCAGGATTAGGCTTGCAGACCGATGGTATGGGCGAGTGGCCCTGTTTCGATCATTCGCAGCCTAGACAAGACCTATTACAGTTACCGATTGTTGCTCTTGTTTGTGATGTAGCACTACGTGCGGTTTTCCTCGTTGTTTCACTCATATTTGTAAACCGGTTTTAAAAGGATATGTTTTCATTTAAGTATTTTACGATTTCGCATACTTAGTACCGTTGTTATCGACTCTCCTTGGGCTGCGTTCATGCCGCAGGCGGGCAAGCAGTGCTAGATCCGCATTCTTAGGATCTCTACGTTGGTGTCGAGCCCCATCTCTTCCGAGGCTCTACTTTTGGTATGATCTCCTGTTGTAGATAGTTTTGTACGAGTGGTATGGCGGGCCCTGTCCGCCATAGTTGTATATTTCTTAGAGGTCTCAGTAGTCATGTTGTGCGATTGTCGGATGTAATCAAACTATGATATATATATATGCCGAAAGGCGGTGTTTTCTCACATAAAGCGTGTCTTACTTTATAAATGTTTCATGTCTTGCTTTATATTTCCGCTGATTACTCGATGTATGACTACTTGGGTGCCCCGTAAGGCACGATCACGCCCCGCACGGTCGTGACAAAAGTGGTATCGAGCGATTAATCCTGAAAGTGTCTACGCACCAGATCTAGTAGTCTTGATTATCGGTGTGTTGTGCACCACACCAATAATCGTGAGGCTATAGGATATTTAGGATTGGTTTCCATTCTTCTCATTCCGAGATCGTGCTTTAGAGTCGCGGTTATAGGTTGGACCCTCTAACGTATTCCTTTCAGAATGATTATGCCTCCACGTAAGGCAACCCGCCCGTATGGCAAGGCAAATGAGGAGTCGCTAGCGAGACACCCAGAGTCACGAGGGCTCGTGCCCGCCTATACCGAGACGGCGAGTTCTATGACGCCGCCATTTCAAAGACAGACCACAAGCACTCCACACCTCCCGCCCCACACCGCTGGCGGAGGAGTTAGGGTACAAGGAGATGGCCCACTTTTGGCTAAAGTTGTGGCCCGACACGGCGAGAGGCTGGATGCGCGCTCCAGCCTCCACCCGGTCGTGCCGTTGTTCACCCGAGGGCGAGAGTTTGAGGCTACGAGACTTCTTGAGTCAGAGCCCGCCGGAGTTTTATGGGTCGAGGCCGAGGATGATCCGCAGGAGTTCATCCGCCGATTCAGAGGATTTTGAGAGTGATCAGGGCGTCGGAGACCGAGTCCGTGATCTTTGGTTCACATAGGCTGCGTGATACCGCAGTCGATTGGTTTGATTCATGGGAGTTATCCCGTGGAGAGCACGCGTCCCCAGCTACTTGGGATGAGTTCTCAGAGGCTTTCCTCACTCACTTCTTGCCTCCACAGATGAGGAGGGCGCGGGCTGATAGATTTTTACTGCTGAGGCAGAGGACGACCGCCGGGAGTACAATGTCGAGTTTGATTCTTTGGCTCGATATGTCCCAGCATTGGTAGCAGATATGGAGGATAGGGTGCACCGCTATGTCACCGCTAGACGACTATATGGCCGAAGTCATGCGGGGGTTTCTCTCCAGCCGGGTATGGACATTACCCGCATGCAGGCTCACGCCCTTGGATGCGAGGAGCGCAGAGGTCGACGAGTGGACAGACAGCAGCAGAAGAAGGCCAGGACGGGAGGGTCTTCTGGTGGTTATCGTGGTGGGCGGCCTCAGCAGCAGTCTAGATTCGCACCACAGCCAGCTCAGAGCACTCCTGCACCGTCCTCAAGACAAACGAGTTTTCGAGGCGCACTGTGGCCCTGTGGCTTGCACGCCCGAGTAGCAGAGGCATCGCCGACGGACCACCCCCCCAGTGTGGCCGATGCGGTAGATCCCATTACGGGAAGTGTGGTACTACTTATGGATCTTGTTACAGTTGTGGCCAGCAGGGTCACTTTGCGAGGGACTGTCCGACCGGGGGCAGCGCTGGTGGTAGGGCCCAGCCTTCAGGTTCTGTGGCCGCTTCATCATCTCCTACAGTTACTCGCCCCGGAGGGCAGGGTGCTCATGGGTCAGCAGGTCGCGGCAGAGGTCGTGGCTCAGGTCCCAGTTCTAGCGGTCCTCAGAACCGCATTTATGCTTTGTCCAGCCGACAGGATCAGGAGGCCTCACCTGATGTCGTCACAGGTACCCTATCGGGCTGGGTTTGATGTTTATGCCTTGATAGATCCGGGTTCTACACTGTCCTATATATCTCCCCTTGTTGCTAGTAGGATAGGGATAGAGCCTGAGTCCATAGACCCTTTCGAGGTAGCTACGCCAGTGGGTGATTCGGTGGTAGCTCGGCGGGTATATAGGGCTTGTCCTGTGACCATTTACAGTCGTCAGACCCTAGCCGACTTGATAGAGTTGGAGATGATTGACTTCGACGTGATTATGGGGATGGATTGGCTAGCTTCTTGCTATGCCAATGTAGACTGCAGAGAGAGAGTAGTACGGTTCCAGCTCGGCGAGCCATTGTTGAGTGGGAGGAGCACGCAGTACGCCGAGGGTAGGTTTATTTCCTACCTCAAGGCTAGGAAGATGGTGCGAAGGGTATATCTACCATCTAGTTCGGTGTTTGATATCGAGGTCGCGTACCAGATTTTCGGTTCCGTAGTCCGAGTTCCCGCACGTGTTTCGGATGACCTCGTATCCTCCCGAGAGGGAGATTGAGTTTTGTATTGACATATTGCGATACTCGCCTATTTCCATTCCGCCATACGTAATGGCACCGCCGAGTTGAGAGTGAAGGATCAGCTTAGGGATTTGCTAGAGAAGGGCTTCATTAGGCCCAGTGTTTCTCCCTGGGGGGCGCCGGTATTGTTCGTGAAGAAGAAGGACGGGACGCTGCGCATGTGTGTTGATTACAGGCAGCTGAACAAGGTGACCATTAAGAACAGATACCCCCTCCCCAGGATTGATGATTTGTTCGACCAGTTGCAGGGTGCGAGATGTTTCTCCAAGATTGATCTGCGATCGGGCTATCATCAGGTGCGAGTCAGAGAGGTGGATGTCCCTAGGACTGCATTCCGGACCAGACGCATTATGAGTTCGTGGTCATGTCTTTTGGTTGACCAATGCTCGCGGTATTCATGGATTTGATGAACCGAGTGTTCAAACCATTTTTGGACACCGGTGTGATAGTTTTCATTTATGATATATTTGTTTATTCTCGCCAGAGCGAGCATGCGAGCATTTGAGGCTTGGCCGACGCTTCTCCAGGACCAGCAGTTGTACGCCAAGTTTTCCAAATGTGAGTTTTGGTTGACTTCAGTGGCGTTTCTTGGGCATATTGTCGGGGCTGATGGCATTCGAGTTGATACGGCCAAGATCGAGGCAGTCAGGACTTGGCCGAGACCTACTACTCCGACAGAGGTTCGCAGTTTTCTGGGCCTTGCAGGTTATTATCGGCGGTTCGTGGAGAAGTTTGCTTCTATCTCTGCACCATTGACTAGGCTGACTCAGAAGGCAGCCAAGTTCCAGTGGACTGATGCTTGTGAGCAGGGTTTCCAGTTGCTGAAAGAGAGATTGACGACCGCCCCCGTTCTTACTCTCCCAGAGGGTCCAGATGGTTATGTCGTGTATTGTGATGCGTCAGGCATCGGGTTGGGATGTGTGTTGATGCAGCATGGCAGAGTTATAGCATATGCATCCCGACAGCTGAAGAAACACGAGAGGAACTACCCCACCCATGATTTGGAGTTACCGTGATTCACGCTTTGAAGATCCGAGGCACTATTTGTATGGGGTTCACGTGGATATTTATACGCACCACAAGAGCCTCCAAAGATATCTTCACCGAGGGAGCCGAACTTACGCCAGAGCCGGTGGTTAGCGTTGCTTAAGCATTACGCGGTTGAGATCCTATACCACCCGGGAAGGCCAATGTTGTGGCGTATGCCCGAGTCGTAGGTCGATGGGAGCCTATCGATGTGGCTAGAGAGGAGGGACATGGTTCGTGATTTGCATCGATTAGCGAGCCTTGGTGTCCGGTTGATTGTTTCGATAGCGATGGGGTTAGAGTTCGTGAGGTTGCCGAGTCTTCCATCGCCGGCGAGGTGAAGAGGCAACAGCTCGAGGATCCACTTTGATTCGATATCGTGATACGCTCTTCGTGAGGGCGCGGTCCTTTTGAGGTAGCACCACGGGTGCTAAGGTTTGAGGGCGCATCGTGTGTTCCGGATGTTTCGTGACTTCGCAAGAGTTCTGGGGAAGCACACACAAGCATTACTATCCATCCGGGTCGACCAAGATGTACCACGACCTTAGATCCGTGTATTGGTGGGATGGCTTGAAGAGGACGTTGCAGAGTTCGTAGCTCGCCCGTGTTGTCGCAGTGAAGGTAGAGCACCGTGAGGCCGGTGGTTTGTTACGCACGATTGAGATCCCGACCGAAGTGGGAGGTAATCAACATGGACTTCATCACAGATTACCTCGCACTCGAGGAGACATGATTCTATATGGGTTATCGCCGACAGTCGAAAATCAGCCCACTTTCTTCCCGCTCGACGACCTTTCTACCGAGGATTATGCCAGACTTTACATCCGAGAGATCGTCGATCGCATGGAGTCCCTAGTTCGATCATATCGCATGCAGGAGCCCGGTTTACGCTAACTTCTGAGGTCCTTCCGCAGGGGTTTAGGACGCAGTGAGCTCGAGCATCGCATTTCATCCGCATGCACGGACAGCAGAGCGCACTATCCGCACTCGAGATATCCGCGAGCCCGTGTTATTGACTTCAGTGTTAGATGGTATGATAATTTGCCTCTAGTTGAGTTTGCTTATTATAATAGCTACAACTCCAAAGATTCGATGGCGCCTTATGAGGACTTGTATGGGATTAAGTGCAGATCGCCTATAGGTTTGTTCGATGTGGGCGATGTGCAGTTAGTGGGACCAGATTTGGTGCAGCGAAGATGGATAAGGTGAAACTTATCCGAGAGCGCTATCGATACCGTAGTCGCATGTGTAAGTCGATGCAGATCATCGTCGTCGACATCTTGAGTTCGAGGTTCATGATTGGGTTTTCCTAGCGTGTCACCCACGGCGGTGTGATGAGATTCGGGAAGAAGGGAAGCTCACCAAGGTACATCGGGCCGCTTCAGATTGTCCGCAGGTAGGCAAGGTTGCCTACGAGTTGAATCTGCCGTCCGATCTGGAGGCGGCATCCGGTGTTTCACGTATCTATGCTGAGGAGATGTATCGGGGATCCATCTAGGGTGCACCCGATTGACGATGTCCAGGTGACCGAGGGGTTATCGTATGAGGAGATTCCCATAGCGATAGTCGATCGTCAGGTTAGGCGTCTGCGACGGAAGGACGTGGCTTCCGTCAAAGTCTTGTGGCGGAACGAGCTCAGGGAGGAGATGACATGGGAAGCCGAGGAGGACATGAGGCGGAAGTATCCTCACCTATTCCCCACACCTCCAGGTAAATTCACTTTCCTACTTACAAATTTTCGTTATCGCTTCGCCATGTGTTGCTCTGTGGCCGTGTGGCATTTACAATCGCTTAAGCTTCTTCGATAATCGTTTTAAAGGAACATTCGGGACGAATGTTTCTAAGGAGGGGAGAATGTTATACCCCGTATTTCCAGAGTATGTACGTAAGGGAATACGTACGAAAGTCTTGCCTTAAAAGATAAGCCTTGGACGTTTTATTTTGTACACAACTCACTAAAAGAATCGTTTTCCGACGAAACGTTTCCACAGCTTTCGTAGAGTAAATTCCGGCTATGCCATTTCTTATTTTTGCGGATTTTTCCGAGAGACGAAACATTTTGGACCAACGGGAGGGCGACACTTGGCACCCTCCAATTTGTGGACTTGAAATCGTCCATTTGGACGATTTGAAGAAGATTGGCACGTTTTTGGTGCCTTGCTCAAAGTCAAGGAGTTGGTAGGATATTTGTGTATAGTTAATCCTCACCCTACACTTGCCTTGCACTTGTCTAAATCTTGGCCATTGGTTGGCCACTTCTTGACCTATAAATACCCCCCCTTTGATGAAGAGTTCTTCATCCACAAAGTTATCTTCCAAGTCTAAAAATCCTCTCCTCTCCCTTTGTAGCCATTTCGTCCAAACATATCCCCCTCCCCTTGTGAAGTTGGCCGAGGGCCTAACCCCCCTAGCCTAGCCGAAATCTACCCCCCCTCCCTTGGTAGAAAAGTTGTCTTCTTGTATCGTTATAATGCCCAAAATACCCTAGCCCAAATACCTTAGTACTTAGTAGGAGTTGTGAAGAACTTCTAAGGTTCTTGGAGCATACAACTTAGGAGCAAAACCTTGCTCAGGCGCGACTTTTTCTAGGATATTATTGGGCTTACCGAGGTAATAATCCTAACCCTCTTTTGAATTAGAGAATACTTACTGTTATAGTATAAGAATAAGTATAAATACTTAGAAGAATATCACAGAATAGAATTGAAGTGTTAATCACTTAGAAGGGTTTAAAAGAAGAATAATCAAACTATGCTTACATAGGACTGTTTTCACAAGTAGACTTATATAGCTCACCGGGTAGGGAAGTGCTGCCCGACTTACCGTAGAATTATGAACCCTCTGTTTAGAATGACCTTCAGAGTAGTCTTTAATAGATATCTGTGACTATTATAGGCTGACTCTCTGCGCGCGACATATTCAACTTGGCAGGTGGTTTTCGCTGAGAAGGTATGTGATTCTTCCTAAAGCATGATATTTTACAATATAACTACTAATGCCTCACGGCTTAAGCTGAATAATACTTACGGCAATGCCTCACGCTTAAGCTCGAATAATACTTACTTGAATGCCTCACGCTTAAGCTGAATAATAAAGAACCGAGAACATTTCAAAAGACTACCAATCATATTAATGTAAGAGAACTAATTGGTTTTTAAAATGAAGCTTAAGAGTTATACTAGCTTTATGGGAAGTAAGTATAACCACTTAAGATTTATAAAAGAAACAAGTTTGCCTATGTGTTTATAATGCACTTATATCAGGAAAAGAATAATAAAGATGGTTTGATAAGTAGACATGATGTGATGCTATGTGTGTTAGTATCTTGTAACGTTTGTATAGGTGAGTATCCTTGTTATGCTTATATTGTTTAAAGATAAGTTGTTATGTTAGTATACTATCACTCACCTCTTGAGATGATACCGGGGTTAAGTCGCCTCCGACGCGGTAGACTCGAGCGATGCAGGACCATGATTCGAGAATACCTCATGCGGGTCCAGGGGGCCTATGCGGAGCTACGAGAGTTCCAGGTTAGTATGCGGGGTTATGCCTCATGCGGACAGCGAGTCCAGGACGATGCCGAGGAGTAGCTACCCTCGATGCGGGTTATACCTCACGCGCCCACGTGAAGGGCCTATGCGGACTCGAGTTCAGGATTAGGCTTGCAGAACGATGGTATGGGCGAGTGGCCCTGCTTTCGATCATTCGCAGCCTAGACAAGACCTATTACGATTACCTATTGTTGCTCTTGTTTGATGATGTACCACTATGCGGTTTTCTCGTTGTTTCACTCATATTTGTAAACTGGTTTTAAAATGATATGTTTTCATTTAAGTATTTTACAGTTTCGCATACTTAGTACCTGTTGTACTGACCTCCTTCGGGGGGCTGCGTTCATGCCGCAGGTAAGGGCAAGCAGGTGCTAGATCCGCATTCTTAGGATCTCTACGTTGGTGTCGGGAGCCCCATCTCTTCCGGAGGCTCTACTTTTGGTATGATCTCCACTTGTAGATAGTTTTGTACAGTCAGGGTATGGCGGGGCCCTGTCCCGCCATAGTTGTATATTTCCTTAGAGGTCTGTAGTCATGTTGTACAGTGTCGGATGTAACTGCTGAACTATGATATATATATATGCCGAAAGGCGGTGTTTTCTCACATAAACTGTGTCTTACTTTATAAACTGTTTCATGTCTTGCTTTATATTTCCGCTGATTACTCTGATGTATGACTACTTGGGTGCCCTTGAAGGCACGATCACGCCCCAGACGGGTCGTGACATTAAACCCCGTAGTTCCGTGGTATGTATACGAGGGCGACGCATTTGAGAATACGATAAAGAAATTGGAAAGGAAGAAAGATGTGATTTTTCGACGGAAAAGTTTCCGGATTTTGTGAAGGAAAAATGTTCGTTAAAGGGAATTGGATTCCCAGATTTGGTATTTGGACTTTTTGGAATATTTGAGAATTATGAAATTTTATTTCAGAATTGGTCACGTGGGCCCACGGAAAATTTACGATTTTGTGGGCCCACTTTATTTTCGGATTTTTGGCATTACGGATATTTTCTAAGATGAAATATTTTGACGAGTAGGGGCGACACGTGTCACCTGCGTGGCCATGTTGGACGAATTGGAGAAGGACAAGTGGCACGTTTTTTTGGTGGACAAGTGGCCCATTTTTGTGGTGGCCACTTGTCCCATTTTGTGGTAGCCAAATGGTTGGCCAACTACCCACACACATGTACCCCATCCTCACCATCCACTTGCCTAGATCTTGGCCATTGATTTCCTATAAATACCCCTCAGGTGCAAGACTTTATTTCATCCACATTAGAAAGTTTCCAAGGCAAAATATTCCCCTCCCTCCCTTAGTGAGTTCTCGTCCAATCACCCCCACCTTGAGTAGAATTCTTCAAGTATTGTTGTTATTCCAAATACTTTAGCATAAATCCTTGTGGTATTCCAAAAAAAATCCCAACATAAGAGCCCGGAAATACTACTTTATTCCATAGTCGCAAAATGAAGCCCTAGAAAAATCTTAATAGCTTAGATGAAGTGTTAAGAGAAGTTGTTTAGAAACTTCTAAGGGTTGCTTGGAGCGGTTTGGAGCGTAAGGAATCGAGCTAAACGTTGCTCGAGATCGACTTATATCTTGGATAATTTTGGGCTTATCGAGGTAATTACCTATGTCCCCATATCAGAATTGGAGATTACATGTCAGTAGTAGTTTAGAATTGAGTATAAGATATATTGGAAGGATGATTATAAAGAATTGAATCAGATTTACATAGATCGCATTTACTGATACTTGTAGTATTATTGTGGAGTAGAAATGTACACGTCCAGGTTAGATGTAACCCCCGGATTGTTGGTTCGCAGCAGCCTCATTAGAGGAGGAGATTTTTGTGGTCATGCGGGAGGTGCCGAATTTTCCGTAGAATAAGGAATCTTGTATCTAGAATTATTCTACGAAGATATCTAGAGGTTGATAGACGCTTGTGGCCTTTATAGGTTGAAGTACTACGAGTAGCGTATTCTACTTGGGCGGTGGAAAAGGCGAGCAAGGTTAGAGTACGCGAGCGCTTGCTAATTGTCGATAATCGCCGCGAGGTATGTGAACCTCTTCCTATCTTTTCTAGCATGATTGTTGTGAACTATGTAGTACGGTAGACGTACATGTGCTAAATGAATTTGGTTGGTTTAACATAAAGTGTTATAACGACTTTATGGGAAGTTTGCTATAACAACTTTATGTAGGTAAAGAAATGGTTTGTGGTTTTTAAAAGATAAGAGACTTGACTTATGAATGACTTGATGTGAAATATTAAGGAACTTGATTTCTAAAAGAAAAGAGACTTGAGGAATCAAGAGTTTTGGTTTAAAAGAAAGACATGGTTTTGTCTTAAATTGTTTAAAACATAAAGTGTTATAACGACTTTATGGGAAGTTAGTTATAACGACTTTATGAAAACAAAAGAATGGTTTTATCATTAGTTTTAAAATGGTAACTTGACTTTAAAAGGAGAAGTGTTTTGGTCTAAAAGAAGGCATAGTATTGTCTTAATTTGGTTTAAAAGGAAAGTATGGAAGTTGTTTTGGTTTACTTAAAATGTTAGTCACTCTATTTTGATAATACGCATCGGTGACCTTTGTAAAAGAAATGGATCTTTTAAAAGAATTTAACGACGTAGTACTTGGGGTTAAAACCGACTTTGGCTTAAAATGAAAGTACCTTGAGTTGTGTGTAACTTGCCTATGTTTGCGTGATAGCCTTGTCATGATAGTATTGTATTTCTATACCACCGCGTCTCACGAGGGTCACTGATTTGTTATGATCTTACTTGACGCATCGGCAGCGACGAGCATTCCACGCACGCTTCGTGATTATTATTCCATGGACTAGCTCTCCACGAGGTTTTACCGATTCGCTTGGTATCCGTAGTTGGCTCTCGATTGCCCCGAGGTCGTGGGTGATTCGGCAGTATCCGTAGTTAGCCTTCGTACTTGCCCTGCTCAGTTTTGTGACGAAGTCTCGTGATTCCGCCAGTATCCGTAGTTAGTCTTCAGATTGCCCCGCCACCACGTGGCGCAGTGGTATCCGTAGTTGGCTTTGACTTGCCCCGGGTCACCGTGGTATGGTTATATAGATTTGTTGGTACGGCTTTGGTATCCGTAGTTGGCTTTGACTTGCCTGGCCGATTGATGATGCGGCTTTGGTATCTGGTAGTTAGCCTTCGTACTTGCCCCGTACGGTTTTTATGACACAGGTGGGACCTGGTGTTCATGTGTACTCCTTGGTGTGGTTATCGTAGACAGCCGTCAGTGAGGAAGGTGTTCCACGGGCATGATTGATGTTGCGGACATGAGACCCATAGTTATATTTGAGTGATGACTTTGAGGCGTGAGTCCACGACTTGACGCGGATCACATATTATGTATCAGTAGTTTGGTTATCATATATGTCTCCTATTTTATATAGACTACTATGATTTCATTTACAGATTTTCGCCACATACTGGTACATGTTGTAATCGACTCCTTGGGGGCTGCGTTCATGCCGCAGTAGAGGTACACCCGCTATTGATCCTCGCCATAGGATCACAACAGCTTGGGAAGCTCCGCTTCTCCGAGGCTTATCTTTCGTATAGTCCCCTTCGTTGTAGGTACTTACATCTGTGGTATGGGCGGCCCCGTCCCGTCGTTGTTATAACATTCTTAGAGGTCCAGAGTATCGCTGTGGCGTAGTTTGTAAAAGGGATGAATCGTCGTGTTCAAGTTTTATTTATATATTCAGAAAGGTAACCGTTTTGGTTAGCTTGTTTTCTTATTTCATTATTGTATATCTTGTTTCATGTGTAAGTTTTCATTTCCGCTGATTTTCTCTGATGTTGTATCACTAGGGTGCCCGGGGTAAGGCACCAGTCGCGGGCCCGTGGTCGGGTCGTGATAAAAGTGGTATCAGAGCAGTTAATCCTCGAAAAGTGTCTACAGACCGTATCTAGTAGAGTCTTGATTATCGGTGTGTTGTGCACCACACCTATAATCAGGAGGCTGCAGGATATTTAGGATTGGTTTCCACTCTTCTCACTCTGAGATCGTGCCTTAGAGCTGTGTTATAAGTTGGACTCCCTCTGACGTATTCTTTGCACCCGTTATGCCTCTACGCAAGGCAACCAGAGCCCAGAAGGGCAAGGCAGCAGAGGGAGCTACGAGTAGAACACAGAGGGTTACGAGGGCATAGGCTGTTATACCCCGTATTTCCAGAGTATGTACGTGAGCGCGTACGTATTGTAATTTAAGCCTTAAAGTTGGCTAGTTTCGAAAATTGTACACAACACCCGATTGGAGTCGTTTTTCGACGAAACGTTTCCACAGCTTCGTAGGAAAATTCCGCTATGTCATTTTTAATTTTTGCGGATTTTTCCGAGAGATGAAACATTTTGGATTAACGGAGGGTGACATGTGTCACCCTCACATCGAAGGCTCGACGGCAACTTGGCCTTGCCTTGGACGATTTGCCTTGGCTTTTTTTGTCAAGGATTAGGTAGGATATTTTTGGGTAGATGGATAAGGTAGCACATGGCTAAATCTTGACCTTACACTTGCTATACACTTGGAAGAATCTTGGCCATTGGTTGGCCATGGCTTGACCTATAAATACCTCTAAGTGAAGGCTTTCTTCATCCACAAATTGTTCTAAGTGATAAATCCCTTCCTCCTCTTGTCGACTCTCGCCCAAGAGCCCCTCCCCTCTCTTGAGCCAGCCGAGAGCCTCCCTTCCCCTCATGTGCTCCTGCCGAGGGGTACCCCCCTAGCCTAGTTATTTTCGTATAATACCCTTTGTCAGTGGTATAGAAATACTCTCCTAGTATTGTTATAATGCCCAAATACTGGCCCATATACCTTGTAGTATTCCCAAGGTTACACTTATACAAAGCCCGTAAAATACTATTATACTTCCTCACCACAAAAACGAAACCCTAAGTAAATCTTCACCCGTAGTTGAAGTTATAAGTAGAAGTTGGTTAGAACTTCTAAGGGTTGTTTGGAGCGGTTGAGCGCACGAGTAGGAGCTAAACCTTGCTCAGATCGACATATAACTCGGATAATTTTGGGCTTATCGAGGTAAACACTTCGACCTTCTATTGTAATTGGAAATTACATGTTGTAGGAATATATAGTTGAAGTATACTATATATAGAATTGAACATAGTCAGCGGCAATGTCTTTTGACTTAAGCTCGAATAATACTTACGGCAATGTCTTGCGACTTAAGCCTCAAGTTAAATAAGAGAATCGAATGTAATTACATAGGATCAGACATGAGACTTGTAGTATTGTTGTGTGTAGAATTGTACACGCCCGTTAGACGTGCAAACCCCCGTTGGCTTCGTAGCTACCGATAAAGCGAGGAGATTAACGCTGGCGGGGGAGGTCGAATTTTCTCGTAATATTCTACGTGGAGACCTTGATGTTAATAGGCGCCAGGGCCTCTATAGGTCAAGTACTACGTGGCGTGATCTACTGGCTTAAGGAGTAGCCGACGCTGAGGTACTTGGAGCGCTTGCTATTAGTCGATAATCGTCGCGAGGTATGTGAACCTCTTCCTATCTGTTTCTAGCATGATATGTGTATAACTATGTAGTACGGTGACGCATACGTGTTAATCAGATTTGATTGGTTTGAAACATAAGGTGTTATAACGCTTTATGGAAGTTGGTTATAACAAATTTTTACGTAGGTAAGAAAATTCTTTGTGGTTTTAAAAGGTAAATCGACTTGATGTGTGATAATAAAGAACTTGAAGTATTTCAAAAGACCTGCTTGAAAGAAGAGTAATACTTGGTTTTGAAAACATAAGAGTTATACTAGCTTTATGGGAAGTTAGGTATAACGCCTTAAGGAAGGTAAAATGAATAGGTTTATTGATCTTAAAAGATAAGAGACTTGACTTGAATGAATTAATATGAATTTTGTGTGAAGCCTCATTCGTGAGTAATGAGTACTTGGTTTGTGAAAGGAATAATGTTTTACTGATTTCGAAATCGTAATGTGTATCGACAAACCACCGCAGCGTTAATAAAGGAAAATGTATTGAATAATTAAGTATTATTAAAACCAAGAGAAACCTCCATCCGCATAAGCTAAGATGAGACAAAATGATATTACATTTTCTAGATCATGGCCGCTTAATAAAATTGATTATGAACAAGAATAACCTACTCGCCATGGTACGTGGTTACTCAATTGTTTTAAAAAGAGATTAAGACAATTGAACTATGAAACTTTTCTAAAAAGAGACTTGTAATTGAAATTAGGCAAACCGAACGTTAGGGAAAAGAAAGGCATTGGGTTGTCTTAAAATGGTTTAAAACATAAAGTGATATAACAAATTTATGGGAAGTTGGTTATAACGACTTTATGAAAACAAAAGAGAAGGTTTTATCATTGGTTTTAATGTGGTAACTTGACTTTAAAAAGAGAAGTGTTTTGTCTAAAAAGAAGGCATGGTATTGCCTTAATTTGGTTTTAAAAAGGAAAGTATGGAGGTTGTTTTGGTTTACTTAAAAGATATAAGTCACTCTATTTTTATACTACTGTATCGGGTGACTTTTATAAAAGTGGAATGGATCTTTAAAAAGGAATTTAACGAACGTAGTAATCGTAGGTTAAAAACCCGACTTTGGCATAAAACGAAAGTAGCTTGAGTTGTGTAACTTGCCTACGCTTGTTGGTGTGTAACTTGCTTATGCTTGTGGTGATAGCCTTTGTTGTGCAAATGGTGTTCTATATAACCGCTCTCAACCCGAGTGGTTGACTTGTCGAGACTTACTCGACGCATCGCAAGACGGAAAATTCCACCGTATGCTCCTCGCTGATAGTGCTATTCCATGGACTAGCTCTCCACGAGGTTTCATCGCTCGCCTTGGTACCGGTGGTCGGCCAGATTTGCCCCGCCTCGTGGCTGATTCGCCTGTACTGTAGTTAGTCCTCGACTTGCCCCGCTCAGTAGAGTGACGGTCTCGTGATACGCCTTGTACCCGGTGGTCACTCGATTTGCCCCTGGCCACCACGTGACCGCCTTGGTATCCGTAGTCGCCTCGCACTTGCCCCGCGTCGCCTTCGTGTTCGTGGTTGCATCAGATTATTGGTACACGGCGGATCCTAGTTGTACTTGTCCTCAGACGGTTTTTATGACACAGCGGACCGTGTTCATGTATACTCCTTGGTATTGTTATATCATAAACTTCCTGCAGCCGAGGAAGAAATTCCACGCACGAGTGATAATTTGGAGGCGAGTCCCCGACTGATGTGAATCGTTATATGTTATGATCGTAGTTTGGTCATCATACATGTCTCCCGCTTTATAGACTATTATGATTTCATTTACGTGATTTACGCTTTCACATACTGTACTGCCAGATCGACTCCTTCGGGGCCGCTCATGCCGCAGTAAGTACATCTACCGCCGATCCCCGCTAGGATCTCATTTCAGCATTTTGGGAAGCTCCGCTCCGCTGAGGCTTATCTTTGTATGTTACCCCCGAGTCCGTAAGTTCTTGTACGCTCGTGGTATGGCGGCCCCGTCCCGCCATAGTTGTTGTATAAATCTTAGAGGTCCAGAGTAATCGCTGCAAGTGTGGTGTAAGGATCAGAATCGCTCAAATGTCTTTATATATATATGTTGAAAGGCAAATCGCTTGGTTGGCCTGCTTATTTATACTATCTCTCATTTCATGTTCAGGTTTTATTTTCAGCTGATTTTCTCTGATTATTGTATCACTAGGTGCCCGGTAGGCACTACCACGCCCGATTCGGGTCGTGACAAAGTGGTATCGAGCGATTAGTCTCTGAAAGTGTCTACGCATCGCGGTCTAGTAGAGTCTTGATTATCGATGTGTCGCGCACCACATCTATGATCGTGAGGTCGCAGGACATTTAGGATTGGTTTCCATTCTTCTCATTCCGAGATCGTGCCTGTAGCCAGGTGATAAGATCGACCCTCCGACATACTTCGCTTTTACCGCCATGCCTCCGCGTAGGCAACCCGCCCGTGGCGGCAAGGCAGCAGGAAGTCGCGAGCAGAGCAAATGCAGAGACCACAAGACTCGAGCCTCCACCCGCACCGAGCAGAGGAGATGGGTCACGCGAGTGGCCCGCTTAATGGCCGTGGTCAGGCGATATGAGGTTAGGCCGACGCAGCAGCCTAAAGAGCGCCAGCCGTTCACCCTAGATCGGATAGTTCGAGGCTACGGATTTTCCGAGTCAGAGCCGCCAGAGTTTTACGGGTCGAGGCCCGAGGATGATCCGCAGGAGTTCATCCGGCGCTACGCGATCATGAGAGTAATCAAGGCACGGAGACCGAGTCGCTGGTCCTAGGTTCACATCACCGCGTGATACCGCAATGATCGTTTGATTCGCGAGCTGTCCCGGAGAGAATGCACTTCCACTATACGACGAGTTCTCGCAGGCATTCCTTGCACATTTCTTGCCTCCTGCATGGCGAGGGCCCGCGCATGATTTTTGGTGTTACGCAGTAATCTGGCCGACGGCTCGAGTACAATGTAGTTCGACTCATCGCCCTAGACGTCCTCGCTGGTAGCTAGTATGGAAGATCGAGTGCACCGATTTGTTACAGGCTCGATGATCACCTAGCCGAGAGTTGTTCGGTAGCTCTTCACCGCATGGACATTGCCCGCACGCAGCGTATGCACTGGATGTGAGGAACGGATAAATCGACTGAATGACCAGTGGTCGCGTAAGAGGCCGTAACAACAGGTCCTTTGGTGACTTTCGAGGCGGACCGCCAAAGAAGAAAGCGCTTATGCGCCTCCACCAAGATGCAGTGGTCCTCCACACTTTCGACCTTCGAGATGTTCAGAGCGTGCCTGGGCTCCTGTGTTTCAGATTTTCGCGAGCAGGAGTGCTCGCCGGATGAGGTTGCCCTTGTCTCAGCCAGGCCGCTGTGGGAAAACTTCATAAGGGAGAGTGTCGATCGACTCGAGATTGTTATTTTTGCGCCAACAGGCTATCCGCAAGAGATCGTCCGACTGTGGTAGCACTGTAGGATAGCATGGACTACTGTGAGAGCCATGGTTCTTCACCTTCCATAGCCAGCAGATGTTCAGACACCGGCAGCCCTGCAGAGGTCGCTGGAGTTCGCTTTAGCGGCCTTGAACCGCCATTGTCAGTATATCCTTAACCTCTGAGACTTATATCAGATTGATGTTGATGATGTGTTTAGTGTTATGTTCGATAGCTTTGTGCTAAAATGTGATTTAGAAACCTGGTCAGTAAGAAAAAGGGTAAGCTCAAAGTGAGACATGATAAACCATAGAATATTACGTTGAGACCTTAGATGTAGCGTCGCTTGAGTACCAGATTTTGCAAGTGATCCTCGTTGAGTGCATTTTTATGCCTAGAACTTTTGTGTGACAAAGTCCCCGGTAGTGTGAAATGGAAGTGGTAGCTTTCATGACCCGTAGAGGTAAGATTGTTTGGATCAAGAAACTAGAGAGTTGGCGTGAGGTCGGGTTGAGGGCGTGTCGTGGTCAACCCGTGAGTCTTGGACGGAGCTGGGTCACCCGTGGTCCCGCCAGAGGTAGGGTCACCAGGTGTTAGGCCCAAGTTTTGATGACCATCGATGAGTTCGTGGATATGTTCGACCGTATAGATCGTGAAGGCCGGAATGGCCTTAAGAAAGAGACGCGGTGTTAGTTCGTGGCGGCGTGGCGCTGGCAACTTGTTAGAAGATCTTCTTCGAATCCGCTCGAGAAGGAACATTCGACGAACGCTTTCGAGGGGAGAATGTTATACCCGTATTTCCGCAGTATGTACGTGAGCGCACGTATTGTAATTTAAGCCTTAAAGTTGGCTAGTTTCAAAATTGTACACAACACCCGATCGAGTCGCTTTCGACCTAAACGCTTTCCACAGCTTCGTAGGGAAAATTCCGCTATGTCATTTTTAATTTTTATGGATTTTTCCGAGAGATGAAACATTTTGGATTAACGAGGGTGACATATGTCACCCTCACATCGAAGGCTCGACGGCAACTCGCCTCGCTCGACGATTTGCCTTGGCTTTTTTTGTAAAGGATTAGGTAGGATATTTTTGGGTAGATGGATAAGGTAGCACATGGCTAAATCTTGACCTTACACTTGCTATACACTTGAAGAATCTTGGCCATTGGTTGGCCATGGCTTGACCTATAAATACCCTCTAAGTGAAGGCTTTCTTCATCCACAAATTGTTCTAAGTGATAAATCCCTTCCCCTCCCTCTTGTTGACTCTCGTCCAAGAGCCCCTCTCCCCCTCTCTTGTGAGCTAGCCGAGAGCCTCCCTTCCCCTCATGGTGCTCCTGCCGAGGGTACCCCTAGCCTAGTTATTTTCAGATAATACCCTTTGTCAGGTATAGAAATACTCTCCTAGTATTGTTATAATGCCCAAATACTCGCCCATATACCTTGTAGTATTCCCAAGGTTACACTTATACAAAAGCCCGTAAAATACTATTATACTTCCTCACCACAAAAACGAAACCCTAAGTAAATCTTCACCCGTAGTGAAGTTATAAGTAAGTTGGTTAGAACTTCTAAGGGTTGTTTGAGCGGTCGAGCGCACGGAGCAGAGCTAAACCTTGCTCAGATCGACATATAACTCGGATAATTTTGGGCTTATCGAGGTAAACACTCTTGACCTTCTATTGTAATTGGAAATTACATGTCAGAGGAATATATAGTTGAAGTATACTATATATAGAATTGAACATACCAGCGGCAATGTCTTTTGACTTAAGCCCGAATAATACTTACGCAATGTCTCGCGACTTAAGCCCAAGTTAAATAAGAGAATCGAATCAGAATTACATAGATCAGACATGAGACTTGTGTAGTATTGCTGTAGAATTGTACACGCCCCGTTAGACGCAAACCCCCGTTGGCTTCGTAGCCGCTTCGATAAAGCGAGGAGATTAACGATGCATGGGGAGGTCGCCAATTTTCTCAGAGAATATTCTACGTGGAGACCTTGATGTTAATAGCGCCTTGTGGCCTCTATAGGTCAAGTACTACGTGTGGCGTGATCTACTTGGCTTAAGGAGTAGCCGACGTTTGAGGTACTTGGAGCGCTTTTGCTATTAGTCGATAATCGTCGCGAGGTATGTGAACCTCTTCCTATCCGTTTCTAGCATGATATTTGTATAACTATGTAGTACTGAGACGCATACGTGTTAATCAGATTTGATTGGTTTGAAACATAAGGTGTTATAACGGCTTTATTGGAAGTTGGTTATAACAGCCTTATGTAGGTAAGAAAATTCTTTGTGGTTTTAAAAGGTAACTGACTTGATGTGTGATAATAAAGAACTTGAAGTATTTCAAAAGACCTGTTTGAAAGAAGAGTAATACTTGGTTTTGAAAACATAAGAGTTATACTAGCTTTATGGGAAGTTAGGTATAACGTCTTAAGGAAGGTAAAATGAATAGGTTTATTGATCTTAAAAGATAAGAGACTTGACTTGAATGAATTAATATGAATTTTGTGTGAAGCCTCATTCGTGAGTAATGAGTACTTGGTGTTATACCCCGTATTTCCAGAGTATGTACGTAAGGACGTACGTAGAAAATTTGAACTTGAGAAAGTAGCTTGGCCGAAATTTATTTGTGCACAACACCCGTTTAGAGTCGTTCGACTAAACGCTTTCACTTTCGTAGGGAATTTCCGCTATGTCATTTTTAATTTTTATGATTTTTCCGAGAGACGAAACATTTTGGACCAACGGGAGGGCGACACTTGTCACCCTCCAATTGATGGATGTGAGGCGTTATTGTGGCCGATTGGAATGGCTTTAGTTGGTAGGATATTTGTGTGTTAGTTGGTTAAGGGGCACTTGGCAAGATCTTGGCCCTACACTTGCCTTGCACTTGGCAAGATTCGCCATTGGTTGGCCATTGGTCGCCTATAAATACCACCCTATGTTGAAGACTTTCTTCATCCAAAATCTTCTAAGTGTTAAAATCCCTCCTCTCCCTTCTTGTGGTTCTCGCCCATAAAGCCTTCCCCTTCCCTCGTCGAGAGTTCCCCAGTGGGGTAGCCGAGGTATACACCCCCTCTGGGTGCTAGCCGGGGTACCCCTAGCCTAGTTGTTTTCAGATAATACCCCCTCTGGTAGAAATACTCTCAAAAGTATTGTTATAATGCCCAAATTACCTTAGTCATATACCTTGTTGTATTCTAAGGTTATACCTATACAAAAGCCCGTAAATACTATTATACTCACAATACAAAACCTAAAACCCTAGGAAAATCTCCATGGTTTGTTGGAGTAGTATGTAGAAGTTGGTTAGAACTTCTAAGGGTGGTTTAGAGCTGGTTGAGCGCTGAGTGGAGCTAAACGATTGCCCAGATCGACTTTAACTAGGATAATTATGGGCTTATCGAGGTAATTATCTTGTCCTCTATTGTAATTGGAAATTACATATTGTTAGAATATATAGTTGAAGTATACTATATATAGAATCGAACGTAGTTATCGCAATGTCTTTGACTTAAGCTCGAATAATACTTACGGAATGTCTCGCGACTTAAGCCCAATTTAAAGAAGAATATTGAATCAGAATTACATAGGTCAGACATTAAGAGACTTGTGTAGTAGTACCGTGGAGTAGAATTGTACCGTTAGGGTTAGACGTATAACCCCCGGTTGGCTTCGTAGCCGCCTCGATAGAGAGGAGATTTACGCTGCGGGGAGGTCGCCAATTTTCAGAGAATGTTCTCCGGCGGATCTAAATGTTAATAAGCGCCGTGGCCTTATAGGTCAAGTACTACGTGTGGTGCGATCTACGTGGCTAAGGAGTAGCCGACTTGGAAGTACTTGAGCGTTTTGCTATTAGTCGATACTGCCGCGAGGTATGTGAACCTCTTCCTATCTCTTCTAGCATGATATGTGTGAACTATGTAGTACGGTAGACGATACGTGCTAAACGATTTGATTGGTTTAAAACATAAAGTGTTATAACGGCTTTATGGGAAGTTGGTTATAATGACTTTATGTTGGTAAGAAAATACTGTGGTCTTTAAAAAGGTAAATCGATTTGAACTATAACCGCTTGTTATGTGTTAATAAAGAATTGAAGTATTTCAAAAGATTTTTGAATCATTTCAGAAGAAGTAATACTTGATTTGTTTTGAAAACTTAAGAGTCATGCTAGCTTTATGGAAAGTTAGGTATAACGCCTTAAGAATGTTTTAACGATTTTGGAAATCGTAACGTATCGACAAACCATCGCAGCGCTCATAAGAGGAAATGTTTTTAATAATTAAGTATTATTAAAACCAGTAGAAACTTCCATCTGCATAGAAGCTAAGATGAGACAAAATGATATTTCCTAGATCATGGCTGCTGTAATGAGATTGTTATAAACAAGAATATCCTACTCACATATAAGACTTATGTTTCTCAGATAGTTTAAAGGAGAATTATATTCTTAAATGAATAAGACTAACTACTAAACCTTTCTAAAATGAGAAACTTGAACATTGGAAATTAGGCAAACTTGATCATTGGAAAAGAATGTTGCTACTTGATTTTACAAAGAGAAGTAATCGATTTACTTTAAAAGGATAGTCACTGTTATACCCCGTATTTCCAGAGTATGTACGTAAGGGAATACGTACAAAAAGTTTGGCTTTAAAGTTAGCCTTGGACGTTTTTTTTGTACACAACTCGCTTAAAGAATCGTTTTCCGACGAAACGTTTCCACAGCTTTCGTAGGGAAAATTCCGGCTATGCCATTTCTAATTTTTATGCGGATTTTTCCGAGAGACGAACATTTGGACCAACGGAGGGCAACACTGGCACCTCCCATTGGTGGACTTCAATCGCCCATGGACGAAATTGGAGAGCCAAGGCACGTTTTGTGCCTTGTGCACAAGTCAAGGGTTGGTAGGATATTTGTGTTTAGTTAATCCTCACCCTACACTTGCCTTGCACTTGTCTTCATCTTGGCCATTGGTTGGCCAAGGCTTGAGCTATAAATACCCCCTTAGAGATGAAGAGTTATTCATCCACAAAGTTATCTTCCAAGTCTAAAAATCCTCTCCTCTCCCTTAAGCTTTTCGCCCAACACCCCTTCCTCCTCAGGTAGTGTGGCCGCAGCCTACCCCCCCTAGCCGAGCCGAACTCTACACCCCCTACCTTGGTAGAAAAGTTACCTTATTTTATCGTTATAATGCCCAAAATAACCGAGCCCAAATACCTTAGTACTTAGTTGAAGTTTTGAAGAACTTCTAAGGTTCTCGAGCATACAACTTAGAGCAAAACCTTGCTCAGCGCGACTTTTCTAGGATATTATTCGGCTTACCGAGGTATTAATCCTAACCCTCTTTTGTATTAGAGAATGCATATCGTAGAAGTATAAGAATAAGTATTAATCACTTAGGCGGTTTAAAAGAAGAATAATCAAACTCAGATTTACATAGGACTGCTTTCACAATGAGACTTATATAGCTCACCTGCAGGAAGTGCTGCCCGACTTACAGTAGAATTATGAACCCCGCTTAGAATGACTTCGTGAGTAGTCTTTGATAGATATCCGTGACTATTATAGGTCGACTTTTCTTGCGACATATTCAACTTCGCAGTGGTTTTCAATGGTATGTATGTGATTCTTCCTAAAGCATGATATTTTACAATATATATAGTACGGTGACGCATACGTGTTAATCGGATAATAACTATGGCAATGTCTTTGACTTAAGCTCGAATAATACTTACAGAATGCCTCACGCTTAAGCTCGATAATACTTACAGAATGCCTCACGCTTAAGCCCAATAATAAAGAACCGAAACACTTCAAAAGACTACCAATCATATTAATGTAAGAGAACTAATTGGTTTTTAAATGCTTAAGAGTTATACTAGCTTTATGGGAAGTAAGTATAACCACTTAAGATTGATAAAAGAAACAGCTTGCCTATGTGTTTATAAATGCACTTATATTGAATTGTGAAAAGAATAATAAGATGGTTTGATAAGTAGACATGATATGATGCTATGTGTGTTAGTGTCTTGTAACGCTTGTGAAAAGAGTATGCTTGTTGTGATTATGTTGTTTAAAGATGTTCGCTATGTTAGTATGCTATACCTCACCTCTTGAGACGATACCGGGGTTAAGTCGCCTCCGACGCTGGTAGACTCAAAGTGTCCAGGACCATGATTCGAGAATACCTCACGCGTCCAGGGGGCCTATGCGAGCTACGAGTTCCGTGTTAGTACGCGGGTTATACCTCACGCGGTCTATGTGGCCACGCGACAACGAGTCCGTGACGACGCCGAGGAGTAGCTACCCTCGACGCGGGTTATACCTCACGCGCCCACGTGAGTGGCCTACGCGGACTCGAGTTCAGATTAGGCTTGCGAATGATGATACGGGCAAGTGGCCCTGCTTTCGATCATTCGCACTAGACAAGACCTATTACGCTACCTATTGTTGCTCTTGTTTGTGATGGCACTACGCGCGTTTCTCGTTGTTTCACACATATTTGTAAACCGGTTTTAAAAATGATATGTTTTCATTTAAGTACTTTACGCCGCATACTTAGTACCGCTTGACCGACTCTTCGGGCTGCGCTCATGCCGCAGTAAGGGCAAGCAGTGCTAGATCCGCATCCTTAGGATCTCTACGTTGGTGCTGGAGCTCCATCTCTTCCGAGGCTCTACTTTTGGTATGATCTCCCACTGTAGATAGTTTTGTATGCCAGGTATGGCGGGCCCCGTCCCGCCATAGTTGTATATTTCCTGAGGTCTCAGAGTCATGTTGCATGTTGTCTGATGTAATCGCTAAACCATGATTATATATATATATGCCGAAAGGCGATGTTTTCTCACATAAATCGTGTCTTATTTTATAAATCGTTTCATGTCTTGCTTTATATTTCCGCCGACATTACGATGTATGACTACTGGGTGCCCTGCAGAGGCACTACCACGCCCCGAACGGTCGTGACAAAAGTGGTATCGAGCGCTTAATCTCTGAAAGTGTCTACGCATCAGATCTAGTAGAGTCTTGATTATCGCAGTGTTGTGCACCACGCCAATAATCGTGAGGCTATAGGATATTTAGGATTGGTTTCCATTCTTCTCATTCCGAGATCGTGCTTTAGAGTCGTGTTATAGGTTGGACCCTCTAACGTATTCCTTTCTGTAATGCTATGCCTCCACGCAAGGCAACCCGCCTGGCGGCAAGGCAAATGCGGAGTCGCTAGCAGACACCCAGAGTCACGCGGCTCGTGCCCGCCTATACCGAGACGGCGAGTTCTATGACGCCGCCAAATTTCAAAGAAGCGACCACAGCACCCACACCTCCCGCCCCACACCGGGCGAGGAGTTAGGGTACAAGGAGATGGCCCAGCCTTTGGCTAAAGTCAGGCCCGACACGGCGAGAGGCCGACGCGCAGCAGCCCACCCAGCCCACTGCATCTGCTCACCCGAGGGCGCAGAGTTGAGGCTACGAGACTTCGAGTCAGAGCCCACGGAGTTTTACGGGTCGAGGCCGAGGATGATCCGCAGGAGTTCATCCGTCGCCTTCAGAGGATTTTGAGAGTGATCGGGCGCCGAGACCGAGTCCGTGATCTTTGGTTCACATAGGCCGCGTGATACCGCAATGATTGGTTTGATTCACGGAGTTATCCCGGGAGAGCACGCGTCCCGCCTACTGGGATGAGTTCTCGCAGGCTTTCCTCACTCACTTCTTGCCTCCACAGATGGCGAGGGCGCGGCCGATAGATTTTTACCGCCGAGGCGCAGAGGACGACCGCTGTCGAGTACAATGTCGAGTTTGATTCATTGGCTCGATATGTCCCAAAGATTGGTAGCGAGATATGAGGATAGGTGCACCGCTATGTCACCGGCTAGACGACTATATGGCCGAAGTCTTGTGCGGGGTTTCTCCACCGGTATGGACATTACCCGACGCAGCTCACGCCTCGATGCGGCGAGCGCAGAGGTCGACGAGCCGACGCACAGCAGGTTAAGGCCAGACGGAGGGTCTTACGGTGGTTATCGTGGTGGGCCTCCGCAGCTAGCCTAGATTCGCACCACAACCAGCTCGTGAGCACTCGCACCGCCCTCAAAGACAGAGTTTTCGAGGGCGCATCGGCCCTGTGGCTTCGCACGCCCGAGTAGCGAGGTGCGCCGACGGACCACCCCCCCAGTGTGGCCGATGCGGGGGATCCCATTACGGGAAGTGTGGTACTACTTTTGGAGTTTGTTACAGTTGTGGCCAGCAGGGTCACTTTGCGAGGACTGTCCGACCGGGGCCACGTGGTAGGCTCACCTGTGTTCTTGCCGCTTCATCATCTCCTACAGTTACTCGCCCGAGGCGGTGCTCATGGGTCGCAGGTCGCGCAGGTCGTGGCTCGTCTCAGCCTAGCGGTCCTCGAACCGCATTTATGCTTTGTCCACCGACAGATCGTGAGGCCTCACCCGATGTCGCCACGTACCTTATCGCTCGGGTTTGATGTTTATGCCTTGATAGATCCGGTTCTACTCATCCTATATATCTCCCTTGTTGCTAGTAGGATAGGGATAGAGCACGAGTCCATGACCCTTTCGAGGTAGCTACGCCAAATGGGTGATTCGGGTAGCTCGGCGTATATGTGGCTTGTCCCGTGACCATTTACGCCGCACTGGCCGACTTGACAGAGTTGGAGATGATTGACTTCGACGTGATTATGGGGATGGATTGGCTAGCTTCTTGCTATGCCAATGTAGATCGCAGAGAGAGAGTAATGCGGTTCCAGCTTCGGCGAGCCAGGTTGTTGAGTGAGGAGCACCAGATCGCCGAGGGTAGGTTTATTTCCTACCTAAAGGCTAGGAAGATGGTGCAGGCGGGTATATCTACCATCTAGTTCGGTGTTTGATATCAAGCCGCGGTACCAGATTTTCATCGGGCCCAGAGTCACGAGTTCCCAGACGTGTTTCCAGATGACCTCCCGGGTATCCCTCCTGAGAGGGAGATTGAGTTTTGTATTGACATATTGCCAGATACTCCGCCTATTTCCAATCCGCCATACGTAATGGCACCGCCGAGTTGAGAGAGTCAAGGACCACCGAGGGATTTGGTTGGAGAAGGGCTTCATTAGGCCCAGTTTTCCGGGGCGCCAGATTGTTCGCAAGAAGGACTGACGCCGCGCACGTGTGTTGATTATAGGCAACAACAAGGTGACCATTAAGAACGAATACCCTTCCTGTGATTGATGATTTGTTCGACCAGCTGCGTGGCGCGAGATGTTTCTCCAAGATTGATCCGCGTCGCTATCATCGAGTTCGTGTCGAGAGTGGATGTCCCTAGATCGCATTCCGACCCGCACGCATTATGAGTTCGTGGTCATGTCTTTGGGTTGACCAATGCTCGCGGTATTCATGGATTTGATGAACCGAGTGTTCAAACCATTTTGGACACGCTTGTGATAGTGTTCATTGATGATATCTTGGTTTATTCTCGCCAGAGCGAGCATGCGAGCATTCGGCGATCGTGGCCGATTCTCCAGATCGCAGCTAGACGCCAAGTTTTCCAAATGTGAGTTTTGCTGACTTCAGCATTCTTGGGCATATTGCTCGGGCCGATGGCATTCGAGTGGATACGCCAAGATCGGCGCCAGACTTGGTCTAGACCTACTACTCGGCTGCAGGTTCGCAGCTCGGGCCTCGCAGTTATTATCGGCGTTCGTGGAGAAGTTTGCTTTATCTTCGCACCATTGACTAGGCCGACTCGTGGCGCCAAGTTCCAGTGGACTGATGCTTGTAGCGTGGTTTCCGATTCTTTGAAGAGAGATTGACGATCGCTTCGCTCTTACTCTTCCGCAGGTCCGGATGGTTATGTCGTATTGTGACGCGCCGTGCATCGGGTTGGGATGTGTGTTGATGCAGATGGCGTGGTTATAGCATACGCATCCCGACACCAAGAAACACGAGAGGAACTACCCCACCCATGATTTGGAGTCGCACCGTGATTCACGCCAAGATCCTGAGGCACTATTTGTATGGGGTTCACGTGGATATTTATACGCACCACAAGAGCCTCCAAGATATCTTCACCAGAGGAGCCGAACTTACGAGAGACGGTGGTTAGAGTTGCTTAAGGATTACGATGTTGATATCCCGTACCACCCGGGAAGGCCAACGTGTGGCGTATGCTCTTAGTCGTAGGTCGATGGGAGCCTATCGGATGTGCAGCCAGAGAGGAGGGACATGGTTCGTGATTTGCATCGATTAGCGAGCCTCGTGTCCGCTTGATTGATTCCCGATAGCAGGGGTTAGAGTTCGCGAGGTTGCCGAGTCTTCCATCGCCGGCGAGGTGAAGAGGCAATTCGAGGATCCACTTTGATTCGATATCGCGATACAGCCTCTTCGCAGGCGCGGTCCTTGAGGTAGCACCACGGGTGCTAAGGTTTGAGGGCGCATCAGGTGTTCCGGATGTTTCGTGACTTGGCAGCAGTTCTTGGAAGCACACGCCAAGCGTTTCTATCCATCCGGGTCGACCAAGATGTACCACGACCTTAGATCTGTATCGGTGGGATGGCTGAAGAGGACGCCGCAGAAGTTCGTAGCTCGCCCGTGTTGTCGCAGGAAGGTAGAGCACCGGAGGCCGGTGGTTTGTTACGCATTTATCGAGATCCCGACCGGAAGTGGGAGGTAATCAACATGGACTTCATCACAGATTACCTCGCACTCGTATGAGACATGATTCTATATGGGTTATCGCCGACGGTCGACAAATCAGCCCACTTTCTTCCCGTCAGACGACTTTTTCTACCGAGGATTATGCCGACTTTACATTCGAGAGATCGTCGATCGCATGGAGTCCCTACTGATCATATCGCATGTGGAGCCCGCTTACGCTAACTTCTGGAGGTCCTTCCGAGGGGTTTAGGGACGCAGTGAGCACGAGCATCGCATTTCATCCACGCATGCACGGACAGCAGAGCGCACTATCCGCACTTCGAGGATATGTCACGAGCCCGCGGTTATTGACTTCAGGTAGTTGGGAGGATCATTTGCCTCTAGTTGAGTTCGCGTATAATAATAGCTACCACTCCAAAGATTCGATGGCGCCTTATGAGGCCTTGTATGAGGAAGTGCGATCGCCTATAGGTTGGTTCGATGTGGGCGAGGCGGCTAGTGGGACCAGATTTGGTGCAGCAGCGGTGGATAAGGTGAAGCTTATCCGAGAGCGGCTATCGACAATTTCGAGTCGATGTAAGTCGATGCAGATCATCGTCGTCGATCTTGAGTTCGAGGTTCATGATTGGGTTTTCCTAAGGTGTCACCCATGGCGGTGTGATGAGATTCGAAGAAGAAACTCACCAAGGTACATCGGGCCGCTTCAGATTGTCCGCAGGTAGGCAAGGTTGCATGAGTTGGATCTGCCGTCCGATCTGGAGGCGGTGCATCCGGTTTTTCACGTATCTACGCCGGCGAGATGTATCGGATCCATCTAGTGGTACACCCGATTGACGATGTCCGGTGACCAGCGGTTATCGTATGAGGAGATTCCCATAGCGATAGTCGATCGTCGGAGTTAGGCGTGCGCGACGGGACGTGGCTTCCACAAAGTCTTGTGGCGGAGCGAGCTCGTGAGGAGATGACGCGGAAGCCGGCGAGGACACGAGGCGTAAGTATCCTCACCTATTCCCCACACCTCCGTGTAATTCACTTTCCTACTTGTAAATTTCCATTATCATTTATGCCTAAGTGTTGTTTTGTGGCCGCGTGGCATTTGCTAACTGCTTAAGCTTCTTCGATAATCGTTTGAGAAGGAACATTCGACGAATGTTTCTAAGGAGGAGAATGTTATACCCAGTATTTCCGAGTATGTACGTAAGGGAATACGCATAAAAGTTTGGCTTTAAAGTTAGCTCGACGTTTTTTTGTACACAACTCGCTTAAAGAATCGCTTTCCGACGAAACGCTTCCACGACTTCGTAGGAAAATTCCGCTATGCCATTTCTAATTTTTATGGATTTTTCCGAGAGACGAAACATTTTGGACCAACGAGGGCAACACTGCACCTCCCATTGGTGGACTTGAATCGCCCATGGACGAAATCGAGAGCCAAGGCACGCTTTTGTGCCTCAGGCACAAGTCAAGGGTTGGTAGGATATTTGTGTTTAGTTAATCCTCACCCTACACTTGCCTTGCACTTGTCTTCATCTTGGCCATTGGTTGGCCAAGGCTTGAGCTATAAATACCCCTTAGAGATGAAGAGTTATTCATCCACAAAGTTATCTTCCAAGTCTAAAAATCCTCTCCTCTCCCTTAAGCTTTTCGTCCAACACCCCTTCCTCCCTTGTGTAGTGGCCGAGAGCCTACCCCCTAGCCTAGCCGAAATCTACCCCCCCTCCCTTGGTAGAAAAGTTACCTTCTTGTATCGTTATAATGCCCAAAATACCCTAGCCCAAATACCTTAGTACTTAGTAGAAGTTGTGAAGAACTTCTAAGGTTCTTGGAGCATACAACTTAGGAGCAAAACCTTGCTCAGGCGCGACTTTTTCTAGGATATTATTGGGCTTACCGAGGTAATAATCCTAACCCTCTTTTGTATTAGAGAATGCATACTGTAGAAGTATAAGAATAAGTATTAATCACTTAGAAGGGTTTAAAGAAGAATAATCAAACAGATTTACATAGGACTGCTTTCACAATGAGACTTATATAGCTCACCGGTAGGGAAGTCTGCCTGACTTACCGTAGAATTATGAACCCCGCTTAGAATGACCTTCAGAGTAGTCTTTGATAGATATCTGTGACTATTATAGGTCGACTTTCATACGACATATTCAACTCAAGGTGGTTTTCACGGAAGGTATGTGATTCTTCCTAAAGCATGATATTTTACAATATATATAGTACGGTGAGACGTACGTGTTAACTGGATAATAACTATGGCAATGTCTTTGACTTAAGCCTGAATAATACTTACGGAATGCCTCACGCTTAAGCTCGATAATACTTACAGAATGCCTCACGCTTAAGCTCAATAATAAAGAATCAAAACACTTCAAAAGACTACTGAATCATATTAATGTAAGAGAACTAATTGGTTTTTAAATGTAAGCTTAAGAGTTATACTAGCTTTATGGGAAGTAAGTATAACCACTTAAGATTGATAAAAGAAACAAGCTTGCCTATGTGTTTATAATGCACTTATATTGAATTGTGAAAAGAATAATAAGATGGTTTGATAAGTAGACATGATATGATGCTATGTGTGTTAGTGTCTTGTAACGCTTGTGAAAAAGAGTATGCTTGTTGTGATTATGTTGTTTAAAGATAAGTCGTTATGTTAGTATGTTATCCTCACCTCGAGATGATACGGGTTAAGTCGCCTCCGACGCGGGTAGACTCAGCGATCTGGGACCATGATTCGAGAATACCTCATGCGGGTCCAGGGGCCTATGCGAGCTACGAGAGTTCCGTGTTAGTATGCGGGTTATACCTCACGCGTCATGCGCTACGCGACAACGAGTCCAGATTTACGCCGAGTAGCTACCTCGACGCGGGTTATACCTCACGCGCCCACGCGAGTGGCCTATGCGGACTCGAGTTCAGATTAGGCTCAGAATGACGATATGGGCAAGTGGCCTGCTTTCGATCATTCGCAGCCTAGACAAGACCTATTACGATTACCTATTGTTGCTCTTGTTTGTGATGTGGCACTACGCGGTTTCTCGTTGTTTCCACATATTTGTAAACCGGTTTTAAAATGATATGTTTTCATTTAAGTACTTTACGCTGCATACTTAGTACTGTTGTCGACCTCCTTCGGGGCTGCGTTCATGCCGCAGTAAGGGCAAGCAGTGCTAGATCCGCATCTTAGGATCTCTACGTTGGTGTCGGGAGCTCCATCTCTTCCGAGGCTCTACTTTTGGTATGATCTCCTGTTGTAGATAGTTTTGTACAGTGGTATGGCGGGCCCGTCCCGCCATAGTTGTATATTTCAGAGGTGCAGTCAAGTTACGTTGTGTTGATGTAATCGCTAAACCATGATTATATATATATATGCGAAAGGCGATGTTTTCTCACATAAACCGTGTCTTATTTTATAAACTGTTTCATGTCTTGCTTTATATTTCCGACACTGATGTATGACTACTTGGGTGCCCTTGAAGGCACGATCACGTCCCGAACGTCGTGATCACTCTATTTTTATACTACGTATTGTGTGACATTGTGAAAGTAACGTATCTTTTAAAGAGTTAATGTATGAAGTACTTTGGGGATAAAACCGAACTTGTTGGCATATAGAAGTACCTTGTGTGTATAACTTGATTGTGTTGGTTTGTGATAGCCAGTAATACTTTCTTGTTGATTGATAAGTAAACATGTTAGGATGCTACGTGTGTTAGTATCTTGTGATGTTGTGTAAAGGGTTTCCTTTGTTGTGCTTATGCGCTTAACGATAAGTCATTGTGTTAGTATTTTACATCACTCATCTCGAGATGATTCCGGTTAAGCGCTCCGACGCGGGTAGACTCAGTGGTCGATGGACCTATGATTCGAGAATACCTCACGCAGTCCCGGGGCCTACGCGAGCTACGAGTTCCGTGTTAGTGTCGTCCTTTACGGGCACGCGTCCATGTGGGCGCTACGCGATCGCGGTCCGTGACGATGCCGGGAGTAGCTACCGATGCGGGAATACCTCATGCGGCCGATGAGATTGGCCTACGCGAGTCGCGGGAGTTCCGTGGTTAGACGCAGACATCGACATCTGCGGGCGGGCCGCCTTTGATCATGTGACGGCCTAGACAGATCTTATGATACGATTCATGACCTTGTTGGTACCGTGGGTTTTTAGTAGTCGCTATGCCTTCGTACTTACCCCGCATGCTTTATTATGACACGCGGACCCGTGTTCATGTGTTCTTAGTGCTTTTATATCATAGATCGCCAAGCCGGCGGAAGGTATTCCACGCATGATTGATGTTGTGGGCCCGAGACCCATTGTTATACTTGAGTGATGACTTGAGGCGAGTCCTCGACTTGACATGATCGCTTGTTGTAAATCGTAGTTTGGTTATCATACATGTCTCTCGCTTTATATGATCGCTATGATTTCATTTACGATGTATTTTCGGGCCACATACTCGGTATTGTCAGACCGACTCTTCGGGCCGTTCACGCCGCAGTTGAGGTACACCCGCCGTTGATCCTAGCTCGTGGTCACAGCCAGCTGGGAAGCTCCGTTTCCCGAGGCTTATCAGCCGTATAGTCCCCGTCAGTAAGTGTTTACATTCGGGGTTCATGGGCCCCGTCCCGCCATTGTTGTCGTATCATTTCTTGAGGTCTCAGAGTAATCTGCCAGGCGGGGTTTGTAAAGAAAGGATTAAACTGCTCATTTTGAAAGAGATGTTATTATTGTTTATGCCGAAAGGCAAGTTTTCTAAAGATAACTGTTGTACGCTTCTTGTTATTTCATGTTGTTGTGATATGTTCCGCTGATTACTCTGATGTTGTCTCACTAGGGTGCCCGGTAGGCACGACCACGAGCCCGTTCGGTCGTGACAAAAGTGGTATCGAGCGCTAATCTCTGAAAGTGTCTGACCGCATCAGATCCGAAGTCTTGATTATCGGTGTGTGCACCACACCAATAATCGTGAGGCTATAGGATATTTTAGGATTGGTTTCTATTCTTCTCACTCGAGATCGTGCCTTAGAGTCGGTTGTAAGTTGGACCTCTAACGTATTTCTTTCCCTTACCGCTATGCCTCCGCGCAGGCAACCCGCCCGTGAGGGCAAGGCACCAGGAGCTGCGAGTAGAGTACAGAGGGTTACGTGGGCACAGGCCCAATCATCACCTGGGGTGGTGCTTCATTCGGGAAGTTTTGCGACGTCACTAGCCCCAGCAGAGTTTAGTGCGTGCGCAGCCTTCCTCTCGCGCCATGACATTTGAACCTTCGCCCACGGGAACAGAGAATTTAGATTGCAAAGAGGCGACCCTGTTACTAGCTATAGATTTGGCTACCAGAGAGTATACCGATGTACCGCGAGTCTTGAGGACTATCTAAAAGAGAGTTGTGCAAGAGTAATTATTCAGTTGAGCTTGAGCATGGCCTGTGTACGGGCTTATGCGCAGCAGGCCGAGAAACGTAGAGATCGACGGGTTAACGGGCGACGAAGGCAGGCCGAGCGAAGCGTCCTTTGGTAACTTTCGAGGCAAGTCGCCACCACAGATTTGATATGCACCTCCGCCATCAGAGTGGTCTTCCACGGATATCAAGATGTTCGAGTACGCAGGAGTTGGTCGAACTCCGTGGCTTCCGCTCATTAGCGATGCACGCCATCCCGGGAATGTCGTTTTTAGTTAGTACTTGTTGCACCTACGACCGCCGTGGTCGATGTCGATAGAGTGTCCTTGTAGGAGGACTTAGCCTTCAGATCGGTGGGTAGTTCGTCATCTTCCCTAGCTGCGCTCACGGGCGTGTTTGATTTGAACGACTAAGGGAGTGGAAGAGATATAGATATATCTTTAACCCTCTGAGATCAAGATGTGTGATAAGTGAGTATACCTAAGTGCTATGTTCGATAACGTGTGTTAGTCGTGATTAGATCATGGTTGTTTAACCGAGTAAGATTTTGGGGATAGAGAAGGTGTGAGCCTTAGAGCTTTTACGTAGAGACCTTAGAGCAGGCCATCTCGAGAAAAGGTGTAGTGTTATGTTTGACTTATCGGAAGTGCATCGTGCACGTGAGGTATGTTTGGGATAGGTCCCTAGTAGTGTGGAAGGACAGGGGGTAGTTGAGCTAAGAAGACCGCTAGGTTTTCGAAACAGTATTTGTGAGATTGTTCCGAATCGGGGAGCTAGTAATGCGCTACGGCCTGCCGGGTTGAGGCCACGCCATGCGTCAACCCGCGGTAGGTTTGGCAGCGGGTCAGGTTGTGGTGGTCCCGCCGTGTTAGGGTTGTGAGGTGTTAGGCCCAAGTTTAGTTAACCAGTGACGAGTTCGTGGACGCGTTCGACTAGTGGTCGCCGATGGGGCAGCCCATCGTGTTCTTCGGTCGGGACCGCTACTCTACCGTGTTGAGTTATCCGAAGGTTGTAGGCTGCACGAGGTGCCTACCTTCACCTTATGACATGCATGGAGCCAGTGGTACGATCGCTTTTGTTTCGTAAGTTTTACCAGCAGGTTAGGAACTCAGCAGTCTCAGACCACATTCGCCACTCGGCCGTTGTTTGGATTTCGGGATAGTTAGAATTGTTATCTCCCGTTGGAGAAGTGTTTTATAGATACCATTTCGGTGTTCGGATATCGCCTTGTGACGCCTTGTAGGGGCGGAAGTGTAAGTCACGGTTGATTGGTCTGACGTTGGCAAGATTCAGATAGTTGGTTCAGCTTGTTCCAGCAGATCGGATAGAGTAAAGCTTGTCTAGAAGAGGTTCCGGCAGCAAAAGAAATCGTATGATAATCGGCGACGACGCTTAGAGTTCGTTGACGGTCGGTCTTCTTGAAAGTACCACCCCAGGGTGTGGCGAGTTTTGGAATACAGAGGAACTTAGCCCGAGTTACTTGGGCCTTTGAGCCCATGTGAAGAATAGGCCAGTTGCTTATATGTTAGCTTTGCCGTCCGACTTAGGAGGCGATGACCGGTCTTCGTATTGTTATGATCGGAAAGTATCGGAGATCCATCCAGAGTGTTCCCGCTAATGATGACCACGTTAGAGATAGTAACCCCGAGTTTTGAAACCAAGCGATGCTTAAATGTGGTAAGAGTTCGAGTGTCACGACAGCCTCGTGGATCGCATGTAGTCCGGCACCATTTGTTGGGTCGCCGAGTGACACTAGAACCTCGCGCAAAGTGACAAAAGTGGTATCGGAAGAAGCGAGCATGTATGGCGAGAATTGATGTGACCATTTCTTTTGTTTGGAAAAGTGTGGAAGAAGTATATTTTAGCACCTAGAGAGGTGTTTGTGGTGATGTTAGAGGTGATTCTCGTGGACTTGTATGTAAGTATTTTGCGCAGTTGTTTCTGTGGCCATTGTGGCGTGATTGTTTCGTAAGTATGGTAGTGAAGACTATCTTGGCGCCGCTTGTTTTGAGACTTAAGGAACATTCGGGACGAATGTTTCTAAGGAGGGGAGAATGTTATACCCCGTATTTCCAGAGTATGTACGTAAGGACGTACGTAGAAAATTTGAACTTGAGAAAGTAGCTTGGCCGAAATTTATTTGTGCACAACACCCGTTTAGAGTCGTTTTTCGACGAAACGTTTTCACAGCTTTCGTAGGGGAATTTCCGGCTATGTCATTTTTAATTTTTGCGGATTTTTCCGAGAGACGAAACATTTTGGACCAACGGGAGGGCGACACTTGTCACCCTCCAATTGATGGATGTGAGGCGTTATTGTGGCCGATTGGAATGGCTTTAGTTGGTAGGATATTTGTGTGTTAGTTGGTTAAGGGGCACTTGGCAAGATCTTGGCCCTACACTTGCCTTGCACTTGGCAAGATCTTGCCATTGGTTGCCATTGCTTGGCCTATAAATACCCCCCTATGTTGACGACTTTCTTCATCCAACAATCTTCTAAGTGATAACCTCCCTCCCTCGCCCTTCGTGTGGTTCTCGGCCATAAAGCCTTCCCCCGTCCCCCTTGGCCGAGAGTTCCCACTGCAGTAGGCGGGTATACACCCTCCTCGGGTGCTAGCCGGGTACCCCTAGACTAGTTCGTTTCGTATCCGACCCCCCCTCTGGGGAGACATAGTCTCAAAAGTATTGTTATCATGCCCAAATTACCTGACTCATATACCGTGTTGTAGTCTACGGATATACCTATACAAAAGCCCAGAAATACTATTATACTCACAATACAAAACCGAAACCCTAGGAAAATCTCCATGGTTTGTTGGAGTAGTATGTAGAAGTTGGTTAGAACTTCTAAGGGTGGTTTAGAGCTGGTTGGGCGCTTGAGTCGAGCTAAACGATTGCCCAGATCGACTTTAACTAGGATAATTATGGGCTTATCGAGGTAATTATCTTGTCCTCTATTGTAATTGGAAATTACATATTGTTAGAATATATAGTTGAAGTATACTATATATAGAATCAACGTAGTTATCGGCAATGTCTTTTGACTTAAGCCCGAATAATACTTACGCAATGTCTTGCGACTTAAGCCCAATTTAAAGAAGAATCGAATCAGTAATTACATAGGTCTGTATTACAGAGACTTGTGTAGTAGTACCGTGAGTAGAATTGTACCCAGTGGTTAGACGTATAACCCCCGGTTGGCTTGGTAGCCTCGATAGAGAGAGATTTACACTCCATTGCGGGAGGTGCCGAATTTTCTGTAGAATGTTCTCCGAAGGGATCTAACTGTTAATAAGCGCCTTGTGGCCTTATAGGTTGAAGTACTACGTGTGGTGCGATCTACGTGGCTTAAGGAGTAGCCGACAGTTGGAAGTACTTGAGCGTTTGCTATTAGTCGATACTCGCCGCGAGGTATGTGAACCTCTTCCTATCTCTTCTAGCATGATATGTGTGAACTATGTAGTACGGTAGACGATACGTGCTAAACGTATTTGATTGGTTTAAAACATAAAGTGTTATAACGGCTTTATGGGAAGTTGGTTATAACAAACTTTATGTTGGTAAGAAAATACTTGTGGTATTTAAAAAGGTAACCGATTTGAACTATAACCGCTTGTTATGTGTTAATAAAGAACTTGAAGTATTTCAAAAGATTTTTGAATCATTTCAAAAGAAGTAATACTTGATTTGTTTTGAAAACTTAAGAGTCATGCTAGCTTTATGGAAAGTTAGGTATAACGCCTTAAGAATGTTTTCTTGATTTTGGAAATCGAATGTGTATCGACAAACCACCGCAGCGTTCATAAGAGGAAATGTTTTAATAATTAAGTATTATTAAAACCAAGAGAAACTTCCATCCGCATAGAAGCTAAGATGAGACAAAATGATATTTCCTAGATCATGGCTGCTGTAATGAGATTGTTATAAACAAGAATATCCTACTCACATATAAGACTTATGTTTCTCAGATAGTTTAAAGGAGAATTATATTCTTAAATGAATAAGACTATGAACTACGAAACCTTTCTAAAATGAGAAACTTGAACATTGGAAATTAGGCAAACTTGATCATTGGAAAAGAATGTTGCTACTTGATTTTACAAAGAGAAGTAATCGATTTACTTTAAAAGGATAGTCACTCTATTTTTATACTACGGGTATTGTGTGACATTGTGAAAGTAACGTATCTTTTAAAGAGTTAATGTATGAAGTACTTTGGGGATAAAACCCCGAACTTGTTGGCATATAGTAAAGTACCTTGTGTGTATAACTTGATTGTGTTGGTTTGTGATAGCACAGTAATACTTTCTTGTTGATTGATAAGTAAACATGTTAGGATGCTACGTGTTAGTATCTTGTGATGTTGTGTAAAGGGTTTCCTTTGTTGTGCTTATGTTGCTTAACGATAAGTCGTTGTGTTAGTATTTTACATCACTCATCTCTTGAGATGATTCCGGTTAAGCCGCTCCGATGCGGGTAGACTCAAAGGTCGATGGACCTATGATTCGAGAATACCTCACGCAGTCCTGAGGGCCTATCGCGAGCTACGAGTTCCGAGTTAGTGCGGCCCTTTATGGGCATGCGTCCATGCGGGCTACGCGATCGCGGGTCCGTGACGATGCCGGGAGTAGCTACCGACGCGGGAATACCTCATGCGGCCGATGAGATTGGCCTATGCGGAGTCGCGGAGTTCCAGGGTTAGACGCAGACATCGACATCGGGCAAGTGGCCAGCTTTGATCATGTGACAGTCTAGACAGATCTTATGATACAGTTCATGACCTTGTTGGTACCGTGGGTTTTTAGTAGTCGGCTATGCCTTCGTACTTACCCCGTACAGTTTTATTATGACACAGGTGGGACCTGGTGTTCATGTGTGTTCCTTGGTGCTTTTATATCATAGATCGCAGCCGGCGGGGAAGGTATTCCACGCATGATTGATGTTGTGGGCCCGAGACCCATTGTTATACTTGAGTGATGACTGAGGCGTGAGTCCCCGACTTGACATGATCGCTTTGTTGTAAATCGTAGTTTGGTTATCATACATGTCTCCCGCTTTATATGATCGCTATGATTTCATTTACGTGATGTATTTTCGCCACATACTCTGCACTGTTGATCGACCTTCGTGAGGCTGCGTTCACGCCGCAGTCGAGGTACACGATCGTTGATCCTAGCTCGTGGTCACGCTTCAGCGTTGGAAGCTCCGTTTCTCCGAGGCTTATCGGTGGTATAGTCCCCGTAGTAAGTGTTTACATTCGTGGGTTTGGCGGGCCCCGCCCCGCCATTGTTGTCGTATCATTTCTTAGAGGTCTGAGTAATCTTTGTGGGCGGTGGTTTGTAAAGAAAGGATTAAACTGCTCATTTTGAAAGAGATGTTATTATTATTTATGCCGAAAGGCAAGTTTTCTAAAGATAATCACAGACGCTTCTTGTTATTTCATGTTGTTGTGATATGTTCACTGATTACTGATGTTGTCTCACCAGGGTGCCCGGTAGCACGATCACGGCCCGGTTCGGTCGTGACACTTGGTTTGTGAAAGGAATAATGTTTTACCGATTTGAAATCGAATGTATCGACAAACCATCTGCGGCGTTAATAAAGGAAAATGTATTGAATAATTAAGTATTATTAAAACCGATGAAACCTCCATCTGCATGAAGCTAAGATGAGACAAAATGATATTACATTTTCTAGATCATGGCCGCTTAATAAAATTGATTATGAACAAGAATAACTCTACTTTATGGCATGTGTTACTCAATTGTTTTAAAAAGAGATTAAGACAATTGAACTATGAAACTTTTCTAAAAAGAGACTTGTGTAATTGAAATTAGGCAAACTGGAACGTTAGGGAAAAGAAAGGCATTGGGTTGTCTTAAAATGGTTTAAAACATAAAGTGATATAACGGCTTTATGGTAAGTTGGTTATAACGACTTTATGAAAACAAAAGAGAAGGTTTTATCATTGGTTTTAATGTGGTAACTTGACTTTAAAAAGAGAAGTGTTTTGGTCTAAAAAGAAGGCATGGTATTGCCTTAATTTGGTTTTAAAAAGGAAAGTATGGAGGTTGTTTTGGTTTACTTAAAAGATATAAGTCACTCTATTTTTATACTACGGGTATCGGGTGACTTTTATAAAAGGGAATGGATCTTTAAAAAGGAATTTAACGAACGAGTAATCTTGTAGGTTAAAACCCGACTTTGGCATAAAATGAAAGTAGCTTGAGTTGTGTAACTTGCCTATGCTTGTTGGTGTGTAACTTGCTTATGCTTGTGGTGATAGCCTTTGTTGTGCAAATGGTGTTCTATATAACCGCGTCTCAACGAGTGCCGTTGACTTGTTGAGGACTTACTTGGGCGTCTGCGTGTGGAAAATTCCACTGTATGCTCGCTGATAGT
Organism: Przewalskia tangutica; assembly: GCA_029844215.1. Lineage (NCBI taxonomy): Eukaryota > Viridiplantae > Streptophyta > Magnoliopsida > Solanales > Solanaceae > Przewalskia > Przewalskia tangutica. The sequence goes on from CM056733.1 coordinate 21,616,598, forward strand.
GCTATTCCATGGACTAGCTCTCCACGAGGTTTCTTCGTCTACTGGTACCCGGTGGTCGGCTTTGTACTTGCCCTGCCTCGTGGTCGATTCGGCCTTGGTACCGTAGTTAGCCCTCGCACTTGCCCTGCTCGGAGTGACGAAGTCTCGTGATACGGCTCGTACCCGTGGTCACCAGATTGCCGGCCACGTGACCGGCCTTGGTATCCGTAGTCGGCTCTCGCACTTGCCCCGTGTCGACCGTGTTTGTGGTTGCATTGTATTATTGGTGCAGGCGGATCCGTAGTTGTACTTGTCCTCAGACGGTTTTATGACACAGTGGGACACGGTGTTCATGTATACTCCTTGGTATTGTTATATCATAAAGCGCACATGAGGAAGAAATTCCACGCACGAGTGATAATTGGAGGCGTGAGTCCACGACTTGATGAATCGTTATATGTTATGATCGTAGTTTGGTCATCATACATGTCTCCCGCTTTTTATAGACTATTATGATTTCATTTACGATTTACTGATTTCATACTTGGTACTGTTAGATCGACCTCCTTCGGCCGCGTTCATGCCGCAGTAAGTACATCTACCGCCGATCCCCGCGTTTAGGATCTCATTTCAAAGATTTTGGGAAGCTCCGCCGTCGGAGGCTTATCTTTGGTATGTTACCCCAGTCCGTAAGTTCTCATGCGTTCGGGGTATGGGGGCCCCGTCCCGCCATAGTTGTTGTATAAATCTTAGGTGCAGAGTAATCGTTGTAAGCGGGGTTGTAAGGATTATGAATCGCTCAAATGTCTTTATATATATATGTTGAAAGGCAAATCGCTTGTTGGCCTGTTTATTTATAATATCTCTCATTTCATGTTCATGTTTTATTTTCCGCTGATTTTCTCTGATGATTGTATCACTAGGGTTCCCGGGGTAAGGCACCAGTCACGGGACCGGATTCGGGTCGTGACATAGGCCCGGTCATTACCTGAGATAGTACTTCAGACGACGAGTTTTATGACGCCGCTAGCCCCTGCAGAGTTTAGAGCGGCAGCAGTTTCTACTGAGGCCACGATACCTGAGCCTCCAGTTTCATGACCAGGAGCCGAGGATATGAGTTACAAGGAAATAGCCCAGTTACTAGCTAGGCTTGTGGCTAGGAATGAGGACAGACGAGAGTCGGAGGTTCCGACAGTACCAGTAGTTCACCCTAGATCCGATAGTTGAGATTTCGGGACTTCTTGAGTTGCAGTCCACCCGAGTTCTATGGATCTAGAACAGATGAAGATCATCAGGAGTTTATTCGATTCAGCGGATCATGAAAGTGATCAAGACCTCAGAGGCATTTCTTACACACTTCTTGCCCTCGCAGATGAGGAGAGCTCGGGCAGATAGATTTATGAGGTTGAGGCAGAACGGGCGGACGGTTCGGGAATATAATATAGAGTTTGACTTATTGGCTCGTTATGTCCCCGCGTTAATGGCAGACATGTGAGGAGAGAATGTCCTAAGAGAGGATACGTGGGATGACTTAGCCTACCAGGTCAGTTGTGGATTCAGTGGATCGGAGAGAAAGGGGTGTTAGCCAGAGGAGGACACCCCCAATCGATATGGTCGTTGTGGTAGGGGTTCTTATGGGGAGTGTCGTACTACTTAGATAGGTTGTTTTACATGCGGCCAGCAGGGCCATTTTGCGAGAAATTGTCCGAACAGAGGTGGCGCGGATGTTACGACTCAGCCTTCGGGATCAGTGGCTGGTTCATCACCTTCTGTAGTTATGCGCCCAGAGCAAGATTTGATTAGGCGGCAGGAAAGTGAGGCGAGAGTTCAGTGGAGATCTTGACCTTAAGAGACTTGTTTAGTTGTTATGGTAGATACACGTGAGTGCTATGTTCGGTTAGCATGGTGTAAGTTGTGATAAATCCATGGGTAGTGTGAGATGGAAGTAGTAGCTTTCATGACGTGAATCGTAAGATTGTTTGGATCGGGAACGAGTTTAGTATGAAATGGGTGGTTGAGGCCATTTCGCGAGTCAACCCGCAACCGGAATGTGCGGGTCGATTTTAGGTGGTCCCACTAGATGATGTGGTCACGAGGTGTTAGCCCAACTTTAGATAACCATCGACGAGTTTGTGGATGCTCGACCAATAGTAGGGCCGATGGGTCACCCATCTTGTCTTTTAGTCGATCGCATTTACTCGGCGGAGGTTATGCGAGATGTTGTATATCGGGAAGGTTGTAAAGCTCGCACGGTTCCTACTTTTATTTTATGGCAGCAAGGAGCCCGGTTATGGCTATTTCTTTTCTGGAGGTTTTACCACGCGGTTAGGAACTTCAGTGAGTCTCGATTGCATTCACCTCGCCGACGGACGAACAACGATTTTATCCGGACATTTGAGGATAGGTTACGCGGTGTTTTGATTTCGTGGTAGCCGCGAGGATTATTTGCCTCTTGTTGAGTGTGTATTATACTAGCTACCATTTCGTATTCGGATGGTGCCTTATGAAGCCTTGTATGGCGGAAGTGTAGGTCTTGGTCGATTGGTTCGATGTCGGCAAGGTTCGATAGTTTGGTCCCTACATGTTTCACAGGATGTGGATAAGGTGAAGCTTATCCGTAAGAAGTTATTAGCGGCTCGAGTCAGCGTAAGTCGCGGACGATCGGCGTCGACACTGGAGTTCAGTTGGCGGTGGTCTTCAAGGTACCACCGGAAGGTGTGATGAAATTTGGAAAGAAGAGGAAACTTAGCCCGAGGTACTTTGGGCATTTTCATAATAGTAGAATAGTCCAGTTGCATATAAGTTAGCATCGCCGTCCGACTTAGGAGGCGAGACGTCCGTATTCCATGTTGCTATGTTTCGGAAGAGTAATCGGAGATCCTCCAGTGTTTCCGATTAATGATGACCAAGTTAGAGATAGTAACCCGAGATTTTGGAAACCAAGCAATGGTAAATGTGGTAAGTATATGAGGAAGAGTTCGAGTGTACGGCGAGGGTAATGACAAGTAAGAAAAGAGGCGAAGATGTGAAGTGTCATTTTTATAAGTATAGATGTGAAGAAAGTATCTTTTGGACCATGCGTGGATGTTTTTGTGTTGTTATACACGTTAGGGGTGATTCCTCGTTGGCTTGAATTGAGTTTTGCGCGTATGTTATATTATGGCCATGTGTGGCATAATTGGTTTTGTAAGTATAGTAGTGAAGACTATACCGGCGCTTGTATGATTAGAGGCTTAGAAGGAACATTCGGGACGAATGTTTCTAAGGGGGGAAGAATGTTAAACCCCGTAGTTCCAGGGTATGTATACGAGGACGTACGTACGAGAATACGACAGTAAAATTGGAAAGGAAGAAAGATGTGATTTTTCGACGGAAGAGTTTCCGGATTTTGTGAAGGAACAATGTTCGTTAAAGGGAATTGGATTCCCAGATTTGGTATTTGGACTTTTTGGAATATTTGAGAATTATGAAATTTTATTTCCGAAATTGGTCACGTGGGCCCACGGGAAAATTCTGATTTTGTAGGCCCACTTTATTTTCGGATTTTTGGCATTACGGATATTTTCGGAAGATGAAATATTTTGGACGAGTAGGGGGGCGACACGTGTCACCCCCGTGTGGCCATGTTGGCCGAATTGGAGAAGGACAAGTGGCACGTTTTTTTGGTGGACAAGTGTCCCATTTTTGTGGTAGCCAAATGGTTGGCCAACTACCCACACACATGTACCCCATCCTCACCATCCACTTGCCTAGATCTTGGCCATTGATTTCCCTATCAATACCCCTTATGTGCAAGACTTTATTTCATCCACATTAGAAAGTTTCCAAGGCAAAAAATTCCCATCCCTCCTTTAGTGAGTTCTCGTCCAAACACCCCCCCCCCCCCCACCTTGAGTAGAATTCTTCAAGTATTGTTGTTATTCCAAATACTTTAGCATAAATCCCTTATGGTATTCCAAAAAAAATCCCAACATAAGAGCCCGGAAATACTACTTTATTCCATAGTCGCAAAATGAAGCCCTAGAAAAATCTTAATAGCTTAGATGAAGTGTTAAGAGAAGTTGTTTAGAAACTTCTAAGGGTTGCTTGGAGCGGTTTGGAGCGTAAGGAATTGGAGCTAAACGTTGCTCAGGATCGACTTATATCTTGGATAATTTTGGGCTTATCGAGGTAATTACCTATGTCCCCTATCAGAATTGGAGATTACATGTCAGAGTAGTTTAGAATTGAGTATAAGATATATTGGAAGGATGATTATAAAGAATTGAATCGTATTTACATAGATTGTATTTACGATGAGACTTGTATTATTATTGTGGATTACAAATGTAAACGTCCGTTAGGCGTGTAACCCCCCCGGATTGTTGGTTTGTAGCAGCCTCGTTAGAGGAGGAGATTTTTGTGGTTGGGGGGAGGTGCTGCCGAATTTTCCGTAGAATAAGGAATCTTGTATCTAGAATTATTCTACGAAGATATCTAGAGGTTGATAGACGTTTTGTGGCCTTTATAGGTTGAAGTACTACGAGTAGCGTATTCTACTTGAAGGGTGGAAAAGGCGAGCAAGGTTAGAGTACGTGGAGTGTTTTGCTAATTGTCGATAATCGTCCCGAGGTATGTGAACCTCTTCCTATCTTTTCTAGCATGATTGTTGTGAACTATGTAGTACGGTGACGCATACGTGCTAAATGAATTTGGTTGGTTTAAAACATAAAGTGTTATAACGACTTTATGGGAAGTTTGCTATAACAACTTTATGTAGGTAAAGAAATGGTTTGTGGTTTTTAAAAGATAAGAGACTTGACTTATAAATGACTTGATGTGAAATATTAAGGAACTTGATTTCTAAAAGAAAAGAGACTTGAGGAATTGAAGAGTTTTTGGTTTAAAAGAAAGACATGGTTTTGTCTTAAATTGGTTTAAAACATAAAGCTGTTATAACACTTTATGGGAAGTTAGTTATAATGACTTTATGAAAACAAAAGAATGGTTTTATCATTAGTTTTAAAATGGTAACTTGACTTTAAAAGGAGAAGTGTTTGGTCTAAAAAGAAGGCATAGTATTGTCTTAATTTGGTTTAAAAAGGAAAGTATGGAAGTTGTTTTGGTTTACTTAAAATGTTAGTCACTCTATTTTGATAATACGGGCATCGGGTGACCTTTGTAAAAGAAATGTATCTTTTAAAAAGAATTTAACGTACGTAGTACTTTGGGGTTAAAACCTGGACTTTGGCATAAAATGAAAGTACCTTGAGTTGTGTGTAACTTGCCTATGTTTGCGTGTGATAGCCTTGTCGTGCTAGTACTGTATTTCTATACCACCGCGTCTCGATGGAGGGCGGCTGATTTGTTATGATCTTACTTGGGCGTCTGGCAGCGACGAGCATTCCACCCGCACGCTTGATTATTATTCCATGGACTAGCTTCCACGAGGTTTTACCGATTCGCTTGGTATCGGTAGTTGGCTCTCGACTTGCCCCGAGGTCGTGGTTGATTCGGCGGTATCGGTAGTTAGCCTTCGTACTTGCCCCGTTCAGTTTTGTGACGGTCTCGTGATTCCGGCCGTATCGGTAATTAGTTCAGATTGCCCCGCCTACCACGTGGCGCGCAGTGGTATCCGTAGTTGGCTTTCGTTGCCCCGGGTCACTTCGTGGTATGGTTATATAGATTTGTTGATACGCTTTGGTATCGGTAGTTGGCTTTCGTACTTGCCGGTCGATTGATGATCGCGCTTTGGTATCCAGTAGTTAGCCTTCAGATTTGTCCCAGACGGTTTTTATGACACGGGGACACGGTGTTCATGTGTACTCCTTGGTGTGGTTATCGTGATCGCCGTGAATGGCGAAGGTGTTCCACGGGCATGATTGATGTTGCGGGCATGAGACACATAGTTATATTTGAGTGATGACTTTGAGGCGTGAGTCCACGACTGACGCGATCACATATTATGTAATCGTAGTTTGGTTATCATATATGTCTCTGCTTTATATAGACTACTATGATTTCATTTACTGATTTTCGATTCACATACTTGGCACTTGTCAGATCGACCTCCTTCGGGGCCGTTCATGCCGCAGTAGAGGTACACCGATTATTGATCCTCGCCATAGGATCACGATTCAGCGTTTTGGAAGCACCGCTTCTCTGGAGGCTTATCTTTGGTATAGTCCGCCGCCAGTAGTAATTTACATTCGTGGTATGGCGGCCTCCCCGTCGTTGTTGTTATAACATTCTTAGAGGTCCGTAGTAATCTTTGTGGGCGAGTTTGTAAAAGGGATGAATCGTCGTGTTCAAGTTTTATTTATATATTCGTAAAGGTAACCGCTTTGGTTAGCTTGTTTTCTTATTTCATTATCAGATATCTTGTTTCATGTGTAAGTTTTCATTTCACGATTTTCTCGATGTTGTATCACCAGGTGCCCGGTAAGGCACTGCGCCCGTCTGGTCGGGTCGTGATAAAAGTGGTATCGTGAGCGATTAATCCTCGAAAAGTGTCTACTGCACCGTATCTAGTAGAGTCTTGATTATCGGTGTGTTGTGCACCATACCTATAATCGTGAGGTCGCAGGATATTTAGGATTGGTTTCACTCTTCTCACTCGAGATCGTGCCTTAGAGCCGTGTTATAAGTTAGACTCTTCCGACGTATTCTTTGCACCCGTTATGCCTCTACGCAAGGCAACCAGAGCCCGGGCGGCAAGGCGGCGAGAGGGAGCTACGAGTAGAACACGTAGGTTACGAGGCACGAGCCCTGGCCATTACGAGATAGTACTTGACGACGAGTTTTATGACGCCGCTAGCCCGCAGAGTTTAGAGCGGCAGCTTCTCACGAGGCCACGATACCGAGCCTCCGCCACGACCAGAGCCGAGGATATGAGTTACAAGGAAATGGCCCATTAGCTAGGCTTGTGGCTAGGAATGAGATGCAGAGAGTCGGAGGTTCCGACAGCCGATGAGTTCACCCTAGATCCGATAGTTGAGATTTCGACTTCGAAGTCATCCACCCGAGTTCTATGGATCTAGAACCGAGGAAGATCATCGGGGAGTTTATTCGACGCTGCGGATCATGAAAGTGATCAAGACCTCAGAGGCATTTCTTACAAACTTCTTGCCCTCGCAGATGAGGAGAGCTCGGACAGATAGATTTATGAGGTTGAGTCAGAACGGGCGGACGGTTCGGGAATACAATATATAGTTTGACTTATTGGCTCGTTATGTCCTGCGTTAGTGCGGATACGTGAGGAGAGAATGTCCTAGTAAGAGGATACAGCGGATGACTTAGCCTACTGTGTCGCCATGGATTCAGTGGATCGGAGAGAAAGGGGTGTTAGCCAGAGGAGGACACCCCCACTCGGTATGGTCGTTGTGGTAGGGGTTCTTATGGGGAGTGTCGTACTACTTAGATAGGTTGTTTTACATGCGGCCAGTAGGGCCATTTTGCGAGAAATTGTCCGAACAGAGGTGGCGCGGATGTTACGACTCAGCCTTCGGGATCAGTGGCTGGTTCATCACCTTCTCAGAGTTATGCGCCACAGAGCAAGATTTGATTAGAGCGGCAAAGGAAAGTGAGCGAGAGTTACAGGAGATCTTGACCTTAGAGACTTGTTTAGGTTGTTATGGTAGATACATGTGGAGTGCTATGTTCGGTTAGCATGGTGTAAGTTGTGATAAATCCATGGGTAGTGTGAGATGGAAGTAGTAGCTTTCATGACGTGAACTGGTAAGATTGTTCCGGATCGGGGAACAAGAATTTAGTACGAAGTGGGTCGGGTTGAGGCCATTTCGCGAGTCAACCCGCAGCCCGGAATGTGGTGGGGCCGTTGAGGTGGTCCCGCTAGATGATAAGTCACGAGGTGTTAGGCCCAAGTTTAGATAACCATCGACGAGTTTGTGGATGCGTTCGACCGGAGTAGGCCGATGGTCAGCCCATCTTGTCTTTTAGTCGACCGCTACTCGCGGAGGGTTATGCGAGATGTTGTATATCGGGGAAGGTTGTAAGCGTGCAGGGTTCCTACTTTTATTTTTACGGCAGTGGAGCCCGTTTATGGCTATTTCTTTTCGAGGTTTTACCACGCGGTTAGGAACTCAAAGTGAGTCTCGATTGCATTCACCTCGGGCCGACGACGAACAACGATTTTATCCGCACATTTGAGGATAGGTTACGCCTGTTTTGATTTCGTGGTAGCCGTGAGGATTATTTGCCTCTTGTTGAGTGAGTATTATACTAGCTACCATTTCAAGATTCGGATGGTGCCTTATGAAGCCTTGTATGGCGGAAGTGTAGTCATTCGGTCGATTGGTTCGATGTCGGCAAGGTTCAGATAGTTTGGTCCCTACTTGTTTCAGCAGGATGTGGATAAGGTGAAGCTTATCCAGAAGAAGTTATTAGCAACTCAGAGTCAACAGAAGTCGTGCGGACGATCGGCGTCGACACTTGGAGTTCAGGTTGACGGTGGGTCTTCAAGGTACCACCGGCGGTGTGACAAAATTTGGAAAGAAGGAGAAACTTAGCCCGAGGTACTTTGGGCATTTTCAGATAATAGTAGAATAGGCCAGGTTGCCTATAAGTTAGCACTGCCGTCCGACTTAGGAGGCAGTACGTCCGGTATTCCATGTTGCTATGTTTCGGAAGAGTAATCGGAGATCCCTCCAGAGTGTTCCCAGTTAATGATGACCAAGTTAGAGATAGTGTCACGCCCCGAACCCCGGGCCCGTGACTGGTGCCCTACCTGGGCACCCTTCTACCTTAACAACACAAGTAAACTGCGGAATTTAAATAACACCTCTTTTTTTTTTAAAACTAACGTACGTGCAAGGGCAAAGCCGACAAGGCTGCCATATAATATACATAAACAAAAGACACTACACCGTACATGAGTCCAATCCCACATATGAATACAGACCTCTAAGAGTTTACAGAAACATGACGTGACAAGGCCCCGCCGTACCCATAACCGTACAAAAGCCTGTACTGAAGGAACTATACCAAAAGATAAACTCCCGAACAGAAGGAGCTATCCAAAAACTCGAACGGCGGTCCTACACTGCAGATCACCAAAGCTGCAGACCTAAACTCATGCGGATGAACGCAGCCCGGGCGAGGTCAAGACGAAGAATGTACCAAGTATGTGAGCGATGAAATGCGTAATGAAATCATAACAGTCTAAACAAAACAGGAGACATGTATGATAGTCAACCTACATTACACAATACATAAGCAGTTATATCAAGTCAGGGACGCATGCCCTCAAAGTCACTATTCAAATATAACTATGGGTCTCACGCCCATAATATCAATCATGCCCGTGGAATCCTTCCTCACCGGCGATCCATGATATAATGTAACACCAATAAGCATATCCCGAGTATCCTCGTGGTCGCACGCCAAATATCACATCGTATAAGCATGACCGTGGGGTATACAAACAACCGAATCAAACCCGCTCCGTCACATGCCGGAATCTCACATCGTATAAGCGTGTCGAGTATCTCGCGTCGCATGCCCGGATCCTACATCGTATAAGCATGACCGTAGGGTATCCTCGCTACGCATGCCGGCATCCCACATCGTATAAGCATGATCGTAGGTAACACAAACAACCGAATCTAACCCGACTCGGTCACACGCCGGAATCCCACATCGTATAAGCGTGTCGAGGAGTATCTCGCGTGGTCGCGTGCCCGCGTCCCACATCGTATAAGCGTGACCATGGTATCCTCGCGTCGCGTGCCCCGTCCCACATCGTATAAGCATGACCGTAGGGTAACACAAATAATGGAAGCATACCCGTGGAATCTCACCTCACTGTCGGTACGTCCAAGTAAACTTACAACAAGGCAGCCGACCCTCCAACCGAGAGTCGCGGCAACGTAATAAAATATAATACTCGCACTCAAAGGCTATCACCAACACATATAGGCAATTCTCAATTAATCAAGCCAAAGTACTTATCAAGGCACACATAGAATAATTCTCAATTAAACAGGCCAAAGTACTTATCAAGGCATACATAGAATAATTCTCAATTAAACAGGCCAAAGTACTTATCAAGGCACACATAGAATAATTCTCAATTAAACAGGCCAAAGTACTTATCAAGGCACACATAGAATAATTCTCAATTAAACAGGCCAAAGTACTTATCAAGGCACACATAGAATAATTCTCAATTAAACAGGCCAAAGTACTTATCAAGGCACACATAGAATAATTCTCAATTAAACATTCCAAAGTACTTATCAAGGCACACATAGAATAATTCTCAATTAAACAGGCCAAAGTACTTCGTACGTGCATTCTTTTCAAAAGACTCCTTTTTATGTAAAACCCCAAGATACTAACACCCGTAGTATTAAGGTGTGTCTATTTTTCAAAGTAAGTTACTACACCTTTAGAAAACTCATTTCAAAGCTTGGAATCAAGTAACTTCAAATTTTCACAATCTAGGCAACTTATGCCTAATAATCAAAATAGACAACTTTCTTAACCTTCCATAAAGCCGTTATAACCAACTTCCCATAAAGCTGTTATAACCCTTTATGGTTTTAGACATATTCATTCTTTTTTATAACCAAGAGACTTATACTTAAAACCAAGTATCACATACTTACAAATCAAGTTCTTAACTTTCAAAATACTTCAAGTCTCTTAATATTTAGAAAACAAGTTTCTTCTACTTTTAAACCTCAAGTAACTCACACCTTTAAAACAAGTTACTTCTCTTAAATCATGTCATTTCTCCTCTCTTAAAACAATTAAGTAAATCACTCTTTTGACTCCCCTAAAGTCATTATAACGACCCTTAGGTTTTAGAACTAAGGCACTAGCCAAAAGATTTGGAAACCACTTCCTTTTCAAGACTCTATGTACTTTAAGTAAAATACTCTTACTTTTAAGAATCCAACTTCACTAAGGCAATGGATTATACAACTTACAATTTAAACATCAAAGTACAATCAAGGAAGTACATAGAACAAATTCTATTTTAGGCAATCCAAATACAACCAAGGAATGGATCATTTAAGGAGTAGGACATACTTTCTTTATCTTAAGGAATCATGCTAGAAGAGGAGATAGTTCACATACCTTTCTACTAAATCCACAAGCTAAGCCGAATCGCCGTTTAGAATTGTCAACCTATAATGGTCACAACAAGACTATCAACTTCTAGTCTCTAACGTAGAATAATACTAAGTAAGCGGTCTCTAATTCTACGAAAAATCGGGCAGCACTTCCTTTGTTTCTACTCACTTTGCCACCTTTTTCAAGGTCGAATACAATAACCAACATGCTACATTTAAGGCTCCAAACAACAACCAAACAAAGGGGATTACACGCCTTACAATACGTGTAAAATTCCGCCCCACAATTCATACGAAGTAGTTTAATACTCACTAGCCATTCTCGGCCAACAATAACCAACAACACTAAGTCTTTTCCAATCCTTTTCAAATTCCAAGTTCTAAGGTCTAACATGTTATATAGCCATAAACAACTTCAACAACTACAATTTCCTTCTTTACACAACATGCGACGACTTAAACTAATAATCAACTTGAATTCCAATATTAAGGCTAAACATGCTAGTTTTCGGATTAGGGTTCCAATAGTCAATATACTTATCAAACTTCATAATATATAACTCATTCTTGCTAATATCCATAGCTACAACAATAAGTAAACCTTAATTGCTAAAACGACAAAATTATACCTTTATAAGCCCTTAAAATTTCCAAGATTCAAAGTCGCGCCTAGCTATTCTTAGCTCCTTTCCTTAAGTTTCAATCCGCTCCAAGCACTCCTTATAGGCCTATGAATAACCCATCTTCAAGTTCCAACTTCAAAGTTGAAGAACTCCTTAAGTTCACTTAAGCTTCCGTTTTCCGAAATCTTTCTATTGAGATATCCTTACAATACCCTTAGGGACATTGGGTTAAAGTCTTGTGACTAATGGATCAAAACTACAAATTTTTGTCTTCCTAAATAGCACAAAGCCGAGAGCAACATAGTGGACAACAATGTTGTGAAATTTTTCTAAGTCTTCAAGACCTTGTCTTGCACTAGTAGTAAGCTTATAAAACATATTGGAGGGCTTAGATTAACACACTTGTGAGCTAGGATGAAGAACAATTAATGTAAAGCCAAGTGGACAAGTTGACTTGGTCAACAAACTCAAGCTAGCAAGACTTATCATCCAAGATGGTCAATGACCAATCTAACCTTGCTGAATTTCGTCCAAGGGCATGTGTGGAAGGTGCCACGTGTCGCCCTCTCATTCGTCCATAAAATTCCGTAACCCTCGTGGGCCCCACAAAACGTAAAATTCCTCGAGTGGGCCCCACATGACCAAATCCGTAAAAAATAAATTTCCATAATGTTAATAAGTTCCATACTCTTCAAATAATGCATTTTGAGAATCCAATTCTCAACAACGAACATTTTTCCTTTCCGACGTCCGGAAGATTTTCTGTCGGAAAAATAATTCTTCCTTTCGTACCAATTTCCAAGTCTTGATTCCTTACGTACATTCTCTTATACATGTCCTGGACTTACGGGGTGTAACAGATAGTAACCCCGAGATTTTGGAAACTGAAGCAATGACAGAAATGTGGTAAGTATATGAGGAAGAGTTCGAGTGTCTGAGAGAATGCAAGTAAGAAAAGAGGCGAAGATGTGAAGTGTCCTTTTTATAAGTATAGATGTGAAGAAAGTATCCTTTGGACCATGGGTGGAAGTTTTTGTGTTGTTATACACGTTAGGGGTGATTCCTCGTTGGCTTGGATTGAGTTTTCTTGCGTATGTTATATTATGGCCATGTGGCGTAATTGGTTTTGTAAGTATAGTAGTGAAGACTATCTGGCTTGTATGATTAGAGTCTTAGAAGGAACATTCGGACGAATGTTTCTAAGGGGAAGAATGTTAAACCCCGTAGTTCCGTGGTATGTATACGAGGGCGTGTCACGCGAGAATCACGATAAGAAATTGGAAAGGAAGAAAGATGTGATTTTTCGACGGAAAAGTTTCCGGATTTTGTGAAGGAAAAATGTTCGTTAAAGGGAATTGGATTCCCAGATTTGGTATTTGGACTTTTTGGAATATTTGAGAATTATGAAATTTTATTTCCGAAATTGATCACGTGGGGCCCACTGAAAATTTACGCTTTGTGGCCCACTTTATTTTCGGATTTTTGGCATTACGGATATTTTGGAAGATGAAATATTTTGACGAGTAGGGGCGACACGTGTCACCCCGCGGTGGCCATGTTGGCGAATGGAGAAGGACAAGTGGCACGTTTTTTTGGTGGACAAGTGCCCATTTTTGTGGTGGCCACTTGTCCCATTTTTGTGGTAGCCAAATGGTTGGCCAACTACCCACACACATGTACCCCATCCTCACCATCCACTTGCCTAGATCTTGGCCATTGATTTCCCTATAAATACCCCTTGTGTGCAAGACTTTATTTCATCCATATTAGAAAGTTTCCAAGGCGAAAAATTCCCCTCCCTCCCTTAGTGAGTTCTCGTCCAAACACCCCCCCCCCCCACCTTGAGTAGAATTCTTCAAGTATTGTTTTTATTCCAAATACTTTAGCCTAAATCCCTTTTGGTATTCCAAAAAAAATCCCAACATAAGAGCCCGGAAATACTACTTTATTCCATAGTCGCAAAATGAAGCCCTAGAAAAATCTTAATAGCTTAGATGAAGTGTTAAGAGAAGTTGTTTAGAAACTTCTAAGGGTTTCTTGGAGCGGGTTGGAGCGTAAGGAATTGGAGCTAAACGTTGCTCAGGATCGACTTATATCTTGGATAATTTTGGGCTTATCGAGGTAATTACCTAGGTCCCCTATCAGAATTGGAGAGTACAGGTTGTAGTAGTTTCGAATTGAGTATAAGATATATTGGAAAGATGATTATAAAGAATTGAATCAGATTTACATAGACTGTATTCTGAGACTTGTAGTATTATTGTGGAGTAGAATTGTACACGTCCCGTTAGACGTGTAACCCCCCCGGATTGTTGGTTGGCAGCGTGCCTCATTAGAGAGGAGATTTTTGTGGTTGCGGGGAGGTCTTCGAATTTTCCATAGAATAAGGAATCTTGTATCTAGAATTATTCTACGAAGAGATCTAGAGGTTGATAGACATTTTGTGGCCTTTATAGGTTGAAGTACTACGAGTAGCGTATTCTACTTGAAGGGTGGAAAAGGCGAGCAAGGTTAGAGTACGTGGAGCGTTTTGCTAATTGTCGATAATCGTCGCGAGGTATGTGAACCTCTTCCTATCTTTTCTAGCATGATTGTTGTGAACTATGTAGTACCAGACGCATACGTGCTAAATGAATTTGGTTGGTTTAAAACATAAAGTGTTATAACGGCTTTATGGGAAGTTTGCTATAACAACTTTATGTAGGTAAAGAAATGGTTTGTGGTTTTTAAAAGATAAGAGACTTGACTTATAAATGACTTGATGTGAAATATTAAGGAACTTGATTTCTAAAAGAAAAGAGACTTGAGGAATTGAAGAGTTTTTGGTTTAAAAGAAAGACATGGTTTTGTCTTAAATTGGTTTAAAATGTAAAGTGTTATAACAGCTTTATGGGAAGTTAGTTATAACGACTTTATGAAAACAAAAGAATGGTTTTATCATTAGTTTTAAAATGGTAACTTGACTTTAAAAGGAGAAGTGTTTTGGTCTAAAAAGAAGGCATAGTATTGTCTTAATTTGGTTTAAAAAGGAAAGTATGGAAGTTGTTTTGGTTTACTTAAAATGTTAGTCACTCTATTTTGATAATACGGGCATCGGGTGACCTTTGTAAAAGAAATGGATCTTTTAAAAAGAATTTAACGTACGTAGTACTTTGGGGTTAAAACCTGGACTTTGGCATAAAATGAAAGTACTTTGAGTTGTGTGTAACTTGCCTATGTTTGCGTGTGATAGCCTTGTCGTGCTAGTATTGTATTTCTATACCACCGCGTCTCTCGATGGAGGGTCGGCTGATTTGTTATGATCTTACTTGGACGTACCGGCAGTGACGGAGCATTCCACAGGTACGTTTCTGTGATTATTATTCCATGGACTAGCTCTCCATGAGGTTTTACTGATTCGGCTTGGTATCTGGTAGTTGGCTCTCGTACTTGCCCCGAGGTCGTGGCTGATTCGGCGGTATCCGTAGTTATCCTTCGTACTTGCCCCGTTCAGTTTTGTGACGAAGTCTCGTGATTCCGGCCAGTATCGGTAGTTAGTCTTAGATGCCCCGCCACCACGTGGAAGCGGTGGTATCCGTAGTTGGCTTTCGATTGCCCTGGTCGCCCGTGGTATGGTTATATAGATTTGTTGGTACGGCTTTGGTATCCGGTAGTTGGCTTTCGTACTTGCCGGCCGATTGATGACGCGCTTTGGTATCCGTAGTTAGCCTTCGTACTTTCCGTCACGGTTTTATGACACGTGGGACACGTGTTCATGTGTACTCCTTTGTGTGGTTATCGAGATCACGCCGTGGCGGAAGGTGTTCCACGGGCATGATTGATGTTGCGGGAATGAGACCCATAGTTATATTTGAGTGATGAATTTGAGGGCGTGAGTCCCTGACTTGACGTGACTGCTTACATATTATGTACTGTAGTTTGGTTATCATATATGTCTCCTGTTTTATATAGACTACTATGATTTCATTTACTGATTTTCGCCACATACTTGGTACTGTTATCGACTCCTTCGGGGGGCTGCGTTCATGCCGCAGGTAGAGGTACACCAGTTATTGATCCTCGCTCATAGGATCACAGTTCAGCGTTTTGGGAAGCTCCGTTTCTCCGGAGGCTTATCTTTGGTATAGTCCCCTGTCGTTGTAGGTACTTACATTCAGGGGTATGGCGGGGCCCTGTCCCATCGTTGTTGTTATAACATTCTTAGAGGTCTGTAGTACTGTTGTGGACAGAGTTTGTAAAAGGGATGTAACTGTTCGGGTTCAAGTTTTATTTATATATTCAGAAAGGTAACCGTTTTGGTTAGCCTGTTTTCTTATTTCATTATTGTATATCTTGTTTCATGTGTAAGTTTTCATTTCCGCTGATTTTCTCTGATGTTGTATCACTAGGGTGCCCGGGGTAAGGCACCAGTCGCGGGCCCGTGGTCGGGTCGTGACATTATTAACGTGTAATAATACTAAGTGCTAGGTCTCTTATTCTACAGAAATTTGGGCAGCACTTCTTTTGTTTCTACGTACTTTTCCACCTTTTCAAGGCCCGAAATCAACAACCAACATGCCACATTTAAGGCGCAACAACCCAGCAATTCAAAGGGGATTATACGTCTAACATGACGTATAAAATTCTGCCCCACAATTAAAGTAAAATTGTCCAATAACTTGAGCCATTTTCGGCAATCACAAGGATAAAACCACATCTATTCTTTTCCAATTCCTTTTCAATCCAAGTTGTTATTCTAACATGTTATATATTTGCAATCAATTATAACAACTATAATCCCTTTCTTATACAACATGCGACGATTATAACTATCGACCAAATTGATTTCCAATTTTTAATGACTAACATGCCAATCTCAGATTTAAGCTTCCAAATTCCATAACATTTATCAATCTTCATTCTAAATATCACATGCTCATCTATCAACTACTACAACATGAAATCTTGAATTATAATAGCAAGACGGAGATTATTACCTCTTTTAAGCCCGAATACAATCCAAAACCTAAAGTCGATCCCTAGCAACTTTAGCTCATCTTCTTGACGCTTCAATCCACTCCAAGAAACCTTTGGAAGCTTATGATGAACTCCTCTTCAAGTTCCAATTCCAACTATGAAAAACCCCTTAGGTTTTCATGTTGCGATTAACGTAAAAATGTAGTTTTTCCGAGATTTTTGTGTTGAGATATCCTTAGAATACCTCTAGGGATCTTGGGTTTGAATATTGGTATTTATGAAGCAAGATTGCAAAAAAAAACTTGTTCTTAATGAGCTTAGCCGAGAGCTCCTAAAAATGCACACAAGTTTCTTGAAAAATTTTCTAAGTGTGGAAGAAGTCTTGCTACTTAGTGTAACTTTCAAGGGCTAAGATTAAAACACTTGTGTGGCTTGGATGAAGAAATTTAAATATCTTGTGTCAACTTGACTTAGCTGACTTGGTCAATTTTTTCAAGATTGATCATCCACATTTGACCACTTAACCTTGGTCAATAATTGAACCAAGCCTATATAGGGGTGACACATGTCACCCTCTCATTCATCATAATATCAAAAACCTTGTGGGCCCCACAAAACGTAAAATTTCCCGGGTGGGCCCTACGTGACCAAATCCGTAAATAAATTTCCACGATGTTAATAAATTCCATATGTCTCAGATAACGCATTTTGAGAATCTAATTCTCATCAACGAACATTTATCCTTTCCGAAGTTCGGAAGATTTTCCTTCGGAAAAATAATTCTTCCTTTCGTACCAACTTTAAAGTCCTGATTCCTTACGTACATTCTCTTAAACATATCCTGGAATTACGGGGTGTAACAAATATCTTGAGTCCACTTGGCCATGACATTCTCGCCCAACATGGGCCATGTGGGGTGACACGTGTCACCCTCCTAGTGGTCAAAAATATTTTATCTCTCCAAAATTCTAAAAAATTCTATAAGTCTCAAATACCAAATTTGAGAACCAAATTCCAAATTTGAGAACCAAATTCCAATTATTAAACCTTTTTCCTTCACGAGGTTCGGAATATTTTCCGTAGGAAAAGAAAACTTTCTGTCGTTTCAAATTTAAGGTCGTATTTTCTCACGTAGGTCCTTATATACATGTCCTAGAACTACGGGGTGTAACAGTACCCCTGAATATACCTAGCCATAATGACGAACTCCGAAACATTGGAGCCATCTCAAAATGTTGAACAAGGATCCTAAGCCCGCGGATCCACAACTGAGTACCTAGACCTGTGGACATGAGCACTTGCCGGCGGGTCGACAACAGGTACCAAGTATGGAACAGAAATAAAGTACAGTAACAAGATCATAACTGTACAAAAGAATGACAGGGGCAAGTATGAAAATCAAATACCAGATCCTACCGTGTCATATAAAACAAGAGCCAACTGTACCTGGTATCACTGTACTCTTGTACTACTGTATCACTGTAATTGTAACAGGCCAAACAAATAACAAGAGACAAGTATAACAATCAAGTACCAGTACACTGTGCCCTTTTTAAAAGTAGAGTAATGAGAGTCAACTGAACCTTTTAAAAGCGAGATCCTCTCAGATATTTCCAAATACCATTGCAAATATATGAAATCAACCGTACCCCTTTCAAATATGAAACCAATACCATTTCAAAATATGAAAGTCATGTCAAGATCAGGGTCATCCGCCCTCGGAATTATTATGCAATCCTATCTTGGGACTTTTTCACCCGCATGGGACTCGAACCCGCATAGATCTTGTAGACCCGCAATGAGTATATATCTATACCCGCATCATGGAGAGCTAGTCCATGGAATAATATCATGGGACTTTTTCACCCGTATGAGTCCTTGGACCCGCATAAGCATCTATACCAGCTCGCATCATGGATCGCAAGTCCATGGAATAATACTGTAATGTTGCCTGCCCCCTAGTGAGGGACGCGGTGATGTGGAAATATAACACTTGCATGAATGTCTATATGAATAACCATATGTAAGTAAGTCATCTTTGACTCTCATTATCATAAAATGAAATAACCATCATTTTAGCAAACGAAAAACCAAGACAATTACCATGCCTTCCTTTTAAACCAAGACAATTATCATGTCTTCCTTTTAAGCAAACCAAGACAATTACCATGCCTTCTTTTCAACATAACCAAGACAATACCATGCCTTCCTTTTAAACAAACCAAGACAATTATCATGCCTTACTTTTTTTTACAATCAAGTTACTACACATTTTAAACTCCAGTAAGTTATACTTTTCAAATCAATTCAAGTATACTTTTAACACCAAGTAATTTATACCTTTCAATTATACAACCCAAGGTACCACCATCTCATACACCATATGAGATTTTAAACCATCATTTGACTTTCCATAAAAGCCGTTATAACAACTTTTATGAAACTAAGGTGCTATCACATCTTTCTTTTTAATAATCACGTCTTTCCTTTTTTTTATGAAGCCAAGGCATTATCGTGTCATGAAATATTAGGGAATTCGAACCCAAAGTACTATGTACATCTATTCTTTATAAAAGAATCATTTCATGAAGTATTAGGGCGTTGGACCCAAAATTCTTTCACCATTAAAACCAAGTTACTTACACTTTTAAAACCAAGTGACTTATGCCTTTAAATCAAGTCACTTCTTCTTTCAAAACTCAAGTAACATATACCTTTAAATCAAGTTACTCTTCCTCTTTAAAATCAAGTAACCTATACATTTAGATCAAGAGACGTCTCCTTTCAAAATCAAGTCTCATGTACTTTCAAATAAATCTAGTCTCATGACTTCCAAATAAATCAAGTCTCATAACTTTCAAATAAAACTAGTCTCATGACTTCCAAATAAATCAAGTCTCTTATACTTTCGAAAATCAAGTCTCCTATACTTTCAGAATTTATACTTATAGGAGTCGTGAATAGGTTATACTCGTTTATAACGATCTTGTTAAAACAGTCATGATCTAGAAAACGTAATATAATCTTGTTTTATCTTAGTTTCTATGCAGTTGGAGAATTTAACTCATTTCAATATAATTGATTGTCGATACATTTCATTAACGCTGCAATGACTTGTTTGATACTTATTCTCATTAGTGTAGTAAATTACCAAGGTCAACTCGACTCCAATACTTCCTAACGACTCTTACCAACTTCCCCCATAAGACTTGGTAAGAACTTAGGAATATTCTAGACATGCCTTTAGCATAAAATCAATAACATGAATACTTCCTATAACAAGGCAAGTATACTTCAAGAATAAGTCATGTATACCCCAATAACAAGGCAAGTATACTTCAAGAAAATAAGTCAAGTATACTCCAAATAACAAGGCAAGTATACTTCAAGAATAAGTCATGTATACTCCAATAACAAGGCAGGTATACTTCAAGGATAGTCATGTCGATAGAAGGAAGAAATTCACATACCTCGTGACGACTAACCAATACGACAAGTAGCAAAACGCTCCAAAGTACTTCAACCTCATAGGCTATTCCTTAAGCCAAGTAGACTATGCTACACGTAGTACCTCAACCTAAAATGATAATAATACTTCTATCAATTCCAAGTTTACTAGTGTAAGACTTATACCAAATAATGTCCTCTAATTCTATGAAAATTTGGGCAGCACTTCCTTTGTTTCTACGTACTTTTCCACCTTTTTCAAGGCCCGAATTCTTCAACCAACACGCCACTTTTAAGGCACAACCAACATTTAACCAAAGGGGATTACACGCCTAACTTGACGTGTAAAATTCTGCCCCACAATCACATTAAAACAATCCACTAAACAATCCATAATAAACCAACATTAAGGGTACTATGTGAAGCCTTTAACACCCTTATTCCTTAGGACTTTCACTAGTCATTTTACCACATTAAACATGCATGTTTAGGGGCTGATTTTCCAGCATATATACACCCCAAAACAGTCCATAAAAATGACATCACAACGTCTAACAGTTTTGGACAGTTTTCGTCCAACAATAACTACAACAATCCAATGTCATTTTCCTTAATTCCTTTTAATCCAATCTCATTCCAACATGTTATATAAGTTATATTAACTATCAACAACAATATTTCCTTCATTATATAATATGCAATACGTGATAATAACAACAAAACTGACCAACACTTCCAAGACGCCAAAATGGCAAGACTCGGCCTCAACACCATATCTATCACATACACATCTTATTTTCCATTTCTTCCTTAACATAAATTCATCCCTTAAACATAACAATAAGTAACATCCAATTACTGCGAAGGAATAAGAATCATTACCTCATTTTAAGCCTAAAAAATGTCCAAAACAGTCCGGGGGTATATGGTCCGCAGTTTTTGTTTCGCTCCACTTCTTCAAGTTCCAATCACATATATGTGACCCCTATGAACTTATACACAACTTCACTTTGTGTTTCACTTCCAAAAAGTTGATAAAACTTAGGGTTTCACCCTCCTATTCTCGGCCAACACATGATTCTTGGGGTTTAAGGGGTTATCTTGGCTTAGTACTCCATTAGGGATCTTAGTCTTGAGTTTGAGGATTTATCAACAAATATTGAACAATTTTGGTCTTCCAAAAAGGCCTCTTGGCCGAGAGCAATGTAAGACAGGGAGTGTGATATTTGGCTAAGTGTTGGCTAAGTCCTGCACTCCCTCTATGTATATAGATACATATCCAAGTAGCAAGACAAGTGGAGTGGGACCCACATGGCCCACTTGTCCACTTGTCTCACAAATATCTTGCCAAGTCTACTAAAATATCTAAGGTCAAATAGTCAAAGTCTTCCAAGACCAATACAAGTGGGGGGTGCCACGTGTCACTCTATGATTGGTCCAAAATTGTTTCATCTCCCAAAATATCAAAATTTGGCCAAAATATCGAAAACCTTGTGGGCCCCACAAAATCATAAAATTTCACGGGTGGGCCCCACATGACCAAATCCGAAACTTGAAAATTCAAAACTCCAATATATTCTACAAATCCCATATACCAAATATGAGAATCAAATTCCAACTAATAAACCTTTTTCACGAGGTTCCGATATTTTCCTTAAGAAAAAGTAATTCTTCTTTCTTTCCAAAATTCAAATCTCATTTTCTTACGCACGTTCTCATCCCATTGCCTTGGAATTATGGGGTGTAACAATGATTATCTCACATGTTCGAGTGTGACGAACTATGATCCCTTTCTATAGCATAAAAGGTTTAGTCATGCTAGCATGGGGCAACTTAATAAACTAGTCTCCTAGAACGTAGTGATTGAGTTGCCTAACATTAAGTGTAAGGACTCAAGGTGTGAAATACTTGTGCGAAGGGGAAACAAGTCAGATTTGTCAAGATCCAAACTGGAGGGTCGTGACGGGCACCCGGACCCATCCCACCGGACACCCCGGACCATACATCCCATACTTAACCATATTAACCACGGATTAAGTATAGTTTTAACGCAAAAGACCCAACTTATATGGTTATATACCAAGACCAACAAAGTCATACATGACCAATAACCACAAGAGACTTATCTACAAGCCTCTAAGAGTATAACGTACCACAATCAGACTGCAACTCTGAAATAAGTAGAGTGCTCCCACACAGTTGAACCAACAATCTCCTAGCACAATCTGTCAAACTTTTAGTATGAACCTGCGGGCATAAACGCAGCTTCCCCCAACAAAAGGGACATCAGTACGACTGATGTATTGAATATGTTAGGCATAACGAATAACATAACTGAGACATATCATAATCTGAAACTAAACAACATAACAACATTAATTTCCTTTGAGGGCTCTAATGAATATGTCTAAATGTTATGCACAATGCAGTATGCACATACCTCGGCCTCATCGGGCAATCTTTCTTACCGTAACAACCTCTGAAGGCATCTTTTCATTATCGACCTCTGTAGGCATAATATTTCTAAACGTCATGAATGATGCAAATACGGTATATATATATATATATATTGGCCACACAAGGGCTCTTCATATCCATAACCCCCTCTGTGGGCATCTAGTTATATCGATCACACATAGGCATCGATTCATGTTGGCCTCTTTGGGCTCTTTTGTGATAGTCTATAAAAGCTGCATGTGGTGTGCGTATATAACGACTTTCCTTTCCCCATATCCCCTACATATACATACCATATAGTAATATATATAGCACAAGTGGGTCCAGGGTAATATATGAGTATGATGCAAATGAGAATGCATGAATGGTAACACCATATTCCAACCTCAACGGGTGACATGTTACCCTTATACCTTGGCAGTGTTGTGAATATCAACATTCCTTTCTGGATGCCTCAATAAGTATTTAGAACATACTTAGACATAATTTTAGCACATGATTCAATAATATGAATATCCTTAACTACTAAGAGTAGAGTAAGTTATGGAGTAACATGACAGTTACGTTCTGTACACAGAATTATGCTAAAAGAAAGGAATGAAGTGTCTTCACATACCTTGTTGTCGAAATTATCTAAGTTCCCACGGGTCCTGGTAAGCTCAATGAAGGATTCTCTACACCCTATGAATGATATAAAGCATAATCAGATCCATATATTAAAAATAGCCTTATAGAGATATTCTAGCGAACACTTTGTACGCGTAGAATCTATACTTCTTCTATATGAAAATCTATTTATGTAGCAACACAATCATCTCTCTTAACCTTCCTCCTTAATTACTATAATATTCAAACAGTTCAACAATTACACATGTATTCTTTCAATTTCATACGAATAGTCCCGATGATACCCAACAATCCCACACTTTCGATAATCCTTTTAAATCATAACAAGAACCATGTTTTGTAAATAACAAAAACTTAGGAGTAAGAATAATTACCTCTGTTGGATGCAGCGACAAGAGTTGTAGGATGACCCCTCACCAAAACTTGATTCTAACGAGCAGAAACAGACCCCCCAGACCAATCGATTCCATGACTTCTCGAATTCAAGGTCTTGGCTTAGTTTCTGGGTGTCAGGCTTTTTTAGGACTTTAATTTCATTGGGACCAAGGTCTAAAATGCCATGACTGCTTCACCTTTTCTGGCGAACGAAGAGCTCAGCTCACTTAACCTCCCCCCCCCCCCCTCAATTCGGCCAAGAATTCTTTTAGAGAGCTTACCACTTGAGGTGTTACTTCTTCTAACATGAGTGTGAAAATTCCTTCAAAACTTCATGGAAAGAATTCTCCAGGAGATGAAGCTTAATTATGGAGAAGATGAAAGATTTATAATAGAGAAATACGAAGAGGTTGGGGATTTGTACTCCCCCTAGTGCTGCCACCGCTTTATTTTACAAGCTTAGTCACTCAAATAGTTGTAATGTTACATGTATCCTTATATTGGACCCCACTCTTAGTTAATTAACTATACACACTATTAAATTTTGGATCTCAATTCACTTAAATTCCGACGACTTGTAAAACATTCTTTTACTCAATGTCATAATTCTTATAACATGAAACTAGTCCGTAGCCTATTTGGGGATATACAATTATTATTATTAATCCTCGTCGTCGCACTGTTAAATCCAAAATTATTTTGGGACCACATCTTTTTATATACTAATTTCCTTATCAGTATATGCAAGTATAATGTAAATTTCTCAGGGTTCGGGTCCACTTGCCCACGTCTATGTGCTCAAATAATTACCTGCAAGTACTAGATGTTACATCCTCTCCCCCTTAGAAATATTCGTCCTCGAATGTCGGTGTGACATATGTAGTTCTTTGTCACAATAAAATGAACTCACATATGTTCTAGTTCCATAAAACAAGGAAGGAAATACATATCAATTTATAACTATTTCTCAAGGAACGTACTCAAGTTCAGGCCAATTATAAGCATAATCTTCATATACAAGTTAAAATAAACACATCGTGACATCTTCCAATCCTGATAACCTTGTGTGATGCAATCTTTACTTAGTTAAGTATATGTCATGCATTATTTATATGAAAATAGTAGTCAAATAAAATTGAGGGTCCTGACATCTAATTTAAAGTTTTTTATGCATCATAGCTATTTAAACAATAATCAAATCAGTGCAAATACTCATGATTCAACTGCTTTATTATCTCAGAACTGATTTAAATCAAGTTTCTAGGTTCCTTCTAATTTCACAGTCTTGCAGTTAGTGTTTAAATCATCTTAGATGACCATTTTGGCACAGATAAGGAAATAAGTAGCCATAAGTGTGGAAAGAAAGAAAGGAAAGAATGAGTATTCCAGCAGAGATTTGTTTCAACAAAGTAGTAAAAATAAAGGAAAGACATTTCACTTGTTTAGATGATTACCACAACTTAATCAAGAATATTTTCCATACTTAGTGTTTTCAAATAAAGTTCACATGACTAAGTCAAATGTTAAACCTGAATAAAACATGTATATCGAAACAAGGTTGGCCGTTTTTTTATTTCAAAAAAATCAGAGAACACCAACACATTTCAGGAAAAGAAGAAACACAGTCTTGTGGATTGCATACTTCTACAAAATAGGGATTAAGTGCCTTAACAGGCTTCAAGTGAGAATCTTCAAACAATAGGTTTATCCAATATAGATAGTTTAAGAGGTTTTGAACATATTTCAAGAGAAACATGAAATCAATATTGCAAACATGGCTGTTTTAGTAGAACAAACTTAGCTTGACCAAATCCTGACCATGGAGTTCTTAGATGATAGGGAGAACATCTTGTTCATAACATTAACACAACTATAGATCATCTTTAGAGAAACACACTTTTAACTACCAAAGAGTAATTTTGAACCCTTTTTTTTTTTGCACAGTGGTGTTAAGTTCAAAACATCAGTCTTCCCAAGAAGTGAAATAAAGCCAAAACACAGAATTACCTATTCTCAAATTTGAACCATACATCATACATATCAGGACTATATGCCATCCAAATACATTTCACATATTGTTTTTTATGCTGATCAACTGTAGCACATTAACAATCATAACAGGCAACCATTTCTAATATTTGATCACATGGAGAACACTTAAACTTAATACAGTTGGTTCAGAACTGATATACATTATCTAAAATTAACTAAAGAGCCAACTACGATAGATTAAACTAGGTGATAAGATTTCAGACTTCAGATCAGGCCAAGCATATACCCTTGTTTTAATCTTACTGTACCTCAATCCTAATTGGGCTTAATTCTAGTCAGTGCAGATAAAATAAGAAGAGAGTAACTCATATTTAAGCTAATACCTATGTGAATACCAATAAAACTAGGTAGTTATATATCCACAAAAAGGAATTTAAGGAACAGACCGTGGTACTTACACCATTCAGACTAGTAGGATCCAGGGACAGTCATGCAGCCAAACACAAACATGACAATTCACACTAATTATATATAGGGTATTCAGTGGAATTGTATCATGAACCTAAATAAGCATTTCTATAACTAACCATTCATTTTCCTCTTCTTTTTTTATCCACATTATTAGGAATGTGATGAAACAATCAAGACAAAGAGAAAGATATACAGATGATTTCATAGGTTCATATTATCATGTTAGCACACATAAATCATAACAAAAGCTTAACCTTTCTCTAGAGATGCCTACAGATAACTAAGAGGGCACAACATGTTTGAAAACATGACATTTGAGATTGAAAGGGCAGCATCATACTCTCATGTTAGCTAGGACTCATACAGTTAGACATATATGGACATGCCAAATACTTTCCCCAGATTAAACCAACACAATATCCATGTAGCAATTCATAACCAATGAAAAGGGCCAGGACTAAGGTCATGCTAACTCAACATTTGTTCTAGTTTCAACAAAAAAAAACATTTCATCCTAATGAAGCATGGAAGCATCCTACCTCATCTAAATAGGATACAACAAGCTAAAAATGTACCTAACAATTCAGCAGGAGAGGCAGAAATGCAGAACCTCACAAGAACATTTGGTCATTTTAGCACATTTATACAATTTATTTTAACCATGTTTGCCCAGTTAATGGTTTATAACCAGCAACACACAATATTTAAGCAATGAACCAACTTCACATTACTTCAAATAACCATCTCTAGCCTATCATTGCATTTTAATTATGTCGAAGCAGAGATAGGATCCTAGACGGGGCATAAGACAAGAAACATATTATTGGAACCAAATTAAAAGATATTTCCCAAGTTGCTTTAACATGTATGGTAGCATTTTAAGTGTTACACCCCGTAAGTCCAGGACATGTATAAGAGAATGTACGAAAGGAAACAAGACTTGGAAATTAGTACGAAAGGAAGAATTGTTTTTCCGACGGAAAATCTTCCGGACGACGAAAAGGAAAAATGCTCGTTGTTGAGAATTGGATTCTCAAAAGATAATATTTGTAAAGTATGGAACTTATTAACACTATGGAAATTTATTTTTTTACGGATTTGGTCATGTGGGGCCCACCCGAGGAATTTTACATTTTTGTGGGGCCCACGAGGGTTACGGAGTTTTATGGACGAATGAGAGGGCGACACGT
The DNA here is from genome assembly GCA_029844215.1 of Przewalskia tangutica. Taxonomy (NCBI): domain Eukaryota; kingdom Viridiplantae; phylum Streptophyta; class Magnoliopsida; order Solanales; family Solanaceae; genus Przewalskia; species Przewalskia tangutica. The sequence continues at coordinate 21,643,793 of CM056733.1, forward strand.
GGCACACCTTCCACATGGCTTGGTCGAAATTGTGTAAGGGCAAAATGGTCATTGACCATGGTAGAAGATAAGTCTTCCAAAGCTTGATATTGTTGACAAGTCAACTTGTCCACCTAGGCTTGATCCAAGTGAAACTCATCCTAACCTCACATTTGTTTAAGTCTAAGCCCTCCATGGTGTTTTATAAGGTTACTACTAGTGCAAGACTAGCTCATTTACACTTAGAAAAATTAGAGATCATTTGTGCCAAGAAAGAGGCTCTCGGGTTTGGCTATGTTGCTCACAAGAAATTTTGTAGTTTTGATCCATTAGCCACAAGACTTTAACCCAATGTCACCAAGGGTATTGTAAGGTTATCTCAATAGAAAGATTTCGAAAAACGATTTTTACGTTAGTCGCAAAGGCGAAACTAAGGAGTTCTTCAAATTTGAAGTTGGAACTTGAAGATGGGTTCTTCATAGGCCTCTAGGAGTTCTTGAGCGGATTGGAACCTAAGGAAAGGAGCTAAGAATTGCTAAGGCGCGACTTTGGAATCTTGGAAATTTTAAGGGCTTATAAAGGTATATTCTTGTCGTTTTAGCAATTAAGGTTTACTTATCATTGTAGCTATGGTTATTAGCAAGCATGAGTTATATAGTATGAAGTTTGATAAGTATTTTGACTATTGGAACCCTAATCCGAAATCTAGCATGTTTAGCTTTAAGATTTCAATTCAAGTCGATTATTAGTTAAGTCGTCACATGTTGTATAAAGAAGGAAATTGTAGTTGTTGAATTTGTTTATGACTAAATAACATGTTGACCTAAGAACTTGGAATTGGAAAGGATTGGAAAAGACGTAGTGTTGTTGGTTATATGTTGGCCGAGAATGGCTAGTGAAGTATTAAACTATTTGGTATGAATTGTGGGGCGGAATTTTACACGTATTGTAAGGCGTGTAATCCCCTTTGTTTGGTTGTTGTTTTGAGCCTTAAATGTGGCTTGTTGGTTATTGTATTCGGCCTTGAAAAAGGTGGCAAAGTGAGTAGAAACAAAGGAAGTGCTGCCCAATTTTCCGTAGAATTAGAGACCGTATACTTAGTATTATTCTACGTTAGAGACTAGAAGTTGATAGTCTTGTTGTGACCACTATAGGTTGACACTTCTACGTACGGCGTATTCGGCTTAGCTTGTGGATTTAGTCGAAAAGGTATGTGAACTATCTCCTCTTCTAGCATGATTCCTTAAGATAAAGAAAGTACGTCCTACTCCTTAAATGATTCATTCCTTGGTTGTATTTGGATTGCCTAAAGTAGAATTTGTTCTATGTACTTCTTTTGATTGTACTTTGATGTTTAAATTGTAAGTTGTATAATCCATTGCCTTAGTGAAGTTGGATTCTTAAAAGTGAAAGTATTTTACTTAAAGTACATAGAGTCTTGAAAAGGAAGTGGTTTCCAAATCTTTTGGGCTAGTTCCTTAGTCCCAAAATCCTAAAGGTCATTATAATGACTTTAGGGGAGTCAAAGGAGTGATTTACTTAATTGTTTTAAAAGAGGAGAAATGACATGATTTAAGAGAAGTAACTTGTTTTAAAGGAGTGAGTTACTTGAGGTTTAAAAGTAGAAGAAACTTGTTTTCTATATATTAAGAGACTTGAAGTGTTTTGAAAGTTAAGAACTTGATTTGTAAGTATGTGATACTTGGTTTTAATAGTATAAGTCTCTTGGTTATAAAAGGAATGGATATGTCTAAAACCATAAAGGGTTATAACGGCTTTATGGGAAGTTGGTTATAACGGCTTTATGGAAGGTTTAGAAAGTTGTCTATTTTGATTAATCGGCATAAGTTGTCTAGTTTGTGAAAATTTGAAGTTACTTGGTTTCAAGCTTCGAAATGAGTTTCAAAAAGTATAGTAACTTACTTTGAAGAATAGACACGCCTTGATACTACGGGTGTTAGTATCCTGGGATTTTACATAAAAAGGAGTCTTTTGAAAAGAATGTACGTACGTAGTACTTTGGCTTGATAAATTGAGAATTTGTCTAAGTGTGCCTTGATAAGTATTTTGGATTGTTAATTGAGAATTATTCTATTTGTGCCTTGATAAGTACTTTGGCCTGATAAATTGAGAATTTGTCTAAGTGTGCCTTGATTAGTACTTTGGCTTGATAAATTGAGAATTTGTCTAAGTGTGCCTTGATAAGTACTTTGGCTTGTTAATTGAGAATTATTCTATTTGTGCCTTGATAAGTACTTTGGCTTGATAAATTGAGAACTTGTCTAAGTGTGCCTTGATAAGTATTTTGGCTTGTTAATTGAGAATTATTCTATTTGTGCCTTGATAAGTACTTTGGCCTGATAAATTGAGAATTTTTCTAAGTGTGTCTTGATTAGTACTTTGGCTTGATAAATTGAGAATTTGTCTAAGTGTGCCTTGATAAGTACTTTGGCTTGTTAATTGAGAATTATTCTATTTGTGCCTTGATAAGTACTTTGGCCTGATTAATTGAGAATTAGTCTAAGTGTGCCTTGATAAGTACTTTGGCTTGATTAATTGAGAATTATTCTATGTGTGCCTTGATAAGTACTTTGGCTTGTTTAGTTGAGAACCGCCATGTGTCGGAAATAGTCGGTTGTGTGCTATTGGTATATCACGGTCGTTTGGTCATTCCCGTTTGTGGCATTTGCGGATTCCGTGGAATTGCTACCCACGATGCGAGGAATACCTCGTGCGGGTCCGTAAGGACTTATGCGGTGAAATAGTCCCGTGCGGGCGGTCCGACCTATGCGAGGAATACCTCTTGCGAGTCCGTAAGGGCTTATGCGGGTGAAATAGTCCCATGCGAGGAATACCTCACGCGGGTCCACGCGCCTACGCGGGTGAAATAGTCCGGGAGTAGGATGGTTAAATGATACCGCGCGGATGGTCCTGTTTGATCATGAGCTTCCTATTTTATATTGTAAAGATACTCATCGCTTACTCTCATTGTTAGTAAGGCACAATGTGTTGTAATTTGATTATCATATATGTCCCGGATTTGGTTGTGTTACCCTATGGTCATGCTTTTACGATGTGGGATTCCGGCATGAGACCACGAGGCATTTAGGACACAGTGGGACTTGGTGTTCATGTATCCTTATTGGTGTTATTACATCATGGATCGCCGGTGAGGAAGGATTCCACGCATGATTGATATTATGGGCGAGACCCATAGTTATATTTGAGTAGTGACTTTGAGGCTGCGTCCCCGACTTGATATGACCGCTTATGTGTTATGTCTCGTAGGTTGGCTATCGACATGTCTCCTGTTTTGTTTAGATCGTTATGATTTTATTACGCATTTCATCGCTCACATACTTGGTACATTCTTCAGATCGACCTCCTTGAGGCCGTTCATGCCGCAGTTTAGGTATCGCTGTTTGGTGATCGGCAGTGTAGGACCGCCGAGTTTTGGATAGCTCATTCTCGGGAGTTATCTTTTGGTATAAGTTCTTTCGATGCAGCTTTTGTACGATTATGGGTACGCGGGCCTTGTCCGTCATAGTTCAGTATAACTCTTAGAGGTCTGTATTCATATGTGGGATTGGACTCATGTACAGTGTAGTGTCTTTTATTATGTATATTATATGGCAGCCTTGTCGGCTTTGCCCTTGCACGTACGTTGGTTTTTAAAAAAAAAAAAAAGAAGAGTGTTATAAATTCCACAGTTTACTTGTGTTGTTAAGGTAGAAGGGTGCCCAGATAGGGCACCAGTCACGGGCCCGGGGTTCGGGGCGTGACATTAAGGCATCCTAATCATCCCATGATTAAAGACACAACATCAAGTATTAACTATGTTAAATCATAACTTGTAAAATGAATCAGAACACACTTTCAGGTTGTCACAAACTCATTTATGGATCAATCTTATCCATACTAATATTAACACAAATATGATAGAGCCCTCACTCAGTCATACATTTTACAACACATCACAATATTCTCATATAGTGTTGTATCAATTTTATTCTTAAAGATAGAGCAGCAGCTCCTCAAAACATAACAACAGATTAGTGTTTTCCTACTGCAGTATTTGAATAAAATGTAGCAACTAGCAAATAGAAATAGAATGGACAAGATCCAGCAATAAGTTACACCCAAAATGAAGTGTTAATGGCTAAGGTACAATAGTCCCTAAGCCCTAAAATTGTCTCAGAAATACAACATATTTCAGCTTCAAAACAAAATAACTTTTTGGTCAATAGCCATGGACCACCTCACACTTCAGCAATTCAGAAAAATGACACAACCATAAGTAGTATGAAGCAAGAATCATAAGATGCCATCAAACATGGATGCAATAACATGGAAAATAGTAATTTTGTCCTAATCAGGTGACCCACAATACATCAAATAGGACTTAAGAAACATGACATGGTCTCAATTAGTATGCAGAGTAGTTTAAGTCAAAGCTGTCAACTACAGATCCTTAACATAGGATGTACTTTGCAAGTAGGCCATAGTAATGCCATTGTTCAAGACTCAAGACAAAATAGATGCATTTGTGACTTATATCAGCTAGGAAACGATACATACAAGTTGAGATTTTCATATGTTAAGGCATGAACAACATAAAATATCATTTCCATTCATACTTAATCTAAGCTAACTATGGTGGGATAATGCAAGTTGCAACATAGATCAAGCAGATACCAAACCATGTAAGATCTTATATTAAACTAAATAGATCATTCTTAAGCACAAACAAACATGTTAGGAACCTAATCAGTCATATCAATAAAGGATATGCATATGTGGATTCAACCTGAATGTTTACAACATCAAAAGCAACATGTAATACTAAAATGATTCAAACAAACCTTTCAGGCTTAAGATGCTAGTTATACTATTCTAGTTAGATTAGCAATTATGAGCCAACTTAGCTTCTGTCTAGGTACAGGCGGATTAGAGTACTTAGCACATTCCTTTAATTAATAACTTGTCATTTTTTTAAACTTTGGCTAGGTAAGTGATCAATTAGGACTTACTCAAAAAATGAATTCTTTCAACAATGAGTAACATCAACATAGAAGTACACCAATGGATTTTAAACCAAGTTATAGCAGATACCCAATGCCATGAACTCCCAATATACCCATGAATCAGTAAAGTCTGCTCAAACTAGTTTTAAGAAGAAGCATTTTGATAATATTCATAACTCACAATCATCACATATACCACATACTTCAACCAAGATCAAACATAAGATATCCTATTCAAGAAGGCCTTGGATATCTAAGGTCTCAACAGTTATCTAACATTCTAAGATTCTCAAATATTTCGCTTCCCAAGCTTACATTATCTCTCTCCCCGTATACGAGTGAGATAGCTTATTATAATCTTGAAATCATATTGCCCTTCTGGCGTATCATTCGTCTAGTAGAGTTACCCATTTACTGGATACAAATATGAATTAACTGAAATCTTTTTGGTAGTCGGCAATTATAGAAACAATAACAAGCATGAGATAACTCGAATTCTTACGACTCAGCTTACTGCACGATCTAAATAATGAAAGAGTATAAACCATTCCTAAATGCCTTGCAGCTTCCTGTTTATAGGTGTGACACGCATCACACTCATAACCAAGATTCTACTAGACACGGCTTGTAGACTCCCTAGGACAAACATGCTCTGATACCAAGTTTGTCGCGACACAAACTTGAGGGTCGCGACGGGCACTCGGACCCAACCCTCCGGACACCCCTGACCATACATCTCATACTTAACCATATTAACAGACGGACTAAACCGAGAAGGATTAAGTATAGTTTTAACCTAAAAGCCCCAACTTATATGGTTATATACCAAGACCAACAAAGTCATACATGACCAATAACCACAAGAGACTTATCTACAAGTCTCTAAGAGTATAACGTACCACAATCAGACTGCAACTCTGAAATAAGTAGAGTGCTCCCACACAGTTGAACCAACAATCTCCTAGCACAATCTGTCACACTTTTAGTATGAACCTGCGGGCATAAACGCAGCTTCCCCCAACAAAAGGGACATCAGTACGACTGATGTATTGAATATGTTAGGCATAACGAATAACATAACTGAGACATATCATAATCTGAAACTAAACAACAGAACAACAGTAATTGCCTTTGAGGGCTCTAATGAATATGTCTAAATGTTATTCACAATGCAGTATGCACATACCTCGGCCTCATCGGGCAATCTTTCTTACCGTAACAACCTCTGAGGGCATCTTTTCATTATCGACCTCTGTAGGCATAATATTTCTAAACGTCATGAATGATGCAAATACGGTATACATATATATATTAGCCACACAAGGGCTCTTCCTATCCATAACCCCCTCTGTGGGCATCTAGTTATATCGATCACACATAGGCATCGATTCATGTTGGCCTCTTTGGGCTCTTTTGTGATAGTCTATAAAAGCTGCATGTGGTGTGCGTATATAACGACTTTCCTTTCCCCATATCCCCTACATATACATACCATATAGTAATATACATAGCACAAGTGGGTCCAGGGTAATATATGAGTATGATGCAAATGAGAATGCATGAATGGTAATACCATATTCCAACCTCAACGGGTGACATGTTACACTTATACCTTGGCAGTGTTGTGAATATTAACATTCCTTTCCGGATGCCTCAATAAGTATTTAGAACATACTTAGACATAATTTTAGCACATGATTCAATAATATGAATATCCTTAACTACTAAGAGTAGAGTAAGTTATGGAGTAACATGACAGTTACGTTCTGTACACAGAATTATGCTAAAAGAAAGGAATGAAGTGTCTTCACATACCTTGTTGTCGAAATTATCTAAGTTCCCACGGGTCCTGGTAAGCTCAATGAAGGATTCTCTACACCCTATGAATGATTTAAAGCATAATCAGATCCCTATATTAAAAATAGCCTTATAGAGACATTCTAGCGAACACTTTGTACGCGTAGAATCTATACTTCTTCTATACGAAAATCAATTTATTTAGCAACACAATCATCTCTCTTAACCTTCCTCCTTAATTACTATAATATTCAAACAGTTCAACAATTACACATGTATTCTTTCAATTTCATACGAATAGTCCCGATGATACCCAACAATCCCACACTTTCGATAATCCTTTTAAATCATAACAAGAACCATGTTTTGTAAATAACAAAAACTTAGGAGTAAGAATCATTACATCTGTTGTATGTAGCGACAAGATTTGTCGGACAACCCCTCACCCAAACTTGATTCTAACAAGCACAAACAGACCCCCATAGACCAATGGATTCCATGACTTCTCGAATTCAAGGTCTTGGCTTGGTTTCTGGGGGTCAGGCTTTTTTAGGGCTTTAATTTTGTTGGGACCAAGGTCCAAAATGCCATGACTGCTTCGCCTCTTCTGGCGAACGAAGAGCTCAGCTCACTAGAACCTCCCCAATTCGACCAAGAATTCTTTTAGAGAGCTTACCACTTGAGGTGTTACTTCTTCTAACAGGAGCGTGAAAATTCCTTCAAAACTTCATGGAAAGAATTCTCCAGGAGATGAAGCTTAATTATGGAGAAGATGAAAGATTTATAATAGATAAATATGAAGAGGTTGGGGATTTGTACTCCCCCTAGTCTTGTCACGACTTTATTTTACAAGCTTAGTCACTCAAATAGTTGTAATGTTACATGTATCCTTATATTGGACCCCACTCCTAGTTAATTAACTATACACACTATTAAATTCTGGATCTCAATTCACTTAAATCCCGACGACTTGTAAAACCTTCTTTTACTCAATGTCATAAGTCCTATAACATGATATTAGTGTTGCACCCCGTAATTACAGGACATGTTTTAAGAACGTACGTAAGAATCCCAAATGTTAAGATTTGAGACTAGTAAAAATTTATCAGAATTTTGGAATTTGTCGGAAAATGTAATATTGTGACGAATGGGAGGGCGACACGTGTCACCCCCTCCCCCCCCCCCCCCCTTAAATGGTCTTGGACGAAATTACATGGGCAAAATGGTCATTTGACCATTGTTAGGAAGACAAGTCTTGCAACTTGAAGAGCTTGATAATGTTGACTTGGTCAATGGGACCACTAGTCTTGATATTTAATAGAAGCTCATTGTTACACCCCGTATTTACAGGATATGTTTTAAGAACGTAAGTAAGAACTCACAAGTGTTAAGATTTGAGACTTGTAAAAAATTTATCGGAAATTTGAATTTGTCGGAAAACGATTTATCAGGATTTAATGGGAGGCGACACGTGTCCCCCCTAAGTTAGCTTGGGCGAATTGTAAGATGGGCACGCGGTCATTTGACCCTTGTTAGGAAGACAAGTCTTGCTATTAGAGAGCTTGATATTATTGACTTGGTCAATGGGACCACTTAGCATGATATTTAATGAGAGATCATCCAAACCACCCATGTGTTTTTATCTTAGTCCTCCATGTTGTTATATAAGGGTACTAGTAGCAAGACAAGAGTTCCACACTTAGAAAAAAATTGAAGAACCCTTGTTCTCAAGCCTCAGGCTCTCGGGTTTGGTGAAAAATAAGAGAGGAAAATTTTCAATTGTTGTTCAATACTCAAGACTTTAATCCAAGGTTCCTAAGTGTATCAAGCGTATCTCAATAGAAAAATCCCGGAAAAAGAGAGTTTTCGTATTAGTCGCAAAGTGAAAACCTAGTGGCTTTCTAGGTTTTGGATTGGAAGTTTGAAGGAAAGTTGTTGGTAGGGTTCTAAGGGTCTCAAGTAGCGGATTGAAGTGTCTTAAAGAGTCTCTATGTTGCTAAGGAGCGACTTTGGATATGGAAATTGGTTTGAGATTCGTTGAGGTATAATCTTGCCTCTTAATAGTGTTACAAGATTATATTTATACTTGTTGTTGTTAGCTATACAGGTTGCTAGCATGAAGTTGTTAAGTTGAAGTTTATAAGTATTATGGATTACTTGTAGCTTAAATCTGAAATGTTATATAAGCCACTTGAAGTTGGATTACTAATTGATCGTCTATTAGAAATCGTCGCATGTTACTTATTTGGAGATTATAGTAGTATAATCAATTGCGACTTGATATCATGTTATGCTACCAATTTGATAAGAATCGGTATGGTTGAACTCAAGGTGGCCGAATTTGGACTTTTAGTTTAGTTATTCATTTGTATTGGACTACTTTCTAAATTGTGAGCCAATCAATGTTTAGTTATTCATTTGTATTGGACTACTTTCTAAATTGTGAGCCAATTGGGGTTGTTTAGTTATTCATTTGTATTGGACTACCTTCTATATTGTTGTGAGCCAATTGGGGCTGTTTGGTTATTGTATTTCGGCCTTGAAAAAGGTGGCAAAGTAAGTAGAAACAAAGGAGGTGCTGTCCGATTTTTCGTAGAATTTAGTGACTTAGCACATAGAATATTCTACGTATGAAGTAAGAGGTTAATGGACGTATTGTGACCATGATAGGTTGAAGTACTTAGTATAGCGTATCCTACTTGAAGGATGGATTAGCTATCAAGGTTGAAGTACTTTGGAGCATTTTGCTACTTGTCGATAATCGTCGCGAGGTATGTGAACCCCTTCCTTCTTTGGCATGATCCTACGTATGAAATAGCCATGTGATATTATTTCATGATTCCTTCTACTCCTAGAAGTTAAGAAGTGTTCACGTTGTTGATTCTAGTTAAAAGTATGTTTAAATTTTCCTAAGTCCTTACCAAGTCTTATGGGAGATGTTGGTAAAAATGGTTAGGAAGTTATGAGATTTGATTTAAAGCTACGTGTCTTGATTTATTTAAAGTAAGTAAGTTGATTTTATGTTTAAAAATGATTTGAATTTATATGTGAAAAGGGGATTGATTTTAAAAGTATGGCTTCTTAATTTATTTCGAAGTTAAGAAGATGGTTTCCAAAAGAGTATGTGACTTGAGCTTTAAAAAAAGAAAGGAGGTTTTATGATTCTTTTAAGTATGTATGTACGTAGTATTTTTGGATCTAGTTTTCCTAATGTTGTAAGAATAAAAGTGCCTTAAGTTCTCCAAAATGAAAGGTTGTTATAATAGCTTTATGGGAAGTTGTTATGACGACTTAAGAAGAAGTGAAAAGATGGTTTAAAAATGTTATGTAAGGAAAATCACACCGAGCCTACGAATAGGCCGGATTACGTTATGAAATACACCGAGCCTACAAATAGGCCGGATTACGTTATGAGATACACCGAGCCTACACATAGGCCGGATTACGCCATATTACCCCGAGCCTACACTTAGGCCGGGTTACGTCATCTTACACCGAGCTCCACAGGCGGGCCGGATTATGATACATGATTCCACAGTACACCGAGCTCCACAGGCGGGCCGGATTATGCTACATGATTCCACAGTACACCGAGCCCCACAGGCGGGCCGGATTATGCCACATGATTTATCAGTACACCGTGACCCGCAAATGGGCCGGATTACGTTATCACGTATGGATAATCAAAGTAAGCTCCCAAATAAGAAGTCCCTCCATAAAGGTCGGATTGTGTTATGTAAGATATGTAAGTTATGTGGAAAAAACTTGATTAATTTCTTAGGTATGTATGTAAGAATATGAGGTTAATTCTTATTGAAAGAAGGAAAGGAACGGTTAATATACGATTGATTTCAGGAGTTAAAATGACATTCTTTTGTACAGTTATGATCTGTTTACTGTACGTTATTTCTGTTCCATATTCGGTACCTGTTGTAATCGACTTCTTCTGGCTGCGTTCATGCCCGCAGGTTATAGGTACCCAGGTTGGTGGTCCTTGCTCTTAGGATCTCAGTTCAGTGTTTGAAAGAAAGCTCCATTTGCCCCGGAGGCTTAGCTCTTGGTACGGTTTTTCACTGAGGTAGTTGATTCATGTACATTCAGGGGTATGGCGGGGCCCTGTCCCGCCACAGTTGTTATGTTAAAATTCTTAGAGGTCTGTAGTCACATATCGGGTCGCTTTGTAAAAGAAATGAGGCAACTGCTTCGGTTGTATATATTATGTCCTGGAAGGTAGCCCTATCGGCTAACCTGTTATTTTACTTCTGTTGTTTATTTTTAAAGTTTCATGTATGTTTCCGCTGATTATCTCTGATGTATACCTGTAAGGGTGCCCAGGTAGGGCACCGGTCGCGGGCCCGGGGTCGGGTCGTGACACTCATCCAAGCCACACATTTGTACACATCTTGACCCTCCATTGTGCTATATAGTAGTACTAGTAGCAAGACTAAGTTCAACACTTAGAAAAAATTTCAAGAATTTCAAGAACTCCCAATGTTGCTCTCGGGTTCACTCCCCATCAACATGAAAAAAAATTTGTTTGTTGTCTATTAAGCTCCACACTTTAAACCAAGGTTCATTAGTGTATTGTAAGGATATCTCAATAGAAAAATCCCGGAAAAAGATAGTTTTCGTATTAGTCGCAAGGTGAAAACCTAGTTGCTTTTCTAGGTTTTGTTTGGAAGATTGAAGGAAAGTTGTTTGTATTGTTCTAAGGGTCTCAAGTGGCGGATTGAAGTGTCTAGAAGAGGCTCTAAGTTGCTAAGGAGCGACTTCGGATTTGAAGTTGGACTAAGAATCATTGAGGTAATAATCTTGTCTCTTAAGTGTTACAAGATTATATATTGTTGTTAGCCTTACATGTTTGCTAGCATGAAGTATATGTGTTGAAGTTTTATAAGTATTATGGATTGACTGTAGCCTTAAATCCGAAATGTCATATAAACCATTTGAAGATGGATTACAAATTGGTCGTTAATTAGAATCGTCGCATGTTACTTACTTGGAGATTATAGTAGTTATAATCGATTGCGACTTGATATCATGTTATGCTAACAACTTGGATTGAAATGGAAATTGGATAAGAATTGATGTTATTGTATCTCAAGTTGCCGAATTGGCCTAGTAGTTTGTATTAGTTTGATATCGTTTGTGGGGCGGAATTTTACACATCTAAGTAGGCGTGTAATCCCCTATTGTTAATTGCATTGTTGGGCCTTAAATGAGGCGTGTTTGGTTATTGAATTCGGCCTTGAAAAATGTGGCAAAGTATGTAGAAACAAAGGAGGTGCTGTCCGATTTTCCGTAGAATTAAGTGACTTAGCACTTAGAATATTCTACGTTTGAAGTAAGAGGTTAATTAACGTATTATGGCCATTATAGGTTGAAGTACTAAGTATAGCGTATTCTACTTGAAGGATGGAATAGCTATCAAGGTTGAAGTACTTTGAAGCATTTTGCTACTTGTCGATAATCGTCGCGAGGTATGTGAACCTCTTCCTTCCTTTGGCATGATTCTATGTATGGAATATACATGTGGTATTATTTCATATTTCCTTCTACTCTTAGAAGTTAAGAGGTATGTGTGTGATTTACTCTATGTAAAGGTTATGTCTAAGTTATCCTAAGTCCTTACCGAGTCTTATGGGGGGTGTTGGTAAGAGTCGTTAGGAGGTATTTTGGAGCCAAGTTTACTTGGCTAATTTATGGCACGAATGAGAATAAGTATCGAACAAGTCATTGCATCGTTAATAAAGGAAAATGTAATGACAATTGATAATATTAAAATGAGTAGAATTCTCAATCTGCATAGAAGCTAAGATAAAACAAAATTGTATTACATTTTCTAGATCATGTCTGCTTTAATAAGATCGTTATAAACAAGTATAACCTACTCACACACATAAGACATATGTGTTTAACTTAGAGAATTTACGTTATGAAATTTTAAGACTGTGAACCTTAGATTCATAAAAGGTTGAGAGACTTTATTTTCAGGTAATGAAACTTGATTCTTAAAGGAAGAATTGACATGATTTAAGGGAAGTAACTTGTTTTAAAAGGTGTGAGTTACTTGAATTTTAAAAGTTAAGAAACTGGATTTCTAAAAGTTAAGAGACTGAAAGTATTTTGAAAGTTAAGAGAATTGATTTGAAAGTATATAATACTTGGTTTTAAAAGTATAAGTCTCTTGGTTATAAAAGGAATGAGTTGTCTAAAACCATAAAGGGTTATAACGGCTTTATGGGAAGTTGGTTATAACGGCTTTATGGAAGGTTAAGAAAATGGTTTTCTCTAATAAGGTAAACAAAGAAATAACTTGAAATAAGGAAGGGTCACTTGATTTAGAAGCCGAGAAATGTATTTCTAAAAGTATAGTGACTTATGTGACATGTACACAAGCCTTGATACTACGGGTGTTAGTATCTTGGGGTTTTATATGAAAATGAATATTTTGAAAAGAATGGAAGTACGTAGTACTTGGGGTTAAATTCTCGAATTTTTATGTGAAATGAAAAGTGCCTTGAGTATGTAAAAGTGAAAGTCTAAAGATTTAATGAACTTGCCTATTCTTGCTTGTGATAGCCTTGATTGCAAGTATTATATGTTTACATTGTCGTGACTCTCAGTTGGAGGGTCGGCTGACTTGTTGTGAATTTATTGGTCGTACCGGTAGTGACGGAGGATTCCACGGGTATGTTTCCATTGTAATTGATCTTGGCCATGCTTATACGATGAGGGATTCCGGGGCATGCGACCAGGAGGCGGGTTAGATTTCCGGATGTGTTTTATTACCCATGGCCATGCTTATACGATGAGGAATTCTGGGGCATGCGACCATGTTATATTTTACTCCATGGGCTAGCTCCCCATGAAGACATGTACCCACGATGAGGGATGCCGGGGGCATGTTATATTATTATTCCATGGGCTAGCTCCCCATGAAGACCTGTACCCACGATGAGGGATTTCGGGGGCACGTTATGGCCTTGCTTATACGATGAGGGATTCCGGGGCATGCGGCCACGTTGTATATATATATATATATATGTTGTATGTGTGTACGCCGACAGTGAGGTAGGATGCCACGGGCGCGTTACATGGTTATATGTTACCCTTACGACTGTCAGCAGTGATGGGGGATTCCACGCGGGTATAGATATATATACGTGTTGTATGTGTACGCCGACAAATGAGGTAGGATGCCACGCGCGTTACATGGTTATGTTATTCACTTATAGCCGCCGCCGATGATGGGGATTCCACGCACGCTTTGATATTTGAGGGCTCGTGCAGTAGCCCCGTGACTATTGTTCATGTGTTGAAATAGTCTTTAAAAAGGTAAAACTGACTTTCAGTACTTTCATTTTGGTAAGGCACAGTGTACTGTTATTTTGGTTATCATACATGTCTCCATATTTTTATAGACTGCTATGATTTCATTACATTATTTTCAGTTTCACATACTTGGTACATATTTCGTACTGACCTCCTTCGGGGGGCTGCGTTCATGCCGCAGGTTGAGGTACATAGCTTGTTGATCCACACTCTTGGGTCACTGTTCAGTTCTTGGAAAGCTCCATTTCTCCGGAAGCTTTATCTTTTGGTACGTTTCCCCTGAGGTGGTAGATTCATGTATATTCAGGGGTATGGCGGGGCCCTGTCCCGCCACAGTTGTTATGTTAAAACTCTTAGAGGTCTGTAGTCACATATTGTGGGTCAGTTTGTAAAGGAAAGGAGGCAATTGTTTCGTGTATGTATTTACTTATCTATAGAGGTAGCCTTATCGGCTAACCTGTTGATGTTATCTTTGTTGATTTATTTTATAAGTTTCATGTATGTTCACGATTATCTCTCGATGTATACTGTAGTGGTGCCTGTGTAGGGCACCGCCATGCCCGGTCGTGTCGTGACAAAAGTGGTATCAGAGCGATTAGTCCTCGGAAAGTGTCTCTACGCATCGTGTCTAGTAGTCTTGATTATCGGTGTGTTGGCACCACATCTATAATCGTGAGGTCGCAGGACATTTAGGATTGGTTTCATTCTTCTCTCTCGAGATCGCATGAGAGTTGTCTTATTAGGTGAATGCTCTCGACCTATTCTTATGAAACGATTATGCCTCCACCGGAAGACGGCCAGGCCCGAAGGGCAAGGCGCAAGCGGAGGCGCTAGTGGTACGCAGAGGGTTACGAGACTCGGGCACAGACTATGCCTGAGGTAGTAGGCGGGTCAGCGAGTTCACCACGCCAAAGATAGAGGAGCCGAGAGCGTAGTAGCTCCAGAGGTTCCTGCAGAGCCTCGAGCCTGACCGGCGTAGTTTAGAGATTATGGAGAGCGGTCGGGCTATTGACTAGCATAGTGGTAGGGCGTCACGGGAGCGAGTAGCTAACCCTAGAGCCGAGTTTGAGGATTCGGGATTTTCCGGGTTGTAGTCCACGAGTTTTATGGTTCGAGATCCGAGGATGATCCTCAAGAGTTCGTTCGCCTACTGATGGACTATCACAGTGCTTAGGGCCTCGGAGACAGAGTCAGTTGTGTTAACTTCTTACCGGTTACGCGATATTGCGTTTGTTATACCCCGTATTTCCAGAGTATGTACGTAAGGACGTACGTAGAAAATTTGAAACTTTTGATTTGGCTTAGCCGAATTAATTTTGTTCACAACACCCGTTTAGAGTCGTTTTTCGACGAAACGTTTTCACAGCTTTCGTAGGGGAATTTCCGGCTATGTCATTTTTAATTTTTGCGGATTTTTCCGAGAGGCGAACGTGTTGGACCAACGAGGGCGCCACTTGGCACCTCCCATTAGCGGGCGTAAGGGTTTGGTTTGGACGAATTGGACTTGGCATTTTTGTCAAGTAGTTGGTAGGATATTTTTGTGGTAGATGGATAAGGCACTGGCAAGATCTTGGCCCTACACTTGCTATGCACTTGGCAAGATCTTGGCCATTGGTTGGCCTTCACTTGACCTATAAATACCCCCTTAGTTGATGAACTTTCTTCATCCAAAAATTGAGCAATCTACCTAAGTCTCAAATACTCCCTCCCTCTTGTGGTTCTCGTCCAAAGCCTCTCCCCCTCCTAGTGGCCTTTGGCCGAGAGTTTCCCCTCCCCTTTGTAGTAGTAGTGGGTACCCACTAGCCTAGTTGTCTCGTATAAATACCCCTTGTTGTGGTATAGAAATACTCTCCTAGTATTGTTATAATGTCCAAATACCTTGGCCCAAATACCTTGTAGTATTCCCAAGGTTACACTTATACAAGCCCAGAAAATACCGGTATACTTTCCTCACTACTAAAACGAAACCCTAAGGAAATCTTCACCCGTTGTTGAAGTTGTAAGTAGAAGTTAGTTAGAACTTCTAAGGGTAGTTGGAGCGGGTTGGGCGCACTGAAATGAGCTAAACCTTGCTCGGAGCGACTTTAAACTAGGATAATTTTGGGCTTATCGAGGTAAATATCTTGTCCCTCTATTATAATTGGAAATTACATATTGTTGAATATATAGTTGAAGTATACTATATAAAGAACTGAACGTAGTAGTCGGCAATGTCTTTTGACTTAAGCCTGAATAATACTTACGGCAATGTCTTGCGACTTAAGCCTGAATTTAAATAAGAGAACTGAACTGTAATTACATTGGACTGTATTACAGTAGACTTGTGTAGTGGTACTGTGGAGTAGAATTGTACACGTCCGTTTAGACGTAAACCCCACCGGTTGGCTTGGTAGCCACCGATAGAAGGAGGAGATTAACGCCGCCATGTGGAGGTGCCGAATTTTCTGTAGAAAGATGGAACTTGTGTCTAAAGATATTAAAATGCGGTTTGTGGCCTCTCTATGTTGTAGTACTACGTGTGGAGTGATCGCTTAATCGAGAGTGTAGCCAGCGGTTTGAGGTACTTGGAGCGTGTTGCTTTTTGTCGATAATCGTCGCGAGGTATGTGAACCTCTTCCTATCTCTTCTAGCATGATATGTGTGAACTATGTAGTACGGTAGACGTACATATGCTAAATGTATTTGATTGGTTTAAAACATAAAGTGTTATAACGGCTTTATGGGAAGTCGGTTATAATAGCTTTATGCGGATAAGTAAATACCTTGTGGTTTTTAAAAAGGTAACTGATTTGAATAATAACTGGCTTGATATGTGTTAATAAAGAACTTGATGTATTTCAAAAGATTTATAAATCTTTTGAAAGCGAGTAACACTTAGTTTTAAAGAGTTATACTAGCTTTATGGGGAGTTAGGTATAAGGTCTTAAGGGAGGTAAAGAAAATGGTTTACTAATGTTAGAAGTTAAGAGACTTGATCGTATAAGATAAGAGACTTAACTTATTTGTTTTAATGTGGATGTTTGTGTGAAACCTCATTCGTGAGTAATGAGTACTTGGTTTTATTTAAAGGGATAATGTTTTTACTGATTTCGGAATTCAGAATGTGTATCGACAAACCACTGCAGCGTTAATAAAGGAAAATGTATTGAATAATGATGTATCGTATTAAAACCAGTAGAAACCTCCATCTGCATAGAAACTAAGATGAGACAAAATGATATTACATTTTCTAGATCATGGCTGCTGTAAAAAAAAAAAAAGTGTTATAAACAAGAATAACCTACTCCCATATAAGACATATGTTTCTCAAAACGTTTAAAGGAGAATTATGTTTTAAAGGATTAAAACTATGAACTACGAAACCTTTTCTAAAATGAGAAACTTGAGCATTTGTAATTAGGCAAACCGGAACTTTAGGAAAAGAATGTTGGTACTTGAGTTTAAAAAGAAAGTGTTCTGGTTTACTTAATAATGTGAATCACTCTAGTTTTATACTACGGGTATCGGGTGACTTTTATAAAAGGAAGGTATCTCTTTTAAAAGGACTTAACGTATGTAGTAATTTGGGGTTAAAAATCCGGAATTTGGCATAAAATGAAAGTACTTTGAGTTGTTGTGAAACTTGCCTATGCTTGTTGTTGTGAAACTTGCCTATGCTTGTTGTTGTGAAACTTGCCTATGCTTGTTGTTGTGAAACTTGACCATGTTACGTGTGATAGCCTTGTTGTGCAAGTCATGTTCACTTGATTACCGGTTCACCCGAATGTATTTCACTGACGACGGTCATCCGAATGTATCTCACTTGATTACGGTTCACCCGAATGTATTTCACTTGACGACCGGTTCATCCGGGAATGTATCTCACTTGATTACCGGTTCACCCGGGAATGTATTTCACTTGACGACCGGTTCATCCGGGAATGTATCTCACTTGATTACCGGTTCACCCGGGAATGTGTTTCACTTGACGACCGGTTCATCCGGGAATGTATTTCACTCGACTACCGGCTCATCCGGGAATGTGTTCCACTCGACTTGGCATGACTGCTTTTATGTTGTGAACTGTAGTTTGGTTATCATACATGTCTCCTGCTTTATATAGACTATTATGATTTCGCCAGATTTTACGCTTCACATACTTGGTACTGTTATCGACCTCTTGAGGCTGCGTTCATCTGCAGTAAAGGTACATCGACTGTTGATCCCCGCTTATAGGATCACATTCAGCGTGTTGGGAAGCTCCGTTTCTCCGGAGGCTTATCTTTTGGTATGTGTTCCCTGAGTTGTAGGTTCTTGTACATTCAGAGGTATGGCGGGGCCCTGTCCCGTCATAGTTGTTGTAAATCTTAGAGGTCTGTAGTACTGTAAGCGTGGTTGTAAAAGGATTAAACTGCTCGGGTTTTATGTATATACCAAGGCAAATGCTTTGGTTGGCCTGTTTATTTATTATATCTCTTGTTTCATGATTCATGTTTTATTTTTCCGGTTTTCTCTCGATGTTGTATCACTAGGTGCCCGGTAAGGCACGATGCGCCCGGTTCGGGCGTTACAAAGTGGTATCGAGCGATTAATCCTGGAAAGTGTCTACGAACCGTGTCTAGTAGAGTCTTGATTATCGGTGTGTTGTGCACCACATCTATAATCGTGAGGCTATAGGACATTTAGGATTGGTTTCCATTCTTCTCATTACGAGATCGTGCCTTAGTCGTGTGATAAATTGGACCCTCCGACGTATTCCTTTCCTTACCGATTATGCCTCCGCGTAAGGCAACCTGAGCCCGGATGGGCAAGGCGATCGAGGAGGCGTTAAGATACAGAGGAGTGCGAGGCGCAGCCCTGGCCAAGACTGAGCAGTGCTTCCGGCGGGGTTTCGTGACGCCGCCAAAGACCAGCAGAGTTTAGAGTCGCGGCAGCCGGGCCGAGACTACAAGACGAGTCTCCGTCCCACACTGGAGCGAATAAGATGGGGTACAAGGAGATGGCGATTCGCCGTGGTCGTGGGCCGATATGAGGATCGGCCGACGCAGCAGCCCACCCAAGAGCACCCGTATTTCACCCCGAGCGCATGGTTTGAGGCTACGTGACTTTACGAGTTGTAGCCTCCGGTTCTATGGATCGAGCCGAGGACGACTCGGGAGTTTATCCGACCTACAATGGATCATGAGAGTGATCGAGCCTCGAGGCGAGTCGGTGGTATTGGTTCACATCACCGCGTGATCTGCAGCTGATTGGGTTTGATTCGTGGGAGCTGTCCCGGGAAGAGCATGCACCTCTAGCCGTATGGGACGAGTTCTCAGGGGCTTTTCTTGCACATTTCTTGCCCCCACAGATGAGAAGGGCTCGGCCGATGTGTTTTGACGTTGAGGCGGGATCGCGACGGTTAGAGAGTATAATGTGGAGTTCGACTCATTAGCTCGGTATGATCCCGCTGTAGTAGCTGATATGGGGGACAGAGTACACCGCTACGTCACCGGTCTGGATGAGTACTTGGCAGAGGCTTGTTCGGTGTAGCTCTTCACCGCATGGACATTGCCCGCACGCAGCTCATGCACTAGGATGTGAGGCACGAGAGATCGGCGGAATGGCCGAGATCGCCAGGAAGAGGCCGGGACGGCAGGTCCTTTGGTAACTTTCGAGGCGACCGCCTCGTGCGATCTAGTTATGTACCTCCACCAAGACAGAGTGGTCCCCGCGATCGTCGGGGCGTTCGGTATTCGAGCTGGTCGAGCTCGAGGCTTCGTTCACGAGATATACATGGGTTCTAGCCAACAGGATTCACGTCCCCCTCAGTGTGCACGATGTGGCAAACATCATCCCGGGGAATGTCGTCTTTTTACTGGTGCTTGCTTCACCTGCGGCCGTCAAGGCCATGTGACGAGAGACTGTGCTTATAGGAGAGGTACCGGCAGCGCAGCCTCACGGATCGATGGCGAGTTCATCGCTTCCTACGCATATGCCGCAGGCGTGACTTACGATTAGAGTGGAGCGGTAACCAGTATATCCTTAACCCTCTAGAGGCTTGTATGTTTTGATGTTATGTTAATGTGTTAGGTGTTATGTTCGGATAGCCTTGTGCTAAAATGTGATTTAAGAACCTGGTTGGGGAAAAAGGGTAAGCAAGGTGAGGGAATGATGAACCTTAGAATATTACAGTCGAGACCTTAGATGTAAGGCCGTCTTGGGTACAAGATTTTGCGAGTGATCCTTGTCAGAGTGCATTTTATGCCTAGAAAGTATTGTGCGATAAGTCCCTGGGTTGGGTAAATGAAAGTGGTATCTTTCATGATGTGATATAGCAAGATTGTTCCGTCGGCGAGCAAGAGTTGGCGCGCGATGGTCGGGTTGGGGCCGTGTTGCGGGCCAACCCGCACTGTTTCGAGTGGGTCACTCTGGGTGGTCCCGCCAGTGGTAGGTCACGAGGGTGCTAGGCCCAAGTTTTGGTAACCATCGTATGAGTTCGTGGATATGTTCGACCAGAAGCAGATCGTGAAGGCCGGGAATGGCCTTGAGGAAGATTGAGGCTAGTAGATGACCAAGTTTGGAGGTGGTGACTCCAAAGTTTTGGGAAACTAAAGCGATGACTGGAGTATGGTACGTATACTAGAAAGTTCAAGTGTTCGAGAAGCGGCACGACGAGTAAGGAAGAGAACGTGTGATATTTCGTGCTACGTGTGGCGTTGGAAACTTGTTTAAAGTTAAGAAGAACTTCATCGTTATCCGCCTTGAGAAGGAACATTCGACGAATGTTTCTAAGAGGAGAATGTTATACCCGTATTTCGCAGTATGTGCGTGGGGCGTGCGTGAAAATTTGAAACTTTTGATTTGGCTTAGCGAATTAATTTTGTTCACAACACGTTTAGAGTCGTTTTAAATGAAAGCGTTTTCCACGACTTTCGTAGGGAATTTCCGGCTATGTCATTTTTAATTTTTGCGGATTTTTCCAGAGGCGAAGCGTGTTGGACCAACGAGGCGCCACTTGGCACCTCCCATTAGCGGGCGTGGGGTTGGTTTGGGCCGAATTGGACTTGGCATTTTTGTCAAGTAGTTGGTAGGATATTTTTGTGGTAGATGGATAAGGGGCACTTGGCAAGATCTTGGCCTACACTTGCTATGCACTTGGCAAGATCTTGGCCATTGGTTGGCCTTCACTTGACCTATAAATACCCCTTAGTTGATGAACTTTCTTCATCAAAATTGAGCAATCTACCTAAGTCTCAAATACTCCCTCCTCTTGTGGTTCTCGTCAAGCCTCTCCTCCCCCTCCTAGTGGCCTTTGGCGAGAGTTTCCCTCCCTTTGTAGTGGTTGGCGTAGGGTACCCCACTAGCCTAGTTGTCTCATATAAATACCCACTTGTTGTGGTATAGAAATACTCTCCTAGTATTGTTATAATGTCCAAATACCTTGGCCCAAATACCTTGTAGTATTCCCGAGTTACACTTATACAAGCCCAGAAAATACCGTTATACTTTCCCTCAGTCACTAAAACGAAACCCTAAGGAAATCTTCACCGTTGTTGAAGTTGTAAGTAGAAGTTGGTTAGAACTTCTAAGGGTAGTTTGGAGCGGGTTGGAGCGCACGGAGTGGAGCTAAACCTTGCTCAGGAGCGACTTTAAACTAGGATAATTTTGGGCTTATCGAGGTAAATATCTTGTCCCTCTATTATAATTGGAAATTGCATATTGTTGAATATATAGTTGAAGTATACTATATAAAGAACTGAACGTAGTAGTCGGCAATGTCTTTTGACTTAAGCCTGAATAATACTTACGGCAATGTCTTGCGACTTAAGCCTGAATTTAAATAAGAGAACTGAACTGTAATTACATTGGACTGTATTACAGTAGACTTGTGTAGTGGTACTGTGGAGTAGAATTGTACACGTCCGTTTAGACGTGTAAACCCACGTTGGCTTGGTGGCCGGCCTCGATAGAGGAGGAGATTATTTGTTGTGGGGGAGGTCTTCAATTTTACGTAGAAAGATGGAACTTGTGTCTAAAGATATTAATAGGCGCTTTGTGGCCTCTATAGGTTGTAGTACTACGTGTGGGTGATGCTTGGCGAGAGTGTAGCCGAGCGGTTTGAGGTACTTGGGCGTGTTGCTTTTTGTCGATAATCGTCGCGAGGTATGTGAACCTCTTACTATCTCTTCTAGCATGATATGTGTGAACTATGTAGTACGGTAGACGTACATGTGCTAAATGTATTTGATTGGTTTAAAACATAAAGTGTTATAACGGCTTTATGGGAAGTCGGTTATAATAGCTTTATGCGGATAAGTAAATACCTTGTGGTTTTTAAAAAGGTAACTGATTTGAATAATAACTGGCTTGATATGTGTTAATAAAGAACTTGATGTATTTCAAAAGATTTATAAATCATTTTGAAGGCAGAGTAACACTTGGTTTTAAAGAGTTATACTAGCTTTATGGGGAGTTAGGTATAAGGTCTTAAGGGAGGTAAAGAAAATGGTTTACTAATGTTAGAAGTTAAGAGACTTGATCGTATAAGATAAGAGACTTAACTTATTTGTTTTAATGTGGATGTTTGTGTGAAACCTCATTCGTGAGTAATGAGTACTTGGTTTTATTTAAAGGGATAATGTTTTACTGATTTCGGAATTCAGAATGTGTATCGACAAACCACTGCAGCGTTAATAAAGGAAAATGTATTGAATAATGATGTATCGTATTAAAACCAGTAGAAACCTCCATCTGCATAGAAACTAAGATGAGACAAAATGATATTACATTTTCTAGATCATGGCTGCTGTAAAAAAAAAAGAGTGTTATAAACAAGAATAACCTACTCCCATATAAGACATATGTTTCTCAAAACGTTTAAAGGAGAATTATGTTTTAAAGGATTAAAACTATGAACTACGAAACCTTTTCTAAAATGAGAAACTTGAGCATTTGTAATTAGGCAAACCGGAACTTTAGGAAAAGAATGTTGGTACTTGAGTTTAAAAAGAAAGTGTTCTGGTTTACTTAATAATGTGAATCACTCTAGTTTTATACTACGGGTATCGGGTGACTTTTATAAAAGGAAGGTATCTCTTTTAAAAGGACTTAACGTATGTAGTACTTTGGGGTTAAAAATCCGGAATTTGGCATAAAATGAAAGTACTTTGAGTTGTTGTGAAACTTGCCTATGCTTGTTGTTGTGAAACTTGCCTATGCTTGTTGTTGTGAAACTTGACCATGTTACGTGTGATAGCCTTGTTGTGCAAATCGTGTTCACTTGATTAGTTCACGGGAATGTATTTCACTTGACGGCCGGTTCATCCGAATGTATCTCACTTGATTACCGGTTCACGGGAATGTATTTCACTTGACGACCGGTTCATCAGAATGTATCTCACTTGATTACGGTTCACGGGAATGTATTTCACTTGACGACCGGTTCATCATGGAATGTATATCACTTGATTAACGGTTCACCAGGGAATGTGCTTCACTTGACGACCGTTTCATCCGGGAATGTATTTCAATCGAATACCGGCTCATCCGGGAAAGTGTTCCACTCGACTTGGCATGACTGCTTTTATGTTGTGAACTGTAGTTTGGTTATCATACATGTCTCCTGCTTTATATAGACTATTATGATTTCGATTTGATATTTTCTGATTTCACATACTTGGTACTGTTGTCTTGACCTCCTTGAAGTGCGTTCATCCGCAGTAAAGGTACATCGATCGATCCGCTTATAGGATCACATTCGTGTTGGGAAGCTCCGTTTCTCGGAGGCTTATCTTTTGGTATGTGTTCACTGAGTTGTAGGTTCTTGTACATTCGAGGTATGGCGGGGCCACTGTCCGTCATAGTTGTTGTAAATCTTAGAGTGCAGCAGAAGCTGTTGTGGGCGAGGGTTGTAAAAGGATTAAACTGTTGGGTTTTATGTATATCTTGAAAGGCAAGTTTTTTGGTTGCTTTGTTATTTATTATATCTCTTGTTTCATGATTCATGTTTTATTTTCCTGGTTTTCTCGATGTTGTATCACTAGGGTGCCCGGTAAGGCACGATGCGGGCCGGGTTGGGCGTTCTGACGTTGGCTAGTTTGAGTCTTGGGAGGCGCCGAGAGGTGTGGGTGCTCGTCCAGATTTAGAATGAGTTCACGGAGGCCTTTCTTGATCACTTTTGCCTCCGAAATGAGAGAGCCCGTGTTGATAGGTTCTTGTCATTTAGGCGAGAATGGGAGGACCATCGAGAATACAACACAGTTTGACTCGTTGGCGGTATCGCACACTATTGTGGCTGATATGGCGACAGAGTTCACCGCCATGTGATGGGCTGAACCATTATATGATTATTGCATGCACAGGAGTGGCCGCCCGGCCGGTATGGATATTTCCAGATGCAGCTTATGCGCGAGGATAGAGGGCGAGAGAGAGAGGATCATCTAGACTCGAGCCAGCCCGAGGGCGAGGCAGCGAGGTTCGAGGCGGTCGCGAGACGGACAGCCTCAGCAGCAGAATAGGTCCACATTTCAGCCGACACGAGTGCTCCTTCCGGTCTTACGGCGGAGGTTTGGTCGCGAGATATTGGGAGCAGTCGAGGCTCGAGTGCGAGTTCACGAATGTCGAGGATAGTAGCGAGGAAGCCACCTTTGCCGGTGTGGTCACGTAGTAGATTCCATTTTGGGAGTGTCGTACTCGCCGGCGACTTGTTATGCTTGTGGCGGCGGGCCATTTCGTAAAGATGTCCAGGCAGAGGTGGCTGGTGGGATAGCACCGTCTCTTTGGATCGATTGCGGGTTCTTCGCCTTGATAGCTAGGCGGGATGTTAAATGCACGGCGGTAGTGACAGAGGCCGTGGTGGAGGTTCCCAGTTTTAGCAGTCCTTTGAACCGCTAATATGATTTCAGGTATATTTTTTATCCCTTTAGAGACTTGTATGCATGTTAAGGTTGTTGTAAGTTTAAGTGTCATGAACGAATAATATTGAGACTGTGTATGTATGCTAGAGTAACTTGGAAGTACGAAAAGATAATCCTTTTTGGGCTTATGAGGATGGTTATGTGTGTGCGAGGTATTAGGGCCATATGTGACCTAATTAGGTTTTATTAAGTGTAGTTTATGAGGCTATGCCGAGAAACGATAGATTCAGCTCCGAAAGAACATTCGAGGACGAATGTTTCTAAGGGGGGAAGAATGTTACACCCCGTAATTACAGGACATGTTTTAAGAACGTACGTAAGAATCCCAAATGTTAAGATTTGAGACTAGTAAAAATTTATCGGAATTTTGGAATTTGTCGGAAAACGTAATATTATGACGAATGGGAGGGCGACACGTGTCACCCCCACTTAAATGGTCTTGGATGAAATTACATGGGCAAAATGGTCATTTGACCATTGTTAGGAAGACAAGTCTTGCAACTTGAAGAGTTTGACAATGTTGACTTGGTCAATGGGACCACTAGTCTTGATATTTAATAGAAGCTCATCCAAGCCACACATTTGTACACATCTTGACCCTCCATTGTGCTATATAGTAGTACTAGTAGCAAGACTAAGTTCAACACTTAGAAAAAAATTCAAGAATTTCAAGAACTCCCAATGTTGCTCTCGGGCTCACTCCCCATCAACATGAAAAAAAATTTGTTTGTTGTCTATTAAGCTCCACACTTTAAACCAAGGTTCATGAGTGTATTGTAAGGATATCACAATAGAAAAATCCCGGAAAAAGATAGTTTTCGTATTAGTCGCAAGGTGAAAACCTAGTTGCTTTTCTAGGTTTTGTTTGGAAGATTGAAGGAAAGTTGTTTGTGTTGTTCTAAGGGTCTCAAGTGGCGGATTGAAGTGTCTAGAAGAGGCTCTAAGTTGCTAAGGAGCGACTTCGGATTTGAAGTTGGACTAAGAATCATTGAGGTAATAATCTTGTCTCTTAAGTGTTACAAGATTATATATTGTTGTTAGCCTTACATGTTTGCTAGCATGAAGTATATGTGTTGAAGTTTTATAAGTATTATGGATTGACTGTAGCCTTAAATCCGAAATGTCATATAAACCATTTGAATATGGATTACAAATTGGTCGTTAATTAGAATCGTCGCATGTTACTTACTTGGAGATTATAGTAGTTATAATCGATTGCGACTTGATATCATGTTATGCTAACAACTTGGATTGAAATGGAAATTGGATAAGAATTGATGTTATTGTATCTCAAGTTGCCGAATTGGCCTAGTAGTTTGTATTAGTTTGATATCGTTTGTGGGGCGGAATTTTACACATCTAAGTAGGCGTGTAATCCCCTATTGTTAATTGCATTGTTGGGCCTTAAATGTGGCGTGTTTGGTTATTGAATTCGGCCTTGAAAAAGGTGGCAAAGTATGTAGAAACAAAGGAGGTGCTGTCCGATTTTCCGTAGAATTAAGTGACTTAGCACTTAGAATATTCTACGTTTGAAGTAAGAGGTTAATTAACGTATTATGGCCATTATAGGTTGAAGTACTAAGTATAGCGTATTCTACTTGAAGGATGGAATAGCTATCAAGGTTGAAGTACTTTGGAGCATTTTGCTACTTGTCGATAATCGTCGCGAGGTATGTGAACCTCTTCCTTCCTTTGGCATGATTCTATGTATGGAATATACATATGGTATTATTTCATGTTTCCTTCTACTCTTAGAAGTTAAGAGGTATGTGTGTGATTTACTCTATGTAAAGGTTATGTCTAAGTTATCCTAAGTCCTTACCGAGTCTTATGGGGGGTGTTGGTAAGAGTCGTTAGGAGGTATTTTGGAGCCAAGTTTACTTGGCTAATTTATGGCACGAATGAGAATAAGTATCGAACAAGCCATTGCATCGTTAATAAAGGAAAATGTAATGACAATTGATAATATTAAAATGAGTAGAATTCTCCATCTGCATAGAAGCTAAGATAAGACAAAATTGTATTACATTTTCTAGATCATGGCTGCTTTAATAAGATCGTTATAAACAAGTATAACCTACTCACACACATAAGACATATGTGTTTAACTTAGAGAATTTACGTTATGAAATTTTAAGACTGTGAACCTTAGACTCATAAAAGGTTGAGAGACTTTATTTTCAGGTAATGAAACTTGATTCTTAAAGGAAGAATTGACATGATTTAAGGGAAGTAACTTGTTTTAAAAGGTGTGAGTTACTTGAGTTTTAAAAGTTAAGAAACTGGATTTCTAAAAGTTAAGAGACTGAAAGTATTTTGAAAGTTAAGAGAATTGATTTGAAAGTATATAATACTTGGTTTTAAAAGTATAAGTCTCTTGGTTATAAAAGGAATGAGTTGTCTAAAACCATAAAGGGTTATAACGGCTTTATGGGAAGTTGGTTATAACGGCTTTATGGAAGGTTAAGAAAATAGTTTTCTCTAATAAGGTAAACAAAGAAATAACTTGAAATAAGGAAGGGTCACTTGATTTAGAAGCCGGGAAATGTATTTCTAAAAGTATAGTGACTTATGTGACATGTACACAAGCCTTGATACTACGGGTGTTAGTATCTTGGGGTTTTATATGAAAATGAATCTTTTGAAAAGAATGGAAGTACGTAGTACTTGGGGTTAAATTTCCGGATTTTTCTGTGAAATGAAAAGTGCCTTGAGTATGTAAAAGTGAAAGTCTAAAGATTTAATGACCTTGCCTATTCTTGCTTGTGATAGCCTTGATTGCAAGTATTATATGTTTACATTGTCGTGACTCTCAGTTGGAGGGCCGGCTGACTTGTTGTGAATTTATTGGTAAATGCAGCGGTGTGGAGGATTCCACGTATGTTTCCATTGTAATTGATCTTGGCCATGCTTATCGATGAGGATTAGGCGTGCGACCGAGGCGGGTTAGATTTCGGATGTGTTTATTACCCGTAGGCCATGCTTATACGATGAGGAATTCCGGGGCATGCGACCATGTTATATTTTACTCCATGGGCTAGCTCCCCATGAAGACATGTACCCACGATGAGGGATGCCGGGGGCATGTTATATTATTATTCCATGGGCTAGCTCCCCATGAAGACCTGTACCCACGATGAGGGATTCCGGGGGCACGTTATGGCCTTGCTTATACGATGATGAGGGATTCCGGGGCATGCGGCCACGTTGTATATATATATATATATATGTTGTATGTGTGTACGCCGACAGTGAGGTAGGATGCCACGGGCGCGTTACATGGTTATATGTTACCCTTACGACTGTCAGCAGTGATGGGGGATTCCACGGGCAGGGGGTATAGATATATATATGTGTTGTATGTGTGTACGCCGACAGTGAGGTAGGATGCCACGGGCGCGTTACATGGTTATGTTATTCACTTATAGCTGCCGCCAGTGATGGGGGGATTCCACGGGCACGCTTTGATATTTGAGGGCTCGTGTCGGTAGCCCTGTGTGACTATTGTTCATGTGTTGAAATAGTCTTTAAAAAGGTAAAACTGACTTTCAGTACTTACATTTTGGTAAGGCACAGTGTACTGTTATTTTGGTTATCATACATGTCTCCAGATTTTTATAGACTGCTATGATTTCATTACATTATTTTCAGTTTCACATACTTGGTACATATTTCGTACTGACCTCCTTCGGGGGGCTGCGTTCATGCCGCAGGTTGAGGTACATAGCTTGTTGATCCACACTCTTGTGTCACTGTTCCGTTCTTGGAAAGCTCCATTTCTCCGGAAGCTTTATCTTTTGGTACGTTTCCCCTGAGGTGGTAGATTCATGTATATTCAGGGGTATGGCGGGGCCTGTCCATACGATTGTTATGTTAAAACTCTTAGAGGTCTGTAGTCACATATTGTGGGTCAGTTTGTAAAGGAAAGGAGACAACTGTTTCGTGTATGTATTTACTTATCTATAGAGGTAGCCTTATCGGCTAACCTGTTGATGTTATCTTTGTTGATTTATTTTATAAGTTTCATGTATGTTCCGCTGATTATCTCTGATGTATATCTGTAAGGGTGCCCAGGTAGGGCACCAGTCGCGGGCCCGGGGTCGGGTCGTGACAATTAGTCTGTAGTCTATTTGGGGATATACAATTATTATTATTAATCCTCGTCGTCGCACTGTTAAATCCAAAATTATTTCGGGACTACATCTTTTTATATACTAATTTCCTTATTAGTATATGTAAGTATAATATAAATTTCCCGGGGTTCGGGCCCACTTGTCCATGTATATGTGCTCAAATCATTACCCAAAAATACGAGGTGTTACAAGATCATCATTCAAACCAAAAAATGTAATCAACTGTAAAGTTCTGTAAATTCAGTAAGTGTGAATATGTTAAGGGGGTAATAAGGTGACATTTTAGCCATGTGAAGCTTTATCGGGATAAGTTTGAGTGGAATTAGTTATTTTAAGAGAAAGACGAATAATGAGGTGAGTAAGATGTGATAGAATCGACTAAGTTTACGATAAGTATGACTTTCAGCCAATTTATGTAAACATCCATTGGTAATTTAAGAACTCTTAAAACATGAAAATTATTGTCTTTTTAAATAAATTTCCAACCATATATAGATCTACTCAATCAAAGCTCTGTGCCAGAATTTATGATCATTTTACTAAATATTAGAAAAATAGTCGTATGTGACGTGGGTCACGCCGCGCCCAGCCAAATTTCCAAGGATCCAAAGAAAATTGATTCCGGTAAAAAATATAGCATGCACAACATAGGTCGCGATGCACCACATGTTGCGCATGGCCAAATTTGGGCTGAATGTAATATTCTTGAATTTTACAAACTTCTAACTTTGTCAAAACTTTTTCCACTTCATTTTAGGCCGACTGTTTAAAGAGAAAATACCATATGGCTTCCCAAAAACACCTAAGGTAAGTTCTTACTCAACCCCCATGGTTATTACTTTAATTTAACAAATATAATACTAGAATCCTCATCTATTCCATAGATTGAGAGAATTCGATTCAAGAACGGTTGAAGAACAGAAACATTGGGAATTCATCGTGAGGTAAGTTTCTGTAATTCTAGTATAGTTATGGGAATTATTTTGAGTTTATATATCATCTGAAATACTCTAAAATCCATGGGTGAATCATATAAAAATAAGAATATGAATTTGGCTTAAAAACCCTAGTTTTGTCATATTATTGGGATGTCTGAATTCTATTTTCTAAATGTTGAAACTTTAGTCTTATTTTCCAGTTGAATGAGTTTTCTTGAACTTGAAACTGAATAAATGATTTGAATAAAATTTAAAATTGATTTATGACTTAGAAAGTCTCTATTATTGGAAAGATGACTTAAGAAGTGAATTAAGCTATAAGTGATGATTGATGATTCAATTAATATGCCATGACTTGTATTTATTTGTATTTTGGCATGTATGGGCAAATTGTTCTAGTCTAGAGGATGATTAGCCATTATGAATCCTACCTATCACTTTTGAGTATTGATGTGTCATTCTAAAGGATGATTCATCTTTGTGGAGTATAGCCTGATGTATCTATTATTATATCAGTACAGAGGACGATTGACCTCTGAATCATGTAGTCTGGTGTATATATTGTTGTACTAGTCCATAGGATGATTAGCCTTCATGGGATAAAGCCCTGGTGTATCAAATGGTTTTTCGCCCATGAGTTCACATGTGTTGATCTTTTGGTTGCTTGTAAGTGGTTGTGGTGATCTTGAGTTCGTAAGTGAAAGAATTAATGAGATGAACAACATAATAAGTTGAAATTGATATATTCATGTGTCTTGGGTTTTACTGGTGATTTTTCTAAGTTTGATGATTTACTATATCTGTAGACTTCAACTATATTTATTAATATTGCTTTTACTTATTTAACTATCTTATTTTGATATGTTAATTATTGCCATATAGACACTCACTGAGTATCCAATACTCAGACATACTATTTTTATGATATGTTAGGCAACAGAGAAGAGTAGGTACATGCGGATTGTCAATTCGGAGTACTTGCTGCTTTCCAGATTGTGGGTGAGCCTACACACTTGTTTATGGGACTCCGTCTATGTTGTTATTATTTCATTTATTATTAGTGTCACGACCCGACCCCGGGCCGCGACTGGTGCCCTACCTGGGCACCCTTAAAACATACAACATAATAAACTGCTGCGGAAAAATAAGTAACACATTTTTTTTTCTTAAAACCAAGGCAAAGCCGATAAAGCTGCCGTAATATAAATCACCCAAAAAGGGATTACACTAACCAAAAATGTAATTACAATTCTAACCAGTCCAGCCCACATGTGAATACAGACCTCTAAGATTGAACACCTACTATGACGGGACAAGGCCCCGCCGTACCCCTGAATATACATAGCCATGACAACTCCGGAACATTGGAGCCATCTCAAATCACAACCAGATCCTAAGCTCGCGGATCCATAGCGTAATACCTAAACTCGCGGACATTTAACGCGGCCCGAAGAAGTCGATAACAGTGCGAATATGGAGCAGAAATAAAGAAATCTGATAAGCGGATCATGATGTACAAAGAATACAGAGCAAGTATAAAAGTACATACCAGATCATGTCGTGTCATTACCACTTATGAACTTAATTGCATATCATTATCTTTTCCATTCCATTAAGAGTTATAGCCATATCTTACGTACATACTTAGGAGAAGTCATTAAGTTTATTACCATCTAACTTACTTATCTTTCATAACGTAATCCGACTCTTTACGGAGGGACGCCTATACTGCCCGGCCCAAACTGGGACGCGATAAAGTCACATAGTCTGCCCCTAAAGGTATACTGCCCGGCCCATCTCTGGGTCGATAATGTCATATAGTCGCGTAAAGGTATCTTGCGGCCCATCTGCGGGTCGATAATGTCATATAGTGCGCGTAAAGGTATCGCCCGGCCCATTCTGGTCGATAATGTCATATAGTGCGCGTAAAGGTATCGCCGGCCCGTTCTCGGTCGATAATGTCATATAGTCTGCGCGTAGGTATCGCCCGGCCCATTCCTGGGTCGATAATATCATATAGTGTGCGCGTAAAGGTATACTGCCCGGCCCATTCTGGTCGATAATGTCATATAGTGCGCGTAAGGTATACTGCCCGGCCCATTCCTGGGTCGATAATGTCATATAGTCTGCCCGTAAAGGTATATTGCCCGGCCCATTCCTGGGTCGATAATGTCATATAGTCTGCCCGTAAAGGTATACTGCCCGGCCCATTCCTGGGTCGATAATGTCATATAGTCTGCCCGTAAAGGTATACTGCCCGGCCCATTCCTGGGTCGATAATGTCATAGAAAAACCCGGGAATTTAACCCAACGTACTACGCACCTCTACTCCTTTAGAAAGACTCTTTTTCAAATAAAACTTCCCAGATACTAACAACCGTAGTATCAAGTCATCTCTACCTTTCAGGACAAGTCACAATACCTTTTTAGAAATACAATTACCGGCTTCTAAATCAAGTGACTTCTTTCTTAAAGACCTTAAGCAATTGGTACCTTTAAAACACTTTGCCCTTCTTTATTTCAAATCATTTCTTGTTTATGATACTGAAGA
Source organism: Przewalskia tangutica (assembly GCA_029844215.1). Lineage (NCBI taxonomy): Eukaryota > Viridiplantae > Streptophyta > Magnoliopsida > Solanales > Solanaceae > Przewalskia > Przewalskia tangutica. Next base: position 21,676,427 of record CM056733.1, read on the forward strand.
AAACCATTCTCTTAACCTCCCATAAAGTTATTATAACCAACTTCCCATAAAGCCGTCATACTAACTTTATGCCTTAAACTAATTCATTCTTTTTATAACCAAGAGTTTCAAATCAAATCACATAGCTTTCAAAATATTTCAAGTCTCTTAACTTTTAAGAAAACAAGTTTCAAAGTCTTAAAAACTTCATACGTAAACTCTTTTAAATTAAGTAACATATACTTTGGTGCGTTGTGAATAAGTTATACTTATTTATAACGATCTTATTCAAGTAGCCATGATCTAGAAAATGAAATACAATTTTGTCTTATCTTAGCTTCTATGCAGATGGAGAATTCTACTTGTTTTAACATAATTAATTGTCATTACATTTTCCTTTATTAACGCTGCAATGGCTTGTTCGATACTTATTCTCATTCGTGCCGTAAATTAGCCAAGTCAACTCGACTCCAAATACTTCCTAACGACTCTTACCAACATCCCCCATAAGACTTGGTAATACTTAGGATTTCTTAGACGTAGCTTTTACATAGAGTAAATCAACATAACTACCTCTTAACTTCTAAGAGTAGACGGAATCATGAAATACTACTACATGTATATTTCATACATAGAATCATGTCAAAAGAAGGGAGAGGTTCACATACCTCGCGACGATTATCGACAAGTAGCAAAAAGCTCCAAAGTACTTCAACCTTGCTAGCTATTCCATCCTTCAAGTAGAATACGCTATACTTGGTACTTCAACCTAAATTGGCCATAATACGTCCATTAACCTCTAGCTTCGAATTCTAAGTGCTAAGTCACTAAATTCTACGGAAAATCGGACAGCACTTCCTTTGTTTCTACATACTTTGCCACCTTTTTCAAGGCCGAATACAATAACCAAACACGCCACATTTAAGGCCCAACAAATCAGCTAACCAAAGGGGATTACACGCCTAAACAGGACGTGTAAAATTCCGCCCCACAAATTACATTAAACTAGTCCACAATACAAATGTCAATTCGGCCAAAAAGTGCAACAACTTATCAACCTTTCCAATTCCTTTTCAATCCAAGTTCTTAGGTCTAGCATGTTATATAGTAATAACAACTTAACAATTTTAACCACCTTAATCCACTCTTTAGATAACATGCGACGACTAAACTAGTAACTAACTTGAATTACAATCTTAAAGGCTAAATCATGCAACTTTCGGATTCCATCCAACTATTCCATAACACATATAATTCTTCATAATATAATCCACATGATCATTTCTAACTACTACAACATGAAATCTTAAATTATAATAGTAAGACGGAGATTAATACCTTCTTAAGCTCAAAATGCTCCAAAACCCTAAGTCGATCCTTAGAAACTCCAACTCCTTCTCCTTTTCTTAACATTCCAATCCGCTATTTGCGACCCTTAGAAGCTTGTGAAAAACTCCTCTTCTATTTCCAACTTCAAAGTTGAAGAACACCTTAGGGTTTCACCTTGCGACTAACGTAAAAACGTCGTTTTTCCGAAATCTTTCTATTGAGATATCCTTACAATACCCTTAGGGACATTGGGTTAAAGTCTTGTGGCTAATGGATCAAAACTACAAAATTTTCTTGTGGCAAAAGGTGCAAACCCGAGAGCTCTTGTTCTTGCACATATGTTCTCTAATTTTTTTCTAAGTGTTTAAGACTAGTCTTGCACTAGTAGTAAGCTTATATAACACCAAGAAGGGCTTAGATTATTACACTTGTGGGCTAGGATGAAGAGCAATTAATGAAAGGCCAAGTGGACAAGTTGACTTGGTCAACAAACTCAAGCTAGCAAGACTTATCTTCCTTGATGGTAAATGACCATTTTACCCTTACATTTTCGACCAAGACCATGTGGGGGAGGTGCCACGTGTCGCCCTCTCATTCGTCAATAAAATTCCGTAACCCTCGTGGGCCCCACAAAAATGTAAAATTCCTTGTGTGGGCCCCACATGACCAAATCCGTAAAGAAATAAATTTCCATAACGTTAAAAAGTTCCATACTCTACAATTATGCATTTTGAGAATCCAATTCTCCTCAACGAACATATTTCCTTTCCGACGTTCGGGAGATTTTCCGTCGGAAAAACAATTATTCCTTTCGTACCCTTTTCAAGTCTTGAGTTCCTTACGTACATTCTCTTAAACAAGTCCTGGAGTTACGGGGTGTAACATTCTTCCCCCCTTAGAAACATTCGTCCCCGAATGTTCTTTCGGAGTCCAATCTAATTAGATAGCGACATAGTCTCCTTTTACTACACCCTTTACAACATATGCCACTCATGGCCACATAACAATACTTATACTAAAATGTCTACCTTGGCACTCACGAAGCCAACTAGTCCATACTCAAACTAGCATACTTACATAACATCCATACCGATTCTGGCCTCTAATCTTTGGAGTCACTCTATAAAACAATATAAGGCCATTTTCGGTTCTCACGACCTGGTTCCAGTGGAACGCGTCCACGAACCCGTAAAACAATTAACTAGACTTGGGCCTTGCACCCTCGTGACCCTGTCACGTAGCGGAACTACTACCAACTGATCCCACTCTATTTCAGGCTATGGGCGACCGTAGCAGTACCCACCTTGCATCGTGCACTTAACTCTTATTCTTGGTCTATAATAAATATTTCTACCCGAGAAGGCCTTATATACCTAAGGTCTCGACGGTTATCAACATTCTTAGGCTCGCAATTCTCATGCTTCAAGCCTACCTTACCAGTCCCCCCCGTAAATGGGTACAAAAACTTCTCATAATACCATAATCGTGTCGTCTTGATCACAACAACCCTTACTTACTCTATCAGGACCTCATCCGTACAATCCTCTTAAGCCTCATCACACGACCCGATCCGGGCGTGGCGTGCCTACCCTGCACCCTAGTGATACAACATCAGAGAAAACCAGCGGAAAATAAAACATAAACATGAAACAAGATATATGATCATAAAACAGGTCAACCAAACGGTTACCTTCAAATAAAATATATATAAACAACTCTTTCCAAACGAACAGTTTAATCCTTTTTACAAACCCTGCCCACAACAGTACTACAAACCTCTAAGAGTTTTTATACAACATGACGGGACAGGGCCCCGCCATACCCCTGAATGTACAAGAACCTACAACTCAGGGTAACATACCAAAAGATAAGCCTCCGAAGAACGGAACTTCCCAACGCTGAACTGCGATCCTACGAGCGAGGACCAACACTGGTGTACCTCTACCTGCGGCATGACGCAGCTCGGCCGAGGTCAAGCATAACAGTACCAAGTATGTGGCTGAAATACTGCAGTTAAATCATAACAGTCTATATAAAACAGGGGACATGTATGATAACCAATATACAGTACGCAACATAAAAGCAGTCAAGTCAAGTCAGGGACTCACGCCCTCAAGCCATCACTCAAATATAACTATGGGTCTCACGCCCACCACATCAATCATGTTCGCATCACGGCGCGTGCCTCGGAATCTGCGACGGTGTAGACATGTCCATGATGCAACAATAATAATGCCGCATGGCCACATGCCGAATTCTACCTCGGTGTAGACATGCCCGTGCAACCTCAACAACAATATCTTTGGGTGATCAAGCCCGCCACACGTGACCACATGCCCGGATTCTGCGTCGGTGTAGACATGTCCATGTGACCTCAATAACAATATCTGGGTAATCAACCCCGCGCGTAGCCACATGCCCCGGACTGCATCGGTGTAGACATGTCCATGTGACATTAACAACAACCTACCGCACAACCAGGCTATGACAAACAAGCTCAAGCAAATTACCATACTTCTAGACTTTCATAAAAAGATCCACTCCTTCCCAAGAAGTCACCTGATATCAACACTTGCACAACAAAGGCTATCACAAACAAGCATAGGCGAGTTACACAACAACAAGCATAGGCAAGTTACACGCAACTCAAGGTACTTCCATTTTGTATCAAAGTCTGGGTTTTAACCCTAAAGTATCACAGACGTTAAATTCCTTTTTAAGAGATCCATTCCTTTCATAAAGGTCACCCGATACCCGTAGTATAAAAATAGAGTGACTCACATTTTTAGGTAAACCAAAATACTTCCCTTTTGTAAAATCAAGTAACAACATTATTTTCCAAACGTTCAAGTTTGCCTAATTTCAAATGCTCAAGTTTCTTATTTTTAGAAGGGTTTCATAATTCATAGTCTTAATCTCTTTTAAAATAATTTAGTAACATATGTCTTGTACGTGAGCCGTTTATTCTTGTTTACAACAATCTTGTTACAGCAGCCATGATCTAGGAAATGTAATACAATTTTGTCTTATCTTAGCTTCTATGCAGATGGAGGTTTCTACTGGTTTTAATAACAATTAGTTAATTGTCAATACACCTTCCTTTATTAGCGATGTGGTTTGCTCGACACTTATTCTCATTTCCAAATCAAGAAACATTATTCTTTTTAAAACCAAGTACTCATTACTCGCGAATGAGGTTTCACAACACATTTAACAAAATGTTAATAACCAAGTAAAACAAGTTAAGTCTCTTATCTTTCAAGATCAAGTCTCTTAACTTCTACAATCAACAAACCAATCTTTTACCTACATAGAGTCGTTATAACTAACTTCCCATAAAGTTATTATAACACCCTATGTTTTAAACCAACCAACTCGGTTAACACGTATGCGTCTACCGCACTACATAGTTTACAAAGCATCATGCTGAAGGATAGGAAGAGGTTCACATACCTCGCGACGATTATCGGCAATAAGCAAAAGCGCTCCACGATCAGAACGGCTGGCTGCTCCACTCTTCAAGTAGAATACGCTACTCGCGATTTCCACCTATAAGGCCACAAACGTCTATTAACTTCTAACCGCGGTTCCATATTCTACTGAAAATTCGCGGCACCTCCCCCAGCGGCGTAAATCTCTCTCTCTATCGAGGCTGCAAGCCAACCGGGGGTTTGCACGCCTAACCGGACGTGTACAATTCTCTACAACACAAGAATGCTACACAAGTCTCTTGTCAGATACGCCCTATGTAATTACAGATTCGATTCTCTTCTTTAAATTCAGCTTAAGTCAAAAGACATTGCATAAGCTATGTTCGATTCTATATATAGTATACTTCAACTATATAATCCTACAACATGTAATCTCCAATTACAATAAGGGGACAAGAATATTTACCTCGACAAGCCCAAAATTATCCAAGTTATAATGTCGATCTGAGCAAGGTTTAGCTCCAACTCGTGCGCTCCAAACCACTCCAAACAACCCTTAGAAGTTCTAACCAACTTCTACACAAATACTTCAACCAACTATGAAGATTTCCTTGGGGTTTCGGTTTGAGACTAAAAGGACAAAAGGTAGTATTTCCTGCTCTACGATAGAGGTAACTTTTGAAATACTACAAGGTAAAGGCTAAGGTATTTTGGGCATTATAACAATACTAGGAGAGTATTTCTATACCACAAAAGGGGTATTATAAAAAAAACTAGGCTAGGGGTACCACGGCTAGCACCTCGAGGGGAGGGGAGGCTCTCGGCCTGAGGCCACTCAAAGGGGAGGGGAGAGGCTTAGGACGAGAACAACTAGAAAAGGGAGGGAGATTTCAAGACTTAGAACACATTTGGATGATGAAGTCTTCATCAAAGGAGGAGGTATTTATAGGGAAGCGAGGGCCAACCAATGGACAAGATCAAGCCATGTGCAAGGCAAGTGTAAGGCCAAGATCAAGCCAAGTGCACCCTAACCCCTACTCCACAAAACATGCCACAAAACAATGCACCAAACAAGGCCAAAACAAGGCCTGAAATAAGGAGGAAGACGTCCCACTGCCAAACCGTCACTTGAGGGTGACAAGTGTCACCTCTCGTTGGCCCAAAATGTTCGGACGCGGAAAAATCCATAAAAATACAAAACGACATAGCGGAATTTTCCTCGCAGTTATGTAAAACGTTTCGACGAGAAAATACTCTAACCGAGTGTTTTGAACAAAGATAATTCGGCCAAGGGTGCCACATGGGGGTGACACGTGTCTCCCCCCGATTCGCCTGAATATTTCGTCTTAGAAAATATCCAAAATACCAAATCTCAAAAACAAGCGGGCCCACAAATCAGAATTTCTCCGTGGGCCCACGTGACCATTTCCAAAATAAAATCTCAAAATTCTAATATAATCTATGAAGTCCAAATACCAAATGGGAATCAATTCCCATTAACGAACCTTTTCTTCACAAATTACCGAAACTTTTCCCGTGAAAACTCACATCTTTCTTTCTTTTCAAAATTTACGCGTACTCTGCACGCACATCCTCACATACATACCACTGCAACTACGGGTATAACATTCTCCTCGCCAGAAACATTCGTCCGAATGTTCCTTCTCAAGCCGGATAACGATAAAGTTCCTCTAACAAGTTGCAGCGACGCCACAACCATGAACTAACACACGTTCTCTTCGCCTTACTCGTCGTGCGATACCACTTTTGTCACTTTGCCGCGAGGTTCTAGTGTCACTCCGGCGACCCAACCAATGGTACCGAACTGCATGCGATCCCTGAGGTTCTAGTGTCACTCAGGGCGTGCCATACTTGATCATCCTTCGGTTCTCAAAGCGTGGGTCACTACCCCAACTCGTCATCTTACTAGCTTCACTGTTCCGCCAAGGCCATTCCTGGCCTTCACGAACCGCTTCTGGTCGAACACATCCACGAACTCATACGATGGTCACCTAAACTGGGGCCTAGCACCCTCGTGACCCTACCACCTGGCGGGACTATCGAGCCCGACCCAACTGGCCGCGGGTCGACCCGCGAGCGGCCGTCAACCCGACCCACAATCGCGCCAACACTTGCCCCTCGAAACGGAACAATCTTACCTATCAAGTCATGAAAGCTACCACTTCCATTTCACACTACCCATGGACTTATCACACAAATAAATCCCACGTATACTACGCACTCTGATAAAGGTCAAACATAAAATAAATCTTTTACACAAGACGACCTCACCTCTAAGGTCTCAATCGTGAAATAGTCTAAGGTTCACACTTACCATGCCCCGTGCTTACCGCCTACAATAACCAGGTGTCTAAATCACATTTTAGCACAGAGCTATCCGAACATAATACTAAACACATCAGCATACAAAACTCTAGAGGGTTAAGGATATACCTGTATCCACCGCGTCACTCTAATCATAGGCCTGTCATACAGGGCGCATAACTGTAGAAGGTGACGAACCAGCCACTGATCCTGAAGGCTGAGTCGTAACATCCGTGCCTCCCTTGGTCGGACAGTTCCTCGCAAAATGGCCCTGCTGGCCGCAAAAATAACAAGCTCCCTTGGCACCACGACACTCCCCGAAATGCGGTCTACCACATCGACCACACCGAGGTAGGGGTGACCGCATCTGGCCAGCACCCTTACTTCCCTGGAAACCTGAACCCTTGGAGCCCTGACCTGCTCCCGAATACTCTGGATGCTCTGAAGGTTGTGGAGGACCACTCTGCACTGGCGGAGGTACACAACTAGCCTGCTGCGGAGGCGGTCCGCCTCGAAAGTCACCAAAGGACCCAGCTGTTCTGGCCCTCTTTTGCTGATCCTGGTCAATCCGTCGACCTCTCCGTGCCTCACATCCCAGTGCATGAGCCTGCATGCGGGCAATGTCCATGCCCGGCTGAAGAGCTACACCCGAACAAGCCTCTGTCAAGTAATCATCTAGCCCGGTGACATAGCGGTGCACTCTATCCTCCATATCAGCTACTACAGCGGGAACATACCGAGCTAATGAGTCGAACTCCACATTGTACTCTCTAACCGTCCGCCCGTCCTGCCTCAACGTCAAAAATCTGTCGGCCCGAGCCCTCCTCATCTGTGGGGGCAAGAAATGTGCAAGAAAAGCCCTTGAGAACTCGTCCCAAACGGCTGGAAGCGCATGCTCTTCCCGGGACAGCTCCCATGAATCAAACCAGTCAACTGCAGTATCACGCAGCTGATGCGAACCCAATACCACTGATTCTGCCTCTGAGACTCTGATCACTCTCATGATCCGCTGTAGCTGTCGGATAAACTCCTGAGGGTCATCCTCAGCTCTCGATCCATAGAACACTGGCGGGCTACAACTCAGAAAGTCCCGTAGCCTCAAACTATCTGCTCGGGGGTGAACCACTGGTGCTACTGGGCTCGGCTGCTGCGTCCACTATCCTCATATCGGCCACGACCACGCCAGCAATCGCCATCTCGCGTACCCCATCTCAATCGCTCCAGTGTGGGACCGAGACTCAGTATGTGGTCTCGGCGACCATCGCTGCGGTTCTAAACTTCTTTGAAATTTGCGGCGTCGCAAAACTTGCCGTCTGAAGCACAACCTCAGTTACTGTCCGGGCCTGCGGCCTCGTACTCCTCTGTATCTCACTAGCTGCTCCTCGGTGCCTTGCCGCCGGGCTCTGGTTGCCTTAGCGGAGGCATAATCGTAAAAACGAGATACGTCGGAGGGTCCAACTTACAACGACTCTAAGGCACGATCTCGTAATGAGAAGAATGGAAACAATCCTAAATGTCCTGCGGCCTCACGATTATAGATGTGGTGCACAACACATCGATAATCAAGACTCTACTAGACACGGTCTGTAGACACTTTCCGAGGATTAACTGCTCTGATACCACTTTTGTCACGACCCGATCCGGGCCGTGATCGTGTCTACCGGGCACCCTAGTGATACAACATCGGAGAAAACCAATGGAAAATAAAACATAAACATGAAACAAGATATATGATCATAAACAGTCAACCAAACGGTTACCTTCAAATAAAATATATATAAACAACTCTTTCCAAACGAGCTTTAATCCTTTTTACAAACCCTACCCACAACAAAGATTCTGCACTTAAGAGTTTTTATACAACATGACGACAGTGGCCGCCATACCCCTGAATGTACAAGAACCTACAACTCAGGGTAACATACCAAAAGATAAGCCTCCGAAGAACGGAACTTCCCAACGCTGAACTGCGATCCTACGAGCGAGGACCAACACTGGTGTACCTCTACCTGCGGCATGAACGCAGCCGGGCGAGGTCAAGATAACAGTACCAAGTATGTGAAATCGAAATATCGCAGCTTAAATCATAATACTATATAAAACAGGGGACATGTATGATAACCAATATACAGTACTCAACATAAAAGCAGTCAAGTCAAGTCAGGGACTCACGCCCTCAAGCCATCACTCAAATATAACTATGGGTCTCACGCCCACCACATCAATCATGTTCGCATCATGGTCGCATGCCTCGACTCGCAGACGGTAGACATGTCCATGATGCAACAAGAATAACAATGCCGCACGGCCACATGCCCCGAATTCTACCTCGGTGTAGACATGCCCATGCAACCTCAACAACAATATATCGTGATCAAGCCCGCCACATGACCACATGCCCCTGACTCGTGACGGTGTAGACATGTCCCCGTGACCTCAATAACAATATACCGTAATCAACCCCGCCATGGCCACATGCCCCGAATTCTCAGACGGTAGCATGTCCATGTGACATTAACAACAACCTACCGCACAACCAAAGCTATGACAAACAAGCTCAAGCAAATTACCATACTTCTAGACTTTCATAAAAGATCCACTCTTCCCAAGAAGTCACCGATATCAACACTTGCACAACAAAGGCTATCACAAACAAGCATAGCGAGTTACACAACAACAAGCATAGGCAAGTTACACGCAACTCAAGGTACTTCCATTTTGTATCAAAGTCTGGTTTTAACCCTAAAGCATCACAGACGTTAAATTCCTTTTTAAGAGATCCATTCCTTTCATAAAGGTCACCCGATACCCGTAGTATAAAAATAGAGTGACTCACATTTTTAGGTAAACCAAAATACTTCCCTTTTGTAAAATCAAGTAACAACATTATTTTCCAAACGTTCAAGTTTGCCTAATTTCAAATGCTCAAGTTTCTTATTTTTAGAAGGGTTTCATAATTCATAGTCTTAATCTCTTTTAAAATAATTTAGTAACATATGTCTTGTACGTGAGCCGTTTATTCTTGTTTACAACAATCTTGTTACAGCAGCCATGATCTAGGAAATGTAATACAATTTTGTCTTATCTTAGCTTCTATGCAGATGGAGGTTTCTACTGGTTTTAATAACAATTAGTTAATTGTCAATACACCTTCCTTTATTAGCGCTGATGTGGTTTGCTCGACACTTATTCTCATTTCCGAAATCAGTAAAACATTATTCTTTTTAAAACCAAGTACTCATTACTCGCGAATGAGGTTTCACAACACATTCACATTAAAACAAATAAGTTAAGTCTCTTATCTTATAAGATCAAGTCTCTTAACTTCTAACATCAGTAAACCATTTTCTTTACCTCTCTTAAGACATTATACCTAACTCCCCATAAAGCTAGTATAACTCTTTTTAAAACCTTTTAAAACCAAGTGTTACTCTCCCTTCCAAAACGATTTATAAATCTTTTGAAATACATCAAGTTCTTTATTATAACTAGCCAGTTATAATTCACATCAGTTTACCTTTTAAAACCACAAAGTATTTTTCTACCTACATAAAGTCGTTATAACCAACTTCCCATAAAGCCGTTATAACACTTTATGTTTTAAAACAATCAAACACGCTAACACACGTACGCGTCACCGTACTACATAGTTCACACATATCATGCTAGAAGAGATAGGAAGAGGTTCACATACCTCGCGACGATTATCGATAATAAGCAAAAAGCTCCAAGTACTACAACCTCATAGCCCTTTCCACTCCTCGAGCAGAATACGCTACTCTTAGTACTTTCACCTATAAAGGCCACAAACGTCTATTAAATCTTAAACACACGTTCCCATCTTTCTACAGAAAATTCGGCAGCACCTCCCCCCCCCCGCCACAACGTAAATCTCCTCCTCTATCGAGGCCGGCTACCAAGCCAACCAGGGGGGGTTTATACATCTAACCGGACGTGTACAATTCTACTCAGTAATACTACACAAGTTCATCGCACATACCCCCTATGTAATTACAGTTCATTCGCTTTATTCTTCAGGCTTAAGTCAAAAGACATTGCCACAATACTAAGTTCAGTTCTATATATAGTATACTTCAACTATATATATTCTAACATGTAATTTCCATTTACAATAGAAGGACAGTAGTGTTTACCTCGATAAGCCCAAAATTATCCGGGTTTAATGTCGCTCCCGAGCAACGCTTAGCTCCTACTCCGAGTGCTCCAATTCGCCTCCAAGAAACCCTTAGAAGTTCTACGCAACTTCTACTTATAACTTCAACTACGGTGAAGATTTTCCTTAGTGGTTTCATTTGTGATCGAGGAAAATATGATAGTATTTTTCTGGCTTGTAACCTGGGAATACTATAAGGTATTTGGGCAAGGTATTTGGGCATTATAACAATACTAGGAGAGTATTTCTATACCACAAAAAGGGGGTATTTATACGAGACAACTAGGCTAGTGGGTACCTCTACCAAAGCTTCACAGTGGGAGGGTGTGGTGGCTCTCGCCAAGCACCACTAGGAGTGGAGAGGGACGAAAAGCTCATGCTAGGAGGGGAGGATTTTACACTTAGTAAATATTTTTGGATGAAGAATTCATCAACAGCGGGGTATTTATAGGTCAAGACATGGCCAACCAATGGCCAAGATCACTCCAAGAGTAAGGCAAGTGTAGGGCTAGATTCCACCATGTGTACCTTATCCATCTACCACACAACTTGCACAAAATATCCTACCTACTACACAAGACCCATTCGCCAAGCCTTTACCGCCACTTCATCCAATGTGAGGTGACACATGTCACCCTCCCGCTGGTCCAAAATGTTACGCCTCTCGAAAAATCCGCAAAAATTATAAATGACATAGCCGGAATTTTCCTACGAAAGCTGGAAACGCTTCGTAAAAACGACTCTAACCGGTGTTGTGTACAAATTCGAATCTTGCCTATCTTAAGGCTCAAATTTTATACGCACGCCCCACGCATATACTGGAAATACGGTATAACATTCTTCCTTAGAAACATTCGTCCCAATGTTCCTTCTCAAGTCTCAACACAAACATGCGCCAAAGATAGTCTTCATCGCTATACGATTTAAAACAATCATGCCACACCTGGCCATGAAATAACAAATGCACAAAATACGAAATCCCAAGTCCACGAGAAATCACCTCTGTTATCACAAAAGTTCCCACCAAGGTCTAAAATATACTCCCTTCGCACCTACATTTCACAAAAGAAACGATCACACACGTCCACTTCTCCCCTAACTCGTCGCACTTTCCTAACACTCGAGCTCTTTCTAGTATCCGCATCACACTTCCACAACGCTTCGCTTTCCAACCCTTGGAGTTACTACCTCCAAACTTGGTCATCTTACTACCTCGATTTCTAAGGCCATTCTCGCCTTCACGAACCGATTCGTCGAACATATCTATGAACTCATACGATGGTCATCTAAACTTGGGCCTAGCACCTCGTGACTCGCCACCGGGCGACCACCCAGAGCTGACCCTTCCTCGAACGGACGCGGTTGGCCCGCAACATGGCCCCAACCCGACCCATCAGAGCGCCAACTTCCGCCTCCGACACGGAACACACTGGAAGCTACCACTTCCATCTCACACTAACCAGATTTTCAAATCACACTATAGCATAAAGCTATCCGAACATAACACTTAACACATCATTAATCATCAATACATACAAGTATCTACAGGGTTAAGGATATACCTGAAACTAGGCGTTCAAGGACCGCTAAAATCGAACTTCCACCGCGACTCTACCGTGGCCCGCAATCGCCTAGTAGTTCATGCTATCCTACCGCTACCCCGGTCGGACAGCTTCGCCATATGGCCTCGCTGGCCGCAAGAATAACAAGCTCCCTTGGTACTACGACACTCCCCGAAATGCGGTCTACCACATCGACCACACCGAGGTAGGGTGATCGATCCGCCAACACCCTACTTCCTCAACATTCAAACTCGGGAGCCCCGACCGCTTCCCAATATCCTGCGGTCCCGGCGTCGGAGGACCACTCGCAATGGCGAGGTACATAACTAGTTCGGCCAGGCGGTCCGCCTAAAGTCGCCAAAATATCCGGCCGTCTTGGCCTTCTTCTCACAAGCGTCCACCTGCCGATCTTCGCGCTCGCACCCGCGTACGAGCTCGAACGCGGCAATGTCCATGCCCACCAAGAGAAACACCAACAACTTCTCGCTAGGTAATCATCGAGCCTCGTAACATATCGGTGCACTCGATCCTCCATACTAGCTACTAACGCGGAACATACCGCCAATGAGTCGAACTCCACATTGTACTCCCGAATCAGACGCCTGCTTCGCCTCAACATCAAAAATTTGTCACCGAGCCTCCTCATTTGTGGAGGCAAGAAATGTGCCGAAGGCCCTCAAAACTCGCCCCAAACGGCTGGAAGTGCATGCTCTCCCGAAAGCTCCCACGAAGTCAAACCAATCGATCGCGTATCACGCACCGATGCGAACTAAATGTCACACTCGGGCCTCAAGCCTTGATCACCCGCATGATCCTTCAGAATCGACGGATGAACTCCTCGCGATCATCCTCCGCCGACCAGAAACTCAAAGTGCTACAACTAAGGAAATCCCGTAGCCTCAAATCGTCGCCGTGCACTACAGCGCCGCTGAACTGGAATCGCCGGCCCACTTATCTCATATCGCCACAACCTCGCCAATAATCGCCATCTCTCAGGACCCATCTCCCGCCTGCATCGCGGACCTGAGGCTCGTGTATCAGAGTCTCACGCCACGGCCGCGCTTAAACCCCGCTGGCCGGGCGGGCGCGAAACTCGCCGTCGAAGCACTGCTCGTGTATCGACGCTCGCGCTGCATTTCTCTCAGATCCCACTAGCGCCTCGCTACGCTTTGCCCTTCTCGGGCCTCGGTTTTCGCAGGCATAATCGTAAAAACGAAACACGCTGAGGGTCCAACTTACAACACAGCTCTAAGGCACGATCTCAGAATGAGAAGAATAGAAACTAATCCTACATGTCCTATAGCCTCCTGATTATAGATGTGGTGCACAACACACCGATAATCAAGACTCTACTAGACACGGTCTGTAGACACTTTCCGAGGACTAACTGCTCTGATACCACTTTGTAACACCCCGAACCCGGGCCCGCATCGTGCCTTACCCTGCACCCTAGTGATACAACATCAGAGAAAACCAGCGGAAAATAAAACACGAGTCATGAAACAAGAGATATAATAAATAAACAGGCCAACCAAAACAGTTGCCTTCAGTATATACATAAAAACCCGAACAGTTATCCCTTTAAAAACCAAGTACTCATTACTCACGAATGAGGTTTCACACAAACATTCACATTAAAACAAATAAGTTAAGTCTCTTATCTTATAAGATCAAGTCTCTTAACTTCTAACATCAGTAAACCATTTTCTTTACCTCTCTTAAGACATTATACCTAACTCCCCATAAAGCTAGTATAACTCTTTTTAAAACCTTTTAAAACCAAGTGTTACTCTCCCTTCCAAAACGATTTATAAATCTTTTGAAATACATCAAGTTCTTTATTATAACTAGCCAGTTATAATTCACATCAGTTTACCTTTTAAAACCACAAAGTATTTTCTTACCTACATAAAGCTGTTATAACCAACTTCCCATAAAGCCGTTATAACACTTTATGTTTTAAAAACAATCAAACACAGTTAACACATGTACGCTCACCGCATCACATAGTTCACACATATCATGCTAGAAGAGATAGGAAGAGGTTCACATACCTCGCGACGATTATCGACAATAAGCAAAAAGCTCCAAGTACTACAACCTTGCTAGCCCTTTCCACTCCTCGAGCAGAATACGCTACTCTTAGTACTTTCACCTATAAAGGCCACAAACGTCTATTAAATCTTAAACACACGTTCCCATCTTTCTACAGAAAATTCGCAAAGATTCCCGCCACAACGTAAATCTCCTCCTCTATCGAGGCCGCCACTAAGCCAACCATGGGGGTTATACATCTAACCTGACGTACAATTCTACTCGAATACTACACAAGTTCATCGCAATACACCCTATGTAATTACGTCATCGCTTTATTCTTCAGCTTAAGTCAAAAGACATTGCCACAATACTAAGTTCAGTTCTATATATAGTATACTTCAACTATATATATTCTAACATGTAATTTCCATTTACAATAGAAGGATGAGTGTTTACCTCGATAAGCCCAAAATTATCCAGTTTAATGTCGCTCCCGAGCAACGCTTAGCTCCTACTCCGAGTGCTCCATTCGCCCAAGAAACCCTTAGAAGTTCTACTTAACTTCTACTTATAACTTCAACTACGTGAAGATTTTCCTGTGGTTTCATTTGTGGATCGAGGAAAATATGATAGTATTTTCTGGCTTGTAACCTGGGAATACTATAAGGTATTTGGGCTAAGGTATTTGGGCATTATAACAATACTAGGAGAGTATTTCTATACCACAAAAAGGGGGTATTTATACGAGACAACTAGGCTAGTGGGTACCTCGCCAAAGCTTCACATGGAGGGTGTGGTGGCTCTGCCAAGCACCACTAGGAGTGGGGAGAGGGACGAAAAGCTCATGCTAGGAGGGGGGAGGATTTTACACTTAGAAAATATTTTTGGATGAAGAATTCATCAACAAAGGGGGGGGGGTATTTATAGGTCAAGACATGGCCAACCAATGGCCAAGATCACTCCAATTGTAAGGCAAGTGTAGGGCTAGATTCCACCACGTGTACCTTATCCATCTACCACACAACTTGCACAAAATATCCTACCTACTACACAAGACCCATTCGCCAAGCCTTTACCGCCCACTTCATCTAATGCGAGGTGACACATGTCACCCTCCCGCTGGTCCAAAATGTTACGCCTCTCTAAAAATCCGCAAAATTATAAATGACATAGCCGAATTTTCCTACGAAAGTCGTGGAAACGCTTCATTAAAAACGACTTAACCGTGTCAGGTACAAATTCGAATCTTGCCTATCTTAAGGCTCAAATTTTATACGCACGCCCCACGCATATACTCGAAATACGGTATAACAACCAACCCGATACGCAATCCACATAGTCCTTCCCGGTCATCGCTTTCTCAGAATGCGATCAACATAACTCGTTAGGAGAGACGACTTAACGACACGCCTCTATCGCACGATCTCGAGTGAGAAGAATGGAAACTAATCCTAAATGTCCCGCAAATTCTCCCGATTATAGACGTGGTGCACAATACACCGATAATCAAGACTCTACTAGACACGGTGCAGAGACACTTTCCGAGGACTAATCGCTGATACCACTTTTGTCACGACCCGACCTCAAGTCACATCGGTGCCCTACCTGGCACCCTTAAAACATACAACATAATAAATCACATGGAAAAATAAGTAACACATTTTTTTTTCTTAAAACCAAGGCAAAGCCGATAAAGTCGCAGAATATAAATCACCCAAAAAGGGCTTACACTAACCAAAAATGTAATTACAATTCTAACCATCCACATGTGAATACATGCACTTAAGATTGAACACCTACTATGACGACAAGGCCCCGCCGCACTTCAATATACATAGCCATGACAACTTCTAACATCGAGCCATCTCAAATCACAACTGTGATCCTAAGCTCATGATCCATAATCAGGTACCTAAACTCATGGACATTTAACGCAGCTCGGCGGGCCGCATAACAAATTAATATGGAATGTAAATAAAGCATAAGAAATGATCATGATCGCATAAAAGAATGACAGAGCAAGTATAAAAGTACATACCAGATCCTCGCCGCCTCATTACCACTTATGAACTTAATTGCATATCATTATCTTTTTCATTCCATTAAGAGTTATAGCCATATCTTACGTATATACTTAGGAGAAGTCATTAAGTTTATTACCATCTAACTTACTTATCTTTCATAACGTATCCGACTTTACGGAGGACGCCATATCGCCTTACCAACCGGGACGCGATAAAGTCACATAGTCCGCCTCAAAGGTATACCGCCTGCCCATCTCTCGGTCGATAATGTCATATAGTCCGCCTGAAGGTATACCGCCGCCCATCTCTCGGTCGATAATGTCATATAGTTGCGCCTGCGTATACCGCCTCGCCCATTCTCGGTCGATAATGTCATATAGTCCGCCTAAAGGTATCGCCTGCCCATTCTCGGTCGATAATGTCATATAGTTCGCCTAAAGGTATACCGCCGCCCATTCTCGGTCGATAATGTCATATAGTGCGCCTCAGGTATACCGCCCGCCCATTCTCGGTCGATAATGTCATATAGTGCGCTCAGAAGGTATACCGTCCGCCCATTCTCGGTCGATAATGTCATATAGTGCGCCTGCAGAAGGTATACGCCCGCCCATTCTCGGTCGATAATGTCATATAGTCCGCCCAGAAGGTATATCGCCTACCATTCTCGGGTAGATAATGTCATAGAAAACCCGAATTTAACCCAACGATTTCACGACCTCTACTCCTTTAGAAAGACTCTTTTTCAAATAAACTTCCTGCATACTAACAACCGTAGTATCAAGTCATCTCTACCTTTCAGACAAGTCACAATACCTTTTTAGAAATACAATTACCACGCTTTCTAAATCAAGTGACTTCTTTCTTAAAGACCTTAAGCAATTGGTACCTTTAAAACACTTTGCCCTTCTTTATTTCAAATCATTTCTTGTTTATGATACTGAAGAAAACCATTCTTTTAACCTCCCATAAAGTTATTATAACCAACTTCCCATAAAGCCGTCATACTAACTTTATGCCTTAAACTAATTCATTCTTTTTATAACCAAGAGACTTATACTTTCAAATCAAATCACATAGCTTTCAAAATACTTCAAGTCTCTTAACTTTTAAGAAAACAAGTTTCAAAGTCTTAAAAACTTCATACGTAAACTCTTTTAAATTAAGTAACATATACTTTGGTGCGTTGTGAATAAGTTATACTTATTTATAACGATCTTATTCAAGTAGCCATGATCTAGAAAATGAAATACAATTTTGTCTTATCTTAGCTTCTATGCAGATGGAGAATTCTACTTGTTTTAACATAATTAATTGTCATTACATTTTCCTTTATTAACGCTGCAATGGCTTGTTCGATACTTATTCTCATTCGTGCCGTAAATTAGCCAAGTCAACTCGACTCCAAATACTTCCTAACGACTCTTACCAACATCTCCCATAAGACTTGGTAAGGACTTGGGATTTCTTAGACGTAGCTTTTACATAGAGTAAATCAACATAACTACCTCTTAACTTCTAAGAGTAGACGGAATCATGAAATACTACTACATGTATATTTCATACATAGAATCATGTCAAAAGAATGGAGAGGTTCGCATACCTCGCGACGATTATCGACAAGTAGCAAAAAGCTCCAAAGTACTTCAACCTTGCTAGCTATTCCATCCTTCAAGTAGAATACGCTATACTTGGTACTTCAACCTAAATTGGCCATAATACGTCCATTAACCTCTAGCTTCGAATTCTAAGTGCTAAGTCACTAAATTCTACTAAAATCTGACAAAGACTTCCTTTGTTTCTACATACTTTGCCACCTTTTTCAAGGCCGAATACAATAACCAAACACGCCACATTTAAGGCCCAACAAATCAGCTAACCAAAGGGGATTACACGCCTAAACAGGACGTGTAAAATTCCGCCCCACAAATTACATTAAACTAGTCCACAATACAAATGTCAATTCGGCCAAAAAGTGCAACAACTTATCAACCTTTCCAATTCCTTTTCAATCCAAGTTCTTAGGTCTAGCATGTTATATAGTAATAACAACTTAACAATTTTAACCACCTTAATCCACTCTTTAGATAACACGCGATTTACTAAACTAGTAACTAACTTGAATTACAATCTTAAAGGCTAAATCATGCAACTTTCGGATTCCATCCAACTATTCCAT
This sequence comes from Przewalskia tangutica, assembly GCA_029844215.1. Classification (NCBI taxonomy): domain Eukaryota; kingdom Viridiplantae; phylum Streptophyta; class Magnoliopsida; order Solanales; family Solanaceae; genus Przewalskia; species Przewalskia tangutica. Next base: position 21,695,464 of record CM056733.1, read on the forward strand.
AACACATATAATTCTTCATAATATAATCCACATGATCATTTCTAACTACTACAACATGAAATCTTAAATTATAATAGTAAGACGGAGATTAATACCTTCTTAAGCTCAAAATGCTCCAAAACCCTAAGTCGATCCTTAGAAACTCCAACTCCTTCTCCTTTTCTTAACATTCCAATCCGCTATTTCGACCCCTTGTAGCTTGTGAAAACTCCTCTTCTATTTCCAACTTCAAAGTGAAGAACACCTTAGGTTTCACTCATACTAACGTAAACGCTGCTTTTTCCAAATCTTTCTATTGAGATATCCTTACAATACCCTTAGGGACATTGGGTTAAAGTCTTGTGGCTAATGGATCAAAACTACAAAATTTTCAGGCAAAAGGTGCAAACCCGAGAGCTCTTGTTCTTGCACATATGTTCTCTAACTTTTTCTAAGTGTTTAAGACTAGTCTTGCACTAGTAGTGTTTATATAACACCAAGAAGGGCTTAGATTATTACACTGTGGCTAGGATGAAGAGCATTAATGAAAGTGTCACGACCAACTCGGCCCGTGGATCGTGCCTTACCCCTGCACCCTAGTGACACAACATCGAGTAATCAGGAACATAAAGACAATACATGAAACCAATGTAATATGACAAAGGAAATAAGACAAAGCAACTAAAAACGGTTACCTTCAAGATATGTATAAATATCAATTTGAATAGCATAACCTCTTACAAATTCTGCCACAACAAGATTACATGCACTTACGAATAATATGACAACAACGACGGACAGTGGCCCCGCCATACCCTCGAATGTAAGCACCTACCACAACAGTGGACTATACTAAGATAAGCCTCCGAGAAACGGAGCTTTCCCAAACGCTGAATCGACCCTAAGAGCGAGGATCAACGATCGTGTACCCTTTACCGCGCAGATGAACGCACTTCGGGCGAGGTCGATAACAGTACCAAGTATGTGAAATCAAAATACATATCGTAAATGAAATCATAGTAGTCTAAATAAAGCAGAGACATGTATGATAACCAAACTACGCTCACAATAAATCAAGAATATGTCAAGTCGTGACTCACGCCTCAAGCCATCACAATAGAACCATACGGTAAGTACGAAGGCATAGCCGACTACTAAGACCCACGCATCAAAAATGCCATAAATTATATCACGAGGTCTTTCTGCACCGCACCACATGATCGGTCGCCACTCACCCGCAATATCATTGTGCGCGTCTATCCTCGAACTCCCGCAGCCGCATAGGTCACACACGCACCGCATGAGGTATTCTCGAATCATGGTCCTGCATCACCGAGGTATACCCCGCATCGGGCGCTTAACCTCGTATCCGCCTAGGCTCGCACCGCATAGTCTCAAAAGACCGCATAGTCTCAACAGACCGCATAGGAATCCCGCGTCGTGCTAAACACCCGAATGATCAATCCCGAGCTCCCGTGACTCGCATAGTCACGAGGATCAGATAGCCGTATAGACCGCATCGCGTGGCAAGCCCTGTATAATAAGTCAGCGGGTATGTGATACAATAACAAGACGACGCTTAACGCTTGACAACGTAAGCACAACAAGAGTGACCTTACATAATAATCACAAGATACTAACACACGTAGCATCCTAACATGCTTACTTATCAAATCAACAAGAAAGTATTACAAGGCTATCACAAACCAATACAATCAAGTTATTCACACAAGCGTGCTTTCTACTAACAAGTTCGTACCTATCCCCAAAGTACTTCATACATTAAATCTTTAAAAGATACGTTACTTCACAAAACCACACAATACCCGTAGTATATGAAAATAGAGTGATTATCTTTTAAAGTAAATCAATTACTTCTCTTTGTAAAATCAAGTAGCAACATTCTTTTCCAATGTTCAAGTTTGCCTAATTTCCAATGTTCAAGTTTCTCATTTTAGAAAGGTTTCGTAGTTCATAGTCTTATTCATTTAAGAATATAATTCTCCTTTAAACAACTGAGAAACATAAGCCTTATAAGTGAGTAGGATATTCTTGTTTATAACAATCTTATTACAAAGACCATGATCTAGAAATATCATTTTGTCTCATCTTAGCTTCTATGCAGATGGAAGTTTCTAACGGTTTTAATAATACTTAATTATTAAAAACATTTCCTTTTATTAACGCCGCAGTTGGTTTGTCGATACACATTCTCGATTTCCAAAATCAAGAAACATTCTTAAGCCGTTATACCTAACTTTCCATAAAGCTAGTATAACTCTTAAGTTTTCTAAAAAAATCAAGTATTACCTCTTCTTTCAAAATGATTCAAAATCTTTTGAAATACTTCAAGTTCTTTATTAACACATAACAAGCCGCTTATAGTTCAAATCGCTACCTTTTAAAACCACAAGTATTTTCTTACCAACATACAAATTGTTATAACCAACTTCCCATAAAGCCGTTATAACACTTTATGTTTTAAACCAATCAAATACATTTAGCACATGACGCTCACCGTACTAAATAGTTCACACATATCATGCTAGAAGAGATAGGAAGAGGTTCACATACCTCGCGACGATTATCGACTAATAGCAAAACGCTCCAAGTACCTCAAACCGTCGGCTACTCCTTAAGCCGAGTAGATCGCGCCACGCATTGTACATCAACCTATAAGGCCACAAGGCGCTTATTAACATCTAGGTCTTATCGTGTAACATTCTACAGAAAATTCGCAAAGACTTCTCCCGCAACAACAGAAATCTCCTCTCTATCGAGGCCGCCATCAAGCCAACCGGGGTTTGCACGCCTAACCTGACGTACGATTCTACTACACAAAGAATGCTATACAAGTCATCAGAATACACCCTATGTAATTACAGTTCAGTTCTCTTCTTTAAATTCAGGCTTAAGTCAAAAGACATTGCCGCACAATTATGATCAGTTCTATATATAGTATACTTCAACTATATAGTCTAACAATCATGTAATTTCCAATTACAATAGAGGGACAAGATATTTACCTCGATAAGCCCATAATTATCCGAGTTTAAATGTCGATCCTGAGCAAGGTTTAGCTCCTACTCAGGCGCCCGACCGCCTCCAAACAACCCTTAGAAGTTCTAACCAACTTCTACTAATTACTCCAACTAACTATGGAGATTTTCCTGTGGTTTCTTTTGTGACCGACGGGAAGTATGATAGTATAATCGGGCTTTTTAGATAGGTATAACCTTAGAATACTACAAGGTATATGGCTAAGGTAATTTGGGCATTATAACAATACTTTGAGAGTATTTCTAACAAGAGGGGGTATTATACGAAGACAACTAGGCTAGTGGTACCCCACGCTAGCACCACAAGGAGTGTGGGGAAGGGCTCTCGCCAAGGGGAGGATGGTGTTGACGAGAACACTACTAAGAGAGGAGGATTTTAACACTTAGAAATATTTTAGGAATAGATGAAGAAGTCATCAAAGAGGTATTTATAGGTCTAGCAAAGGCCAACCAACGGCCAAGATCTTGCCAAGTGCAAGGCAAGTGTAGGCCAAGATCTTGCCAAGTGCACCTTATCCATCTACCACAAAAATATCCTACCAACCCTTGACCAAACAAGGCCAATTCGCCCACCCCTTTACCGCCTAACGTGTTCCAATGAGAGGTGACAAGTGTCGCCTCGTGGCAAAAAGGTTTCACTCTCTAAAAATCCGCAAAATTAAAAATGACATAGCCGGAATTTTCCTACGAAAGTCGTGGAAACGCTTTCGGTAAAAACGACTCTAATCGGGTGTTGTGAACAAAATAATTTTCGCCAAGCCAACTTTAAACTTCAAATTTTCACGACGCCCCACGCATATACTCTGGAAATACGGTATAACATTCTCCTCCTTAGAAACATTCGTTCCCGAATGTTCCTTCTAAGTCTCAAACAAACGCGGCGCCAAGATAGTCTTCACTACCATACTTACGAAACAATCCTGCCACAATGGCCACAGAAACAACTTGCGCAAACTGCTTACATCCAAGTCCACGAGGAAACACCTCTAACATCACCAAAATGATACCACTTTTGTCACTTTGCCTGAGGCATTAACCTTCTCAAACGACTCCAACAAATGGTACCGATCGCATGCGATCACCGAGGTCGCCGTGACACTTCTTGTACACTCGAACTCTACCACATTTCACATCGCCAGCTTCCAAAACTCGGGGTTATTATCTTCAACTTGGTCATCATTAGCTGGGAACACTCTGGATGGATCTCCGATTTCCTTCTCGAACATAACACGAAAGACTGGACGCACTGCCTCCTAGGTCGGACGGCAATGCTAACATATAGGCAACCTGGCCTATTCTTCACATGAACTCAAAAGGGCCCAAAGTAACTCGGGCTAAGTTCCCTCTGTTTTCCAAAACTCGTCACACCCAAACCGGGGTGGTACCTTCAAGAAGACCGACCGTCAACTCAACTCTGCCGCCGCCGATTATCCGCACGATTTCTCCGAGCCGCTGTAACCTCTTCTAGACAAGCTTTACTCCTATCCACACCGGAACAAGCTCAACCAACTATCTGAATCTTGCCAACATCGAACCAATCGACCGCAGAACTTACACTTCCGCCCCTACAAGGCCTCATAAGGCGACATTCAAAACCAAATGGTAGCCTAAATACTCTCCACAGAGACAACAATCCCCACAACTACCTCAAATACACACACCGCCCGAGGGCGAATGCGACTGAGACTCTCCCGAGTTCCCGACCTTGCACAGTAAAACCTCCGTAAAAGAAACACCAGAACTGGCTCCACTGTCGCCTTAAGGTGAAAGCAGCACCCGCGCAGCCTTACCACCTTTCCGATATATCATCACCGCGAGTAAACGGTCTTGATCAAAACACGATGGGCTGCCCCATCGCCCGACCATCGGTCGAACGATCCACGAACTCGCACGGTTAACTAAACTTGGGCCTAACACCCTCGTGACTTATCACAAGGCGGACCACCACAACCGACCCTACCACCAAACAAGCCGCGTTAACCCGCAACATGGCCTCAACCCTACCCGCATCGCAAAAACACTAGCTCCCGATCCTAACAATTTCACAAATCACATTACGAAAACCTAGCGGTCTTCCTAGCTCGACTACCCTCTTTCAAATCACGCTACTCGTGACTTATCCCACGAACATAGCTCACGTGCACAATGCACTCCGATAAGGATCAAACATAAACACTACACCTTTACTCGAGATGGCCTTACCTCTAAGGTCTCTACGTATAAAACTCTAAGGCTCACACCTTCTCTATCCCACAAAATCTTACTCGGTTAACCCACCATGATTTCTAATCACAACTAACACATCGCTATCGTAACATAGCACTTAAGGTATACTCACCTTATCACACATACTGATCTCTGAGGGTTAAGGATATATCTATATCTATCGCTTCACTCCTTAGTCGTTCTAATCAAACTCGCCTGCAGGGCGATACCAGTGGAGATGACGAACTACCCACCGATCCTGAAGGCAGAGTCCTCCTACTAGGACATCCTTTCGACACATGGCCCTGACGGCCGCAGGTAAAACAAGTACCAACTAAAAGAGGACATTCCCGACGACGCTCACACCGTGGAAAACTGGGAAAAAATCTGAATCCGGCCGGCCGAACCTACGTAGCCGTGGAACCTAAGCTCGAGCTCACCAACTCCTCGCATACCCCGAACGCCCCGAACCCCGTGGAGGACCTTTCGCATCGTGGATGCGCATAATCTAATCTGCCGCGAGGCGACTCGCCGCAGTTACCAGCGACTCGCTACTCGCCCTCTTCTCGCCCTCGTTAACCCGCCGATCTCTACGCTTTCGACTGCGGCATAAGCCCGCATACGTGCCATGCTCGCTTAATCAAGGACTTACTTTGCACAACCTTCTCGTTGATATTCATCAAGACTCGCAGACATCGGTATACTCTCCCGTAGTCAAATCCATAGTTAGTAACACGGTCGCCTCTGAAATCTATATTCTGCTCCTGGCCGTGGAATCAAGGTTCAAATATCATGGCCGCAGAGGAATCGCCGCCGCTGCTAAACTCTGGGGCTAGCGACGCCGCAGAACTCCCGAATGAAGCACCACCTAAGGTGATAATTGGGCTGTGCCCACGTAACCCTCTCAGACTTTACCGCAGCCTCGGCCGCTTTGCCTCCTGCCGGCCGCTTTCACGCGAGGCATAACGGTAAGGGAAAGAAATACGTTAGAGGTCCAACTTACAACACGCCTCTAAGGCACGATATCGAGTGAGAAGAAATAGAAACCAATCCTAAATATCCTATAGCCTCGATTATCGTGTGGTGCACAACACACCGATAATCAAGACTTCATCGATACGGTCAGTAGACACTTTCCGAGGATTAATCGCTCGATACCACTTTTGTCACGACCAACTCGCCCGTGATCGTGTCTTACCCTGCACCCTAGTGACACAACATCGAGTAATCACGAACATAAAGACAATACATGAAACCAATGTAATATGACTGAAATAAGAAGACAAAGCTAACCAAAAACGGTTACCTTCAAGATATGTATAAATATCAATTTGAATTAGCATAACCTCTTACAAATTCTGCCCACAACAAGATTTCATGCACTTACGAATAATATGACAACAACGACGGACAGGCCGTCGCCATACCCCGAATGTAAGCACCTACCACAACAGGACTATACCAAGATAAGCCTCCGAGAAACGGAGCTTTCCCAAACGCCGAATCATGACCCTAAGAGCGAGGATCAACGATCGTGTACTTACCGCAGATGAACGCAGCCTCCGGCGAGGTCAAGACAACAGTACCAAGTATGTGAAATCAAAATACATACCGTAAATGAAATCATAGTAGTCTAAATAAAGCAGAGACATGTATGATAACCAAACTACGCTCACAATAAATCAGCAATATGTCAAGTCGTGACTCACGCCTCAAGCCATCACAATAGAAATCCATACGGGTAAGTACGAAGGCATAGCCGACTACTAAGACCCACGCACTAAAAATGCCATAAATTATATCACGAGGTCTTTCTGCACCGCACTACATGATCGGCCGCCACTCACCCGCAATATCATCGCGCGTCATCCTCGAACTCCCGCAGCCCGCATAGGTCACACATTGCGGACCCGCATGAGGTATTCCTCGAATCACGGTCCTGCATCACCGAGGTATACCCCGCATCGGCGCACTAACCTCGGTATCCGCCTAGGCTCCCGCACTCGCATAGTCTCAAAAGACCGCATAGTCTCAACAGACCGCATGTGGAATCCCCGCATCGTGCTAAACACCCGAATGATCAATCCCGAGCTCCCGTGACTCCGCATAGTCACGAGGATCGTGATAGCCGTATAGACCGCATCAAGGGTGGCAAGCCCTGTATAATAAGTCGCGGGTATGTGATACAATAATAAGACGACGGCTTAACGCTTGACAACGTAAGCACAACAAGAGTGACCCCTTTACATAATAATCACAAGATACTAACACACGTAGCATCCTAACACGCTTACTTATCAAATCAACAAGAAAGTATTACAAGGCTATCACAAACCAATACAATCAAGTTATTCACACAAGGTACTTTCTACTAACAAGTTCGTACCTATCCCCAAAGTACTTCATACATTAAATCTTTAAAAGATACGTTACTTCACAAAACCACACAATACCCGTAGTATATGAAAATAGAGTGATTATCTTTTAAAGTAAATCAATTACTTCTCTTTGTAAAATCAAGTAGCAACATTCTTTCCAATGTTCAAGTTTGCCTAATTTCCAATGTTCAAGTTTCTCATTTTAGAAAGGTTTCGTAGTTCATAGTCTTATTCATTTAAGAATATAATTCTCCTTTAAACAACTGAGAAACATAAGCCTTATAAGTGAGTAGGATATTCTTGTTTATAACAATCTTATTACAAATGACCATGATCTAGGAAATATCATTTTGTCTCATCTTAGCTTCTATGCAGATGGAAGTTTCTACTGGTTTTAATAATACTTAATTATTAAAACATTTCCTTTTATTAACGTTGCAGTGGTTTGTCGATACACATTCTGATTTCCAAAATCAAGAAACATTCTTAAGCCGTTATACCTAACTTTCCATAAAGCTAGTATAACTCTTAAGTTTTCTAAAAAAAATCAAGTATTACCTCTTCTTTCAAAATGATTCAAAAATCTTTTGAAATACTTCAAGTTCTTTATTAACACATAACAAGCCAGTTATAGTTCAAATCGCTACCTTTTAAAACCACAAGTATTTTCTTACCAACATACACCGTTATAACCAACTTCCCATAAAGCCGTTATAACACTTTATGTTTTAAACCAATCAAATACATTTAGCACATGTGACGCTCACCGTACTAAATAGTTCACACATATCATGCTAGAAGAGATAGAAGAGGTTCACATACCTCGCGACGATTATCGACTAATAGCAAAACGCCCAAGTACCTCAAACCGCTGGCTACTCCTTGCCGAGTAGATCGCGCCACGCATTGTACATCAACCTATAAGGCCACAAGGCGCTTATTAACATCTAGGTCTTATCGTGTAACATTCTACAGAAAATTCGGCAAAGACTCTCCCGCAACAACAGAAATCTCCTCTCTATCGAGGCCGCCATCAAGCCAACCAGGTGGGGTTTGCACGCCTAACCTGACGTACGATTCTACTACACAACAATGCTACACAAGTCTATCAGAATACACCCCATGTAATTACGCTCGCTTCTCTTCTTTAAATTCAGGCTTAAGTCAAAAGACATTGCCGCACAATTATGTTCAGTTCTATATATAGTATACTTCAACTATATAGTCTAACAATCATGTAATTTCCAATTACAATAGAGGGACAAGATATTTACCTCGATAAGCCCATAATTATCCGAGTTTAAATGTCGATCCCGAGCAAGGTTTAGCTCCTACTCGCGGCCTCCGACCCGCCTCCAAACAACCCTTAGAAGTTCTAACCAACTTCTACTAATTACTCCAACTAACTATGGAGATTTTCCTTGGTTTCGGTTTTGTGACCGACGGAAGTATGATAGTATAACTGGCTTTTGTATAGGTATAACCTTAGAATACTACAAGGTATATGGCTAAGGTAATTTGGGCATTATAACAATACTTTTGAGAGTATTTCTAACAAGAGGGGGGGTATTATACGAAGACAACTAGTTAGTGGTACCCTACGCTAGCACCACAAGGAGTGGGGAAGGGCTCTCGCCATGGGGAGTGGGATGGTGTTGACGAGAACACTACTAAGAGAGGAGGATTTTAACACTTAGAAATATTTTAGGAATGGATGAAGAAGTCATCAAAGAGGGGTATTTATAGGTCTAGCAAAGGCCAACCAATGGCCAAGATCTTGCCAAGTGCAAGGCAGGCCAAGATCTTGCCAAGTGCACCTTATCCATCTACCACAAAATATCCTACCAACCCTTGACCAAACAAGGCCAATTCGCCCACCCTTTATCACTAACGTGTTCCAATGAGAGGGTGACAAGTGTCGCCTCTCGTTACAAAAAGGTTTCGACTACCGGAAAAATCCGCAAAATTAAAAATGACATAGCCTAATTTTCCCTACGAAAGCTGTGGAAACGTTTCGTCGAAAAACGACTCTAATCGGGTGTTGTGAACAAAATAATTTTCGGCCAAGCCAACTTTAAACTTCAAATTTTCTACGTACGTCCCTACGTACATACTCGGGAAATACGGGGTATAACAGAAAGGCCAAGTGGACAAGTTGACTTGGTCAACAAACTCAAGCTAGCAAGACTTATCTTCCTTGATGGTAAATGACCATTTACCCTTACAATTTCGACCAAGACCATGTGGGGGAGGTGCCACGTGTCGCCCTCTCATTCGTCCATAAAATTCCGTAACCCTCGTGGGCCCCACAAAAATGTACAATTCCTCGTGTGGGCCCCACATGACCAAATCCGTAAAGAAATAAATTTCCATAACGTTAAAAAGTTCCATACTCTACAATTATGCATTTTGAGAATCCAATTCTCCTCAACGAACATATTTCCTTTCCGACGTTCGGGAGATTTTCCGTCGGAAAAACAATTCTTCCTTTCGTACCCTTTTCAAGTCTTGAGTTCCTTACGTACATTCTCTTAAACAAGTCCTGGAGTTACGGGGTGTAACAATTAGTTCCGGGTTGTGTCCCGTTATCTAGATTATTCTCATTCTTCTTAGAAGCTCCATAGACAAGTGTCACACTGTGGATAGTTTGTGCAAGTCATTATTTGGCTTGGTGGCGTTTTGCCACGCATGACAAATATTTTAGATTATTATTTATATCATTTACTTATACTTATTAAATAGTGTATTAATCTAAATCTACATAACTTGGTTAATTAATAAACATGGGACAGTGATTGTAATTACTATCATTATAAGGTGCTTTATATCTGGTTCCTTATCATCGAATGTATGTTGCCGCCATGGTAGGTTTTGCGATGTGACAAACTTGGTATTAGAGCCCTATGCTTAGAAGTGTCCTAGGATTGTCTATGGAGTTGTGTCTAGTAAGGTCTTCTTCATGCAGACTGGCCTCCAGTATGAATGTATGAATACCAGGACATTATAGGTGCTTCTTACTCTTCTTAATTCTAGATTATACGGTAGAGCTTGAACTTCTTTTTATGATCGTTATGACATATTCGATACTCGTGCCTCTAAAAAATGGCTTAAACTTGTGTTGCAACTACTATGTCACGCCCAACCCCGGGCTCATGGATCAGCCCTACCGGCACCTTCTATCTTAACAACTAAGTAAATCATGAAATTAAATAACACCTCATCTTTTTTCTTTTTTTTTAAAACCAACGACGCGGTAAGGCAAAGCCGATGCGCGCCGTATAATATACATAATAAAAGACACTACACTTTACATGAGTCCAATCCTACATATGAATACGCACTTCTAAGAGTTATATCAACTATGACGGGACAAGGCCCCGCTGCATCCATAATCAGACAAAACTCAGATCGAAAGAACTTATACCAAAAAGATAAACTCCCAATGTATGAGCTATCCAAAACTTTGAGCAGGATCCTACACCCGCCGATCACCAAACAACAGACCTAAACTCATGCGGATGAACGCACTTCAAGGAGGTCAAGACAAGAATGTACCAAGTATGTGAAATGCATGCATCAGTAATGAAATCATAACAGTCTAAACAAAACATGAGACATGTATGATAACCAACCTACAGTACACAATACATAAACAGTCATATCAAGTCAGGGACGCATGCCCTCAAATCATTACTAAATATAACCATGGGTCTCACGCCCATAATATCATTCATGCCCGTGGAATCCTTCCTCACTGCCGGCAGTCCATGATATAATATAACACCAATAGGCATACATGAACACCAAGTCCCACCTGTGTCCTAAAACTGTACGGGCCAAGTAGGAAAATGAGCAGGTGGTAACGCAGGGGGTATAATGTCTTGGGGGTTTACCCCTCATTTATACTCTTACCCTGGAGAAGGTGGTATAGCGTCTTGGGGGTTTACCCCTCACTTATACTCTTACCCTATCTCGACCGACCATCAAACAAAACAAGCAGGGGGTATAATGTCTTGGGGGTTTACCCATCATTTATACTCTTACTCTGGAGAAGGTGGTATAGCGTCTTGGGGGTTTACCCCTCACTTATATTTCATCACACGCCCAACCCGGGCAGTGATCGTGCCCTACCTGGGCACCCTTCTACCTTAACAATACAAGTAATCTGCGGAAATTAAATAACACCTCATTTTTTTTAAAACAACCGTACGTGCAAGGGCAAAGCCGACAAGGCTGCCATATATACATAAACAAAAGACACTACACCGTACATGAGTCCAATCCCACATATGAATACAGCACTTGGGAGTTAAATCAAATATGACGGACAAGGCCCCGCTGCACCCAAAACTGCATAAAGCCTGCATCAAGGATATATACCAAAAGATAAACTCGGACAGAGGAGCTATCCAAAACCCCGAGCAGGATTCTACACCGCCGATCACCAAACAACGTACCTAAACTCGCGGATTGAACGCACTTCGGGCGAGGTCAAGACGAAGAATGTACAAGCATGGAATGAAGTAGCATCGTAATAAAATCATAATCCTAAACAAACAGAGACATGTATGATAGCCAACCTACAAGATATAACACATAAGCGGTCATATCAAGTCGTGACGCAGCCCTCAAAGTCACTACTCAAATATAACTATGGGTCTCACGCCCATAATATCAATCATGCCCGTGGAATCCTTCCTCACCGCCTATCCATGATGTAATAACACCAATAAGGATACATGAACACCCAGTCCCCCCCCCTGTGTCCTAAATGCCTCGTGGTCTCATGCCCCGGAATCCCACATCGTAAAAGCATGACCATAGGGTAACACAATCAAATCCGGGGACATATATGATAATCAAATTACAACACATTGTGCCTTACTAACAATGAGAGTAAACAGTAGCATCCTTACAATATAAAATAGGAAGCTCATGATCAAAACAGGACCATCCGCCCGCAGTATCATTTAACCATCCTACTCCTGGGACTATTTCACCCGCATAGGCCGCTTGGACCCGCGTGAGGTATTCCTCGCATAGGACTATTTCACCCGCATAAGCCCTTACGGACTCGCATGAGGTATTCCTCGCATAGGCTGGACCCGCCCGCATGGGACTATTTCACCCGCATAAGCCCTACGGACTCGCATGAGGTATTCCTCGCATCGTGGGTAGCAAATCCACGGAATTATGCAAATGCCACCAACCCGGAATGACTCGAACGACTGATATAACAATAGCACACAACCGGCTATTTCCAGCACACATAGGCAAATCCTTAATTACAAGCCAAAGTCCTTACCAAGGCACACTTAGAATAATTCTCTTTAACAAGCCAAAGTACTTATCAAGGCACACTTAGAATAATTCTCTTTAACAAGCCAAAGTACTTATCAAGGCACACTTAGACAAATTCTCAATTTATCAAGCCAAAGTACTAATCAAGGCATACATAGAATAATTCTCTTTTAACAAGTCAAAGTACTTATCAAGGCATACTTAGAATAATTCTCTTTTTATCAAGCCAAAGTACTAATCAAGGCATACTTAGAATAATTCTCTTTTAACAAGTCAAAGTACTTATCAAGGCACACTTAGACAAATTCTCAATTTATCAAGCCAAAGTACTAATCAAGGCATACATAGAATAATTCTCTTTTAACAAGTCAAAGTACTTATCAAGGCACACTTAGACAAATTCTCAATTTATCAAGCCAAATTACTAATCAAGGCATACATAGAATAATTCTCTTTTAACAAGTCAAAGTACTTATCAAGGCACACTTAGACAAATTCTCAATTTATCAAGCCAAAGTACTACATACGCATATCTTTTATAAAAGACTCCTTTCTATGTAAAGCCCCAAGATACTAACACCGTAGTATCAAGGCGTGTCTATTTTTCAAAGTAAGTTACTCCTTTAGAAAACTCATTTCAAAGCTTGAAATCAAGTAACTCCAAATTTTCACAATCTAGGCAACTTATGCCGATTAATCAAAATAGACAACTTTCTAATCCTTCCATAAAGCCGTTATAACCAACTTCCCATAAAGCCGTTATAACCCTTTATGGTTTTAGACTTATCCATTCCTTCAATAACCAAGAGACTTTTGCTATTAAAACCAAGTATCACATACTTACAAATCAAGTTCTTAACTTTCAAAATACTTCAAGTCTCTTAATAGTTAGAAAACAAGTTTTCTTCTACTTTTTAAACCTCAAGTAACTTCACCCTTAACACAAGTTACTTCTCTTAAATCATGCCATTTCTCCTCTTTTAAATCAAATAAGTAAACCACTTTGACTTCTAAAGTCATTATGATGACCTTTAGGTTTTGAACTAAGGCACTAGCCAAAAGATTTGGAAACCACTTCCTTTTAAGACTACATGTACTTTAAGTAAAATACCTTCACTTTTGAGAATCCAAACTTCATCAAGAGAATGGATTCTACAACTTGCAATCTAAACATCAAAGTACAATCAAGTACATAGAACAAATTCTATTTTAGGCAATCCAAATACAACCAAGGAATGGATCATTTAAGGAGTAAAACTTACTTTCTTTATTCTAAGGAATCATGCTAGAAGAGGAGATAGTTCACATACCTTTTCGGCTAAATCCTCAAGCTGCCGAATACGCCGCACGAGAAGTGTCAACCTAAAATGGTCACAACAAGACTATCAACTTCTAGTCTCTATGTAGAATAATACTAAGTATTTAGTCTCTAATTCTACGGAAAATCGGGCAGCACTTCCTTTGTTTCTACTCACTTTGCCACCTTTTCAAGGCCGAATACAATAACCAACAAGCCACATTTAAGGCTCCAACAACAACCAAACAAAGGGGATTACACGCCTTACAATACGTGTAATATTCCGCCCCACAATTCATACCAAATAGTATAATACTACACTAGCCATTCTCGGCCAACATAACCAATAACACTACGTCTTTTCCAATCCTTTTCCAATTTCAAGTTCTTAAGTCGACATGTTACTTAGTCATAAACAACTTCAACAACTAAAATTTCCTTCTTTATTCAACATGCGACGACTTAAACTAATAATCAACTTGAATTCCAATCTTAAAGCTAAACATGCTAGTTTTCGGATTATGGTTCCAATAGCCCATAAACATATCAAACTTCATACTATATAACACATGCTAAAATCCATAGCTACAACAATAAGTAAGTCTTAACTACTAAAACGACAAAATTTATACCTTTCCAAGCCCTTAAAATTTCCAAGATCCAAAGTCGCGCTTAGCAATTCTTAGCCTTTCCTTAAGTTCCAATCCGCTCAAGCATTCCTTAGAGGCCTATGAAGAACCCTTCTTCAAGTTCCAACTTCAAAGTCAAGAACTCACTTAGTTTCCGCCATACTAACGTGAAAATGCGTTTTTCCCGAAATCTTTCTATTGAGATATCCTCACAATACCCTAAGGGACATTGGGTTAAAGTCTTGTGGCTAATGGATCAAAACTACAAATTTTTCATGTGAGAGCTTAGCCAAACCCGAGAGCTCTTCTCCTCTCTCTAAGGGTTCTAATTTTTTCTAAGTGTAGAAAATGCCAAGTCTTGCTACTAGTTAGTATATAACACATATGGAGGGTTTATATGTCCACAAATGTGAGGTTAGGATGATTATCACAAGGATTAAGCTTATGTGGCAAGTTGACTAGTCAATTATGTCGCTTGCAAGACTTATCATCTACATAGGTCAAATGACCATTCTACCCCTTGAATTTTCGTCCAAGACCACATGAGGGGTGCCACGTGTCGCCTCTCATTCGTCCATAAAATTCAGAACCCTCGTGGCCCCACAAAATGCAAAATTTCTGTGGGCCCCACATGACCAAATCCAAAAATAAGTTTCCATAATATTAATAAGTTCCATACTCTTCAATAATGCCTTTTGAGAATCAAATTCTCAACAACGAACATTTTTCCTTTCCGACGTCCTAAGATTTTCCGGAAAAACAATTCTTCCTTTCGTACTAATTTTCCAAGTCTTGTTTCCTTACGTAAATTGTATTATACATGTCCTGGACTTACTGGTGTAACATTCTTCCCCTTAGAAACATTCGCCCCCGAATGTTCTTAGTCGGCTGCTGTTATACAAACTCCGCATAAACTCTATACTATGCCTATCAATCAATACTCCACAAGACTAACGACGCCACACCGCCATCGCCTAACATACGTAAACATATCAATGGACCTTCCGTCCGCTACCCTTCTCACAAACTCGAAGGTTACATCTTCTAAAATACGGGATCCTTAGAGGTTCCTTTCTTTCCTTACTTGTCATTCTTTCTCGCATTTCTAAACTCATTTAGTAAACGTACAAAATATCTAATTTTGTTTCGCTTCTCCAACTCGAGTTACTAACCAAACTTGGCCATATTGTTACTTACATTCCTTTAAGGCTCTTCTCGGTCCTTACGACCTAGTTAGGTGGAACGCGCCCACAAACTCGTACCACGATTAACTAAACTTAGGCTCGCATCCTCGTGACCCTATCACATACGGGACCACTACCAACCGACATCACCCCATTCTATACTACCTGACCGAAATGAGTCCATAACCGACTCATCGTCACACTTAACTTCTCATTCTTAGTTTGAAATAAATCTCTCGCTTATCTCAAGGTACTTCTTACCCTATCCCCTATTCACTAGAGGTTTGTCACATAAGCCAAAGTATTTCTATCAGACATTCTTCCCTATCGGCCTTACATCATTATTGGCAATTACTACGTGTGAACTCTACACAACTATAGTCTCAGTTCACTTATCATTCTTGTCAACATTCTTAACTTTTCACTTTACTAATCAAAGTATCCCTACCTCTGGGGTACTATCACTTTACAACTCTAGCAATAAAGGGAAAACATATACGCTAGGGTAAAATCTGAATCTATCAATGCATGTATGATTCAAAAGAATCGACATAAACCTGTAACCCCGCGCGATGTCGCCTCCTGATCCTGTCCAGTAGTCACGTCATCTCTGCGGTTCGAAGGACCGCCAGAACCATAAACTCCACCCTGACCTCCACCACGGCTGGCTAACATCTGTACACCCGCTCGGGAACGCATACCGCGAGGAAAGGGAATCAACCATCGGCCTCGGAGGCCGAGCTACCTCACCGCTCTTTCTAAAAGGACATACCCTCAGTATATGGCCCTGACGGCCACAATAAAAACAAACACCTGTGCCATAACGGCATTTCCCCGAATGACGCTTACTACATCTGATACACTGAGGAATAAGTGGCCTCGACCGAGAAAATCCTTCGCTTCCTCGAGAACCTCGATCCTCGAGCTTGGACCGCTCCTAAATACCTTGGGGTCAAATCTCCCACCGTGAGCTGCGGGGTATGTACCGGGTAGGTCGACGAATATCTCACTGGCCGCCGAGGCATCTCGGCCCAAAACTCACCGAATAACCAACCGGTCTAGCCTCTTACGCAGATCTCCGCCGCCTCTACCCTCTGTGACACTGCCTCAGATCGACGAATAACCTCCTGCTGAGGAAACTGTAGCATTGCTATCTTGGTCAATAACATAATGTCTTCCTTCATGACCTTAAAGTCTGCCCCAATCGAGAAATCAGAGGCTCGTGCCGTGTTCTCAAAACTCGCGAAGAAGAACTCACGATCTGGAACCACATCCGGTATAACTCGGGCATAAGCCCTATCAACTCTCTGAGTCCGACTAGTAGCTCTCGCTACTCCTTTGCCCTTTCGGGCGGCCGTTCTCCTCGAGGCATAATCAGAACACAACAATACGCCGAGAGGAATTATCTTACTAACACAAATTTCTATGGCACGATCTTAGAGTGAGAAGAATAGAAACCAACTCCTAAATGTCCTGTAGCCTCGCATGGGTGTGGCGCGCAACACACCGATAATCAAGACTCTACTAGACACGGTCTGTAGACATTCCGAGGATCGATCGCTCGATACCACTCCACGCCCAACCTCGCTGCGGATCGTGCCCTACCAGGCACCCTTCTACCTTAACAATACAAGTAATCTGCGGAAATTAAATAACACCTCTTTTTTTTTTTAAAACAACCGTACGTGCAAGGGCAAAGCCGACAAGGCTGCCATATATACATAAACAAAAGACACTACACCGTACATGAGTCCAATCCCACATATGAATACGCACTTGCGAGTTAAATCAAATATGACGGACAAGGCCCCGCTGCATCAAAATCTGACAAAGCTCACATCAAGGATATATACCAAAAGATAAACTCACGGACAGAGGAGCTATCCAAAACCCCGAGCAGATTCTACACTGCCGATCACCAAACAACAGACCTAAACTCGCAGATGAACGCAGCCCGGGCGAGGTCAAGACGAAGAATGTACGCATTATGTGAATGAAGTACCGTAATAAAATCAAAACATCTAAACAAAACAGAGACATGTATGATAGCCAACCTACAGTACATAACACATAAGCAGTCATATCAAGTCAGGGACGCAGGCCCTCAAAGTCACTACTCAAATATAACTATGGGTCTCACGCCCATAATATCAATCATGCCCGTGGAATCCTTACTCACTGCCGGCAGTCCATGATGTAATAACACCAATAAGGATACATGAACACCCCGGCCCCCCCCCCTGGGTCCTAAAGGCCTCGTGGTCTCATGCCCCTAATCCCACATCGTAAAGCATGACCATAGGTAACACAATCAAATCCGGGACATATATGATAATCAAATTACAACACATCAGGCCTTACTAACAATGAGAGTAAACAGAGTATCCTTACAATATAAAATATAAGCTCATGATCAAAACAGACCATCCGCGCAAAGATCATTTAACCATCCTACTCCTGGGACTATTTCACCCGCATAGGCCGCTTGGACCCGCGTGAGGTATTCCTCGCATAGGACTATTTCACCCGCATAAGCCCTTACGGACTCGCATGAGGTATTCCTCGCATAGGCTGGACCCACCCGCATGAGACTATTTCACCCGCATAAGCCCTACGGACTCGCATGAGGTATTCCTCGCATCGTGGGTAGCAAATCCACGAAATTATGCAAATGCCACCAACCCGGGGAATGACCAAACGATCGATATAACAATAGCACAACCGGCTATTTCCAGACACATAGGCAAATCCTTAATTACAAGCCAAAGTCCTTACCAAGGCACACTTAGAATAATTCTCTTTAACAAGCCAAAGTACTTATCAAGGCACACTTAGAATAATTCTCTTTAACAAGCCAAAGTACTTATCAAGGCACACTTAGACAAATTCTCAATTTATCAAGCCAAAGTACTAATCAAGGCATACATAGAATAATTCTCTTTAACAAGTCAAAGTACTTATCAAGGCATACTTAGAATAATTCTCTTTTATCAAGCCAAAGTACTAATCAAGGCATACTTAGAATAATTCTTTTAACAAGTCAAAGTACTTATCAAGGCACACTTAGACAAATTCTCAATTTATCAAGCCAAAGTACTAATCAAGGCATACATAGAATAATTCTCTTTTAACAAGTCAAAGTACTTATCAAGGCACACTTAGACAAATTCTCAATTTATCAAGCCAAATTACTAATCAAGGCATACATAGAATAATTCTCTTTTAACAAGTCAAAGTACTTATCAAGGCACACTTAGACAAATTCTCAATTTATCAAGCCAAAGTACTACATACGTACATTCTTTTATAAAAGACTCCTTTCTATGTAAAGCCCCAAGATACTAACACCCGTAGTATCAAGGCGTGTCTATTTTTCAAAGTAAGTTACTACTCCTTTAGAAAACTCATTTCAAATCTTGAAATCAAGTAACTCCAAATTTTCACAATCTAGGCAACTTATGCCGATTAATCAAAATAGACAACTTTCTAATCCTTCCATAAAGCCGTTATAACCAACTTCCCATAAAGCCGTTATAACCCTTTATGGTTTTAGACTTATCCATTCCTTCAATAACCAAGAGACTTTTGCTATTAAAACCAAGTATCACATACTTACAAATCAAGTTCTTAACTTTCAAAATACTTCAAGTCTCTTAATAGTTAGAAAACAAGTTTTCTTCTACTTTTTAAACCTCAAGTAATTTCACCCTTAACACAAGTTACTTCTCTTAAATCATGTCATTTTTCCTCTTTTAAATCAAATAAGTAAACCACTCCTTTGACTCCCCTAAAGTCATTATGATGACCTTTAGGTTTTTGAACTAAGGCACTAGCCAAAAGATTTGGAAACCACTTCCTTTTTAAGACTACATGTACTTTAAGTAAAATACCTTCACTTTTGAGAATCCAAACTTCATCAAGAGAATGGATTCTACAACTTGCAATCTAAACATCAAAGTACAATCAAGGAAGTACATAGAACAAATTCTATTTTAGGCAATCCAAATACAACCAAGGAATGGATCATTTAAGGAGTAAAACTTACTTTCTTTATTCTAAGGAATCATGCTAGAAGAGGAGATAGTTCACATACCTTTTCGGCTAAATCCTCAAGCTGCTTCGAATACGCCGCACGTAAGTGTCAACCTAAAATGGTCACAACAAGACTATCAACTTCTAGTCTCTATGTAGAATAATACTAAGTATTTAGTCTCTAATTCTACGGAAAATCGAAAGACTTCCTTTGTTTCTACTCACTTTGCCACATTTTTCAAGGCCGAATACAATAACCAACAAGCCACATTTAAGGCTCCAACAACAACCAAACAAAGGGGATTACACGCCTTACAATACGTGTAATATTCCGCCCCACAATTCATACCAAATAGTATAATACTACACTAGCCATTCTCGGCCAACATAACCAATAACACTACGTCTTTTCCAATCCTTTTCCAATTTCAAGTTCTTAAGTCGACATGTTACTTAGTCATAAACAACTTCAACAACTAAAATTTCCTTCTTTATTCAACATGCGACGACTTAAACTAATAATCAACTTGAATTCCAATCTTAAAGCTAAACATGCTAGTTTTCGGATTATGGTTCCAATAGCCCATAAACATATCAAACTTCATACTATATAACACATGCTTGCTAAAATCCATAGCTACAACAATAAGTAAGTCTTAACTACTAAAACGACAAAATTTATACCTTTCCAAGCCCTTAAAATTTCCAAGATCCAAAGTCGCGCCTTAGCAATTCTTAGCTCCTTTCCTTAAGTTCCAATCCGCTCCAAGCATTCCTTAGAGGCCTATGAAGAACCCTTCTTCAAGTTCCAACTTCAAAGTCAAGAACTCACTTAGTTTCGCCATGCGACTAACGTGAAAATGCTTTTTCCAAATCTTTCTATTGAGATATCCTCACAATAACCTAAGGGACATTGGGTTAAAGTCTTGTGGCTAATTGATCAAAACTACAAATTTTTCATGTGAGAGCTTAGCCAAACCCGATAGCTCTTCTCCTCTCTCTAAGGGTTCTAATTTTTCTAAGTGTAGAAAATGCCAAGTCTTGCTACTAGTTAGTATATAACACATATGGAGGGTTTAGATGTCCACAAATGTGAGGTTAGGATGATTATCACAAGGATTAAGCTTATGTGCAAGTTGACTAGTCAATTATGTCAAGCTTGCAAGACTTATCATCTACATAGGTCAAATGACCATTCTACCCTTGCATTTTCGTCCAAGACCACATGAGGGGGTGCCACGTGTCGCCTCTCATTCGTCCATAAAATTCTCAGAACCTCATGGCCCCACAAAATGCAAAATTTCTGTGGGCCCCACATGACCAAACTGTAAAAATAAGTTTCCATAATATTAATAAGTTCCATACTCTTCAAATAATGCCTTTTGAGAATCAAATTCTCAACAACGAACATTTTTCCTTTCCGACGTCCTAAGATTTTCCGTCGAAAACAATTCTTCCTTTCGTACTAATTTTCCAAGTCTTGTTTCCTTACGTACATTATCTTATACATTTCTGGACTTACGGTGTAACATTCTTCCCCTTAGAAACATTCGCCCCCGAATGTTCTTAGTCGATTGCTGCTATACAAACTCCGATAAACTCTATACTATGCCTATCAATCAATACTCCACAAGACTAACGACGCCACACTGCCATCGCCTAACATACGTAAACATATCAATGGACCTTCCGTCCGCTACCCCTTCTCACAAACTCGAAGGTTACGCTTTCTAAAATACGGGATCCTTAGAGGTTCCTTTCTTTCCTTACTTGTCATTCTTTCTCGCATTTCTAAACTCATTTAGTAAACGTACAAAATCTCAAATTTTGTTTCTTTTCTCCAATCCTTGGAGTTACTAACCAAACTTGGCCATATTGTTACTTACATTCCCGTTAAGGCTCTTCTCGGTCCTTACGACCTAGTTCCGGTGGAACGCGTCCACAAACTCGTACTCACGATTAACTAAACTTAGGCACGGCATCCTCGTGACCCTATCACATAATGACCACTACCAACCGACATCACCCCATTCTATACTACCGACTGACCCAAAATGAGTCCATAACCCGACTCATCGTCACACTTAACTTCTCATTCTTAGTTTGAAATAAATCTCTCTTATCTCAAGGTACTTCTTACCCTATCCCCTATTCACTGAGGTTTGTCACATAAGCCAAAGTATTTCTCAGACATTCTTCCCTATCGGTCTTACATCACATTTGGCAATTACTACGTGTGAACTCTACACAACTATAGTCTCAGTTCACTTATCATTCTTGTCAACATTCTTAACTTTTCACTTTACTAATCAAAGTATCCCTACCTGGGTACTATCACTTTACAACTCTAGCAATAAAGGGAAAACATATACGCTAGGGTAAAATCTGAATCTATCAATGCACGTATGATTCAAAAGAATCGACATAAACATGTAACCCCGCGCGATGTCGCCTCCTGATCCTATCCAGTAGTCACGTCATCTCGCGTTCGGCGACCGCGAACCATAAACTCCACCTCGACCTCCACCACGGTGGCTAACATCCGCACACCCCGCTCGGGAACGCATACCGCGAGGAAAGGGAATCAACCATCGGCTCGGAGGTCGAGCTACTCACCGGTGCTCTTTCTAAAAGGACATACCTCGAATATGGCCCGGACGGCCACAATAAAAGCAAACACTGTGCTATAACGGCATTTCCCGAATGACGCTTACCACATCCGAACACCGAGGAATAAGTGGCCTCGATCGAGAAAATCCTTTGCTCCTCCGGTAACCTCGATCCTCGAGCTGGACCGGCTCCTAAATACCTTCGGGTCAAATCTCCCACCGTGAGCTGCGGGGTATGTACCGGGTAGGCCGACGAATATCTCACTCATTGCCGAGGCACTCGTCCAAAAACTCACCGGAATAACCAACCGGTATAGCCCTGTTACGCAGATCTCCGCGCTGGCCCTCTACCCTCTGTACACCTGTCTATACTGGCCGAATAACCTCCTGCTGAGGAAACTGTAGCATTGCTATCTTGGTCAATAACATAATGGCTTCCTTCATGACCTTAAAGTCCGCCTCAATCGAGAAATCAGAGGCTCGTGCCGTGTTCTCAAAACTCGCGAAGAAGAACTCGCCGATTGTGGAACCACATCCAGATAACACAGGCATAAGCCCTATCAACTCTCGAGTCCGACTAGTAGCTCGCTACTCCTTTGCCCTTCAGGCGGCCGTTGCCCTCTCGAGGCATAATCAGAACACAACAATACGTCGAGAGGAATTATCTTACTAACACAAATCTATGGCACGATCTTAGAGTGAGAAGAATAGAAACCAACTTCTAAATGTCCTGTAGCCTCTTATGGGTGTGGCGCGCAACACACCGGGATAATCAAGACTTACTAGACACGGCCTCAGACATTCCGAGGATCGATCGCTCGATACCACTGTCACGCCCGAACCTCGGGCTCTGGATCGTGCCCTACCTGGGCACCCTTCTACCTTAACAATACAAGTAATCTGCGGAAATTAAATAGCACCTCATATTTTTTTTAAAACAACGACGTGCGTAAGTGGCAAAGCCGATAAGGCGTCATATATACATAAACAAAAGACACTACACCGCATACGAGTCCAATCCCACATATGAATACTGCACTTGTGAGTTAAATCGAAATATGACGGACAAGGCCCCATTGCACTCCAAAACTGCATAAAGCCTGCATCAAGGATATATACCAAAAGATAAACTCCGACAGAGGAGCTATCCAAAACCCCGAGCAGGATTCTACACTGCCGATCACCAAACAACAGACCTAAACTCATGCAGATGAACGCAGCCTCGGAGGTCGATCAAGAATGTACCAAGTATGTGAACGAGTAGCATCAGAATAAAATCATAACATCTAAACAAAACAGAGACATGTATGATAGCCAACCTACAAGACATAACACATAAGCGATATATCAAGTCGTGGACGCAGCCCTCAAAGTCACTACTCAAATATAACTATGGGTCTCACGCCCATAATATCAATCATGCCCGTGGAATCCTTCCTCACCGCGATCCATGATGTAATAACACCAATAAGGATACATGAACACCTACCTCCCCGTGTCCTAAATGCCTCGTGGTCTCATGCCCCTAATCCCACATCGTAAAAGCATGACCATAGGGTAACACAATCAAATCCGGGACATATATGATAATCAAATTACAACACATTGTGCCTTACTAACAATGAGAGTAAACAGAGTATCCTTACAATATAAAATAGGAAGCTCATGATCAAACAGACCATCCGCCCGCAGATCATTTAACCATCCTACTCGGGACTATTTCACCCGTGATAGGCCGCTTGACCGCGTGAGGTATTCCTCGTGATAGACTATTTCACCCGCATAAGCCCTTACGGACTCGCATGAGGTATTCCTCGCATAGGCTGGACCCGCCCGCATGAGACTATTTCACCCGCATAAGCCCTACGGACTCGCATGAGGTATTCCTCGCATCGTGGATAGCAAATCCACGGAATTATGCAAATGCCACCAACCCGGGGAATGACCCCGAAACGACTGATATAACAATAGCACACAACCGGCTATTTCCAGCACACATAGGCAAATCCTTAATTACAAGCCAAAGTCCTTACCAAGACACACTTAGAATAATTCTCTTTAACAAGCCAAAGTACTTATCAAGGCACACTTAGAATAATTCTCTTTAACAAGCCAAAGTACTTATCAAGGCACACTTAGACAAATTCTCAATTTATCAAGCCAAAGTACTAATCAAGGCATACATAGAATAATTCTGTTATACCCCGTATTTCCAAAGTATGTACGTAAGGACGTACGTAGAAAATTTGAAACTTTTAATATTGGCTTGGCCGAAAATTATTTGTGCACAACACCCGTTTAGAGTCGTTTTTCGACGAAACGCTTTCACAAATTTTCGTAGGGCAATTTCCGCTATGTCATTTTTAATTTTGCGGATTTTTCCGAGAGACGAACGTGTTGGGCCAACAAGAGGGCGCCACTTGGCACCCTCCCATCAGCGGACGTGAGGCTCGGTTGTGGCCGATTGGAATGGCTTTAGTTGGTAGGATATTTGTGTGTTAGTTGGTTGGGGCACTTGGCAAGATCTCGCCCTACACTTGCTGGCACTGGCTAGATCTTGGCCATTGGTTGGCCTTGGCTTGTGCTATAAATACCCTCTAAGGTCAAGACTTCTTCATCCAAAATGCCTAAGTCTTGAGAGCCTTCCCTCCCTTTCGCGAGGCCCTCGCCGAGAGTTTTCCCCAAGTGGGTAGGCCGGTGGCAGCCACCCTCCTAGTAGTGTGGCCGTGGGTACCCCTAGCCTTGTTGCTTTCGTATAATACCCCCCTCTTTGTGGTGTAGAAATACTCTCAAAAGTATTGTTATAATGCCCAAATTACCTTAGCCATATACCTTGTTGTATTCTAAGGTTATACCTATACGAAAAGCCCAGAAAATACTATTATACTTCCGTCTACCACAAAACCAAACCCTAGGAAAATCTCCATAGTCCGTTGAGTATTGTGTAGAAGTTGGTTAGAACTTCTAAGGGTGGTTTAGAGCGGGTTGGAGCGCTCAGAGTTGGAGCTAAACGATTGCCCAGGATCGACTTTAAGCTAGGATAATTATGGGCTTATCGAGGTAAATATCTTGTCCCTCTATTGTAATTGGACATTACATGTTGTTAGAATATATAGTTGAAGTATACTATATATAGAACTGAACGTAGTATCGGCAATGTCTTTTGACTTAAGCCTGAATAATACTTACGGCAATGTCTTGCGACTTAAGCCTGAATTGAAAGAAGAATACTGAACTGTAATTACATAGGGATGTATTACAGTAGACTTGTGTAGTAGTACCGTGAAGTAGAATTGTACCCGTTAGGGTTAGATGTATAACCCCGGTTGGCTTGGTAGCCACCGATAGAGGAGGAGATTTACGCCATGGGAGAGTCTGCCAATTTTCGGTAGAATGTTCTACGATGAGATCTAAATGTTAATAAGCGCCTTGTGGCCTTATAGGTTGAAGTACTACGTGTGGCGCGATCTACTTGGCTTAAGGAGTAGCCGACGGTTGGATGTACTTGGAGCGTTTTGCTATTAGTCGATACTCGCGAGGTATGTGAACCTCTTCCTATCTCTTCTAGCATGATATGTGTGAAATATGTAAGATGAGACGCATACGTGCGAACGTATTTGATTGGTGTAAAACATAAAGTGTTATAACGGCTTTATGGGAAGTTGGTTATAACTTTATGTTGGTAAGAAAATACATGTGGTTTTTAAAAGGTAATCGATTTGAACTATAATCGCTTGTTATGTGTTAATAAAGAACTTGAAGTATTTCAAAAGATTTTGAATCATTTTGAAAGGAGAAGTAATATTTGGTTTTGAAAACTTAAGAGTTATACTAGCTTTATGGGAAGTTAGGTATAACGGCTTAAGAATGTTTTATCGATTTCTAAATCGAATGTGTATCGACAAACCACTGCAGGTGTTAATAAAAGGAAATGTTTTGAATAATTAAGTATTATTAAAACCAAGAGAAACTTCCATCCGCATAGAAGCTAAGATGAGACAAAATGATATTTCCTAGATCATGGTCATTGTAATAAGATTGTAATAAACAAGAATATCCTACTCACATATAAGGCTTGGGTTTCTCGATTGTTTAAAGGAGAATTATATTCTTAAATGAATAAGACTATGAACTACTAAACCTTTCTAAAAATGAGAAACTTGAACATTGGAAATTAGGCAAACTTGAACATTGGAAAAGAATGTTGCTACTTGATTTTACAAAGAGAAGTAATTGATTTACTTTAAAAGATAATCACTCTATTTTCATATACTACGTATTGTGTGACTTTTGTGAAAGCAACGTATCTTTTAAAGAGTTAATGTATGAAGTACTTTGGGGATAAAACCCGATCTTGTTAATCATATAGTAGAAAGTACCTTGTGTGAACAACTTGATTGTATTGGTTTGTGATAGCCTTGTAATACTTCTGGTTGCTTTGATAAGTAAACGTGTTAGGATGCTACGTGTGTTAGTATCTTGTGATGTTTGTAAAGGGGTTTCTTGATTGTGCTTATTAACTATCACGTTATGATAGTATTGTGGCATTCATCTCTTGAGATGATTCCGGTTAAGCCGCCTCCGACGCGGGTAGACTCAGCGATGCAGGACCATGATTCGAGAATACCTCACGCGGTCCCGGGGCCTATGCGAGCTACGAGAGTTCCGTGTTAGCGTCGTCCTTATGGGCACGCGTCTCGCGCTACGCGACTCGGAAGTCCGTGACGATGCCGGAGTAGCTACCCTCGATGCGGGAATACCTCACGGGCCGATGAGATTGGCCTATGCGAGTCTGCGGAGTTCGAGGTTAGACGCGCGACATCGATCTGCGCAAGTGGCCGCTTTGATCATGACGGCCTGCAGACAGATCTTATGATACGATTCATGACCTTGTTGGTACCGTGGGTTTTTAGTAGTCGGCTATGCCTTCAGATTTCACTCGTCACGACCGAACCGGCCCGTGATCGTGCCTTACCCCGCACCCAAGTAGACATACATCGAGTAATCACGAACAAACACAACAATATGAGATAAATGTATATAAAACAATAATCAGGAAAACTTGCCTTTCGGCATATATATAAATGACAACTTAACATGAACAGTTTAATCCTTTTTACAAACCCCGCCACAACAAGATTACATGCACTCTAAGAATGATATGACAACAATGGCGGACAGGCCCCGCCAAACCCCCGAATGTAAACACTTACTACGACGGACTACACCATCGATAAGCCTCCGAGAAACGGAGCTTCCCAAACGCCGAATCGTGACCGAGAGCTAGGATCAACGATCGTGTACCTCAACTCGCGGCATGAACGCAGCCCCAAGGAGGTCGCATAACAAAAATGAGTATGTGAAACTAAAAATACCGCAAATGAAATCATAATAGTCTATAAAGCAGAGACATGTATGATAACCAAACTACGCTTTACAATAACTAAGCATCATATCAAGTCGTGACTCACGCCTCAAGTCATCACCAAAGAACATATAATGGGTCTCACGCCACAACATCAATCGTGCCGTGGGACACATTCTCACCGCCAGCTTTATGATATAAAAGTTCCAAGGAACACATGAACACCGTGTCCCACTGCCATAATAACACCGTGACGGTAAGTAATGAAGGCATAGCCGACTACTAACACCTACAGCACCAACAAGGTCATGAATCAGATCATAAGATCTCGCTTGCAGTCACATGATCAAAGCCGCCACTTGCCCGCAGATCTAATGCGCGCTTCTAGTCCCGAACTTCCCGCAGCCTCCGCATAGGCCAATCTCATCGCCCGCATGAGGCATCCCCGCATCGAGGGTAGCTACTCCCGCATCGCCCCGACTTCGCAGCCGCATGGCCACGCGACCGCATGCCCATAAAGGACGACACTAACCTCGAACTCGTAGTTCCGCGATAGCCCGGGACTGCATGAGGTATTCTCGAATCATAGTCCATCGACCGCACTGAGTCTACCCCGCGACGGAGGCGCTTAACCCGGAATCATCTCAAGAGATGAATGCCACAATACTATCATAACGACTGATAGTTAATAAGCACTATCAAGGGAAACCCTTCACACAAACATCACAAGATACTAACACACGTAGCATCCCAACACGCTTACTTATCAACTCAATCAAGAAAGTATTACAAGGCTATCACAAACCAATACAATCAAGTTGTTCACACAAGGTACCTTCTACTATATGATTAACAAAATCGGGTTTTTATCCCCAAAGTACTTCATACATCAACTCTTTAAAAGATACGTTACTTTCACAATGTCACACAATACCCGTGGTATAAAATAGAGTGACTATCCTTTTAAAGTAAATCAATTACTTCTCTTGTAAAATCAGTAGCAACATTCTTTTCCAATGATCAAGTTTGCCTAATTTCCAATGTTCAAGTTTCTCATTTTAGAAAGGTTTCAGTAGTTCATAGTCTTATTCAATTAAGAATATAATTCTCTTTTAAACAATCGGAGAAACATAAGCCTTATATGCGAGTAGGATATTCTTGTTTATAACAATCTTATTACAAAGACCATGATCTAGAAATATCATTTTGTCTCATCTTAGCTTCTATGCAGATGGAAGTTTCTACCGGTTTTAATAATACTTAATTTATTCAAAACATTTCTTTATTAACGCCGCAGTTGGTTTGTCGATACACATCCCGATTTCCAAAATCAAGAAAACGTTTAAGCCGTTATACCTAACTTCCCATAAAGCTAGTATAACTCTTAAGTTCTCAAAACCAAGTATTACTTCTTTCAAAACGATTTCTAAATCTTTTGAAATACTTCAAGTTCTTTATGATCACACATCAAGCCGCTTGTAAACAAATCATTTACCTTTAAAACCACTAAGTGTTTTCTTATCTACATAAAGTCGTTATAACCAACTTCCCATAAAGCCGTTATAACACTTTATGTTTTAAACCAATCGAATACATTTAGCACATGCGCTCACCGTACTACATAGTTCACACATATCATGCTAGAAGAGATAGGAAGAGGTTCACATACCTCGCGACGATTATCGACTAATAGCAAAATGCTCCGAGTACCTCGCCGCTTCGCTACTCCTTAAGCCAAGTAGAACGCGCCATACGTAGTACTTCAACCTATAAGGCCACAAGCGCGCTTTATTAACATCTAGATCTTATCGTAGAACATTCTACCAAAATTCGACAAAGACTTCCCGCAACAACAGAAATCTCCTCTATCTGGGCCGCCATCAAGCCAACCGCGGGGTTATACGCCTAACCCTAACAGTACAATTCTACTCCACTGTACTACTACACAAGTCTCATCAGAATACAGCCCTATGTAATTACTGCTCAAGACTATATATAGTATACTTCCACTATATACTCCTACAACATGTAATATCCAATTACAATAGGGACAAGATAATTACCTCGATAAGCCCATAATTATCCAAGTATAAAGTCGATCCCGGGCAATCGTTTAGCTCCAACCGAGCGCCCAACCCGCTCTAAACCACCCTTAGAAGTTCTAACCAACTTCTACACAATACTCCAACTGACTATGGAGATTTTCCTGTGGTTTCGGTTTTGTGACACGGGAAGTATAATAGTATTTCGGCTTTTCAGATAGGTATAACCTTAGAATACTACAAGGTATACTACTAAGGTATTTGGGCATTATAACAATACTTGGAGAGTATTTCTATACCACAAAGGGGTATTAAACGAAGCAACTAGCAGTGGGTACCCCACTACTAGCACCTCAAAGGAGTGGTGTCTACCCTCGGCCTACCCCACTGGGGACTCTCGGCCAAGGGGGAGAGAGGGCTCTCGCCAAGACACCACACAAAGGGGAAGGAAGAAGCTTTCAAGACTTAGGCAATTGTGAATGAATTAGTCTTCAAAGGAGGGTATTTATAGGTCAAGTGAAAGCCAACCAATGGCCAAGATTACACCAAGTGTTAGGCAAGTGTAGGGCCAAGATTCACCCATGTGTACCTAGCCAACTTGCACACAAAATATCTACCAAAAATATCTCCCACGTGACACCCCTTTTCGTCCAAGAACCGCCCACCTTGCCCACCAACGAGGGTGCCGCCGCCTCTCGTTGGTCCAAAATGTTCCGCCTCTCGGAAAAATCCGCAAAAATACTAAATGACATAGCCGAAATTCCCTACGAAGTCGTGGAAAACGTTTCACTAAAAACGACTCTAACCGGTGTTATGACAAACATAATTCGCCCAAAGGTGCCACACGGGGTGACACGTGTCGCCCCGATTCGCCCAAAATATTTCGTCTTCCAAAATATCCAAAACGCCAAAATCTCAAAATCAAAGCGGCCCCACAAAACCAGAATTTCTTCCGTGGCCCCACGTGACCATTTCCAAAATAAAATTCCATAATTCTCTAATATTCCAGAAGTCCGAATACCAAACTGGGAATCCACCCCATTAACGAACCTTTTTCCTTCACAAAACCGAAACTTTTCCGTGGAAAATCGCTCTTTCTTCCTTTCCAATCTTTCGTCGTATTCTCGCACGCACGCCCTCGCATACATACCTCGGAACTACGGGTATAACATTCTTCCTTAGAAACATTCGTCCCAATGTTCCTTCTAAGTCTCAAACGAACACGCGTCTGATAGTCTTCACTACTATACTTACGAAACAATCCCGCCACACCGCCATGGAAACACTGCGCAAAACTTACATCTAAGTCCACGAGGAAACACCTATATCACCACAAATAATACTACTTTTGTCACTTTGTCGCGAGCCTTGCTCCGACGACCCAACAAATGGTACCGGCCGCACGCGATCACCGTTCGCCAGACACTAATTCTTACCACATTTCGACATCGCTTTAGTATCCAAAACTCGGGTTACTATCTCTAACGTGGTCATCATTAATCGAACATTCTCGATGGATCTTCGATACTTTCCGAACATAACAATACGAAAGACCGGACGCCCTTCCTCCTAAGTCGGACGGCAAATGCTAACATATAGGCAACCCGCCTATTCTTCACATGAACTCACAAAGGCCCAAAGTAACTCGCTAAGTTCCTTCGCTTTCCAAAACTCGTCACACTCGTCCGGTGGTACTTTCAAGACCGACCGTCAACTCGAACTCTGGCGCCGTCGCCGATTATCCGCACGATTCCTCCGAGCCGCCGTAACTTCTTCTAGACAAGCTTCACACTATCCACAATCCGGAACAAGCTCAACCAACTATTCAACCCCGCCAACATCGAACCAATCGACCGCAACTTGCATTCGCTTCTACAAGGCGTCACAAGACGACATCCGAACACCGAAATGGTAGCTTAAACACTCCCAACCGAGACAACGATCCTCACATACCCTCAAATCAAAACACCGCCCGAGGCGAATGCGATACGGACTCACCAGTTCCTAGCCCCGCTCGTACAAACTCCTGAAGAGAGAAATGCCGACTGGCTCCACTCGTCATCATAAGGTGAAGGTAGGCACCGTGCAACCTCACAACCTTTTCGTATAACATCAACACCGCCGAGGAACGACTTCGACCGAAGAACACGATAGGCTGCCCCCATCGGCCCGACCACTGGTCGAACGCATCCACGAACTTGCACGCTGGCTAACTAAACATGGGCCTAACACCCTCATGACCCTAACACAAAGAGGGACCACCAAAAACTGACCCCACCACCAAACCTACCGCGGGTTGACCCGTACGTAGCCTCAACCCTGACCCGGCAAGGCGCAAAATACCATCTCCCCGAAGGAACAATCTTACTAAACACGTTACGAAAACCTGGCGGTCTTCTTAGCTCGACTACCTTCTTTCAAATCACGCTACTCAGGGACTTATCCCACGAACATAGCTCATGTGCACTACGCACTCCTCTAAGGGTCAAACATAACACTACACCTTTCTCGAGATGGCCTTACCTCTAAGGTCTTTACGTATAACACTCTAAGGCTCACACCTTCTCTATCCCCCAAAATCTTACTCGGTTAACCCACCATGATTCCTAATCACAACTCACACACTGCTATCAGAACGTAGCACTTAAGGTATACTCACCTTGAAAGTTACCGGCGACCTTGCCGCCCGCCCTCTTCTCGCCGCCTTGGTTAACCCGTCGATCTCTACGCTTCTCGCCACGCGCATAAGCCCGCATACGTGCCATGCTCAAGCCTAATCAAGAATTACTCTTGCACAACCTCTTTTAGATAGTCCTCCGGACTCGCGGACATCGGATACTCTCGTAGCCAAATCTATAGCTAGTAACAGGTTGTCCCTTGGCAATCTATATTCTCTGCTCTGGCCGTGGAATCAAGGTTCAAATATCATGGCCGCAGAGGAACCGCCGCCGCTGCGCTAAACTCACTGGGCTAGTGACGCCGCAAAACTCCCGAATGAAGCACTACCCTAGGTAATGATTGGGCTGCCCTCGCCACCCTCCGAACTCTACTCGCAGCCTCCTCGGCCGCTTGCCCTCCCGGGCTCGGGTTGCCCTACGCGAGGCATAACGATAAGGGAAAGGATTTCGCCGAGGGTTCAACTTACAACACGCCTCTAAGGCACGATCTCGGAGTGAGAAGAATAGAAACCAATCCTAAATATCCTATAGCCTCTCGATTATTGATGTGGTGCACAACACACCGATAATCAAGACTCATCGATACGGTTCGTAGACACTTTCCGAGGATTAATCGCTCGATACCACTTTTGTCACGACCAACCGGTTCGTGGATCGTGCCTTACCCCGCACCCAAGTAGACATACATCGAGTAATCAATGAACAAACACAACAATATGAGATAATGTAAGTATAAAACAATAATCAGGAAACTTGCCTTTCTAAGATATATATAAATGACAACTTAACATGAATAGCTTAATCCTTTTTACAAACCCCGCCACAACAAGATTACTGCACTTAAGAATGATATGACAACAATGGCGGACAGGCCCCGCCAAACCCCGAATGTAAACACTTACTACGACAGGACTACACCACCGATAAGCCTCCGAGAAACGGAGCTTCCCAAACGCCGAATCAGACTCGAGAGCTAGGATCAACGATCGGTGTACTCAACTCGCAGATGAACGCAGCCTCGGGCGAGGTCGCATAACAGTACCGAGTATGTGAAACTAAAAAATACTGCAAATGAAATCATAATAGTCTATAAAGCAGGAGACATGTATGATAACCAAACTACAGTTTTACAATAACTAAGCGATATATCAAGTCGTGACTCACGCCTCAAGTCATCACCAAAGAACATAACAGGGTCTCACGCCCACAACATCAATCGTGCCGTGGGACACATTCTCATCGCCTAGCTTTATGATATAAAAGTTCCAATGAACACACATGAACACCGTGTCCCACTGTGCCATAATAACACCGTGACGGTAAGTACGAAGGCATAGCCGACTACTAACACCCACAGTACCAACAAGGTCATGAACTGTATCATAAGATCTGTCTAGACCGTCACATGATCAAAGCTGGCCACTTGCCCGCAGTATCTAATGTGCGCGTCTAGTCCTGGAACTTCCCGCAGCTCCGCATAGGCCAATCTCATCGGCCCGCATGAGGCATCCCCCGCATCGAGGGTAGCTACTCCCCGGCATCGTCCTGGACTTCGCAGTCCGCATGGCCACAAGGACCGCATGCCCATAAAGGACGTACACTAACCTGGAACTCTCGTAGTTCCGCATAGGCCCCCGGGACCTGCATGAGGTATTCTCGAATCATAGGTCCATCGACCCGCCTGAGTCTACCCCGCATCGGAGGGCAGCTTAACCCCCGGAATCATCTCAAGAGATGAATGCCACAATACTATCATAACGACTGATAGTTAATAAGCACTATCAAGGGAAACCCCTTCACACAAACATCACAAGATACTAACACACGTAGCATCCCAACACGTTTACTTATCAACGCAATCAAGAAAGTATTACAAGGCTATCACAAACCAATACAATCAAGTTGTTCACACAAGGTACCTTCTACTATATGATTAACAAAATCGGGTTTTTATCCCCAAAGTACTTCATACATCAACTCTTTAAAAGATACGTTACTTTCACAATGTCACACAATACCCGTGGTATAAAATAGAGTGACTATCCTTTTAAAGTAAATCAATTACTTCTTTGTAAAATCGTAGCAACATTCTTTTCCAATGATCAAGTTTGCCTAATTTCCAATGTTCAAGTTTCTCATTTTAGAAAGGTTTCGTAGTTCATAGTCTTATTCAATTAAGAATATAATTCTCTTTTAAACAATCGGAGAAACATAAGCCTTATATGCGAGTAGGATATTCTTGTTTATAACAATCTTATTACAAAAAATGATCTAGAAATATCATTTTGTCTCATCTTAGCTTCTATGCAGATGGAAGTTTCTACTGGTTTTAATAATACTTAATTTATTCAAAACATTTCCTTTTATTAACGCTGCAGTGGTTTGTCGATACACATCCTGATTTCCAAAATCAAGAAACGTTTAAGCCGTTATACCTAACTTCCCATAAAGCTAGTATAACTCTTAAGTTCTCAAAACCAAGTATTACTTCTTTCAAAACGATTTGAAATCTTTTGAAATACTTCAAGTTCTTTATGATCACACATCAAGCCGCTTGTAAACAAATCATTTACCTTTTAAAACCACTAAGTGTTTCTTATCTACATAAAGTCGTTATAACCAACTTCCCATAAAGCCGTTATAACACTTTATGTTTTAAACCAATCGAATACATTTAGCACATGTACGTCTACCGTACTACATAGTTCACACATATCATGCTAGAAGAGATAGGAAGAGGTTCACATACCTCGCGACGATTATCGACTAATAGCAAAATGCTCCGAGTACCTCGCCGCCGGCTACTCCTTAAGCCAAGTAGAACGCGCCATACGTAGTACTTCAACCTATAAGGCCACAAGGCGCTTTATTAACATCTAGATCTTATCGTAGAACATTCTACCGAAAATTCGACAAAGACTCCCGCAACAAACAGAAATCTCTCCTCTATCTGGGCCGCTATCAAGCCAACCAGTGGGGTTATACGCCTAACCCTAACGGGTACAATTCTACTCCACTGCACTACTACACAAGTCTATCAGAATACGCCCTATGTAATTACGATTCAAGACTATATATAGTATACTTCCACTATATACTCCTACAACATGTAATATCCAATTACAATAGGGGACAAGATAATTACCTCGATAAGCCCATAATTATCCAAGTATAAAGTCGATCCTGGCAATCGTTTAGCTCCAATCCGGCGCCCAACCCGCTCTAAACCACCCTTAGAAGTTCTAACCAACTTCTACACAATACTCCAACTGACTATGGAGATTTTCCTGGGGTTTCGGTTTTGTGACAGACGGGAAGTATAATAGTATTTCGGGCTTTTCAGATAGGTATAACCTTAGAATACTACAAGGTATACGGCTAAGGTATTTGGGCATTATAACAATACTGAGAGTATTTCTATACCACAAAGTGGTATTAAACGAAGCAACTAGGCAGTGGGTACCCACGGCTAGCACCTCAAAGGAGAGGGTGTCTACCCTCGCCTACCACCCCACTGTGGGGACTCGGCCATGGGAGAGAGGGCTCGCCAAGAC
This sequence comes from Przewalskia tangutica, assembly GCA_029844215.1. Taxonomy (NCBI): domain Eukaryota; kingdom Viridiplantae; phylum Streptophyta; class Magnoliopsida; order Solanales; family Solanaceae; genus Przewalskia; species Przewalskia tangutica. The sequence continues at coordinate 21,731,776 of CM056733.1, forward strand.
ACCACACAAAGGGAAGGAAGAAGCTTTCAAGACTTAGGCAATTTGTGAATGAATTAGTCTTCAAAGGGAGGGTATTTATAGGTCAAGTGAAAGCCAACCAATGGCCAAGATTACACCAAGTGTTAGGCAAGTGTAGGGCCAAGATTCACCCATGTGTACCTAGCCAACTTGCACACAAAATATCTACCAAAATATCTACCACTTGACACCCCTTTCGCCCAAGAACCGCCCACCTTGCCCACCAACGAGGGTGCCGCGCCGCCTCTCGTTGGTCCAAAATGTTCGCCTCTCTAAAAATCCGCAAAAATACTAAATGACATAGCCGAAATTCCCTACGAAAGTCGTGGAAAACGTTTCACTAAAAACGACTTCTAACCGTGTTATGCACAAACATAATTCGCCCAAAGGTGCCACACGGGGTGACACGTGTCGCCCCGATTCGCCCAAAATATTTCGTCTTTCCAAAATATCCAAAACGCCAAAATCTCAAAATCAAAGCGGCCCCACAAAACAGTAAATTTCTTAGTGGCCCCACGTGACCATTTCCAAAATAAAATTCCATAATTCTCTAATATTCCGGAAGTCCGAATACCAAACTGGGAATCCAATTCCCATTAACGAACCTTTTTCCTTCACAAAACCGGAAACTTTTCCGTGGAAAATCGCTCTTTCTTCCTTTCCAATCTTTCGTCGTATTCTCGCACGCACGTCCTCGCATACATACCACGAACTACGGTATAACATTACCCCGCATGTTTTATTATGACACGTGGGACACGGTGTTCATGTGTGTTCCTCGTGCTTTTATATCATGATCGCCAGCTGGCGAAGGTATTCCACGGCATGATTGATGTTGTGGGCCCGAGACCCTTGTTATACTTGAGTGATGACTGAGGCGTGAGTCCACGACTTGACATGATCGCTGTTGTAAATCAGTTTGGTTATCATACATGTCTCCCGCTTTATATGACTACTATGATTTCATTTACTGATTTATTTTCGCCACATACTCGCACTTGCATCGACCTCCTCGGCTGCGTTCATGCCGCAGTAAAGGTACACCGCCGTTGATCCTCGCTCTGTGGTCACGATTCACTTTTGGGAAGCTCCGTTTCTCGGAGGCTTATCTTGGTATAGTCCCCGTTGTCGTGCTCATTCGTGGTATGACGGCCCCCCGTCGTTGTTGTCATATCTTTCGTAGGTCTGTAGTAATCGCTGTGGGCGTGGTTTGTAAAAGGATTAAACTGCTCATGTTGAAAAAGTTGCTATTTATATATATACCAGGTAACCGCTTTTGGTTACCGCTTTTTCTTATTTCACCGTCTTATTACACCGTTTCATGTATTGTCTTTATGTTCACGATTACTCGATGTATGTCTACTTGGGTGCCCGGTAAGGCACGATCCACGCCCGGTTCGGTCGTGACAAAAGTGGTATCAGAGCGATTAATCCTCGGAAAGTGTCTACGCATCGTATCGAAGTCTTGATTATCGGTGTGTTGTGCACCACACCAATAATCAGGAGGCTATAGGATATTTAGGATTGGTTTCTATTCTTCTCACTCTGAGATCGTGCCTTAGAGCTGTGTTGTAAGTTGGACCCTCTAACGTAAATTCTTTCCCTTATCGTTATGCCTCCGCGTAGGGCAACCCGCCTGTGAGGCGCGCAAGGCGGAGCTGCGAGTAAGTCTGAGGGTTACGTGGGCACAGGCCCAATTATCACCTTGGGTGGTGCTTCATTCGGGGAGTTCTGCGACGTCACTAGCCCCAGCAGAGTTTAGCACGGCGGCAGCAGTTCCTACTGCGGCCATGATATTTGAACCTTCAGTTCCACGACCAGGAACAGAGAATATGGATTGCAAAGAGGCGACCCTGTTACTAGCTATGGATTTAACTACCAGAGAGTATACCGATGTACCGCGAGTCTTGATGAATATCAACGAGAGGGTTGTGCAAGAGTAGTTCTTCAGTTAGGCTTAAGCATGGCCTGTGTACGGGCTTATGCGCAGCCGAGAACGTAGAGATCGACGGGTTAACGGGCGAGAAGAGGCCGGAATGAAGGTCCTTTGGTAACTTTCGAGGCGAGTCGCCTCCCCAGCAGATTAGATTATGCACCTCCGCCAGTGCAGAGTGGTCTTCTACAAATTTCAGGACGTTCGGGGTGTGCAGGAGTTGGTCAGAACCTGTGGCTTCCGGTTCACGCGATGCACGTCATCCCGGGGAATGTCATCTTTTAGGTTGGTACTTGTTGTACCTATGACCGTCAGGGTCTGGTGTCGAAGAGTGTCCTTGTAGGAGGACTTAGCCTTCAGGATCGGTGGGTAGTTTGTCATCTCCCTCAGCTATGCGCCCTACGGGGCGGGTTTGATTAGAACGACTAAGAGGAGTGAAGCAGTAGATATAGATATATCTTTAACCCTCTAGAGTTTTGTTTATGTGATAAGGTGAGTATACCTTAAGTGTTATGTTCTGATAGCAGTGTGTTAGTTGTGATTAGAAATCTTGGTTAGTTAACCGAGTAAGATTTTGGGGGGATAGATAAGGTGTGAGCCTTAGAATGTTTTACGTAAAGACCTTAGAGGTAAGGCCATCTCGAGTAAAGGTGTAGTGTTATGTTTGATCCTTATAGGAGTGCATAGTGCACGTGAGCTACGTTTGTGGGATAAGTCCCTGAGTAGTGTGAAATGAAAGAGGGTAGTTGAGCTATGAAGACCGCTAGGTTTTCGTAACGTGATTAGTGAGAGTTTTCCTTCGGGGAACTAGTGTTGTGCTCGTTGACGGGTCGGATTGAGGCCATGATGCGGGTCAACCCGCGGCCTGTTTGGTGGTGGGGTCAGTTTGTGGTGGTCCCGCCTTGTGGTAGGGTCACGAGGGTGTTAGGCCCAAGTTTAGATAACCAGCGTACGAGTTCGTGGATGCGTTCGACCAGTGGTCGGGCCGATGGGGGCAGCCCATCGTGTCCTTTGGTCGACCGCTACTGGCCGTGTTGTTTTATCGAAGGTTGTAAGGCTGCACGGTGCCTACCTTCACCTTATGGCGCAGTGGAGCCTGTGTTACGCTGTTTTTGTTTCAGAAAGTTTTGCCAAGCAAGTGTTAAGAACTCGGTGAGTCTCGATCGCATTCGCCCTCAGGCCAGTGTTTGGATTTCAGGGATAGTTGTGGGGATTGTTGTCTCCTGTGGAGGTAGTGTTTAAGCTACCATTTCAGTGTTCGGATGTCGCCTTTTTAAAGCCTTGTAAGGGCGGAAGTGTAAGATGTCGGTCGATTGGTTCGATGTTAACAAGGTTCAGACAGTTGGTTCAGGCTTGTTCCAGCAGACTGTGGATAGTGAGAAGCTTGTCTAGAAGAAGTCCTGGCAGCTCAGAGGAATCGTGCGGATAATCGGCGATGACGCTTAGAGTTCAGTGGCCGATCGGTCTTCTGAAAGTACCACCGGGTGGGTGTGACGAGTTTTGGAAGACATAGGGAACTTAACACGAGTTACTTTGTGTCTTTTGAGTTCATGTGAAGAATAGGCCAGGTTGCCTATATGTTAGCATTTGCCGTCCGACTTAGGAGGTCAGACGTCCGGCCTTTCGTATTGTTATGATCGGAAAAGTATCGGAGATCCATCCAGTGTTCCCACTTAATGATGACCACGTTAGAGATAGTAACCCCGAGTTTTGAAACCAAGCGAGATCGTAAATGTGGAAAGAGTTCGAGTATACGACATCCTCGGGGATCGTGCGATGGTACCATTTGTTGGGTCGCCGAGAAGGTTAATGCCTCGTGCAAAGTGACAAAGTGGTATCAACGACGATTAAATAGAGAAGCGAGCATTTATTGCGAGCATAGATGTGATAATTTCTGTTGTAAAGAGAAAGTGCGAAGGAGGTATATTTTAAAACCCGGTGAGAAGTGTTTTATGGTGATGTTAGAGGTGTTTCCTCGTGGACTTGGATGTAAGCTTTTGCGCAAGTTGTTTCGTGGCCATGTGGCAAGGATTGTTCTCGTTATTATAGTAGGGTAGCCTATACTGGCGCATGTTTGTTTTGAGACTTAGAAGGAACATTCGGGACGTATGTTTCTAAGGAGTGGAGAATGTTATACCCCGTATTTCCAAAGTATGTACGTGGGGCGTGCGTGAAAATTTGAAACTTTTAATATTGGCTTGGCCGAAAATTATTTGTGCACAACACCCGCTTAGAGTCGTTTTTTAAAACGTTTTCCACGACTTTCGTAGGGAATTTCCGCTATGTCATTTTTAATTTTTACGGATTTTTCCGAGAGACGAACGTGTTGGGCCAACAAGAGGCGCCACTTGGCACCCTCCCATCGGACGTGAGGCTCGGTCCAGGCCGATTGGAATGGCTTTAGTTGGTAGGATATTTGTGTGGTAGTTGGTTAAGGGGCACTTGGCAAGATCTTGGCCCTACACTTGCTAGGCACTTGGCTAGATCTTGGCCATTGGTTGGCCTTGGCTTGTGCTATAAATACCCCTCTAAGGTTGAAGACTTCTTCATCCAAAATGCCTAAGTCTTGAGAGCCTTCCCCTCCCACCCATTGAGGCCCCCTTGGCGAGAGTTTTCCCCACAGTGGGGGTGGTAGAGGGTAGCCACCCACTCACAGTAGTGTGGTAGTGGTACCCCACTAGCCTTGTTGCTTTCGTATAATACCCCCCTCTTTGTGGTGTAGAAATACTCTCAAAAGTATTGTTATTGTTATACCCCGTAGTTTCAAGGTATGTATGCGAGGACGTACGTACGAGAATACGACATTGGAATTGGAATGGAAGAAATAGTTGAATTTTACACGGAAAAGTTTCCGGGTTGTGTGAAGGAAAAAGGTCGTTTATGGGAATTGGATTCCCAGATTTGGTGTCGGACTTCTTGGAATTTTAGAGAATTGTGGAGTTTATTTTTGGAAATGGTCACGTGGGGCCACGGAGAAAATTCTGGTTTTGTGAGCCAGCTTTGTTTTGAGATTTTGGCCATTGTGGATATTTTCGGAAGATGAAATATTTTGGACGAATAGGAGGGCGACACGTGTCACCCCCCCCCTAGTTGGCTTGGACGAATTCCACTTTGTACACAACACCCGTTTAGAGTCGTTTTTCGACGAAACGTTTTACACAACTCGCGTAGGATAAATTCCGGCTATGTCATTTCTAATTTTTGCGAATTTTTCCGAGAGACGAAACATTTTGGACCAACGAGAGGGCGACACTTGTCACCCTCTCATTGATGGATGTTACACGGCATTGAGGCCAATTGGATGACAATTTTTGTCAAGTAGTTGGTAGGATATTTTGTGTGCAAGTTGGCCAAGGACACTTGCCTAAATCCTCACCCTACACTTGCCTTGCACTTGGCATAATCTTGGCCATTGGTTGGCCATGTCTTGACCTATAAATACCCCCCTTGTTGAAGAGTTATTTCATCCTAAATTGAGCAATCTATCTAAGTCTCAAATCCCCCCCTCTCCCTCTTGTTGTTTCGTCCAAACACACCCTCCCTTTTGAGAAGCCACTGGCGAGAGCAACCCCCATAAAGCTAGCCTAGCGAAACACTACCCCATAAGCGTAGAAAAGTTGCCTTCTAGTATTGTTATAATGCCCAAATTACCTAGCCCAAATCCCTTAGTCCTTAGTAGAAGTTGTGAAGAACTTCTAAGGTTTTCTTAGACTCTGGAGCGCACAACTTAGGAGCTAAACCTTGCTCAAAGCGACTTTTATCTAGGATATTATTGGGCTTACGAGGTAAATAACCTTATCCTCCTTTTGTAATTAGAATATATATCTTGTAGAAGTATAGGAATAAGTATTAAATACTTAGAAGGATATTGCAGAATAGAATTGAGCTGTTATCACGATAGAAGGGTTTAAAGATGAATAATAGAAGCGTACTTACATAGATTGTTTTCACGATGAACTTGAGTAGCTCACGGGTAGGAAGTGCTGCCCAAATGACCATAGAATAACGAACCCTCTGCTTAGAACTTTTATGCAGTCTGATACGGGCGTTGATAGGCGTGTTGGTATTATAGTCGATACTCTGCGCGCGACATATTGACTTGGCGGGAGGTTTTCGTAGAAGGTATGTGATTCTTCCTAAAGCATGATATTTTACAATATATATAGTACGGTGAGCGTCGTGTGTTAATGAATAATAACTACGGCAATGTCTTTGACTTAAGCTGAATAATACTTACGGCAATGCCTCGGCTTAAGCACGAATAACACTTACAGCGATGCCTCGGCTTAAGCTGAATAATAAAGAATCAAAACATTTCAAAGGAATCTTTGAATCATTTTTTGGAAGAGTAACACTTGGTTTTAAAAGCTTAAGAGTTATACTAGCTTTATGGGAGGTTAGGTATAACGGCAAGAGTGATAAAAGAACGATTTATTGATTTAAAGAAATAAGAGACTTGACTTATTATACTAATATGAATTTTGTTAAAAAGTGTGAAACCTCATTAGTGAGTAATTAGTATTTTTGGTTTTCAAAAGGAATGATGTTTTACCAATCAGAATAAATGTCGAACAAACCACAGCGCTAATAAAGGGAATTATTTTGACTAATAAGGTATTATTAAAACTAGTAGAAACTTCCATCTGCATAGGAGCTAAGATGAGACAAAAGGATATTACATTTACTAGATCATGGATGCTGTAATAAGATTGTTACGAATAATAATAACCTACTCACACTTAGGGTATATGTTTCTCAAATTGTTTTAAAGAATTAAAACTATGAACTACAAACCCTTTCGAAAATGAGAAACTTGAGTAATTGGAATTAGGCAAACTTGAACGTTAGGAAAAGAATGTTGTTACTTGATTTTACAAGGAGAAGTGTTTTAATGTACTTCAAAAGATAATTACTCTATTTTTATACTACGGTTATTGTGTGACTTTTGTAAAAGCGGATCTTTTAAAGGAGTAATACATGAAGTACTTTGGGGCTAACAACCCGAACTTGTTAACATAATGTAGAAAGTACCTTGTGTGAATAACTTGATTGTATTGATTTGTGATAGTCTTGTAATATTTTCTTGTTGACTGGATAAGTAAACATGTTAGGATGCTACGTGAGTTAGTATCTTGTGATATTTGTGTAAAGGGGTTTTTCCTTGTTGTGCTTATGTTGTTTAGCAATAATCGGTTATGTTGATATTATATCATTCATAACTCAGGGGTTAAGCCCTCCGTCGCGGGGTAGACTCGAGTGGTCGATGGACTATGATTCGAGAATACCTTATGCAGTGCAGATGGCCTATGCGGAGCTGCGGAGTTCCAGTTAATATGCGGCCCTTGTGGTCATGCGGTTCTTGTAGCCATACGGACGACGAGTCTAGGGCGGCTGGGAGTAGCTACCCTCGATGCGGGGTTATACCTCATGCGGGCCTATATGTTTGGCCTATGCGGGTGCGGGAAGTTCGGAGACTAGATGCGCATTAGATCTTTGCGGGCGAGTGGCGGCTTTGATCATGTGACGATGCAGGCAGATCTCATCATCTGATTTATGACCTTGTTGATGTGTAGGTTTTAGTAGTCGCCACGCCGTACTTACCGTCACACGGTTCTATTGTGATGACTTTGAGGCATGAGTCACGACTTGACATGGCCTTATTTATTGTGAATCGTAGTTTTGGCTTATCATACATGTCACACTTATATAGACTACTATGATTTCATTTCTGATATTTTTAGTTTCACATACTTGGTACTGTTGTCTTGACCTCGCCGGAAATTTGCGTTCATCTGCGCAGTAAAGGTACTCCTCTTGTTGATCCCGTTCTTAGGATCACGCTTGGCGTTGGGAAAGCTCCGTTTCTCGGAAGCTTAGCATTTTGGTATGGTCCCTGTCGTTGTAGATATTCGTATTGAGGTATGGCGGGGCCTGTCCGCCATTGTTGTTTTAAACTCTTAGAGTGCAGTAGACTGTTGTAAGGTTGGGATATCGCTGTTCATTTTGGGTTATGTATATACATTATGCGAAAGCAACTTTTCGAAAGCGTGTCTTATTTATCTTGTTTCATATCTTGGTTGTTTTATATTCCATTGGTTTTCTCGATGTATGACTACTTGGGTGCGGGTAAGGCACGATCCACGAACCGGGCAGTCGTGACAAAAGTGGTATCGAGCGATTAATCCTCGGAAAGTGTCTCTGACCGTATCTAGTAAGTCTTGATTATCGGTGTGTTGTGCACCACAATAATCGGAGGCTATAGGATATTTAGGATTGGTTTCCATTCTTCTCACTCTGAGATCGTGCTTTAGAGTTGTGTTATAAGTTGGACCCCTCTAACGTATTCCTTTCCTTTACGGTGATGCCTCGCGCCAGAACCTTCGGGCCCGAGAAGCGAAAGCGGGAAGGAGGCTGCGAGTAAATCTGAGAGATTTAGAAGAGCCTGAGGCCCAATCATCACCTGAGGTGATGCTTCATGCGAGGAGTTACGAGGCGTCGCCAGTGATGAGTTTGTACGGCGGCGATTCCTACTGCGGTCATGACATCTGGACTTCGGTTCCACGGCCGGAAGCGAAAATATGGATTGGAAGGAGCGGCCTGTTGCTAGCAAAGGACTTGGCGGCCGAGTATTTTATGTACCGGTATTCCAAGGATATTGATGCTTATCTAAGAAGGGTTGTGAGGAGTAGCTCTTGATCGAGGGCGAGCGGGCTTGCGTTCGGGATTATGTGCGTGGTGAGAGAGGTAGAGATCGTAGTGGCCAGGAAGCGGCGAAGAGGGCCCGATTGGCGGGATCATTTGGTAACTCTCGGCGAATCGCCTCAGCCGAATTAGACATGCGCCTCGCCCGATCTGATGTCCCTCGCGGGGTTGATTTTTCCTCGGTGTTCACGCGTGTGGCGGTGTAAATCGGGAAGTGCCGTCTTTTTTGGTGCTTGTTTTTATTGCGGCCGTCGAGGGCCGTATAGCGAGAATGTTCTATGAGGAAGGATACAAGCACGAGAACTCGGCCTACTAGACCGATTGTGGATGCGGTGGTTCGGAGAGGAGGGTGTTAGCGAGAGGAGGCCACCCGCTTCGGTGTGGCGTTGTGGTCGATGTCATCGTGGGAGTGTCGTTCTTCGCGTCGACTTGTTATGTTTGCGGCCAGCGGGGCCATTTTGCGAGGAATTGTCAGGCCAAGGGTGGTGCGGATGTAGAGACTCGGCGCCGAGGATCGGTGGATAGTTCATCACGCCCACGGTATCGCCCGTGGGTTTGATTAGAACGACCTAAGGAAGTGCGGCGTGAATCTGGTATATCCTTAACCCTTTAGAGATTTATATGTGTAGCGAATATCTTAAGTATTATGTTCGGATAGCATTGTGTTAATCGTGATTGGGAATCATGATTAGTTAATCGGGAAAGATTGGGGATAGAAAGTGGGAGCCTTAGGATGTGCGTAGAGACCTTAGGCGAGGCCATCTTTGGTAAAAGAATTACTTCGTGTTTGACCCTTGTCGAGTGCATAGTATCGTGAGATATTTTGTGGGATGAATCACAGGTAATGTGGAATGAAAGAGGGTAGAAGACCGCTAGGTTTTAAATAACGTGATTTGGTGAGATTGTTCGAATCGGGGAGCTAGTGTTTGCGCATTCTTGCGGGTTGGGTGGAGGCCGTGTGGCGGGTCGACCGTGGCTGTTTGGTGGTGGGGTCAGTTTTGGTGGTTCCGCGGGTGGTAGGGTCACTAGGGTGTTAGGCCCAAGTTTAGTTAACCAACGTGCGAGTTCGTGGATACATTCGACCGATGGTCGGGCCGAGGAGGTCGGCCGTCTTGTCTTTGCAAAGGCAGTGTACTCGGTAGGGGTGATTATATCGAGAAAGGTTGTAAGGCTGCACGGTGCCTACCTTCACCTTATAATGACAGTGGAGCCAGTGCAGCTGTTTCCTTTTGGAAGTTTTACGAGCGGGGTTAAGAACTCGGGTAAGTCTCGAATCGCATTCGCCCTCGGGCGATGTTGGGATTTCGGGAGTAGTTGTGGGGATTGTTGTCTCTGTAAAGGGAATGTTTAAGCTACCATTTTGATTCGGATGTCGCCTTAGGAAGCCTTGTAGGGCGGAAGTATAAGTTCTTGCGATCGATTGGTTCGATGTTGGCAAGGTTCGAATAGTTGGTTGAGTTTGTTCCGGTAGATTGTGGATAGGGTGTGTGAGTTTTGGAAAGCGAGAGAAACTTAGCGTGTTACTTTGGGCCTTTTGAGTTCATGTGAAGATTAGGCGGGTTGCCTATATGTTAGCATTGCCGTCCGACTTAGGAGGCGTCGTCCGGTCTTCGTATTGTTATGTTCGGAAAGTATCGAAATCCACCAGTGTTCCCGATTAATGATGACCACGTTAGAGATAGTAACCGAGATTTGGAAACTAGCGATGAAGGGTGGTAAGAGTTCGGCGTACAAGAAGTGTCACGACATCCTCGAGGATCATGGCGGTAGGTACCATTTGTTGGGTTGTCGGGGCAAGGCTCGCGACAAAGTGACAAAAGTGGTATCACGACGAGTAAAGGAAGAAGCGAGCATGTATTACGAGCATAGGTGTGATCATTCGTTTGTAAAGAGTAGGGGCGAAGGGAGTATCTTTTTAGATCTCGAGTAGGAGTTTTTGTGATAGAGGTGATTCCTCGTGGACTTGGAGATAAGTATGTGCGCTTGTTGTGTTGTGACCAGGTGTGGCATGGTTGTTTAGTAAGTATAGCGATAAGGACTATCTTTGGCGCTGTTTGTTTGATACCTAGAAGGAACATTCGGACGAATGTTTCTAAGGAAGAGGAGAATGTTATACCCGTAGTTTCAAGGTATGTATGCGAGGGCGTGCGTGCGAGAATACGACATTGGAATTGGAATGGAAGAAAGAGGTGATTTTCCACGGAAAAGTTTAGGGTTTTGTGAAGGAAAAAGATTCGTTTATGGGAATTGGATTCCCAGATTTGGTATTCGGACTTCTTGGAATTTTAGAGAATTGTGGAGTTTTATTTTCGAAAATGGTCACGTGGGGCCCACGAGAGAAAATTTACGGTTTTGTGGGGCCCACTTTGTTTTCGAGATTTTGGCCATTGTGGATATTTTCGGAAGATGAAATATTTTGGACGAGTAGGAGGCGACACGTGTCACCCCACTAGTTGGCTTGGGCCGAATTCCACTTTGTACACTGGCGCGTTTAAGTCGTTTTTTGAAGCGTTTTACACAACTCGCGTAGGATAAATTCCGGCTATGTCATTTCTAATTTTTGCGAATTTTTCCAGAGGCGAAACATTTTGGACCAACGAGAGAGGCGACACTTGTCACCCTCATTGATGGATGTTACACGGCATTGAGGCCATTGGATGACAATTTTTGTCAAGTAGTTGGTAGGATATTTTGTGTGCAAGTTGGCCAAGGACACTTGCCTAAATCCTCACCCTACACTTGCCTTGCACTTGGCATAATCTTGGCCATTGGTTGGCCATGTCTTGACCTATAAATACCCCCCTTGTTGAAGAGTTATTTCATCCTAAATTGAGCAATCTATCTAAGTCTCAAATCCCTCTCCTCTTGTTGTTTCGTCCAAACACACCCTCCACTTTTGAAGCCACTGGCCAGAAACCCCCATAAAGCTAGCTGTAGAAACACTACCCCATAAATGGTAGAAAAGTTGCCTTAGTATTGTTATAATGCCCAATTACCCTAGCCCAAATCCATTAGTCCTTAGTAGAAGTTGTGAAGAACTTCTAAGGTTTTCTTGGAGCTCTGGAGCGCACAACTTAGGAGCTAAACCTTGCTCGGTGCGACTTTTATCTAGGATATTATTGGGCTTACAGGGTAAATAACCTTATCCTCCTTTTGTAATTAGAATATATATCTTTGTAGAAGTATAGGAATAAGTATTAAATACTTAGAAGGATATTGCAGAATAGAATTGAGTATTATCACGATGAAGGGTTTAAAAGATGAATAATAGAAGCGTACTTACATAGGAATTTGTTTTCACGATGAACTTGAGTAGCTCACGGGTAGGAAGTCTGCCCAAATGACCATAGAATAACGAACCCTCTGCTTAGAACTTTTATGCGATCTGATGCGGGCGTTGATAGGCGTGTTGGTATTATAGTCGATACTCTGCGCGCGACATATTCAACTTGGCGGGAGGTTTTCGTAGAGAAGGTATGTGATTCTTCCTAAAGCATGATATTTTACAATATATATAGTACGGTGAGCGTACGTGTGTTAAGCGAATAATAACTACGGCAATGTCTTTGACTTAAGCTGAATAATACTTACGGCAATGCCTGGCTTAAGCACGAATAACACTGCGGCGATGCCTCGCTTAAGCCTTTGAATAATAAGAAGCGAAAACATTTCAAAGGAATCTTGAATCATTTTTTTGGAAGAGTAACACTTGGTTTTAAAAGCTTAAGAGTTATACTAGCTTTATGGGAGGTTAGGTATAACGGCAAGAGTGATAAAAGAACGATTTATTGATTTAAAGAAATAAGAGACTTGACTTATTATACTAATATGAATTTTGTTAAAAGTGTGAAACCTCATTAGTGAGTAATTAGTATTTTTGGTTTTCAAAAGGAATGATGTTTTACCAATCGAATAAATGTCGAACAAACCACGGCGCTAATAAAGGAATTATTTTGACTAATAAGGTATTATTAAAACTAGTAGAAACTTCCATCTGCATAGGAGCTAAGATGAGACAAAAGGATATTACATTTACTAGATCATGCTTTGTAATAAGATTATTACGAATAATAATAACCTACTCACACTTAGGGTATATGTTTCTCAAATTGTTTTAAAGAATTAAAACTATGAACTACAAACCACTTTCGAAAATGAGAAACTTGAGTAATTGGAATTAGGCAAACTTGAGCGTTAGGAAAAGAATGTTGTTACTTGATTTTACAAGGAGAAGTGTTTTAATGTACTTGAAAGATAATTACTCTATTTTTATACTACGGTTATTGTGTGACTTTTGTAAAAAAGCGGATCTTTTAAAGGAGTAATACATGAAGTACTTTGGGGCTAACAACCGAACTTGTTAACATAATGTAGAAAGTACCTTGTGTGAATAACTTGATTGTATTGATTTGTGATAGTCTTGTAATATTTTCTTGTTATTTGGATAAGTAAACATGTTAGGATCTTACGTGAGTTAGTATCTTGTGATATTTGTGTAAAGGGGTTTTCCTTGTTGTGCTTATGTTGTTTAGCAATAATCGGTTATGTTGATATTATATCATTCATAACTCAGAGTTAAGCGCCTCCGTCTGAGGTAGACTCGGGCGGTCGATGGACTATGATTCGAGAATACCTTATGCGGAGTGCAGTATGGCCTATGCGGGCTGCGGGAGTTCGAGTTAGTATCGGCCCTTGTGGTCATGCGGTTCTTGTAGCCGTGCGGACGCGAGTCTAGGGCGCTGCAGGAGTAGCTACCCTCGATGCGGGGTTATACCTCATGCGGGCCTATCTGTTTGGCCTATGCGGGCTGCGGGAAGTTCGGGACTAGATGCGCACATTAGATCTGCGGGCGAGTGGCGGCTTTGATCATGTAATGATGCAAGCGAGATCTCGTAATCTGATTTATGACCTTGTTAGTGCGTGGGTTTTAGTAGTCGGCTACGCCTTGCTTACCCGTGCAGTTCTATTGTGATGACTTTGAGGGCATGAGTCCACGACTTGACATGGCGCTTATTTATTGTGAATCGTAGTTTTGGCTTATCATACATGTCACCGCCTTATATAGACTACTATGATTTCATTTCACGATATTTTGATTTCACATACTTGGTACTGTTATCTTGACCTCGCCCGGGTGCGTTCATCTGCGCAGTAAAGGTACTCCTCTTTGATCCGTTCTTAGGATCACCGCTTGGCGTTGGGAAAGCTCCGTTTCTCGGAAGCTTAGCATTTTGGTATGGTCCACTGTCGTTGTAGATATTCGTATTCGGGGTATGGCGGGCCCTGTCCGCCATTGTTGTTTTAAACTCTTAGAGGTGCATGGAGACTGTTGTAAGGTTGGGATATAGCTGTTCATTTTGGGTTATGTATATACATTATGCGAAAGGCAACTTTTCGAAGCGTGTCTTATTTATCTTGTTTCATATCTTGGTTGTTTATATTCCATTGGTTTTCTCGATGTATGACTACTTGGGTGCGGGTAAGGCACGATCCACGAACCGAGGCAGTCGTGGCGATTATAATGCCCAAATTACCTTAGCCATATACCTTGTTGTATTCTAAGGTTATACTATCTGAAAAGCCAGAAAATACTATTATACTTCCGTCGATCCTGGCCGAAACCACAGGAAAATCTCCATAGTCAGTTGGAGTATTGTGTAGAAGTTGGTTAGAACTTCTAAGGGTGGTTTAGAGCGGGTTGGGCGCTCGAGTTGGAGCTAAGCGATTGCCCGGGATCGACTTTAAGCTAGGATAATTATGGGCTTATCGAGGTAAATATCTTGTCCTCTATTGTAATTGGAAATTACATGTTGTTAGAATATATAGTTGAAGTATACTATATATAGAACTGAGCGTAGTATCGGCAATGTCTTTTGACTTAAGCTGAATAATACTTACGGATGTCTTTGCGACTTAAGCTGAATTGAAAGAAGAATCTTGAGCTGTAATTACATAGAACGTATTATAGTAGACTTATGTAGTAGTGCAGTGAAGTAGAATTGTACCGTTAGGGTTAGATGTATAACCCACTGGTTGGCTTGGTAGCCGGCCTCGATAGAGGAGGAGATTTCTGTTGTTGCGGGAGAGTCTTTGCCGAATTTTCGGTAGAATGTTCTACGATGAGATCTAAATGTTAATAAAGCGCCTTGTGGCCTTATAGGTTGAAGTACTACGTGTGGCGCGATCTACTTGGCTTAGGAGTAGTCGACGGTTGGATGTACTTGGAGCGTTTTGCTATTAGTCGATACTCGTCGCGAGGTATGTGAACCTCTTCCTATCTCTTCTAGCATGATATGTGTGAAATATGTAGATGCGGTGAGCGTCGTGTCTTTGAGCGTATTTGATTGGTGTAAAACATAAAGTGTTAAAACCGCTTTATGGGAATTTTGTTATAACAGCTTTATGTTTGTAAGAAAATACATGTGGTTTTAAAAGGTAATCGATTTGAACTATAAGCGGCTTGTTATGTGTTAATAAAGAACTTGAAGTATTTCAAAAGATTTTGAATCATTTTGAAAGGAGAAGTAATATTTGGTTTTTGAAAACTTAAGAGTTATACTAGCTTTATGGGAAGTTAGGTATAACGGCTTAAGAATGTTTTACTGATTTCGGAAATCAGAATGTGTATCGACAAACCACTGCAGTGTTAATAAAAGGAAATGTTTTGAATAATTAAGTATTATTAAAACCAGTAGAAACTTCCATCTGCATAGAAGCTAAGATGAGACAAAATGATATTTCCTAGATCATGGCTGCTGTAATAAGATTGTAATAAACAAGAATATCCTACTCATATAAGGCTTGGGTTTCTCAGATTGTTTAAAGGAGAATTATATTCTTAAATGAATAAGACTATGAACTACGAAACCTTTCTAAAAAATGAGAAACTTGAACATTGGAAATTAGGCAAACTTGAACATTGGAAAAGAATGTTGCTACTTGATTTTACAAAGAGAAGTAATTGATTTACTTTAAAAAGATAATCACTCTATTTTCATATACTACGGGTATTGTGTGACTTTTGTGAAAGCAACGTATCTTTTAAAGAGTTAATGTATGAAGTACTTTGGGGATAAAAACCCGATCTTGTTAATCATATAGTAGAAAGTACCTTGTGTGAACAACTTGATTGTATTGGTTTGTGATAGCCTTGTAATACTTCTTGTTGCTTTGATAAGTAAACGTGTTAGGATGCTACGTGTGTTAGTATCTTGTGATGTTTGTGTAAAGGGGTTTCCCTTGATTGTGCTTATTAACTATCAATCGTTATGATAGTATTGTGGCATTCATCTCTTGAGATGATTCCGAGTTGCGCCCTCCGTCACGGGGTAGACTCGGTGATGCAGGACCGTGATTCGAGAATACCTCATGCGGGTCTGAGGGCCTATGCGAGCTACGAGAGTTCGAGTTAGCGTCGTCCTTTATGGGCATGCGGTCGCGTGGCGTCGCGGACTCGGAAGTCGGGGCGATCGGGGAGTAGCTACCCTCGATGCGGGAATACCTCATGCGGGCGATGAGATTGGCCTATCGCGGAGCTGCGGGAGTTCGAGGTTAGACGCGCATTGATCTGCGGGCAAGTGGCGGCTTTGATCATGTGGCCGGTCTAGACAGATCTTATGATCTGATTCGCGACCTTGTTGGTACTGTGGGTTTTTAGTAGTCGGCTATGCCTTCGTACTTACCGTCTGATTTTATTATGACACAGTGGGACACGGTGTTCATGTGTGTTCCTTGGTGCTTTTATATCATGAGGCTAGCGGTGAGGAAGGTATTCCACGGGCATGATTGATGTTGTGGGCCCGAGACCCCTTGTTATACTTGAGTGATGACTTGAGGCGTGAGTCACGACTTGACATATCGCTTTGTTGTAAAGCGTAGTTTGGTTATCATACATGTCTCCTGCTTTATATGACTACTATGATTTCATTTCTGATATTTATTTTGATTTCACATACAAATTTTTGTTATCGACCTCGCCCGAGCTGCGTTCATGCCGCGAGTAAAGGTACACGATCGTTGATCCTCGCTCTTAGGGTCACATTGACTTTTAGGAAGCTCCGTTTCTCCGGAGGCTTATCTTGGTATAGTCCCCTGTTGTCGTAGGTGCTTACATTCAGGGGTATGACGGGGCCCTGTCCCGTCGTTGTTGTCATATCTTTCGTAGAAGTGCATGTAATCTTGTTGTGGGCGGGGTTTGTAAAAGGATTAAACTGTTCATGTTGAAAAAGTTGCTATTTATATATATCTTGAAAGGTAACCGTTTTTAGTTGCTTTGTCTTCTTATTTCACTGTCTTATTACACTGGTTTCATGTATTGTCTTTATGTTCCGCTGATTACTCTGATGTATGTCTACTTGGGTGCCCGGGGTAAGGCACCAGTCACGGGCCCGGGTTCGGGTCGTGACAAATTCTCTTTTAACAAGTCAAAGTACTTATCAAGGCATACTTAGAATAATTCTCTTTTTATCAAGCCAAAGTACTAATCAAGACATACTTAGAATAATTCTCTTTTAACAAGTCAAAGTACTTATCAAGGCACACTTAGACAAATTCTCGATTTATCAAGCCAAAGTACTAATCAAGGCATACATAGAATAATTCTCTTTTAACAAGTCAAAGTACTTATCAAGGCACACTTAGACAAATTCTCAATTTATCAAGCCAAATTACTAATCAAGGCATACATAGAATAATTCTCTTTTAACAAGTCAAAGTACTTATCAAGGCACACTTAGACAAATTCTCAATTTATCAAGCCAAAGTACTACATACGTACATTCTTTTATAAAAGACTCCTTTCTATGTAAAGCCCCAAGATACTAACACCCGTAGTATCAAAGCGTGTCTATTTTTCAAAGTAAGTTACTACTCCTTTAGAAAACTCATTTCAAAGCTTGAAATCAAGTAACTCCAAATTTTCACAATCTAGGCAACTTATGCCGATTAATCAAAATAGACAACCATTCTACCCCTTGCATTTTCGTCCAAGACCACATGAGGGGGTGCCACGTGTCGCCCTCTCATTCGTCCATAAAATTCCGTAACCCTCGTGGGCCCCACAAAAATGCAAAATTTCCTCGGGTGGGCCCCACATGACCAAATCCGTAAAAATAAGCTTCCATAATATTAATAAGTTCCATACTCTTCAATTAATGCCTTTTGAGAATCAAATTCTCAACAACGAACATTTTTCCTTTCCGACGTCCGGAAGATTTTCCGTCGGAAAAACAATTCTTCCTTTCGTACTAATTTTCCAAGTCTTGTTTCCTTACGTACATTCTCTTATACATGTCCTGGACTTACGGGGTGTAACACTTACCCTATCTCGACCGGCCGTCAAACAACACATAAGCACTACCAGGTCTTTTATAAAAATCCGGGAATTTAACCCAAGTACTACAAATAACGGAAGCATACCCGTGGAATCCCACATCACTGTCGGTACGTCCAAGTAACTTACAACAAGATAGCCGGCCCTCCAACCGAGAGTCGCGGCAACGCAATAAAACATAATACTTGCACTCAAAGGCTATCACCAGCACACATAGGCAATTCTCAATTAATCAAGCCAAAGTACTTATCAAGGCACACATGGAATAATTCTCAATTAACAAGCCAAAGTACTTATCAAGGCACAAATAGAATAATTCTCATTTAACAAGCCAAAGTACTTATCAAGGCACAAATAGAATAATTCTCATTTAACAAGCCAAAGTACTTATCAAGGCACAAATGGAATAATTCTCAATTAACAAGCCAAAGTACTTATCAAGGCACAAATAGAATAATTCTCATTTAACAAGCCAAAGTACTTATCAAGGCATAAATGGAATAATTCTCAATTAACAAGCCAAAGTACTTATCAAGGCACAAATAGAATAATTCTCATTTAACAAGCCAAAGTACTTATCAAGGCACAAATAGAATAATTCTCATTTAACAAGCCAAAGTACTACGTACGTACATTCTCTTCAAAAGACTCTTTTTTATGTAAAATCCCAAGATACTAACACCCGTAGTATCAAGGTGTGTCTATTTTTCAAAGTAAGTTACTACACTTTTAGAAAACTCATTTCAAAGCTTGAAATCAAGTAACATCAAATTTTCACAATCTAGGCAACTTATGCCCAATAATCAAAATAGACAACTTTCTTAACCTTCCATAAAGTCGTTATAACCAACTTCCCATAAAGCCGTTATAACCCTTTATGGTTTTAGACATATTCATTCCTTTTTATAACCAAGAGACTTATACTTAAAACCAAGTATCACATACTTATAAATCAAGTTCTTAACTTTCCAAAATACTTCAAGTCTCTTAATATTTAGAAAGCAAGTTTCTTCTACTTTTAAACCTCAAGTAACTCACACCTTTAAAACAAGTTACTTCTCTTAAATCATGTCATTTCTCCTCTTTTAAAACAATTAAGTAAATCACTCCTTTGACTCCCCTAAAGTCATTAAAACGACCATTAGGTTTTGGAACTAAGGCACTAGCCAAAAGGTTTGGAAACCACTTCCCTTTCAAGACTCTATGTACTTTAAGTAAAATACTTTCACTTTTAAGAATCCAAACTTCACTAAGGAAATGGATCATACAACTTACAATTTGACATCAAAGTACAATCAAGGGAGTACATAGAACGAATTCTATTTTAGGCAAACCAAATACAACCAAGGAATGGATCATTTAAGGAGTAGGACATACTTTCTTTATCTTAAGGAATCATGCTAGAAGATGAGATAGTTCACATACCTTTTCGGCTAAATACACAAGCTAAGCCGAATACGCCGTACGTAGAAGTGTCAACCTATAATGGTCACAACAAGACTATCAACTTCTAGTCTCTAACGTAGAATAATACTAAGTATACGGTCTCTAATTCTACGGAAAATCGGGCAGCACTTCCTTTGTTTCTACTCACTTTGCCACCTTTTTCAAGGCCGAATACAATAACCAACACGCCACATTTAAGGCACAAAACAACAACCAAACAAAGGGGATTACACGCCTTACAATACGTGTAAAATTCCTATCACGACCCGACCGGGCGCGGAGTGCCCTACGGGCACCTGTTGATATACATCGAGAGAATAGCGGTGAACATACACAACATAAACACAGTGTAACCCGTATAACAACACGGGCTAGCCGATCGGCCGCCTTCCATAATATAAACAAAGTCAAAAGTACAACTTTACAACTCGGTTCTTACGGGACCACATATGTGAATACGGACCTCAGGAATAACAATCGTGGCGGGATAGGGCCCGCCATACCACGAATGTACATAATCTACAACATCGTGGAAGAAGCGTACCAAAGAAAGACAAGCCTCAGGAGAATGGAGCTTAGGCGTCGATAAGTGATCCAAGTGTGGATCCATGACTCGCTTACCACTCTGCGGCGTGAACGCGGCCCAGGAAGAAGTCGATCACAATATGTACTAAGTATGTAAAGCTGGAAAATCGTAATTACAACATAAGTTTAAAAGAAAGTCGGAGACATGTATGATAACAAAATTACAGTACACGGTGCCTTACTAACAATGAGAGTAACAATAGGTGTATACTTACAACGAAAAATAGGATTGGAATCCTACTCCTGGGACTATTTCACGCGTAGGTCGGTGGACCTGCATGAAGTATTCCTCGCATGGGACTATTTCACCCGCATAAGCCCTTACGGACTCGCATGAGGTATTCCTCGCATAGGCTGGACCCGCCCGCATGGGACTATTTCACCCGCATAAGCCCTTACGGACTCGCATGAGGTATTCCTCGCATCGTGGTTAGCAAATCCACGGAAATATACTATGCCACAATCCCGGGGAATGACCCCGCAATGAATAATATATCACTAGCCCAAATCCGGCTATCACACACAACATAAACTCTATCGGCTTATCATACAATATATAAGCAAGTTAAGAAATCCCCTAACTTCTTACTATTCGTGTTCATATACACGATCATTTTAGTTTACTTAAGGCACTAACATGTCTTTATGAAAATCCGGGAATTAACCCAAAGTACTACGTACTTCTATTCTTTTAAAATGACTCATTTCATTATAAAACTTCCAAGATACTAATAGCCGTAGTATCAAGTGACAATTTCTTTTCAAGACAAGTCACAATACTTTTAGAAATAAAATATGGCTTCTAAATCAAGTGACTCGTGTCTTATAAAACCTTAGGCAATTGATGCCTTAAAATCGAATTGCCTTCCATTAAATCAAGTCATTTATCTTTCCATAAAGTCAATATAACCAACTCCCCATAAAGTCGTTATATTCACTTTATACCTTAGTCATGTACAATTTCCTATCCAAGGGACTTATACGTTTTTAAAATGACACAAGTATTACATACTTTAAAATTCTTCAAGTCCCTTATCTTTAACAAGACTTAAGACATCTTTAATATTCTCAAAGAAGTGAGTTAATCTCCTAACTCACCCGACTTGGCATTTCATAAAACAAGTAAAGAATGTCAAAGTCTTGTCGTCTAGTACTATATCGTGAAACTAGTCATGCTCGAAGGATAGGAAAAGTTCTACATACCTTGTCGGGTCAAACCACTTGCCAAGTACAAAGTCCACTTGGTATTATGTCAACCTATAATATTCACAATCGTCTATTAAAGCCTTACTTCAATCGTAGAATATTATAAGTGTTAAGTCTCTAATTTTACGGAAAATCGGACAGCACCTCCTTTGTTTTTACTTACTTTGCCACCTTTTTCAAGGCCGAAATACAATAACCAAACAGTCCCAATTGGCTCACAATTTTATAGAAGGTAGTCCAATACAAATGAATAACTAAACAGCCCCAATTGGCTCACAATTATACGAAGGTAGTCGATACAAATGAATAACTAAATGACCTCAATTGGCTCACAATTATCTGAAGGTAGTCGATACAAATGAATAACAAACTACAAGTCCAAATTCGGCCACCTTGAGTTCAACAAATACCAATTCTTATCCAATTTCCATTTCAATCCAAAATGGTAGCATAATACGATATCAAGTCGCATTTGATTATCATATCCATAATCTTTAAGTAAGTAACATGCGACGATTTCTAACAACGATTAAATTGTAATTCAACTAAGTCATGGCTTACATTACATTTCGGATTTCCAAGGCTATAATCAATCCATAATCCTTATAACTTCAATATAACAATTTCATGCTCATGACATACAAAGCTAACAACAACAAAATAAATAATCTTGTAATACTTTCAAAGAACAAGATTATACCTCAATGATTCTTAATCCAACTCCAATCCAGTCGCTCGTAGTAGTTTAGAGCCTCTCCAAGACACCTCAATCCGCTTTTGAGACCACCCTTAGAACAATACCAACAATTATCCTTCAAAACTCCAAACAAAACCTAGAAAGACCCTTAGGTTTTCGTTTTCGCGACTAACAGTAAACTACCTTTTCCAAGACTTTTCTATTGAGATGTGTTTACAATACACCTAAGAACCTTGGTTTAAAGTGTGGGATCAAAAGGACAAGAAACGAAATTTTTCTTTCTTCTTTTCTTGAACCAGAGCAAGGCTCTAAGTTCATCCAATTTTTTGTGAAATTTCTAAGTGTTAGCTCACTCTAGCACTACTAGTAGTAATATAAAGGGGCATGGAGGGACAAGATGTAACCATATGGGTGGCTAGGATGAAGTCTTACATAAAAATCAAGACTAATTGACCTTGACTTAGTCAACCTTCTCATGCTACACAAGTTGCAAGACTTGTCTTGCAACAAAGGTCCAATGACCCTCTTGCCCTTGCACATTTAGACCAAGGCATCACATAAGGGGGTGACACGTGTCGCCCTCCCATTCGTTACAATAATACATTTTCCGACAATTCCATAATTTAGATAACTTTTTACAAGTCTCAAATCTTAACATTTGTGAGTTCTTACTTACGTTCTTAGAACATGTCCTGAAATTACGGGGTGTAACATTCTTCCCCCCTTAGAAACATTCGTCCCCGAATGTTCTTTCGGAGTCAAACTTAAAATAGCGACATAGTTTCCTTTCACAACCCCGGCATACCAAAATAAATGCTACACATGGCCACATAATAGCATTTAGGCAAAAGAGATACTTCAATTAAAACTTGACAAGTAAGGGAAGATGAATTACCTGAAGGTATCGGAAATAAGTGAGGATACTTCCTCAACATGTCTTCCTCCGCCTCCCAAGTCATCTCCTCTCGGTTATCATTCCTCCACAGACTTTGTGGAAGCTACATCCTTGGTCATGATCGCTGACTGGCGATCGAGTATCGCTATGGGACTCTCCTCATCGATAACCCCTCACACTGGACCTCACTAGTAGGAAAACTGCCTGGATCACCGATACACTTCCGCAACATAGAAACATGGAAGGCCGGATGTACCGCCTCTAACTCGATGGCGGATCCAACTCGTGGCAACCTTGCCCACTCTACGAGCGATCTGGTAGGGCCCAATGTACCTTGGTGAGTTTCCCCTTCTTACGAATCTCATCACCCGCCGTGGTGTGGCTTTGAAGACCCAATCGCTGCACGAAACTCCAAATGCCGACGCCGATTATCCGCGTATGACCTGCCGACTACGAGCCGCTATGATCTCTCACTGGATAAGCTTCACCTTATCCACGGCCTGCTGTACCAAATGCAGGCCAACTAAGCGTACCTCGCCACGTCGAACCAACCGATCGGCGACTGCATTTCCGCCCATATAAAGCCTCGTATGGCGCCCGTCGTATCTTTGGAATGGTAGTTGTTGTAAGCAAACTCCACGAGGCAAATGATCCTCCCAACTACCACTAAAATCAATCACGCAGGCTCGAAGCATATCCTCAAGTGTCTGGATAGTGCGCTCTGCTGCCGTCGATCGAGGATGAAATCTTTGTCTTTGAGACTCACTGTGTCCCCAAACCATACGGAAAGACCTCCGGAAGTTAGCGTAAGCGGCTCCTCTATCGGATATAATCGACACGAACAATGCGGCCTCACTATCTCTCGGATGTACAATCGGCATAGTCCTCGGTGGCGTCGTCTGTTGGAAGGAAATGGGCTGATTTCGTTGCTGTCAACAATAACCCAAATGGAGTCGTGCTTCCTCGAGTGCGAGGTAACCTGTAACAAAGTCCATGTTGATCATCTCCCACTTCCAGTCGGAATCTCGATAGCGCAACAATCCACTGGGCCTCACGGTGCTCGACCTTGACTGCGGCAATTAGGACATCGTGCAACAAAACTGCCACGTCCTCTTGAGCCGTCCACCAATACAAACATCGAGGTCATGGTACATCTTGGTCGACCGGATGAATAGAATATCGGCGTATTTGTGTGCCTCCCGAGAATCTGGCGTGAAGTCTGATACATCGGGAACACACTGGCCGGCCCTCAAATCTCGGCACCATCGGGAGCTACCTCGAATAGACTCTTCTCCTCCCGAAGAGGCTGCGTCACGATACCAACACCGGGTCCTCAAAGCGCCGCATCTTCACCTCATCAGCGATGGAAGACTCGGCAACCTCACGAACCGTACCCACTATCGTCGGTATCGATCAATCGAACCCCAAGGCTCGCTAAGCGGTGGATCGGCGGACCGTATCTGTCTCTGCGCTGTACCTCAGCGGGTTCCCATCGATCTACGACTCGAGGCATCGGCAACTACGTTGGCTTTCCTCGGATGGTATAGAATATCAACATCATAGTCTTTCGTGACTCTAACCACCGTCTGTCTCAAATTCGACTTCCTGCTGAAGATATCTTTGGAGGCTCTTGTGGTGCAGTATAAATATCCACATGAACCCGTACAAATAGTGTCTCCAAATCTTGAGGCATGAATAACGCGGCAACTCTAAGTCATGGGTAGGGTAATTCTCTCGTGCTTAATCGTCGGGAAGCATAGGCTATAACCTTGCCGTCTTTGCATCAAAACACACCTGGCGATGCAGAGGCATCACGATAGATCACGTGCCGTCTAACCCTGGAAGAGTAGGCGGGGTTGTAGTCAACCTCTCCTTCCAATGAAAACCACGCTCATGACCTCGTCATCGGAACTTGGCGCCACGAGTCGACCTAGTCAGCGGTCTTTGAAATCGAAGCAAAGCGCTCCACAAACCTATGATAATAACGCTAGTCCTAAGAAAGCTGCGTACCTCGGTCAGATAGTAGGCCTCGGCGAACTTAGCGCCTCGATCTTAAGCGTATCCACGCGAACACCATCACCCAATAATATGCCCGGGAATGCTGCGAGGCCAACCAAAACTCACACTTGGAGAACTTGGCGAATAGCTGCGGCTCGGAGAATCCCAATCTGACCGCCGAGTGATCTGCGTGCTCCGCTGTCAGTGAATACACGGGATGTCATCGATGAATACAATCACAAATGTATCCAAAAAGGCTTGAACACGGTTCATCAAATCCATAAATACCATTTGGGCGTTGGTGTTATACCCGGTATTTCAGTATATGCGTGAGAATACGTGCAAAAATATAGCCTTAAAGTTTAGGCAAAGCGTTTTTGGGCCTGACTCACAAAATGAATAGTTTTCCGAAAGCGTTTCCACGACTTTCGTAGGGTAAATTCCGCTATGCCATTTCTAATTTTTGCGGATTTTTCCAGAGGCGAAACATTTTGGACCAGCGGGAGGCGACACTTGGCACCTCCAATTGGTGGACTTGAATCGTCCATTGGACGAAATTGGAGACCATTAGCACGTTTTTGTGCCTTGTGCACAAGTCGAGGAGTTGGTAGGATATTTGTGTATAGTTAATCCTCACCTACACTTGCCTTGCACTTGTCTTAATCTTGGCCATTGGTTGGCCACTTCTTGACCTATAAATACCCCAGAGATGAAGAGTTCTTCATCCACAAATCTTTCAAGTCTTGAAAATCCTCTCCTCTCCTTTGTAGCCTTTTCGTCCAACCCTCCCTCCTTGTGAAAGGCCCTTGGCCGAATACCCCCTCTAGCCTAGTAGTTTGGCCGAGCCCCAGCCTAGCCGAAATCTACCCCCCCTCCCTTGGTAGAAAAGTTGTCTTCTAGTATTGTTATAATGCCCAAAATACCCTAGCCCAAATACCTTAGTACTTAGTAGAAGTTGTGAAGAACTTCTAAGGTTTCCTTGGAGCATACAACTTAGGAGCAAAACCTTGCTCAGGCGCGACTTTTCTAGGATATTATTGGGCTTCTTGAGGTAACTAATCCTAACCCTCTTTTAATTAGAGAATACTTCTTGTTTTAGTATTAGAATAAGTATTAAATACTTAGAAGAATATCACGAATAGAATTGAGCTGTTACCACAGTAGAAGGGTTTAAAGAAGAATAATCAAGCTGTACTTACATAGAATTTGTTTTCTGATAGACTTATATAGCTCATGGGTAGGGAAGTCTTGACTTTCCATAGAATTGTGAACCTCTGTTTAGAATGACCTTGAGTAGTCTTTGATAGATGTCTGTGACTATTATAGGTGACTCTGCGCGCGACATATTGACTTGGCGGTGGTTTTATTTGAGAAGGTATGTGATTCTTCCTAAGGCATGATATTTTACAATATATAGTGCGGTAGGCGTCGTGTGTTAACTAAAATATAACTACGGCAATGTCTTTGACTTAAGCTGAATAACACTTACGGCGATGCCTCGGCTTAAGCTGAATAACACTTACGGCGATGCCTCACGGCTTAAGCTTTGAATAATAAAAGTCGAAAACATTTCATAAGAATCTTGAATCATTTTTAATGAAGAGAACTAAGCGGTTTTAAAGCGAAGCTTAAGAGTTATACTAGCTTTATGGGAAGTTAAGTATAACCACTTAAGATTGATAAAAGAAACAAGTTTGCCTATGTGTTTATAACAGACTTATGTTGAATTGTGAAAAGAATAATAAGATGGTTTGATAAGTAGACATGATATGATGCTATGTGTGTTAGTATCTTGTAACGTTTGTGTAAGAGAGTATCCTTGTTGTGCTTATGTTGTTTAAAGATAAGTTGTTATGTTAGTGTACCATCACTCACCTCTTGAGATGATACCGGGGGTTAAGCTTCCCTCCGTCTGGGGTAGACTCGGTGATGCAGGACCGTGATTCGAGAATACCTCATGCGGGTCGAGGGGCCTATCTTGCGGCTACGAGTTCGAGTTAGTATGCGGGGTTATGCCTCATGCGGTCATGTGGCCATGCGGACAACGAGTCGGGGCGATGCGAGAGTAGCTACCCTCGATGCGGGGTTATACCTCATGCGGGCCCGTGAGTGGCCTATGCGGACTCGGGAGTCGAGTTAGGCTTGCGAGTGATATCTGCGAGTGGCCTGCTTGAATCATTCGCGGCCTAGAAAAGACTATTCTGATTTACCTATTGTTGCTCTTGTTTGTGATGTGGCATGTATGCGGTTCCTTGATTGTTTCATACATATTTAAAGCGGTTTTAAAAAGTGTTATGATTTCATTTAAGTACTTTCTGATTTCACATACTTAGTACTGTTGTCTTGACCTCGCCCGAGCTGCGTTACATGCCGCGGTAAGAGGCGGCAGTGCTAGATCCACATTCTTAGGATCTCTACGTTGGTGTCGGGAGCTCCATCTTTTGGAGGCTCTACTTTTGGTATGATCTCCTGTTGTAGATAGTTTTATGCGATCGGTATGGCGGGGCCCTGTCCGCCATAGTTGTATATTTCCTTAGAGTGCATAGTCATATTTATGCGATTGTCGGATGCTTGCTAAACCATGTTTATATATATATCTTAGAAAGCGATGTTTTCTCATAAAGCTGTGTCTTATTTTATAAAGCTGTTTCATGTCTTGCTTTATATTTCCGATTACTCGATGTATGACTACTTGGGTGCCGGTAAGGCACGATCACGAACCGAGCGAGTCGTGACAAAAGTGGTATCGAAGCGATTAATCCTCGGAAAGTGTCTGACCGTATCTAGTAAGTCTTGATTATCGGTGTGTTGTGCACCACACCAATGTCGAGGAGGCTACGGATATTTAGGATTGGTTTCCATTCTTCTCATTACGAGATCGTGCTTTAGAAGGTATGTTATAGGTTGGACCCCTCTAACGTATTCCTTTCTATGCTGATTATGCCTCACGTAAGGCAACCGGGCCCGAAGAAGGGCAAGCGGCCAGGAGGCGCTAGCGAGACACCCAGTCACGAGGCTCGGGCCCGGTCTATACGAGAGGCGAGTTCTATGGCGCCGCCCGGCCCAGTGAGACCACAGTACCGCACCTCGTCCCCGGCTGGGCGGAGAGTTAGGGTACAAGTAGATGGCCCGACTATTGGCTAAAGTTGTGGCCCGATACAAGAGAGATTGGATGCGGCGGTTCGGTTCGGCTCGGCTCGGTCGCGCGTGGTACACCGAGGCGAATAGTTTGAGACTACGAGATTTCTTGAGTTGTAGCCCGCGAGTTTTCTGGTCGGCGGAGGATGATCGCGGGAGTTCATCCGTCGGCTCTGAAGAATCATGAGGTGATCAAGGCCTCGGAGGCAGTCTGTGACCTTTGGTTCGCGTCGGCTGCGTGATACCGCGATCGATTGGTTTGATTCATGGGAGTTATCGGGAGAACCGCAGCGTCCCAGCTTTGGGATGAGTTCTCGAGGCTTTCTCACTCACTTCTTGCCTCACGGATGAGGAGGCGCGGGGTGATAGATTTTTACTCGAGGCGAGAAGGGCCTTGTCGGGAGTACAATGTCGAGTTTGATTCATTGGCTCGATATGTCCCGGCATTGGTAGAAGATATGGAGGATAGGGTGCACCGCTATGTCAGGGCTGAAGCGACTATATGGCGAGTCATGTGCGGGTGTTTCTCTCGGTAGGGTATGGACATTACCGCGTCTGAGCTCACGCCCTTGGATGCGAGGCGCGGTCGGCGAGTGGGCGGGCGGCGAGAAGAAGGCCGGGGCGGGAGGGTCTTACGGTGGTTATCGTGGTGGCGGCCTCGGCAGCGATCTGGGTCGCACCACGGCCGGCTCGAGCACTCTGCACCGTCCTCGGCCACGGCGAGTTTTGAGGCGGACGAGGGCCAGGGCTTGGGCGTCGAGTAGCGAGTGCGGCGATCGGGACCACCCCGGTGTGGCGTCGGTAGATCCCATTACGGAAGTGTGGTACTACTTTTGGAGCTTATTCTGATTGTGGCGGCGGTCACTTTGCGAGGCTTGTCAGGCCAGGCGGCGTGGTGGTAGGGCTCGGCCCGAGTTACATTGCCGCTTCATCATCTCCTGATTACTCGCCCGGGCGAGGTACTCATGGGTCGGCCAGTCGCGGCGAGGTCGTGGCTCGGGTCCCGATTCTAGCGGTCCTCGAGAACGCATTTATGCTTTGTCGGTAAGCGGGATCGGGAGGCCTCGCGATGTCGTCCACGGTACCTTATCGGTTCGGGTTTGATGTGTATGCTTTGATAGATCGGGTTCTACTCTGTCTATATATCTCCCACTTGTTGCTAGTAGGATAGGGATAGAGCACGAGTCCATAGACCACTTCGAGGTAGCTACGCGATGGTGATTCGGTGGTAGCTCGGCGGGTATATAGAGCTTGTCTGTGACCATTCTGATCGTCGGACCTGGCCGACTTGATAGAGTTGGAGATGATTGACGGCGTGATTATGGGGATGGATTGGCTAGCTTCTTGCTACGCCAATGTAGACTGAAGAGAAAGTAATGCAGTTCCGATTTCTGAGGAGCCGGTTGTTGAGTGGGAGAAGCACGGTATCGCCGGGGTAGGTTTATTTCCTACCTCGAGGCTAGGAAGATGGTGCGAAGGGTATATCTACCATCTCGTTGGTGTTTGATCTGAAGGCTGCGGTGCAGATTTTGATCGATCCGATAGTCGAGAGAGTTCCCAGGCGTGTTTCAGGCGACCTCGGGTATCCTCACGAGAGGAGATCGAGTTTTGTATAGATGTGTTGCGGACACTCGGCTATTTCCATTCGCCATACGTAATGGCACTGCCCGAGTTGAGAGAGTGAAGGACCGGTGAGAGATTTCTTTGGAGAAGGGTTTTATCGGACCTAGTGTTTCTCCACCGAAGCGCCGGTGTTCGTGAAAAAGAAGGGCGGGGCCTGCGCATGTGTGTTGACTACTGACGGTGAACAAGGTGACCATTAAGAACAGATACCCCGCTTCCGGGATTGATGATTTGTTTGACCGGTTGCGAGTGCGAGATGTTTCTCAAGATTGATCTGCGATCGGGCTATCATCAGTGCGAGTCGAGAGGTGGATGTCCCTAGATCGCATTCGGACGTGCGGGCATTATGAGTTCAGTCATGTCTTTTGGGTTGACCAATGCTCGTGGTATTCATGGATTTGATGAACCGAGTGTTCAAACCATTTTGGACACGTTTGTGATAGTGTTCATTGATGATATCTTGGTTTATTCTCGCTCGAGCGAGGAGCATGCGGAGCATTTGAGGGCTTGATGACGCTTCTCGAGACCAGCGATTATGCGCCAAGTTTTCCAAATGTGAGTTTTGGTTGACTTGATGGCGTTTCTTGGGCATGTTGTCGAGTGATGGCATTCGAGTGGATACGGCGAGATCGAAGCGATGCGGACTTGGCCTGAACTACTACTCCGGCGAGAGGTTCGCGATTTTACGGCCTTGCGAGGATATTATCGGCGGTTCGTAGAAGTTTGCTTCTATCTACGCACCATTGACTAGGGTGACTCGAGCGGCCAAGTTTGATGTCTTGATGCTTGTGGCGAGGTTTCGATTCTTTGAAGAAGAGGCGGCGCCCGTTCTTACTCTTCGGAGGTCGGATGGTTATGTGCGTGTATTGTGATCGTCGGGCATCGGGTTGGGATGTGTGTTGATGCGGCGTGGCGGGGTTATAGCATATGCATCGACGGTGAAGAAACACGAGGAACTACCCGCATGATTTGGAGTTGGCGGTGTGATTCACGCCAAGATCTGGAGGCACTATTTGTATGGGGTTCACGTGGATATTTTTACGCACCACAAGAGCCTCCAGGTATATCTTGACGGAGGAGTGAACTTACGAGAGACGGTGGTTAGAGTTGCTTAAGGATTACGATGTTGATATCTGTACCACCCGGAAGGCGATGTTGTGGCGGATGCTCTTAGTCGTAGGTCGATGGGAGCCTATCGGATGTGCGGCTAGAGAGGAGGGACATGGTTCGTGATTTGCATCGATTAGCGAGCCTTGGTGTCCGTTTGATTGATTACGATAGCGGTGGGGTTAGAGTTCGTGAGGTTGCGAGTCTTCCATCGTCGAGGAGGTGAAGAGCAGCGATTCGAGGATCGAGCTTTGATTCGATATCGTGATCTGACTCTTCGTGAGGGCAAGGTCCTTTTGAGGTAGCACGATGGGGTGCTAAGGTTTGAGGCGGTGTGTGTTCGGATGTTTGAGGACTTGGCGAGTTCTTGGGAAGCCTGCGGTAGCGGCGTTACTCTATCCATCCGAGTCGACCAAGATGTACCACGACCTTAGATCTGTATTGGTGGGATGGCTTGAAGAGGGGCGTTGCGAGTTCGTAGCTCAATGCGTGTTGTCGGCGGTGAAGGTAGAGCACGAGGCACGGTGGTTTATTCTGAGCGATTGAGATCCGACACGGAAGTGGGAGGTAATCAACATGGACTTCATCACGGGATTACCTCGCACTCGGAGGAGACATGATTCTATATGGGTTATCGTCGGCGGTGGCGAAATCAGCCCACTTTCTTCCCATCGGGGCGACTTTTGGTGAGGATTATGCGAACTTTACATCAGAGATCGTCGGTGCATGGAGTCCCTACTTGATCATATCGATGAGGAGCCCGGTTCTGGCTAACCAGAGGTCCTTCGAGGGGTTTAGGGGCGCAGTGAGCACAATCGCATTTCATCCACGAGCGACGGACGAGGCGGCGCCTATCCGACTCTTGAGGATATCTGCGAGCTGTGTTATTGACCGATGGTAGTTGGGAGGATCATTTGCCTCTAGTTGAGTTCGCGTATAATAATAGCTACCACTCCAAGATTCAGATGGCGCCTTATGAGGCCTTGTATGGGAGGAAGTGCGGTCGCCTATAGGTTGGTTCGATGTGGGCGAGTGCGGCTAGTGGGACGGTTGAGTACAGGCATTTGATAAGGTGAAGCTTATCAAGGCGGCTATTGGCGACTCGAGTCGGCAATCGTATGCAGATCATCGTCGTCGGCATCTTGAGTTCGAGGTTCATGATTGGGTTTTCCTAAAGGTGTCACCCATGAAGGGTGTGATGAGATTCGGGAAGAAGGGAAACTTCGGCCCAGGTACATTGGGCGTTTCAGTTGTCGCGAGGTAGGCAAGGTTGCCTATGAGTTGGATCTGCCGTCCGATCTGGAAGCGGTGCATCCGGTTTTCACGTATCTATCTTTGAGGAGATGTATCGGGGATCCATCTAAGTACACCGATTGGCGATGTCGGTGACCGGGTTATCGTATGAGAGATTCCATGCGCGATAGTCGATCGTCGGGTTAGGCGTCTGCGGACCAAGGGCGTGGCTTCCGTCAAAGTCTTGTGGCGGAACGAGCTCGGGGAAGGAGATGGCGTGGGGCCGAGGAGGACATGAGGCGAAGTATCCTCACCTATTCCCACACCTCCGGGTAATTCACTTTCCTACTTGTAAAAATTCGTTATCGTTTACGCCTAAGTGTTGTTACGTGGCGTGTGTGGCATTTGCTGTTATTTTAGTTATGAAGAATCTTATCGTTAATCGTCTTGGGAAGGAACATTCGGGACGAATGTTTCTAAGGAGGAGAATGTTATACCCGTATTTCCGCAGTATGCGTAAGGGAATACGTCTGAAAAGTCTAGCCTTAAAGTTTAGGCAAAGCGTTTTTGGGCACAACTCACAAAGCGAATAGTTTTTAGACGAAGCGTTTCCACGACTTTCGTAGGGTAAATTCGGCTATGCCATTTCTAATTTTTGCGGATTTTTCCGAGAGACGAAACATTTTGGACCAACGGGAGGGCGACACTTGGCACCCTCCAATTGGTGGACTTGAATCATCCATTGGACGAAATTGGAGACCATTGGCACGTTTTTTGTGCCTTGTGCACAAGTCAAGGAGTTGGTAGGATATTTGTGTATAGTTAATCCTCACCCTACACTTGCCTTGCACTTGTCTTAATCTTGGCCATTGGTTGGCCACTTCGACCTATAAATACCCTTAGAGATGAAGAGTTCTTCATCCACAAATCTTTCCAAGTCTTGAAAATCCTCTCCTCTCCTTTGTAGCCTTTTCGTCAACCCCTCCCCCTCCCTTGTGAAGGCCCTTGGCGAATACCCCACTCTAGCCTAGTAGTTTGGTAGGCCCCACTGCGCCAAAAATCTACCCCCTCTGGTAGAAAAGTTGTCTTCTAGTATTGTTATAATGCCCAAAATACCTAGCCCAAATACCTTAGTACTTAGTAGAAGTTGTGAAGAACTTCTAAGGTTTCTTGGAGCATACAACTTAGAGCAAAACCTTGCTCAGTGCGACTTTTCTAGGATATTATTGGCTTGAGGTAACTAATCCTAACCCTCTTTTGAATTAGAGAATACTTCTGTTGTAGTATTAGAATAAGTATTAAATACTTAGAAGAATATCACGAATAGAATTGAGCTGTTACCACAGTAGAAGGGTTTAAAGAAGAATAATCAAAGCGTACTTACATAGAATTTGTTTTCCTGATAGACTTATATAGCTCATGGGTAGGGAAAGTCTTGTGACTTTCCATAGAATTGTGAACCCTCTGTTTAGAATGACCTTCGAGTAGTCTTTGATAGATGTCTGTGACTATTATGGTGACTCTCTGCGCGACATATTGACTTGGCGGTGGTTTTTTGAGAAGGTATGTGATTCTTCCTAAGGCATGATATTTTACAATATATATAGTACGGTAGACGTACATGTGTTAACTAAAATATAACTACGGCAATGTCTTTGACTTAAGCCTGAATAACACTTACGGCAATGCCTCACGGCTTAAGCCTGAATAACACTTACGGCAATGCCTCACGGCTTAAGCCTGAATAATAAAAGTCTGAAAACATTTCATAAGAATACTGAATCATTTTTAATGAAGAGAACTAAGCGGTTTTAAAGCGAAGCTTAAGAGTTATACTAGCTTTATGGGAAGTTAAGTATAACCACTTAAGATTGATAAAAGAAACAAGTTTGCCTATGTGTTTATAACAGACTTATGTTGAATTGTGAAAAGAATAATAAGATGGTTTGATAAGTAGACATGATATGATGCTATGTGTGTTAGTATCTTGTAACGTTTGTGTAAGAGAGTATCCTTTTTGTGCTTATGTTGTTTAAAGATAAGTTGTTATGTTAGTGTACCATCACTCACCTCTTGAGATGATACCGGGGGTTAAGCGCCCTCCGTCGGGGTAGACTCGGTGATGCAGGACCATGATTCGAGAATACCTCATGCGGGTCGAGGGGCCTATGCGAGCTACGAGAGTTCGAGTTAGTATGCGGGGTTATGCCTCATGCGATGCATGTGGCCCGTGCGGACAACGAGTCGGGGCGATGCCGAGGAGTAGCTACCCTCGATGCGGGGTTATACCTCATGCGGGCCCGTGTGAGTGGCCTATGCGGACTCGGGAGTCGATTAGGCTTGCGAGTGATAATACGCGAGTGGCCTGCTTCAATCATTCGCGACCTAGAAAAGACCTATTACGGTTTACCTATTGTTGCTCTTGTTTGTGATGTGGCACTATATGCGGTTCCCTTGATTGCTTCATACATATTTAAAGCGGTTTTAAAAAGTGTTATGATTTCATTTAAGTACTTTCTGATTTCACATACTTAGTACTGTTGTCTTGACCTCCTTGGGCTGCGTTCATCTGCGCGGTAAGAGCGGCAGTGCTAGATCCACATTCTTAGGATCTCTACGTTAGTGTCGGGAGCTCCATCTTTTAGGAGGCTCTACTTTTTGGTATGATCTCACTGTTGTAGATAGTTTTGTCTGATCGAGGGTATGGCGGGGCCTGTCGCCATAGTTGTATATTTCCTTAGAGGTGCGTAGTCATGTTTATGCGATTGTCGGATGTAGCGCTAAACCATGTTTATATATATATCTTAGAAAGCGATGTTTTCTCATAAAGCGTATCTTATTTTATAAAGCTGTTTCATGTCTTGCTTTATATTTCCGGATTACTCGATGTATGACTACTTGGTGCCGGTAAGGCACGATCCACGAACCGAGCAGTCGTGGCGATTAGTCGGCCGAAAGACATAACCACACGAACTCATGGTGCCCATACTGGGTCTGAATGCGATCTTTGGGATGTCCGCCTCTCGAACTCGAACGATGATAACGGACGCGAGTCTATCTTTGAAAACATCTCGCACCACGCATGGTCAAACAAATCATCAATCACGGGGAGGGTACCTATTCTTAATGGTTACCTTATTCACCGTAGTCAACACACATCTGCGGCGTCCCGTCTTCTTCACAAACAACACGGCGCTCCCGGGAGATACACTAGGCTGATAAAGCCTTTCTCCAAAGAAATCTTTGGTGGTCTTTGATTCCTCAAATCGGCAGTGTCATCTGTATGGCGGAATGGAAATAGGTCGAGTGTCCGCAACGTGTCAATACAAAACTCGATCTCCTCTCGGGAGGATACGGAAGATCATGCAGGAACACATCCGAAACTCCTAACCACTGCGATCAAGAGCGGCACCTCGGCCTGCGTATCGAATACGAACGGATGATAGATGTACCGCTTCTGCGCACCATCTTCCTAGCCTTGAGGTAAGAAATAAACCTACCGCCGGCGGCGTTGTGTTGCCCCTCACTCGATAAGCGGCTCGCCAGAAATCGAACGAACCAACTGTCCTACGGTCAACGTTGGCATAACGAAGCCAACGATCCATACCATAATGACATCAAAATCATCATCTCTAACTCTATCAAGTCTGCGAGGTCGCGGCGTAAATGAATCTGGGACAACCTCTATACACGCTCGGCTAACACCGAATCACCATGGCGTAGCTACCTCAAACGGCTCTATCGACCCGGCTCTATCCGATTCTACCCGCATAAGAGGGGACACATAAGACAAGGTAGAACTGGATCTATCAAAGCATAAACATCACACTGAAATCGATAATGTACACTGGCGGCGTCGGAAGCCTCACGATCTGGCGGTGGCTAGAGAATATATGCGGTTCAGGGGACCGCTAGAACTGGAACCACCACCACGACCTCTACCGCGGCCTGCCTGTCCGTGAGTACCCTGCCCTCCGGGGCGCATAACCACAGAAGGAGAAGAAGACCCGAATCGATCCCGTCGGTGTCTTTGTACCACCACCCATGCTACCTCTAGACGGACAATCCCTCTTCAAATGGCCCAGCTGGCCACAAGAGTAACAACCTCCTGCAGGAACACGACACTCGCCTGGGTGAGATCTACCGCATCGAGCACACCGAGCCTGCCGGTGGATGAACATCCTGCCTAGTTACTGAAGGCGAAGAACCCGCAACTGATCCGGTAGACTTTTCTATCCCTCCTGCAACTCTCCTACTAGGACAATCCCTCAACATATGGCCCCAGCGGCCACAGCAAAACAGGCACGATGGCGGCGACATTCCCATGGTGATCTGCACCTGCTGTGAACAACGAGGAAGAGGGCCGTATGTCTAGAACCACGTGTGCGTATACGAATCGAAGCCACGAGCTCGGCCAGGCTCAATTACGCCGATCTAACCTCCGCGAAAGCGGGAAGGAGCACTGCGTGGTGAGCCGTAGACCTAGCCTGCTGAGGCTCTGCGCCTTGAAAATCACCTGAACCCGCGTCACCGCCTCTTGGTGGCTTTGGCACAGTCGGTCCTCTCTCTCCACGTCCTCAATCCTGTGCATAAGTGCGCATCTGGCAATATCCATTCTGGTGAAGGCTACTCCCGACAGCGGTGATCATATAACGGTCTAGCCCATAACATAGCGATGAACTCTATCGACCATGTTAGCACAATAGTATGCGTATGCGGCCAAGGAGTCAAACTCAAGCTATACTCTCGATAGTCCTCCGTTCGCCTCAAGGTCAAGAATCTGTCTGCGGGCTCTCGCCATCTCGGGAGGCAAAAAGTGATCCATGAAGGCCTCTGTAAACTCCTCCCAAACAGTGGAAGAGCATCATCACCTCTTGAAAGCAACCACGACTCAAACGGTTCAACGCGATATCGCGTAACGGTAGAGGCTAGCGTAATGAACTCTGTCTCTGAAGCCCTAAGAACCTGCGTGGTCATTGTCTGCCGAATGAACTCCTGCGGATCCTCATCGACCTCGAACCATAAAACTCGGTGGATGACATCTGAAAATCCCTAATCCGCCAACGGCTCACAGGGTGTTGCTGCTCACTGTCGGCTGCCCGACTACTATCTTGGTCAATAATCGGATTTGCTCCACGTAGTATCTATACTCGGCCATTGCCAGGCGAATCGAGGCTCGTACGGAACCTCTGGAGCTCTGCGCTCTCGGCTCTCTAATACTGCGCGTGGCTGAACTCGCCGACCGCTCTTACCTCGGGCATATGCGTGCGGACTCACGGTAACTCTGCGCCTTCTGCGGCGGCTCCTGCATTGCCTTGCCGCCACGGGCCACTGGTCGCCGGTGAGGCATAGCCGATTCACATACATAAGAATACGTCGAGCGGATCAACTATTAATACTCTCTACCGCACGATCTCGAGTGAGAAGAATGGAAACGATCCTAAATGTCCTGCGACCTCACGATTATAGATGTGGTGCGCAACACACCGATAATCAAGACTCTACTAGACACGATGCAGTAGACACTTTCCGAGGACTAAGCGCTCGATACCACTTTTGTCACGACGACCCGGGCGCGGCTGGTGCCTACACAGGCACCTGTTGAGTATACCTCGAGAGAATAGCAGCGGAACATACATGAAACTTATAAAATAAAGTAACGAGAAATTAAACCACAGGTTAGCCGATAAGGCTACCTTCCTGGACACATATACATATACATAACAACAGCAGCCACATCCATTTCCTTTTACAAACCGACCCACAATATGTAACTACCGACATCTAAGAATTACAACTGCGGCGGGACGGGCCGCCATACCCACGAATGTACATAAGTCTACCACGTGAAACCGTACTAAAAGATAAGCCTCGGAGTGAAAGGAGCTTCTTTCCAAAAGCGAGCAGAGATCCTAAGAGCGAGGATCACCAACGCATGTACCTATCACTGCGGGCATGAGCGCGGCCGAAGAAAGTCGATCTAACAGTGCAAGTATGGAACGGAAATAAAATGCAATAACCAAATCATATATGTATAAAAGAATGTCCTTTTTACTCCTGAAATCAATCATATATTAACCGTTCCTTTCATCCTTTCAATAAGATTTAACAACATATTCTTACATACATACTTAAGAGTTTAATCCAGTCTTTTTCACATAACTTACATATCTTACATAACATAATCCGGCCCATTTGCGGGACACGGTGTACTGATGAATCATGTGACATAACCCGGCCGCTGTGGGGCTCGATTATCTTGTGGAATCATGTAGCATAATCCGGCCGCTGTGGGGCTCGGTGTAAGATAGCGTAACGCCTATGTGTAGGCTCGGGGTAATATGGCGTAATCCGCCTATGGGTAGGCTCGGTGTATCTCATAACGTGTCCGCCTATTTGTAGGCTCGGTGTATTTCATAACGTAATCCGGCCTATTTGTAGGCTCGGTGTAATATTTCCTTACATAACATTTTTAAACCATCTTTTCACTTTTTCTTAAGTCGTCATAACAACTTCCCATAAAGCTATTATAACAACCATTCATTTTAGAGAACTTATGTCACTTTTATTCTTACAACATTTAGGAAAACGGGATCGA
This sequence comes from Przewalskia tangutica, assembly GCA_029844215.1. NCBI lineage: Eukaryota > Viridiplantae > Streptophyta > Magnoliopsida > Solanales > Solanaceae > Przewalskia > Przewalskia tangutica. Next base: position 21,770,286 of record CM056733.1, read on the forward strand.
AGATACTACGTACATACATACTTAAAAAGAATCGTATCGCTTAAAACTTCATAATCCTTAAAAGACAATCAAAGTTCTTAGTCTTCAAACTTCATAACATACTTCCTTTAAAGCCCAATTACTTATACAAAAACATATAAAGTTCCATACCATCCAAAACCAAGTAATTTATTCCCTTAAAATCATATAACTTCCACTTTTAAAATCAATCCCTTTTCACATATAAATTCAAGTCATTTTCGAACATAAAATCCACTTACTTACTTTAAACAAATCAAGACACATAGCCTTTAAATCAAATCTCATAACTTCCTAACCGTTCTTACCAACGTCTCCCATAAGACCTAGTAAGGACTTAGGACAATTTAAACATACTCTTAACTTAGATTCAACAATGTAAATACTTAACTTCTAAGAGTAGAAGGAATCTTGAAATACTATCACATGGAGATTTCATACGTAGGATCATGCCAAGGAAAGAAGAGGTTCACATACCTCGCGACGATTGTCGACAAGTAGTAAAATGCTCCAATGTACTTCAACCTTGAGCTATTCCATTCTTCAAGTAGGATACGCTATACTTAGTTCTTCAACCTATCATGGTCACAATACGTCCATTAACCTCTTACTTCAAACATAGAATATTCTAAGTACTAAGCAGCCAAATTCTACGTAAAATCGGACAAAGACCTCCTTTGTTTTTACTTACTTTGCCACCTTTTCAAGGTGAAATACAATAACCAAACAGCCCCGATTGGCTCGCAACAATAAAGAAGGTAGTCGATACAAATGAATAACTAAAGCGCCCCAATTGGCTCACAATTTAGAAAGTAGTCCAAATTCGACCACCTAGAGTTCAACCATACCAATTCTTATCAAATTTCCATTTCAATCCAAATTGTTAATCATAACATGATATCAAGTCGCATTTGATTAAAACTACCACAATCTTCAAATCAATAACATGCGACGATTCTAATAACGACTAAATTGAAATCCAACTTAACATGGCTTACATTACATTCCGGATTTCCAAGGCTACAATCAATCCACAATCCTTATAAACTTCTACATATCAACTTCGTACTAGCAACACGTAAAGCTAACAACAACAATATAAATATATAATCTTGTAACACATTAAAGGCAAGATTATACCTCAACGAATCTTAATCCAATTCCAATCCAAGTCGCTCTAGTAGTTTAGAACCTCTCCAAGACAACGATCCATTTCGTTGAGACCCTTAGAACCATACCAACAACTTTTCTTCAACTTCCAATCCAAAACCTAGAAAGACAACTAGGTTTTCGTTTTGCGACTAACCCGTAAACTATCTTTTTCCAAGATTTTCCTATTGAGATATGCTTACACTACCCTCAAGAACCTTGGTTTAAAGTGTGGAGTCAAAAGGACAAGAAACAAATTTTTTTCTTCCTTCCCTAGAGTGAACAGAGCTCCTTATAGAGTTCTTCAAATTTTTGTGAATAATGGCTAAGTGTTAAGTCCTCTCTTGCTACTAGTATTATATATAGTGTATATGAGGGTCAAGATGCAAACAATTGGGTGGTTTGGATGATCTCTTATAAAATATCATAGCTTGTGGGACCTTTGACTTGGTCAAGATTGTCAAGCTTCACTACTTGCAAGACTTAGTCATCCAAGACTATGGTCAATTACCATATTGGCCATGCCTAAATCGTCGAGGCATCATAAGGGGGTGACACGTGTCGCCTCCCATTAAATCCTGATATTACGTTTTAGACAATTCCATAATTCCGATAATTTTTTACAAGTCTCAAATCTTAACACTTGTGAGCTCTTACGTACTACCTTAAAACATGTCTTGTAAATACGGGGTGTAACATTCTTCCCCCCTTAGAAACATTCGTCCCCGAATGTTCTTTCGGAGCTCAATCTATCATTCCTTGGCATAGTCTCATAAACTTGCACTTAGCAAAACCTAATTATGCCACATATGGCCCTAATATACCGCACTTGCATATTTATCCATCACAAACCAAACGAGGAAACAATCCATAGTGTGCATCATCACTATATACTCACATTCAAGGCCTAAAAAGATTATCTTTTCGTACTTCCAACTTACTTCTAGCATACGTACATAATTTCAATATTATCCGTTCTTGATACTTAAACATAAAATAACCTTATCATGCATACAGATCTGTAAAGGGTAGAAGATATACCGAATTCATATAGGCGGTTCAAAGGACCGCTAAAGCGGAACTTCACGCGACCACGCGGCTGCCGTGGATGAACATCCTGCCTAGCTCAAGGCGAAGAACCCGCAATCGATCCGGTAGACTTTTCTATCCCTCCCGCAACTCTCCTACTAGGACAATCCCTCAACATATGGCCACGGCCACGAGGCAAAAGCAGCACCGATGGCGACGACATTCCCCATGGTGATGTCGGCCACACTGTGAACACTGAGGGAAGAGGGGCCCCGACTGTCTAGAATCCATGTGCGTATCTGGTGAAGCCACAGAGCTCGGCCGCTCGACTACCCGGTGATCTAACCTCCGCGGGAAGGAGCACTGTCTTGGTGAGCGTAGACCTAGCTGCTTTGAGGCTCTCCGCCTTGAAAATCACCTCAACCCTGCGTCACGGCCTCTTGGTGGCCTAGGCACAGTCGGTCCTCTCTTTCCCCTGTCCTCAATCCCCTGTGCATAAGTCTGCATCCTGGCAATATCCATTCCTGGCTGAAGGGCTACTCCCAGGCAAGCAGTGATCATATAACGGTCTAGCCCCATAACATAGCGATGAACTCTATCGGCCATGTTAGCCACAATAGTATGCGCGTATGCGGCCAAGGAGTCAAACTCTAAGCTATACTCTCTGATAGTCCTCCCGTTCTGCCTCAAGGTCAAGAATCTGTCGACCCGGGCTCTCCTCATCTCAGGAGGCAAAAAGTGATCCATGAAGGCCTCTGTAAACTCCTCCCAAACACCGGAAGAGCATCATCACCTCTTGAAATCAACCACGACTCAAACCGGTTCAACGCGATATCGCGTAACGGTGGGAGGCTAGCGTAATGAACTCTGTCTCTGAAGCCCTAAGAACTGCGTGGTCATTGTAGCTTCCGAATGAACTCCTGCGGATCCTCATGGACCTCGAACCATAAAACTCGGTGGATGACATCTGAAAATCCCTAATCCATGGCCCATCGGCTCACGGGGTGGGCTGCTCATCGTGTTGCCCGACTACTATCTTGGTCAATAATCGGATTTGCTCCCATAGTCTCTATACTCGGCACCGGTGTGGGCCGAGGCTGCAGTGCGAACCTCTGGAGCTCTGCCGCCTCGGCTCTCTATCTTGCGGCGTGGTGAACTCGCCGACCCGCCTACTACCTCGGGCATATTGCATGCCCGACTCACGGTAACTCTCTGCGCCTCTTGGCGACTCTGCTGCTGCCTTGCCCTTCGGGCCTCAGTCGCCTTCCGTGGAGGCATAGCCGATTCACATACATAAGAATACGTCGAGCGGATCAACCTAATGTCTGACTCTGCACGATCTCGAGTGAGAAGAATGAAACTAATCCTAAATGTCCTGCGACCTCACGATTATAGATGTGGTGCGCGACACCGATAATCAAGACTCTACTGAACACGATGCAGTAGACAATTTCGAGGACTAATCGCTCGATATCACTTTTGTCACGACCGACCGGGCCCGCGCGGGTGCCCTACAGGCACCTGTTGATATACCTCGAGAGAATAGCAATGAACATACATGAAACTTATAAAATAAAGTAACGAGAAATTAAACCACGAGTTAGCCGATAAGGCTACCTTCCCGGACACATATACATATACATAACAACAAGATCACATCCCTTTCCTTTTACAAACCGCCCACAATATGTAACTCTGCACCTAAGAATTACAAGCTGCGGCGGGACGGGGCCACGCCATACCACGAATGTACATAAGTCTACCACATCGGAAACCGTACTAAAAGATAAGCCTCGGAGTGAAAGGAGCTTCCAAAAAGCGAGCAGAGATCCTAAGAGCAAGGATCACCAACTCGTACTATCATCTGCGGGCATGAGCGCGGCCGAAGAAGTCGATCTAACAGTGCAAGTATGGAACAGAAATAAAATGCAATAACCAAATCATATATGTATAAAAGAATGTCCTTTTTACTCCTGAAATCAATCATATATTAACCGTTCCTTTCCTCCTTTCAATAAGATTTAACAACATATTCTTACATACATACTTAAGAGTTTAATCCGATCTTTTCACATAACTTACATATCTTACATAACATAATCCGCCCATTTGCGGGACACGGTGTCTTGATGAATCATGTGACATAACCCGGCCGCTGTGGGGCTCGATTATCTTGTGGAATCATGTAGCATAATCCGGCCCGCCTGTGGGGCTCGGTGTAAGATGACGTAACCCGGCCTATGTATAGGCTCGGGGTAATATGGCGTAATCCGGCCTATGGGTAGGCTCGGTGTATCTCATAACGTGTCCGCCTATTTGTAGGCTCGGTGTATTTCATAACGTAATCCGGCCTATTTGTAGGCTCGGTGTAATATTTCCTTACATAACATTTTTAAACCATATTTTCACTTTTTCTTAAGTCGTCATAACAACTTCCCATAAAGCTATTATAACAACCATTCATTTTAGAGAACTTATGTCACTTTTATTCTTACAACATTTAGGAAAACGGGATCCAAAGATACTACGTACATACATACTTAAAAAGAATCGTATCGCTTAAAACTTCATAATCCTTAAAAGACAATCAAAGTTCTTAGTCTTCAAACTTCATAACATACTTCCTTTAAAGCCCAATTACTTATACAAAAACATATAAAGTTTCATACCTTCCAAAACCAAGTAATTTATTCCCTTAAAATCATATAACTTCCACTTTTAAAATCAATCCCCTTTTCACATATAAATTCAAGTCATTTTCGAACATAAAATCCACTTACTTACTTTAAACAAATCAAGACACATAGCCTTTAAATCAAATCTCATAACTTCCTAACCGTTCTTACCAACGTCTCCCATAAGACCTAGTAAGGACTTAGGACAATTTAAACATACTCTTAACTTAGATTCAACAATGTAAATACTTCTTAACTTCTAAGAGTAGAAGGAATCTTGAAATACTATCACATGGAGATTTCATACGTAGGATCATGCCAAGGAACGAAGAGGTTCACATACCTCGCGACGATTGTCGACAAGTAGTAAAATGCTCCAAAGTACTTCAACCTTGAGCTATTCCATTCTTCAAGTAGGATACGCTATACTTAGTTCTTCAACCTATCATGGTCACAATACGTCCATTAACCTCTTACTTCAAACATAGAATATTCTAAGTACTAAGCCGCCAAATTCTACAGAAAATCGGACAGCACCTCCTTTGTTTTTACTTACTTTGCCACCTTTTTCAAGGCTGAAATACAATAACCAAACAGCCCCAATTGGCTCACAACAATAAAGAAGGTAGTCCAATACAAATGAATAACTAAACAGCCCCAATTGGCTCACAATTTAGAAAGTAGTCCAAATTCGACCACCTAGAGTTCAACCATACCAATTCTTATCAAATTTTCATTTCAATCCAAATTGTTAATCATAACATGATATCAAGTCGCATTTGATTAAAACTACCACAATCTTCAAATCAATAACATGCGACGATTCTAATAACGACTAAATTGAAATCCAACTTAACATGGCTTACATTACATTCCGGATTTCCAAGGCTACAATCAATCCACAATCCTTATAAACTTCTACATATCAACTTCATGCTAGCAACACGTAAAAGTAACAACAATATATAAATATATAATCTTGTAACACATTAAAGGACAAGATTATACCTCAACGAATCTTAATCCAATTCGATCCAAGTCGCTCCTAGTAGTTTAGAACCTCTCCAAGACAACAATCCGCTCGTTGAGACCCTTAGAACCATACCAACAACTTTCCTTCAACTTCCAATCCAAAACCTAGAAAGACAACTAGGTTTTCGTTTTGACTAACAGTAAACTATCTTTTTCCAAGATTTTCCTATTGAGATATGCTTACACTACCCTCAAGAACCTTGGTTTAAAGTGTGGAGTCAAAAGGACAAGAAACAAATTTTTTTCTTCCTTCCCTAGAGTGAACCCGAGAGCTCCCTTATAGAGTTCTTCAAATTTTTGTGAATAATGGCTAAGTGTTAAGTCCTCTCTTGCTACTAGTATTATATATAGTGTATAGGAGGGTCAAGATGCAAACAATTGGGTGGTTTGGATGATCTCTTATAAAATATCATAGCTTGTGGGACCTTTGACTTGGTCAAGATTGTCAAGCTTCACTACTTGCAAGACTTAGTCATCCAAGACTATGGTCAATGACCATATTGGCCATGCCTAAATCGTCCAAGGCATCATAAGGGGGGGTGACACGTGTCGCCATCCCATTCGTCACAATATTACGTTTTTCCGACAATTCCATAATTCCGATAATTTTTTTACAAGTCTCAAATCTTAACACTTGTGAGCTCTTACGTACTACCTTAAAACATGTCTTGTAAATACGGGGTGTAACACCGCCGTACCCATAACTGTACAAAAACCTGTACTGAAAGAACTTATACCAAAAAGATAAACTCCCGAACAGAAGGAGCTATCCAAAACTTTGAGCAGGATCCTACACCCGCCGATCACCAAACAGCGTACCTAAACCTGCGGCATGTACGCAGCCCCCCGAAGGAGGTCAATACGAAGAATGTACCAAGTATGTGAAACAGTAAGTACTGTAATGAAATCATAACAGACTAAATAAAACAGGAGACATGTATGATAACTAAGGTGGCGATGGTCGCCGACCGATTCCGCCCGGTCAGGCGACCACGACCCGACTCGCCAACGACACCGCTTATTAAAAACGGCCGGGGCTCGAAGGCGGGGCGGTATGGTCCCGCCGACCCGACCCCGCCAGCCGATCCCGCCCGACTTCGCCCCGACCCGCCCAATCCCGCCTGGACCGCTTTGCACAAAATAGCCGTTGTCCAACGGCCATTTTACATTTTCGTCGTTGACAACGGCCATTTTAGGCCTCACTCCCCAACCCCTACCCCTTTATATTTATTTTTAACCCCTATAAATACCTCATTCCTCTTCTTATTATTTTCACAAATCTTTCTACTCTCTAATCTCTCAATCAATCTCTAATTCTCTATACAACATTGTCTACATATTCAATCTATTTATTAATTTGAGAATTGGGAGTGAAGTTGGCAACTAGCTTGAGGATTATCTATCGAGCAAAGTTTCAATTTTCAACCTTCGATTACACGTCGACTACTACGGCGTTGGTACATCTGCTCTCTCATTAAATTATTATTTTGTCTTTATTTCATTTAGCACATTTAATTTCATTATCTTTAACTATTTATTAGCATAATTAAAATGAAAGGACTAAGAGGCATGTTGGGTAAGGGTAAGGGTCAGGCTTCTTCTAGTAGGGGTGGTAACAAGGGCAAAGTACTTCTTCTAGTATTCTGTTCGATTATTCCTAGACAAGATGATTTTATAGATCCGAAATGTTTCTGAAATACCATATGATCTTGACACAAATGATTATCACGAAATTGAAGAAGATTTTAATTTAGATGACACTCTAGTTGATGATACACCTATTAATGAAGATGATGATACACCAACTAGTGAAATGCCTCCTATCCCCCCTACTATGAGTCGAGGTCCGGCAAATCGACCTTTAAAATCAGTTGTATGGAAATATTTTGACAGGACGTAGCTAATCAAGTAGTGTATGTAAAACTTGTAAAAATGTTTATTCTTTTAAAAGCTGGACAAGGTCATGGTGGGACGGGGTTTAGGAAGACACACATTGCAAAAACACAAAGCCTTGCATGCCCAATACATGATTGAAAAAACTGGTGAGCAAACGTCCTCTCAATCGGGACAAGGTTCACATACTACTGTCCCGGAGAAAGTACAGGGTCAAATTAACCCTATGACGGGGGGAGTTGTAGGCCCTAAATATGATAAACATAAAGATAGGGAAGCACTAGCAAAATTAGTTGCTGTGGAGGGTTTGCCTTTTTCATTTCCTGAATCTCCTGGTTTTATTCATTATATTAGAGATATGTATAATCTTGCTTATAAAGGTTTTCCTAGATCAACTGTTAAAAGAGATGTATTTAAATTTGCACATGAATATCAACAGTATTTACGTTATGCATTATATCATTTAAATTGCAAAGTTGCTTTAACTTCTGATATAGGTCGTAGTACTAATGGCCATGATTATTTAACGGTAACCTGTCATTGGATAGATTATAAATGGTCTATGCAAAAACGTATTTTAGCATATAGATATATAGATAGTAGACACACTGGTGAGTTTATTTCAGAAAATATTTATTCAGTCGCCGATTATTACGGAATAACCGATAAAGTTATGAGTATTACATTAGATAATGCATCTTCTAACAATTCTGCTATTAGTATTTTAAGAAATGTTTTAACTCCGTCTTTTCCAAAACATTTTCATATCAAATGTGCGTGCCATATTTATAACTTAGTTGTAAAGGATGGTCTTTCACTTTTTCAAGATATTCTTGAAAAAATACAATTTGCTATACACTTTATTTTTAAAAATAATAGAATTCAACAAAGAAAAGAATATAAAAACTTGCCACGATTGTGGACTATCTTCTGAGAAAAATTCGAAGAAGTACCAACTAGGTGGAATTCTTTATATGACCAACTAGTTGTTGCTTATGACTATAGAAAACCTATTACTTTATTTTTAACGCCCATAATCAAAATCCAAATGATATGATTGTGGAATCGATTGGGAGAAAATTAGAGAACTTATTGTATTTTTAGAAAATTTTCAACGAGCAACAAAAGAATTTTCTACTTTATATTATCCTACTATTTCAACTATGTTGTTTTATATAGCTATAATATTTTTACTTCTTAAAGAATATATGGAAAAACACCTTATCTGCTTATTAAAAAATGTTTATGAAATTAAAAAATATTTTATTCCTATTCCCCTATTTATATTATTGGTCTTTGTATTAAACCCACTATTAAAGTAGAGGGTTGTAAAAGTCTTATTGAAAATATATATAATCAGTATGGACGCACTACCACCTCCAACTCCCAAAAATTTAAATGTTGAACCACCTATTGAACTAACGCTAGAAGAAGTGTTGAATAGCGTAGAAGATGAATGCAAAAAGTATATCGGCATTACCAGTGAAAGTGCTAGTAACCAACCGACTTTTGTATCATCTTCTTCTTCAACACAACCTAAAAAGACAAGCGGTTTTACGTGGCTAGGCCTAATATTAATTCTATTGAAAGCCTCGTAAATAAAATGTGCGGTGGTAGCGATGCTAACCAAATTAGTGAGTTCGATGTTTTGTTTTGCAGGTAATTTACCTTACCAAGCGATTATCAATGAAGAAGGAAAGGAAGACTTCTGAAATATTGGAGCGAGAATGAGAAGACATTTACACTTTCAATGATGGCGAGATATTTTGAACATTGGCGTCGTCGATCGCTTCGAAGCGCTTTTCTGCAGTGATTTCAAATAGGAGAGCATAGACACTCATTAGCGGAGGCGCTTGGAGATGGCGGTACTATTCGTAGATTGGATACGAGCGAGGCGAAGGAGGTGCGATCGACGGAGATTAACGAAGAAGATGGCAACTACAACGACATTTTATCTCAAGGCATGAGTAGCGGCGTGAAACAATTTGATCAAGATACACGATTCCAACCAAGAACCACAAGAAATTATAAAGAAATTAGAAAAATATTTTCAAATTGGTAATTTATTTCATTGCAATTTTTAAATTTTTCTATGTCTTTCACTCTTTTGCAATTTTTTCAACAACAAGACACTACAATGTAATTTTGAATCTTGTATATTTGATATTTCAATGAAATTAATAATATAAAGGCCAAAACAACCTTGGGATGTTTTTTTTACACTATTCTTGTCTTTGTTTAATTATTTAGTTTATAACTTTATACTTTATACTTTATAGTTTATAGTTTATACTTTATAAATATATTATATATATGAGTATAATACTATAATACTATAATTATAAATTATAATACTATAAGTCTATAATATTATAGTATATGTATATGACATTATGACTATATGACAAGTATATGTTAATGTTACTTTGTTAGTACTTAGTAATTTAGTATTTTTAATTTAGTGAAAAAATTAAAAAAAAAAAAAACCCTTGACCGTCCGTCAGGCAGGCGAGTCAGGCCCGACTTACCCAGCGGGGCCGGGATCGGGACGGGACATGTATGGTCCCGCCCGACCACTCCAGGCCCGCCCGGCTCGACCCGCCCATTTTCCCGACCCGAGCCGTCCGCTCATGAGCAGGCCCGGTGGGCCGTCGGCCACCGGCTGGCGGCCTGATGATAACCAACCTACGATCACAATACATAAACAATCATATCAAGTCGTGGGCGCGTACTCAAATCATTACTAAATATAACCATGGGTCTCACGCCCATATCATTCATGCGTGGAATCCTTCGCCACTATCGATCCATGATATAATATAACACCAATAGGCATACATGAACACCAAGTCCCACCTGTGTCCTAAAATTGTACGGGCCAAGTAGGAAAATGAGCAGGTGGTAACGCAGGGGGTATAATGTCTTGGGGGTTTACCCCTCATTTATACTCTTACCCTGGAGAAGGTGGTATAGCGTCTTGGGGGTTTACCCCTCACTTATACTCTTACCCTATCTCAACCGACCATCAAACAAAACAAGCAGGGGGTATAATGTCTTGGGGGTTTACCCCTCATTTATACTCTTACACTGGAGAAGGTGGTATAGCGTCTTGGGGGTTTACCCCTCACTTATACTCTTACCCTATCTCGACCGGCCGTCAAACAACACATAAGCACTACCAGGTCTTTTATAAAAATCCGGGAATTTAACCCAAGTACTACAAATAACGGAAGATACCCGTGGAATCCATCATCACCGTGCGTCAAGTAACTTCTGACAAGACGGTAGGCCTCCAACCGAGTCGCGGCATGATAAAACATAATACTTGCACTCAAAGGCTATCACCAGCACACATAGACAATTCTCAATTAATCAAGCCAAAGTACTTATCAAGGCACACATGGAATAATTCTCAATTAACAAGCCAAAGTACTTATCAAGGCACAAATAGAATAATTCTCATTTAACAAGCCAAAGTACTTATCAAGGCACAAATAGAATAATTCTCATTTAACAAGCCAAAGTACTTATCAAGGCACAAATGGAATAATTCTCAATTAACAAGCCAAAGTACTTATCAAGGCACACATAGAATAATTCTCATTTAACAAGCCAAAGTACTTATCAAGGCATAAATGGAATAATTCTCAATTAACAAGCCAAAGTACTTATCAAGGCACAAATAGAATAATTCTCATTTAACAAGCCAAAGTACTACGTACGTACATTCTCTTCAAAAGACTCCTTTTTATGTAAAATCCCAAGATACTAACACCCGTAGTATCAAGGTGTGTCTATTTTTCAAAGTAAGTTACTACACTTTTAGAAAACTCATTTCAAAGCTTGAAATCAAGTAACTTCAAAAGTTCACAATCTAGGCAACTTATGCCCAATAATCAAAATAGACAACTTTCTTAACCTTCCATAAAGCCGTTATAACCAACTTTCCATAAAGTCGTTATAACCCTTTATGGTTTTAGACATATTCATTCCTTTTTATAACCAAGAGACTTATACTTAAAACCAAGTATCACATACTTATAAATCAAGTTCTTAACTTTGCAAAATACTTCAAGTCTCTTAATATTTAGAAAGCAAGTTTCTTCTACATTTAAACCTCAAGTAACTCACACCTTTAAAACAAGTTACTTCTCTTAAATCATGTCATTTCTCCTCTTTTAAAACAATTAAGTAAATCACTCCTTTGACTCCCCTAAAGTCATTAAAATGACCATTAGGTTTTGGAACTAAGGCACTAGCCAAAAGGTTTGGAAACCACTTCCCTTTCAAGACTCTATGTACTTTAAGTAAAATACTTTCACTTTTAAGAATCCAAACTTCACTAAGGAAATGGATCATACAACTTACAATTTGACATCAAAGTACAATCAAAGGAGTACATAGAACGAATTCTATTTTAGGCAAACCAAATACAACCAAGGAATGGATCATTTAAGGAGTAGGACATACTTTCTTTATCTTAAGGAATCATGATAGAAGAGGAGATAGTTCACATACCTTTTCGGCTAAATCCACAAGCTAAGCCGAATACGTCGTACGTAGAAGTGTCAACCTATAATGGTCACAACAAGACTATCAACTTCTAGTCTCTAACGTAGAATAATACTAAGTATACGGTCTCTAATTCTACGGAAAATCGGGCAAGACTTCCTTTGTTTCTACTCACTTTGCCACCTTTTTCAAGTAGAATACAATAACCAACACGCCACATTTAAGGCTCAAACAACAACCAAACAAAGGGGATTACCGCGTCAATACGTGTAAAATTCCGCCCCACAATTTAATACCTACTAAGTCCATAATCAAGCCATTCTCGGCCAACCTAAACCACAACACAAGTCCTTTCCAATTTCTTTTCCAAATCCAAGTTCTGAGGTCTAACATGTTATATAGTCATAAACAACTTCAACAACTACAATTTCATTCTTTCTACAACATGCGACGACTTAAACTAACAATCGACTTGAATTCCAATCTTAAAGCTAAACATGCTATTTTTCGGCTTAGGGTTCCAATAGCCAATATACTTATCAAACTTCATACTATATAACTCATGCTTGCTAATATCCATAGCTATAACAACAAGTAAGTCTTAACTATTAAAACGACAAAATTTATACCTTTATAAGCCCTTAAAGTTTTCAAGATTCAAAGTCGCGCCTTAGCAATTCTTAGCTCCTTTCCTTAAGTTTCAATCCGCTCCAAGCACTCCTTAGAAGCCTATGAAGAACTCATCTTCAAGTTCCAACTTCAAAGTTGAAGAACTCCTTAAGTTTCCGCCTTGCGACTAATACGAAAACGTCGTTTTTCCGAAATCTTTCTATTGAGATATCCTTACAATACCCTTAGGGACATTGGGTTTAAGTCTTGTGGCTAATGGATCAAAAATACAAATTTTTCTTGTGTGGGAAAGGGTGAACCCGAGAGGTCTCTTGCAAGAACAAAGGTTCTCTAAAATTTTCTAAGTGTGAAATGCCAAGTCTTGCTACTAGTTGAGTATATAAAACACATTGGAGGGTCTAGATTGTAACAATTGTGTGGCTTGGATGAAGATCACATGGATCAAGCCCAAGTGGCAAGTTGACAAGTCAACAATGTCATGCTAGCAAGACTAATCTTTTACCTTGGTCAATGACCATTCTACCCTTACAAATTTTCGACCAAGACCAAGTGTGGGGGTGCCACGTGTCGCCCTCTCATTCGTCCATAAAATTATGTAACCCTCGTGGGCCCCACAAAACGTAAAATTCCTCGGGTGGGCCCCACGTGACCAAATCCGTAAAAACAAATTTCCAAAATGTTAATAAGTTTCATACTCTTCAAATAATGCACTTTGAGAATCTAATTCTCAACAACGAACATTTTTCCTTTCCGACGTTCGGAAGATTTTCCGTCGGAAAAACAATTCTTCCTCTCGTACTAATTTCCAAGTCTTGATTCCTTACGTACATTCTCTTATACATGTCCTGGACTTACGGGATGTAACATACTAAGTATGTGAACAGTGGTGATATGTGGTGCACATTGGTTATAGTGTGATTGCACATTATTGATGATGCTTTGTGTGTTGTGGTCATGTGATGAACTTGGGGATATGTAAGATAAATAGGGGAGATGTTGTCCGTTTCGTTATAGAATAAGGTTATCGTTTGAAATACATTACAATAGTTATATTACTTGTAATATGACGATAACATCGTTTCATTATTATAGATTCAGATACGATGCATCAAGTTTATTATGGTGATTGGACAGAGGGACATAAGGTATGTTAAGACACTTTCTTTCATTCTTTTGGCATGATTCTGAATGAACGAAACATAAACATAATTAATGATATTTATAAATGACTCTACTCTTAGTAGTTTTAGAAACTTATCGCCATTGTCTTCTATGATGTATTTCTGATTTGTATTGCATTGATATTTGGCTTCTAATGAATTGTATGTTGACGATGTTAGACTCATAATGATAATCGGATGTGTAATGACCTTACGTCACTTCGATAAGTTAAGAATATATTTTTATGACTCTTACACATGCATACATATACATTATGATATTATGAGTCCGTACATGGCTTCATAGCGTTAAAATACACACATATATGTACGATGGCGTTATACATACACCACTGATCAGTTGGTTATTATTATTTTATGATGATAATGCCCAAGATGGCGTTATATACACATATATATGTACGATGATATTATACACACACACACACACATATATATATATATATATATATATATATATATATATATATCATGGTCCTCAGAGGGAATTCAAATGTTCATGTTGATCTTCTTATCCCTGTGTTACAATGATGTCTTTACTCATGTTATCTGCCTTACATACTCAGTATTTTTATTCGTACTGGCCTCTATTTTCCTGGAGACGTTGCATTTTATGCATGCAGGTCCCGATAGATAGGTTGACGATCCTCCTTAGTATGTTACTAGCTCGACGGAAAGTGTTGGTGCACTTCACTTATTCCGAAGTTTTCGTTCATAGTCGGTATGCATATATCTATATATATATCATGGTCCTCAGAGGGAATTCAAATGTTCATGTTGATCTTCTTATCCCTGTGTTACAATGATGTCTTTACTCATGTTATCTGCCTTACATACTCAGTATTTTTATTCGTACTGGCCTCTATTTTCCTGGAGACGTTGCATTTTATGCATGCAGGTCCCGATAGATAGGTTGACGATCCTCCTTAGTATGTTACTAGCTCGACGGAAAGTGTTGGTGCACTTCACTTATTCCGAAGTTTCCGTTCATAGTCGGTATGCATGTGTACATGCATTTTGTGGATATAGCGGGACCCTATCCCGACCTTATGATGTTCATGTACTCTTAGAGGCTTGTAAACAAATGTCATGTGTATATATATTTTGTACGACCTTATCGGTATACGTCTTGGATGTATAGATGATCATGGTGGCCTAGTTGGCCCTTACTATCATGTATATATACACACATGTCATTTTAGGCTATATATCTTTGAGTTGTCTTTCATGTTTCCTTAGATGGTCATTGACGGCCCTTCCGACTACTTATATATGTTAGTATGATTATCAATGTATGTTATGTTGGTGCTCGGTAATGTAAGGCCTGAGTGTCAGCCCCTTCGGGTTAGGGTGTGACATTTAGATCCTTTTTCCATAAAATCATTTTCTACCCAAACCTTAGTGGAATCTTCAGTTTTCCTACTTAAATCCTCATGTTATTTCTTTAGTTCAAATTGCAACGGTAGGATTTTTAGGCGGGAGAGGATTTAAGGGGGAAAATGAATGGAAGAGTAAGAGTAAAAGTAAAAATAGAAGTTTTATTGGCTATTCTTTTGAATTTCCACTAAAATATAGTTATTGATAAACTAATCTACTTTCATAAAACAAATTAGTGACAATTAACTTATTGCCGATAAATAATTCTACTAAAATACATTGTGTTGTAGTGAGTTTACTATAAAAAGTCTTCACACGTGGTTTACTTGGTTCTTTTGGGAGGTTATTTATGCTCATTTGAATGTTTACTAACTCATTTTCCTTTTCTCATGTTTCAAGGTGTGAATTCGTGGATGAATTCTTTTCAACATAGGGAGAATTAATGATAACTCTCGGCTTATGACTCTAGATGTTAAGGGTCTCATCATGATGGATATTTAAAGCTTGGAGTGCTTCAAGAGGTCATGAAAACCAAGTTCTGAGCCAAACTTGTCGAAAGAAGTGCTAAAAAGAGGTAAGCGGTTTGTGGAGCTATTTGTAGACCCCAGAACTAGATCCAAAAATGGTCTACACGAACCTAACTCGCGGAGCCGATCAAAATTTCCCAATAAACATCTCCATGACCTTAACTCGTAGAGCCGACTAGTCCTCCGTAGTGTTTCTCTATTTTTGGCCTAATTGTAGTTTAAATGTCTTATTAGAAATATTTTAGGTAAATATTAGACACTCTTAGATACAACAACATACCCAGTGTATCCCTACAAGTGAGGTTTGGGAAGGATAGGATATACGCAAATCTTACCCCTACCTTTGTGGGATAGAGAAATTGCTTCCGATATACATCCGACTCAAAAGAAATTAGACACCCTTAGCTTTTGTATAAGTATCCCTCTTTCCCTATTTAGTAGGATAACTCGTGTTGATGACCATGTTGACGAAATCTTGGAATAATATTGTAAGGATGAATTCCTTTGTTGATTGAAACATATTAAGATAGCTTGTAAGGAAAAACCATTCCCTTGAGGATTACTAGTACCTATAAATTAGGTTTAATAAAGCTTGGGAAATACTCCAATCTTTTTTCGGATTTGCTCTAATACACTTAACCTTTATAGTAGCCATATTATCCTCTGAATATATTTTAAAAGCATTTTTTGATATTTATTTGAAATATTCAAATCAAAATCCAACGCGATACAATCTAAGACTCGATTATGAAAGAATATTGTGGTTCACAAGATAAATTCTAAGAGAATCAATTGTTTTCTCCATGAAAAAATCAAGAGTGTAGGAAAGAATTAAAAAAATATTATTTTGTTCGAAAAGTGAAATGACCTGAAAATGACTGCACTCCTTTGGTTTTTGGCCTTTTGTTCAGCACGTGTTTGGATTGTTATCAAGCTCACTTGATAAATATCAAAGAAATTTCTTAAAAATATATCTAGGGGTAATATGACTCTCGTAAAGGTTAGATGTATTATAGCAATCCAGGTAAAGGTTGAGGTGTATTTTAGACATTTTTCCTTAAAGTTTTAATTAAGTGGGTATTTGTGTTCTTTAAAGTATTTATTTAATTCTTTAATTAGATCTTCTTTAAATCTCTATCTTGTTTACTTTTAGCCTTGCTTTATTTGAGCTTTTGCATTGTATTTGGATAATTGATTTCAGGTTATTATGAGGGTGTTTGTATTGACTTATTTTAAGTGGTTATTAATTTTAAGTACTTTTTTATTTTTTGAGGTATTTTTTTTTTTTTTTTTTTTTTAGGTAAATGCAAATATTATTAATAATAACGGAAAGAAAAGTGGCTACAATCAGTCATTGAGGGTTCTCAATCCTCAACGTAATGAAAAGAAGAAATTAGGGAGGGAGGGGTGGTCACTCAAAGGTGTCATTACAAGAGAGGATAAAGTCATAGAGAACTCTATAAGATGTTGTTTTAATCCTTGTAATGATAAAAAATGTTTTTAAGCATTTAGTTTTAGGCCAAAAAGTACAAAAATAAATAAAAAGCCGAAGATTGGGTGTTTCCAACTAATGATTATTTAAACTTGTAAGCTGTTTTTAAAAAGTCAATTCAAACACCCTCTTAGTGATTGTTTTATTATTAAGACTTATTGGTTGTTTGGCCAAACTTTTTAAATCAGTTTTTTTTTCAAAAGTGCTTTTTAAAAAAGTACCTTGACGAAAAACAGTTTGTGTTTGACCAATTAATTTAAAAAACACTTTTGAGCAATAATTAGTGTTTGACCAAGTTTTAAAAAGTGATTTTAATTGTATTTTTTCAAAAGTACTTTTCAAAAAACTGTTTTTGGGCAAAAACTATTTTTTTAACTTCTGAAAAATCGCTTCTGCTACTTTCTAGAATCACTTATTTTCTTCCAAAAGTCTGACCAAACACCTTAATTGTTTAAAATAAGCCCTTACTAAAAAAAAAATAAGCTTGACCAAACAGACTATTATAGTTATTTAGTATGCGATGGTTTTGGATTATTTTGTGATTCGCTTGAGTCGGTCATAAGGCTTTGGAGTTTTTTATCGTTCACTATTTATTAGGGTGTCGGCGGGCGGGGCTACTGGACTCGATCCGACTTCCACCCCACCCCGACCAGGCAGGCCCCTTCCCATTATCGTTGCCTGATGGATATACCTGATTTGTGGATTGTGCAGCGATCAATTCCCCACTCCCACACCGAACCCCTACCCCTTAATATTTTTTTTTAACTTCTAAGTTTTTATATTTACACTTTAACTCAATTTTTCAACTATTAAATACTCCATTTTCTCTTCATTCTTTCTCATAAATCTTCCTACTGTAATAATCTCTCAATCTATCTCTCATTCTCTCTACATTATCTACTAAATATTCAATTTTATTTATTCATTTGGGAGTGAAGTTGGCAACTAGCTTGAGGATCATCCATCGAGCAAAGTTTCAATTTTTAACCTCTCGATTACACGTCAACGTTACGTCGGCGTTTGATACATTCGTTCCTTCATTAAATTATTGTTGTTTCTTTACTTTAATTGCACTTAATTTTATTTTCTTTAATTATTTATTTGCATAATTATAATGGAAGGATTGAAATGTATTAGTACGGGTAAGAGTATTGTTTCTTCTAGTAGGGGTAATAAGGGTAAGAATACTTCTTCTAGTCATCCTATTTCTCCTAGACATGACGATTTTGTTGATACTGAATTATTTCCTGAAGTACCATTAGATTTAGACGATGAGCTATTTTCTGAAACTCAACAAGACTTTAATTTAGAAGATAATCTAGATGACACACCCACTAATCTAGATGACACGTCCACTAATGCACCTCAAACTGAACCGCCTCCTATTCCCCCTATTATGAGACGAGGCACACCAGAACGAAAATTAACATCAGATGTATGAGATTTTTTTTTATAGGGACGTAGAAAATCAAGTTGCTAGATGCATAATTTGTAAAAAAAATTATAAATTTAAAATGAGAAAATGTCAAAGTGGGACGGGAGGTTTAACTACGCATTTGAATAGATTTCACACAGCTAGGTGGGAGGCATATAAGGCTAAAAAGGCGGGTGCGCCAATGCCTTCTTAGTCGGGACAATGTTCATATACTGTCCCGAACCAGGTACAAGGTTAAATTAATCCTATGACGAGGGGAATTGTAGGCCCTAAATACGATAAACAAAGAGATAGAGAAGCATTATCAAAATTAAGTTGCAGTAGAGGGTTTGCCTTTTTCATTTCCTTCCTCTCCTGGTTTTATTCATTATATAAGAGAAATGTACAATCCTGCTTATAACAGTTTTCCTAGATCAACTGTTAGGAGAGATGTTTTTAAATTTGCACACGAATATCAACAATATTTACGTTATTCATTATATCATTTTCCTGTCAAATTATATATTACGCCTGATATAGGTCGTAGTACTAACGACCATGATTATTTAATTGTAACATGTCATTGGATAGACTATGAATTTTTTATGCAAAAACGTATTTTAGCATATAGATATATTGATAGTAGGCACACTGGTCTTTTATTTCAGAAAATATTTTTTCAGTTTGCGACTATTATGGTATAACTGATAAAATCATGACTATTACATTAGATAACGCTTCTTCTAATGTTACTGCTATTAAAAAAATATTTTAACTCCATCTTTTCCAGATCATTTTCATATAAAATGTGCATGCCATATTTATAACTTAGTTGTAAAGGATGATCTATCACTTTTTGAAGACATTCTTGGAAAAATACAATTTGCTATAAACTTTATTTTTAAAAGTAATAGAATACAAAGAATAAAATAATATAAAAAAACTTATCACGATTGTCAACTACCTTACAGAAAAATTTCCGAAGAAGTATGCACTAGATGAAATTCTTTATACAACCAACTACGTGTTGCTTATGAGTATAGAAGACTTGTAACCCAATTTTTAACGCCCGTAATCGAAATTCTACTGATATGATTATTGATTCCGATTGAGATACAATTTTAGAACTTATTACATTTTTAGAGAAATTTTATCTGCTACTAAAGAATTTTTTGGTATTTATTATCCTACTATTTCATCAATGTTATTTTATATAGCTCTAGTATTTATATTACTTAGTGAATATATGGAAAACCAGCTTATAAGACACATATTAAAAAAATATTTCTAAAAATGATTTGTTTTTATTCCTATTTCCCCAATTTATATTATTAGTGATGTATTAAATCCGTCTATTAAAATAGACGGTTGTAAATCACTTATTAAAACTATTTATGATTGCATAGATAAACTTTCACATCCATCTCTAAAAAATTCAAATGACCCACCACCTATTGAAAAAATTAGAAAAGAAGTGTTGTCTTGCATACGAGATGAATGTAAAAAATTATATACGCATTACCAATAAAAAAATGCTAGCAACCAACCGGCTTCCATGCCATCTTCTTCTTCTTCTTCAACACAACCTCAAAAACGACATGATGCAGCTAGTATTGAAAGCCTCAGACATAGAATGTTTAGTGGTAACATTTCTAACCAAGTTAACGAGTTTGATGTTTTTGTTTTGCAGGGTGTTGTACCGTACAAAGCAATTGAAAATGAAGAGGGACGTGAAGACTTACTAAAATACTGGAGGGTGAATGAGAAGACATTTCCAACATTATCTAAGATGACCCGAGATGTGTTGAACATTCAAGCGTCATCAACATTGTATGAAAGCACTTTTTCGGTCGACAAATATCAAATAGGAGAACATAAACATTCATTGGCGGGAGCGTAGGAGGTGTGGCCAACCGGAGATCAATGAAAAAGAAGACTACAACTACAACAAAATCTTATCCGACAGAGGTGGAAGCGACGTCGACCAATTTGACCAACAAATACCAATTCCAACAGAAGAACCACAAGAAATTATAAAGAAACTAGAAAACGTATTTCTTAACATGTAATTCTTTTAATTGTAATTTTACTATGTTATTTATTTACAACTTTCAATATCACGAAGTTGCAATTTTGAAATTTACAAAAAAAGAATCATACTTCTATTAAATAATATAAGAGCCACAAAAACAATCTTGAGATGTTTTTATTAAACTATCTTGTTGTGTGTGTTATTTTTTTAATTTAAGTGTAAACAAAAAGACCCAACCCGACCCCTCCCCTCGACCTCGACCCAGGCCCGACTCGACACTCCGGGGCGGCGACAGACCCAGGCCCGCCACGACCACGACCGCCCTACCCCGTCCGCAGACCCACCTGCCAGCCCCGTCCCGCCCCGACCTCACACCGTTGGCCACCCATACTATTTATTCACATTAATATATAGACCTCATCTATTTATAATAATTAAACCAAGTGGAGAGGAAAAAGAAAAAAGAAAAAGTCCTTCATTTGGGATCTTAAATGTTTGATTATTGACAGTTGAGGTTTGTTTTTTGTCTCCTCTGTGCCGTTAGTGATAAGCACGCCTGGCAACAAATCATTCCCTCCAACCCCCGACCCGACTTTTCTCTCGAACGTATATTACCTCTTTCTCTCTCCAACACTTTCCATTCTCCAAATTTTGCATTTCTGCTTAATTGGATTCACTCTAGGTAATCTTATTGTTTTGTTCTTATTTCCCTTGTTTTGGTGGAGGTTTGTTATGTGTGATCTGACAATGGAAATTGCATTGTTGATGCTGGTAATTTCAATGCTCTCTGTGCAATCTGAGTTTATTACGTATTATGTTTTGGGGAGGTTAGATTTATCATTCCCTGGCTCGTGATTTGGGATTTGATACCTTTTGCTTCCCAATATTAACATAATTACTTGCTCTCTTCCTTCCCCACCCCGAAAACCTCATTCGGGTGGGTGGTATAAGTTATGACGCCCTTCTCTTTTAGTTTCTTATTTATGGTCGAAATGGGATTTTAATTCATGAAATGGGAAAAGAATTGTAGGCGATGAAGGGTGCTTTCTGAAAATCCAGGTGGGTGAGAATGAAGGTTAAACCAATGAAATTGTGTTTGGTAAGAAGAAACATTATATATCACTGTGAAACTAGTGGCTTTAAGATTAAAAGGACTCAACTAAGAATATCTTGCATGTGTTTAATTTGAAAACTGTTTTTGTTCCTTCACATGCTACTTGTCTCTTTCGATATGCTTATATATATTGCACCAAGATTCCTTTACTAGCTCCTACACCCAAGGGTGTGGTTTAGTGGCCAATGAAGTCGCAGGTCTCAGGTTCAATTCCAAGCCGAGACAAAACACTAGGTAATATCTTTCCATCTGTCCAAGCCTTGATGGACCCGGTACCTGTCATGCTACATACATGTAGCAGGTACGCCGTGAAATTAGTGGAGGTGGCGGGGACACCACGAAAAAAGGGGCAACCCGGTGCATTAAGCTCCCGCTATGGCGGGGACACCACAGTTACTAAAAAAAAGCTTTACTAGCTCCTTTCATAAAAAGAGTCACCTTTCCTTTTGTTTTAGTGTTATCTGGAATTCGAGCAGTATTTGAGTCATGAGAGGCTACAGCGTGAGATCTGTTTTGCCTTGGTGAAGCATACATTCAGTTGGTTTAATGTTTGAAGGATTTTGTCTGTTCTTCTATGAGTTTTTGTATAATTTGTCTTTTTCTGCTAAAGATTGTGGTAGCTGTTACTTATCTTTTCATCTTTGTATTCTTTTAAGTAGTGCAACCTGTCTCTACCATCTTACTTTGTCTTTTGGATAATTATGTTTCTGAGAAGTATGAGGTCCTCTCTTGTGCCATGCGCCTAGTAGAAAGGATTTGTTTTGAAACTTCCTCTTTGTCTAGTGATATTATCCCTGATTATACATTCATTTGTCAGTTATTTTCAGCCTTCTCTTTAGTTGAAGTACTGAAAGCAGAAAGGAACAACTATGGCTGTTTCAATGAGAGATTTGGATCCAGCTTTTCAAGGAGCAGGCCAAAAGGCGTATCCTCATTTTAGGTCATGTAGAGGTAGAATATTGTTGTGAAATGATATTTTTATCTCTCTTTGCTGTAATGAATACTTAAAAGCTTGTTTTTGAGAGCCACCTTTTTAGGAAGAGTTTCCTTTTGAGCCGAGGGTCTATCGTAAACAGGCTCTACCCCATAAAGGTCGAGGTAAGGTCTGTGTACATCCTAGCCTCCCCAGACCCCACATTGTCGGATTATACTGGGTATGTTGTTGTTGTTGTACCTTTATAGGAAGAGTTGCTGCTTCAATGTTAATTAGAGGATGAACTCTCATCCTAATATTTTTCCGAAAGAGTGAAGAAATAGATAGAGAAAACATTGCAGTCTGAAAGAAAGAAAAACATGTGGAGGATGGGTTAATTATTGTTTCTAATATCATTGATGTCTATCTCTATTTCCAGATTTATCTTCTAATTTCATTGGCTAATGTTTTAGCTAAAGAATAGTGCAATTCAAATTCCTTGACCCCATTAATAGCGGAATAGAGATCTGGCGTATTGAAAAGCTAAGTCCAGTTTCTGTTCCAAAGTCATCACACGGTAAATTTTACACAGGAGACTCATATATTATATTGAAGGTATGTTATTTTTGGTGATCTATTAGCTTTCATCATATGCTGAAGGATGTTACTGGTGTCATTTTGTTTTACTTCTATACTGTTAGACTCTAACACGAGAACATTGGTTCTCGCTGCATAATGTTTTACTGTTATATGATATAAGTATGTGGTATAATTTTAAATATAGAACTTACCTCAAACTAGAAGCTATTAACTTTTAAAACAACAACAACAATAACATACCCAGTAAAATCCCACCACGTGGGGTCTGGGGAGGGTAGAGTGTACACAGACCTTACCTCTACCTTGGTAGGTAGAGCGGCCGTTTCCGGAAGACCCTCGGCTCAAGACCTGCGTAATCACAATCAAAGCAAACATTGCATAGCAAGATAAACGGTCAGAGACAAGAAATTAAAGCTATATGAGCATGCTGATAACAAAAATCGAATACGCCATGGTAGCACATTCTGTCAAAATAAAGCAGTAGCTAACGCAAATAAATAATATAAACAAAGTACACTAGAGAACACATAACCACAGAAATCAACTACAGGTAATATAAGCAATACTGCTTCTATAAGTGTGATGAGCTAATCGGGCCTACATTGCTCACACTACAACTATCTTTTTGTGGGTGTGAGTGGGACTACGCTCGACTATCTACTACCCTTCAACCCTAATCCGTGTCCTCCACAAACCCCTATCTAAGGTCATGTCCTCAGTAAGTCGCACATGCGTCATATCCCGTCTAATCACCTCTCCCCAATACTTCTTCGGCCTACCTCTACCCCTACTGAACCCATCCATAACCAACCTCTCACACCTCCGCACTGGGGCATTTGTCTCTACTTTGCACATGCCCGAACCATTTCAACCTCGCTTCCCGTATCTTATCCTCCACCGAGGCCACTCCTACTCTGTCTCGGATATCATCATTTCTAATTTTATCCCTCCTAGTATGCCACACATCCATCTCAACATCCTCATCTCCGCAACATTCATCTTTTGGATGTGCGAAGTCTTGACAGGCCAACACTCCGTCCCATACAACATAGTCGGTCTGACGACCGCCCTAAAAAACATGCCTTTAAGCTTTTGTGGCACTTTTTTGTCGCGCAAGATTCCAGATGCGAGCCTCCATTTCAACCACCCTGCCCCAATACGTTGTGTGACATCATCATCAATCTCTCAATTCCCTTGAATAATAGACCCCAGGTACTTGAAACTTCCTTTCTTTGGGATGACCTGAGTCCCAATCGACACTTCCACTCCTGTCTCAGGGTCGCTCCCATTACTGAACTTGCACTCCAAATACTCTGTCTTGGTCCTACTCAACCTGAACCCTTTGGACTCTAGAGTTTGTCTCCAAACCTCCAGCTTGGCGTTCACTCCGCTACGAGTCTCATCAATCAGGACTATGTCGTCTGCGAATAACATACACCATGGCACCTCCTCTTGGATTTGTCGCGACAGTCCGTCCATCACCAAGGCAAATAGGAAAGGGCTAAGCGCTGATCCCTGGTGCAGCCCCATCGTCACTAGAAAGTGCTCCGAGTCTCCTCCTATTGTTCGTACCCTGGTCTTGGCTCCATCATACATATCCTTGATCGCCCTAGTGTATGCCACAGGTACACCTCTAACCTCCAAACATCTCCATAGAACCTCCCTAGGGACTTTGTCGTATGCCTTCTCTAGGTCGATGAAAACCATATGTAGGTCTCTCTTCCTCTCCCTATACTGCTCCACCAACCTCCCCGGCATGAATCCAGTTAGATTTCTTGAATGTTTCATCCTTTAATATGACTGGACTGATCCATAGAAGATACTGCATCCTATGGATGAGAAGTAATCTGACTAAACACATCCATGCTAGTCATTTCTGGCTTGTTGTATTGTACTGCTTGACATTTTCAAATTGGAATATAACCTTTTATTTCTAGAAGGCTTTGTGCTTCCATATCATGATAAAGGGTAACTGTCATTGTTCTATTATGGAGCCATTTATGATGTTGGACCAGCGTGAGTCTCACTTAACGTAATTGGAGGACATTTGTGTCTTATCTGGTGGAAGGTACGGTGATGACTTGACTTTGGCAGCTTAATATGTCAGAGTTATTAGCTAGAAGGGCTTAGTCTTTCTCATCTCTTTTGGATTGTAGGTTTTACTGTGGTTGTACGTAAAATTTGATGAAGCCCGAATATTTATAGACCTCATACATCTTGTAAAGATTGGATCTTGGGCCTAACTCAACCTCACAAGCTAGCTCATGAGGGAGGATTGCCTAAGAGCCCGTTTGGATGGGCTTATGACTTTTGACTTATAAGCCAAAAGCCATAAGTTAGGAATTCTAGCTTTTGACTTTTGACTTATTTTTATTATTTTGGCCTAAAAATAAGTGCTTAAAAGAACTTTTTTACTTTACCCAAACACTACAAAATGGCTTAAAAACTGTTTTGGCTTAAAAGCACTTAAAATAAGCCATTCCAAATGAGCGACATCTGGAGCATGGACAACGTATGATGGGGGCATCGGGTAAACAATGAATTGAGATGTGCCTGACTTTGATACCATGTGAGAAATTATGAGGGGTGGATTGCCAAGTCCATATAAGGAGACCACCCATCCCTTAAACAACCGATGTGGTAATCTTCAACACATCTTATTCTTCAGTTGGATTATGTGTATAGTGAAATTGCTGAAAATTTCAAGAATTAAGAAGACAAGGAAAAAAATCAAATCTGCTTGACCTAGAGAAAATTCAGATGTAGACCTTTTTCAGAATTCTGGAAACAGAGAATTTATGGAAGTATCCGTAGACGCAATATCCTTGAGAAACGTTCCTTTTAAAAATGTTATAAACTGCTGTAACTTTTTAGTAGAGTTTTTTATTGACTGCTATACTTGTTCATCTGAGGCTTTTATTCTCTTCTTTTTCAGACCAGCGCTTCAAAAAGTGGTGCCTTACGACATGATATTCATTATTGGCTTGGTGAAGTTACTAGTCAGGTTTGTTTCTATTTAGAAGATTATTCAGCCAGTGTTATTTTTAATGTTATCTCATAGTTGAGTCTGTTTTATTAGGATGAAGCTGGTGCTGCTGCCATAAAAACTGTTGAACTAGATGCAGCCCTTGGTGGGCGTGCTGTTCAATATCGTGAAGTTCAGGGCCATGAGACTGAGAAGTTCCTTTCCTATTTCAAACCATGTATAATCCCTCTAAAAGGTGGAATTGCATCTGGATTTAAGCATGTTGAGGAAGAAGAGTATAAGACCTGTTTGTACGTATGCCAAGGGAAGCATGTTGTCCATGTGAAGGAGGCAAGTCTGCCCAACTACTTTGCTTCTGAATTCTGATAATGAATGATGAGAAATTTGAGCTTATATTTTCATTACCATTTTCTACATTATTGGGACAGGTTCCTTTTGCTCGATCCTCACTTAATCATGACGACATCTTCATTCTCGATACCAAGTCTAAAATCTTCCAATTTAATGGTTCCAATTCCTCTATTCAAGAAAGGGCTAAAGCACTTGAAGTTGTTCAGTACATTAAAGATACGTACCACGACGGCAAATGCGAGGTCGCTGCAATTGGTAAGTAGTTAGTAATTTAGTTACTCAGAATTATACTGAAGTGTTTATTGCATTAAACTGTGGTCTGATTGACGTATAGAGGATGGTAAATTGATGGCTGATGCCGAGACCGGAGAATTCTGGGTGTTTTTTGGTGGCTTTGCTCCTCTTCCAAGGAAGACTACACGGGATGAGGTTAAAAGCATTGATATTGTTGCTACTAGATTGTATAGGTAAGTTATTCCTACATCTGATGTTGCACAATTATAGAGTGCAATGTTTATACTTGATAAACATTTTCCAGTAAAGGATAAAGATCTTGTTATAACTGATAAGTTTCAAGATGTTCTAAGTGTAAGTTTCTTCTTTTGTTTAGTTTTTCTTTTATTATGATCACCTTATAGTCTCTACATCTCAATTCTGCTGGTATTTGTTTACTTTTATAGAGTTCAGAAAGGGCAAGCAGAACCTGTTGAGATTGAGTCTTTGACAAGGGAGTTGCTAGATACAAATGGTTGCTATATTGTTGATTGTGGGATAGAAGTTTTTGTGTGGATGGGAAGAAACACTTCTCTTGATGAGAGGAAAACTGCAAGTGGGGCTGCAGATGTAATATTTCATTTGTCAGTTTGGATTATTAAACATGTATCTCAACTTATATATACCTAATCATTATCTCATTTCACTATCACCTTATAGGAATTACTCCTACGCCTTGATAGACCAAAGTGCCATGTAGTTCGTGTAATCGAAGGGTTCGAGACTGTCATGTTCCGCTCAAAGTTTGACTCTTGGCATCAATCAACTAATGTGGCAGTGACAGAGGATGGTAGAGGCAAGGTTGCTGGTTAGTCACTTACTGGTGGATTTCTGCTAATTCCTAGAACTTAAAGCAACCTACGTTTGTTTCTTCATGCTATTTTTCTGAACCTCCTGATTATGATAATACTGATGTTCTCCTTCGCTCATGTTCTCCAGCGCTTCTAAAGCGTCAAGGGCTTAACGTGAGGGGCCTAATGAAAGCAGCTCCTCCAAAGGAAGAACCTCAACCATATATAGACTGCACAGGCAATTTACAGGTGGCTAACTTCTGTCTGTTTCCATATTGATCTACAAAGATTTTCTTGAATTTTCATTTTAACATAGAATTACTTGCGAAGTAAAGTATGAAAAGCGTGTGAAGAAATATCTTTAACAAGAACATTCCGATAGAACATTACATTGCTGTAAAGCATCTGATTCATTGCTTCTATGTCTATGTTCAGGTGTGGCGTGTGAATGGACAGCAGAAGACTCTTCTTCAAGCATCCGATCAATCAAAATTCTATAGTGGAGACTGTTACATATTCCAGTATTCTTATCCTGGAGAACATAAAGAGGAGCATCTCATTGGTACCTGGTTTGGGAGGCAAAGTGTTGAGGTAAAATCTTCAGCATTATCATTCTCTGTTTTATTCCTGGAGCAGTTTATGTGTCATACAGCTCTCTCTCTTCTTAAATTTTAAATTGAGAACGTGAGGGGAAGTGATTTATCCTGTAAGTTATGTCTTAAAGCTTGGCTTAAAAAAATAGTCCAAGAATAGTGCTTCTCGACTTGATGCTTTCTTTTGGTAAATCAAACTCGTTTTATTTTGGCACCAAGAAAGTGCCTGAATGAATATGATAACCAAAATATCAAGCCAGCCAACTATTCTTCTCTACTCCAATGTGGACAATAGAGGACAACTCTTGATCTTCCACACAAGTATTTTCAACTTCTTCAAATTGTGTGTATTCCTCCCCTTCCATAAAATCCAAAAGAATACTTGAAAGGTTCTTTTATCAACCTCTTCTCTCGTTCCCTGTTTATTGAATATTGTATCTTGTGGAGTTTTTAACTTGCGAACAATCGGAAAGGCAATGATCAATATAAAAAGGATACAAGAAAATTATATAAGATAGAATACTTGCCATTTCAAAAAAAGATAATTATATTCCCTCTGTCCCACTTTATATAAGAGCAGCCGGTGCACTAAGCTCCCGCTATGCGCGGGGTCCGGGGAAGGCCGGACCACAAGGGTCTATTGTACGCAACTTTACCCTGCATTTCTGCAAGAGGCTGTTTTCACGGCTTGAACCCACTTTATGTGACTGATACTATTGGGAGAGTCAAAGGAGTTTCTCTTGACCGCGTTTTTTCATATGCCTTTTAAATGTTTTGAAGTGTTAATTATAATGACTTGTAGTACTTATTATCTAGTTTCTAAATATGTACATTTTATTTCAAAAAACTTGAAGATTCTCTATGTCCGAATTCACAGAAAAAATTTGATAGTTTAACCATCATACTCCGAATCGTCTCAATAATATGGGATTGGGTGGGTGGGTGGGGGAGAGTATAAGATATAAGCGAAATATCTTTCAAATTATCAAGTCAGCAAGGAGATGAATGGTAAAGATCTTCTAGAGCTAAAAATAGCTGGATTAGATGTTACCATCCACAAAAACAAAAAAGAAAAGCTAGCAGAGAATATGGCTTTTGGTGTTGTTTCAGGAAGTAGAGTGGCAATGTGTATCTTTTGAAAGATTCCCTTGTGCTTGTGCCAAAACAAATGTTAAACGGCTATTAAACATTCCTGCTTTCTGTTATGGAACATAGGAAGACAAAGTTTCAGCAATTTCTCAAGCAGGCAAGATAATTGAGTTACTGAAGTTCTCAGCTACTCAGGTAATTCACTGGCATGATTATAATTCAGAATTAAATATTGATCGTTAACCTAGAGTTGATGCTGAAGTTTGGTTAATATGGAAAACTTCCAGGCTCGCATTTATGAAGGATATGAACCACTCCAGTTCTTTGTTATCTTTCAGAGCTTTCTTGTATTTAAGGTTTGTGGAAGTGCAGAAGTGTCTGACTCAGACTATTTTTTCGTCTTTGTTTAAATTTACGTTTGAACATTTATTGATAACTTATTTCTACTAAATTTTTTGACAAGGATAATTTCTACTAAAATTACCAGGGTGGTCTTAGCGAAGGATACAAGAAACACCTAGTAGAGAAGGAACTTGCAGATGATACATATAAAGATGATGGAATTGCATTATTCCGAGTTCAGGGTACTGGACCTGATAATATGCAATCAATTCAAGTAGAACCTGTAAGTTCATTCTGACAGTTCATTTTCTACATGCATACATACACGTACATACCTGACAACATACATACATTCTCCCAACTACCTATGACCATGCTTGGACTTGATGCCAGAGATGTCATATATGTGCCTGGATAGAATATGAACCAATATAGAATGTTTTACCCTGTGCGCACCCTAAGGGCAGCGGCTGCGGGATCCCTTGTCATAAAAAAACCATACACAAAGGATGCTAAAAGGGGGAGAAGGGCACGGGTGGGGGTGGTTTATTTTACATGGTTTACTTAGTAGTCGTCTCGTTCTTTCCTAATATCTCTGGCCCCAATCCATCGTAGAACTTTAGCTCGGAAACACCTAAAAGTGTATGATGATTCGATTTCCGAAATATATAAATGTAAAGAAAAAAGCCTCCTCTTGGTGTTCTCTTTTTTTCTCTCCTATTGACTATTGACATAGAAAAGTCTGGTTGTATTGAGCGTGATATCCTTCAAAAATAAAAATAAAAAATATCACTGCTCATCCTCAAATTTCATCTCTATCGAATTATATCAAAATAACAGATGCTGAAGCCCATTTAAGTGAGACTAGAATTTCAGATTTGAAAGTGAACGTCATTACTCATGACACAGCTGAATCGTCAGCATTTGGTAATTATGCGTCTTCTCCACTCTGTCCAACCGACTGAGAATGAGAAGGGATGGGGGTAGGCTGGAGGTGGGGAATTACCATTTATCATGTACTGCTCAGATTGCAGTATATATTATTCGTTTTTGCTCTCTTTGTTTCGTGCTTAGATAATTTTCCCTATTTATTTTAGGATCTCTGTTCTTTTACTTTGTTTTCTTTCCTCTTTTAGCTGTTCTATGTCGGCAATGAGTAAGAATTCTAGTTTAGGATGCCAGTTTTTCCATTTTTCAAACTCTTTTCTCATTATTTTACATAGTCATTGAAAGTACTTTTTCTGGATAAATCAATATTGTTTTACTTTTATTACTAGTTTCTCTTGGTTTTATGATGTCAATTATAATAGTGCTTATTTGTTGCTTCCCTGTGCTCACTCTATACTCTATCTAGCTGGCCCACCATACTCCTCTTCAAATTCTAGAGACAGGACTGTGGTCTTGTCAGTTTCTGAGATGCTTCTTAGAAAGAAAGATGCTTCCAGATGAAAGTTTTATGGACCTTCGAGTCTTACTAAGCACCTCAAATTAGCTCTCCTGGTGTTATGCCGGCTACTGGTACTCTTCACAGAAGTGTCATCGTGTAAATGACATAGTTTATCTTGTCAAATCTTCCCTTCGAGCTTGTTGCAGTCCAAATTCTTTTGTCTAATGTGCCCTCCCATTTTATGTGTGTTTAACTTGTTGCAGACATTAAGAATTAGTCTGGCAATCTAATGTATTTGCAGAAGTAAAAAGAATATATTTTACTTGGTTTTTTATTTTCGCAAAAGTCAGATTAGTTTTGGGTTGGAAGATAAATGGATGACAGAAGTGGTTACTCCTCATGGTTGTAGTGACTAGTGTGTGGAGATCCATTAGAAACTTATGGCCACTGATTTAGCTAGGTCAAATTTCAAAATGGGTAATGGTCTGAAGGTGTCTTTTTGGAATAAAAGATGGTGTGGCCAGGCATCTTTGAGGAAAATGTATCCAGATTTGTTCACCTTGTGAAAAACTCAACAAGCTACAGTTGCTGTCATGTGGACAGGACAAGGTTGGAATCTAAATTTTAGAAGAAACTTGAATGATTGGGAAATGACAAGAATTGCTGCCTTTTTTGAAACACTTTCACAGTTCAATAATCTAACAGGGGAAAGTGATACTTTGGAATGGAAATTCGACAGTAAAGGAAGCTTCACTGTCAATTCTGCATACAAGAGTCTGAACTCAACAGGAATACAGGGTGGCCATGGAGGATGATATGGAAAACGAAAATTCCTTACAAGGTCAACTGTTTTTCTTGGCTTTTGGCTAAGGAAGCAGTGTTGACTCATGAAAATTTGAACAAAAGAGGATTTCAACTTTGTTCAAGATGTTACTTATGTGGAGAGCAAGCAGAGACAGTTAACCATCTCTTTTTTTACAATGCAAGTGGACAGACCAGCTTTGGCAAATTTTTGTCAACATGAGGAAGATCAAATGGGTGAAACCAGGATGCATAGAAGAAGTGATGAGGAGCTTGAACAGGGATGTCAATGCAGCAAAGAAGGAGAGATGGAAGATTGTCCCAGGAGGTATCTGGTGGACAGTGTGGAAGGAGAGAAATCGGAGATGTTTTGAAGACAAGCAGAGTACCATTCAGAAACTTAAGATGAATTCTATAGCTCTGTATTACTTTTGGTGTAAACAGGAGGTGTTAGGTCAATCAGAAGATAGTTTTACAGCTTTAGACTGGTTGTAACCTAGTGAAGAGGGCAATATGTAAGGTGTAACACTTTTGAATGGGGACTACATATTTTGATGTAGTATACCTATGGATATATAGACTAACTGTTACCTTTTTTAAAAAAAAAAAGTCACATTAGTTTATTGAGAAAACATCAAAAACTACTTGAGTGCTCTTCGAAGAGCTGAAGTAACAACTTTGGGAACCAAGGAATCCTAGATGAGGCGACATTAGTTGAATTCTTCCAATCAACTTGAGTCTGTAACATGCAGAATTACCCAATACATGTATGGGTGGAGGTAGCATGTATCCGATGAAATAGTTGAATTGTGTGCAAGCTTGCCAGGCTACCTTAGTTATAGAAAAAAGAGTTCTTATTATCTGAGATACAACAACATACCCAGTGAAATCTCACAATGTGGGGTCCGGTCTTATTAACTCTGGTCTTATTGACTTAGATGTTTATTGAATATTTTACGGAAAAGGGCCAAAATACCCCTGTACTATTGGAAATAGTTTAATATACCCGCTGTTTCACTATCCATTTAGTTAAGACCCTACCGTTGTACTATGGCACAAATATACTCCTAATTTAAACGGAAGGATACGTAGCAGCTTAAGAATAAAAAGAGACACCCAAACTAAATACCCATTCAATTAAAACCTACATCTTTTACCCATTACCCGACCTACCCCCAATAATTAAATCCCCACATATGCCATCTCTTTATTCCGTTAAAAGGAGGGGCATTTTTAACCTATAGGACAATTGGGGTCCAATAGGTGGAATAATGGGCTTTTTAACCCGAAAATTAACATTAAGGGCAATTGGGGTCCAATAGGTGGAAGGATGGCAAATTTAAACCATTTCCTATACAGTAGGGGCATTTTTGGCCCTTTCCTGAATATTTTAAGATGTTCCAATTTGGATTTTGGAAAGTTTGAACATGAAATGATAGGAGTAATTAATAAATCATTCAATGGATGAGATATACCATATATTTTTCCTGAAAGTGTCGTGTTTGTGTATAATACTTCGTGATATTTGAACATCTCCCTATGTGGTTCTTCAGCCAAACACTTTTTGGACTTTGAAATTAGGTTTTGCAAGTTCTCTCTGCACTCCCCTTGTTTTTTGTAGATCTTAATAGAAACAAAACAAATATTAGATAGGTAGTCCAATTACTTACCATTGAGTAGTCATTGGTTCTGGGGAAATTTATTTTACCTTAATTTGTGTCTTTTGTGATTAGATTATTCTGCACTTTCCTACATAGTGTTTGGTAAAAAATCATAATTTTATTTTCTCCATTTTAATGAAATCAGGTGGCTTCATCTTTAAATTCTTCATATTGCTACATATTACACAGTGGCTCCTCTGTCTTCACATGGACCGGAAATCTTACCACGTCTGAGGATCAGGAACTTGTTGAGAGGCAACTGGATCTTATCAAGGCAAGTTGTCATGGAATGTTTGCCCATAGTAAACATGTATTACTTAACTTTTATCTGCAAGCTGAAGAAAATATGCTTGATGGTCTTCACTTTTACTGTTTATTTTTTTAAATCTTTGCTGCTCAACTCTCTAACTAGCGACAGTCAAACTGAACCAGTTTTGCATTTTCGTTGAACTATCTTAGTTCTAATAATTATGCTAAATCCTTGTCTTATTTGTCACGTGCAGCCTGATATGCAGTCGAAATTGCAAAAAGAAGGGGCAGAATCTGAGCAATTCTGGGAAACACTGGGTGGAAAATCTGAATATCCTAGTGAGAAGATTGGACGGGATGCTGAAAGCGATCCTCATTTGTTATCGTGCACCTTCTTAAAAGGTAGGATTCTCACTTTCTTTTTTATTTTTATTTTCAAAAACCTTTTTACTTAAAAAATAGCATCAAAATTTTTGCATTCTATGTTTCTTTGCCTTTAATAGTTCTACTAATTTAGTTTTCTTATTCTCCATTTTTGGCTACTGGGATTTGACTGAATCACCAGGGGAGTTGAAGGTGAGTGTTCAGCTGGACTGTTCTTATCCCTCTAATCTTGTTAGACTTTTACACTTTATTGTTTTGCCTAATACCTATTGGGAGAAGGAAGTGTTAAAATTGAAAGGCCACAATATACATACTGTTTCTTTTACAAGTAGCTCTGTACTTAAATAAGAGTATTGTCTTACATACACTGAAATGACTGGACGCCCACTTTTCGTCAGATCTGAAATATTTCTAGACTTCACTTGGACTTGATTCTCTTAAAATTTGCAGGTGACAGAGATCTACAATTTCAACCAAGATGATTTGATGACAGAAGATATATTTATCCTGGATTGTCATTCAGATATTTATATTTGGGTTGGCCAGCAGGCGGAGTACAAAAATAAAATGCAGGCTTTAGTCATTGGTGAGGTATGCCTTAAACGTTTTACAAAGAAGTTCTTTCATTGATCAGTTGATTATGAACTACTAAATACAAACTTCTGCATTTTATAATGCTCGTGAGGTTTACTTTAGGTTGTTAATAGTGAGTTGGCAGAAAATTGGGATGAGCATGTATATATATGATTATTGTCCTGGTATGGCTTTTCAAATAGGGCAGGCCTTGTTTGAATTCCTTGAATGACTGGAAGCTTCAAGGGGTAAAAGCTTCTGTTAAATAGCTGGTGGAGTACCACAATTAGCTTTTTGCTGTGTTTCAATTTAAAATGAGATTCTCAGCCATCGAGTAATCTATGAGTTGTAATTTCACAAAGCATAGTAGCAAGATGAATTTGCAATTTAAGCGATATATTTTTAGTTGAAAATAATAAAAGCAAATTGACTTAAGGGATTTTTGACTCGATATATGAAAGTCAGGAAAATGTTTCAATAGTAAAGTACCTATAATAGATCGATCTAAGTAGTGAAGATGAGCGTATTAGAAGAAAATAAACTTTCAGCACTCAATACTGCTTCGTTGAGTAAACAAAAAGAGAAAAGGGAGAGCAGTCACTCGGCAGGAACTGAAGAGCTGAAGGAAAATGTTCTAGTGATTGAATTGTGGTAGACAGTTCCAATAGAAACAGAAAGTGCAGAAGTTAGAAAAACAACTTGAGCCTTATTGATTTTAGAAGGGATAGAAAACAAATAGCGGAGGGACTGGTAGAATACTCTGGGGGGACGTAGTTATGGAGTCAAAACTATTGAGGTGTAGGTTCCCTTCTTGAGAATTGAAAGAAGACTAGGAGGATTCTAGAAGCATCATCTTTGGGAGGGAGGGGGGTTGTGGCAAGCTATACCCTCTCTCTATTTTTCTACTCCAGCTTGATCATAATATAGTTCACAAGTTGATGGAGAATTTTGGATAGCTGTCGGTTATAGGGAGAGAGTCTCTCAGTTATTTAGCATGCAATTTTTTGGCCTGGAGACTTGAAGCTTCTCTCATTCTGTAGAGCTCTCCTAGCCATGTGGTGTTGGGAGATATGCTGCAGTAGTGGCAGTCTTTTGGGACAATATAATTACCTTAAATTTAATGCAGAGCTATGGGTTGGTCGAATAAGTGAGTTTGTATGTGCATGTTGTGTAGCAAGCTATACCCTCTCTGTTTCCTACTCGAGCTTGATCATAATATAGTTCACAAGTTGAGGGAGAATTTTGGATCGCTGCCGGTTATAGGGAGGGAGTCGCTCAGTTATTTGGTATGCAATATTTTGGCCTGGGCACTTGAAGCATCTCTCATTCAATAGCTCTCCTAGCCATATGTTGGGAGATATGCTGCAGAAGTGACAGACTTTTGGGAAAAGATCATTACCATTAAATTTTCATGCAGAGCTACGGGTTGGTCGAATAAGTCAGTTTGCATGTCCTATTGGATTAGAAGAGGAATTAAATGAAAGCTGAACAAACCAACTCTTAGATTTTGTAAAGGAAACATAATTATGTCTATGTTGACTGGTGATTCAGCTCTTATAGATACATGATAGAGTTAAAAACAATTGGTGCACTCACTCTGTGTTCAGCCAATAGTGCTGTATGGAAGTAACAAGGGCCTTTTCCGGAGAATTTCAATGTAAAGTTGGACTAAAGTTGGTCAACTTGAAGAATAATAGAATGTGAACTGATAAATAGCTGTAGGATGTTACAACATTGAAAGAGCTCTTCCCGATTTGTTCAGCCTTGTCTTTTATAAAAAGTACACTGTTACAGACCTCTCTACCCACAACCTGAATGGTATTTATGATTCAGAAGACATGTCCATGATTGAAAATGTCAAACTGCTTCAGAAACTAGAAACCACGATATTAGAGGAATATGTGATTACTACTATAGAGGATCTTGGTATTGAAAGCAGTCATTAAGGCAAAATATGGGGTTCAAAATTACTGTTGCATTTAGCTGTCTAGCGCCCCATTCTGTAGGGACTCTGGAAAAGCATTAGCAAGTTGTGGAATGAATTCTTCCGGAATACCTTCAGAAAAATGGAGTACATAGAAAGTTTTGGAAAGAGAAGTGGCCCAACAACTCAAAACTGATGAATTCCTACCCCTCTTTTTCAGATAGCCAGTAACCCAGAGACTACCATTTCACTGAGTAGAGAACGTAATATCTAGATGCGTCACTTCAGAAGAAATGTTCATGACTGGGAGCTAGAAGAGCTACTTGACCTGTTCTGGAAACTTGGATGAACAAGCCCATGGTAGACTATTTTAGGGGAGTTCAAGTGGACATTCAAAGTTACAAGCATCTATATTCGCACAAGCAAGTGATTGAGTCCTTGCCCTGGAAACTAATTTGGAGAACAACTTAGATGAACAAGCCCATGGTAGACTATTTTAGGGAAGTTCAAGTGGACATTCAAAGTTATAAGCATCTATATTCGCACAAGCAAGTGATTGAGTCCTTGCCCTGGAAACTAATTTGGAGAACAATATTACCCACAATATTCTATGCTTCACTTGTACAGTCCACAATGAAGCATGCCTGATGCAGGATAACCTCAGTAGAAGGAGTATGCGGTTTTCCCACAAATGCTACATGTATCTTCATAGCACAGAAAGTATCATCTCTTCACTGTACAGTTGTTGCTGTCTTATGGAACATGTTCCACTCTATTTGAACTCAACTAGGTCATGGTGCAAATAGTCAGAGAAGCATCTAAAGGTTGGAGCTCTTGAGAGTTGATAAGCCATCAAGAAGATCAGGGTTATGATTCCTGCAAGTATTTTTTGGTGTCTTTGGAGAGAGGAATAGAAGATGTCTTGAGAAGATGCTTTGATGAGAAATCTCAACTTCAAACCATTCTTCATTATCAAAAGAAAAAAACTTCAAACCATTCCTTAAAAGCTGGATACCTACTTAAGCTTTTTTGCTGGAGAATCTAACGCCTGGAATAGCAATGATAGTTTTTGGACTTTATTGTTAGCTCCCTGAATCTAGTATAGTTTCTTTTTTATGTATTGGAACTAACAATCCCTCTTTTGTACCTTTTGCATCTTCTTGATGTATTTGTATGAAACATTTTATTCACAAAAAAATTTGTTGTAGGATGAAATGGTAAATGATATACTTCCTCCGTTTCAATTTGTTTTTCTTACTTTCCTTTTTAGTCCGTTTCAAAAAGTGTTTCTTTTCCTTTTTAGCAACTCTTTAATTCCAACTTTTCGCATGACATGTGTAAGACCACAATATTAAAGGACATTTTGATACATTCTACTATCTCAAGTTTAAGACCACAAAATTCAAGTCTTCTTTACTTTCTTAAATTCCGTGCCAAGTCAAAACCAGTCAAATAAATTGAAACGGAGGGAGTAGGACATATTATGGACTTATTAGATACTTTCAATCTATCAGATGACTCAAGTCCAAAAAAGTACACCTAAGAAAAGAAAAAGGGATATCTGTTCAATCTTACATATCATTTAATTAAACTTATCAAAGAAGATGTTATGTGTTATGACTGTGTGTTATTTGTTCCTTTATAACCAATTCTCTACATATTAAAAAAGGAGGAGCAGGAAAGAGCCGTGTTGAGATCTATTTCCTCGAACATTAATGCATGGAGCCATAGGAGAGGACTGCCAAGTAGAGAATTGGAACGTAGTTTCTAGTTTGGACCATTTGGTTCATAGGCTAGTTATTTAGGAAATCATTCAAAAAAGAAAATAAGTAAAGAAAAAGAAAGGTGAACAAGAAGGGAATAAGCTCTCAAAGCCTTGGAGGAGAGCAATCTCATGTTGGAAAAAGGAAATTGCAGCAAGATCTGACTAAGCCAGTCTGAATGCTTCAAAGAAAAAGAGTCACCCGGGAATCCAAATGTTAAAAGGGCAGTCCAGTGCACTAAGCTCTCGCTATGCGCGGGGTTTGGGGAAGGGCCGGACCACAAGGTTGACATTTGAACGCAGCCTTACCCTGCATTTTTGCAAGAGGCTGCTTCCACGGCTTGAACCCATGACCTCCTGGTCACACGACATCAACTTTACCCGTTACGTCAAGGCTCCCCTTCCAAATATTATCATTCAAAAATTGATATTCGGTGAATATAATTAGAGATTGTTATGTGATCTTGATATATATTAGAAGGATTGTTATGAGTTGTAATACCAAAGTGAAGGATTAACTTTATCATGGTATGCTAATACACTTGCCTTATTCCACATCTATCCAGTATAAAATAATACATCGATTCCCATGTAAGTTAAACAGGTATTTGTTAAACACAGTGTTATAATAGAGACCAAGCACTTTACCTTGAGAGTATAAGATAGCTGGATAATGCCATTACCCTTGGCAGTATAAAATATACATTTCTTTGAGACACCTGAAAGCTGTTTTGCATAGTTTGTGAAGTGCTAAAGCATAAATCTATAGCTTCACAAGAAGTTCTACAAAACCAGAATTGAATTTGTGAGCTCATAGGCTGTTCTTTCGTTTGCTAATATGACACAATTTTTGATGAATCCCATCAGAAATTCCTGGAATATGATTTTCTTATGGAGAAACTATCTCACCAAGCTCCAATATACATTGTTATGGAAGGGAGTGAACCACCTTTCTTCACTCGTCATTTCAGTTGGGACTCCACCAAGTCTGCTGTAAGTGTCTTCATGATTTTAGCTTATGATTTTGAAACTGATTTTTGCTAATAGAGAACACTTCGGCAGATGCACGGAAACTCATTCCAAAGAAAGCTCACACTAATGAAGAATGGGGGCCCTCCACCAATGGATGTAAGTTTCTTCCTATACCTGTTTGTTTTCTTTCCTTTCCTGGAATTACAGAGGTAAGGGATGACTTTGTGTTTTGTCCATGTTTGCTTTATTTTCTTCTTTTACCATCTGGGTGCTGTTCAATATGACACTTTTTTCTTTGATGTATCTTTCCGAAGTGCTGTTGGAATTGCAAAAGTCAAAGCTGTTTTATCCTTCTAATAAGTTGACTTGTAGAATGCAAATTTTATTTCAAAGTCTACTTGAAGAGATGACTTTTTCCTTTATATTCATAAATTCTGGAAACAGAATCATCATGCTCTTAGGCTCTTCTACCTGATCTTGGTGTCGTGTTTCTTCCCTGTATTGACTGCAGTTCCTTTCTAACTTTTAGCTTTTGGGTGAGTTCTTTGAGTTGTTTCCCTTCATATAAGGACTTCTGTCTTAGTGCTGATTTTCTAATTTTGCATACTTTGCTCCATTAGAAACCTAAAAGGAGAACACCTGTGTCATATGGTGGAAGGTCTGCTGCTCCCGAGAAATCACAGCGATCAAGGAGCGTGTCTTTCAGCCCTGACCGTGTTCGTGTTAGGGGCAGGTCTCCAGCTTTTAACGCACTAGCAGCTACTTTTGAGAACCCAAATGCAAGAAATCTATCTACGCCTCCGCCAATGGTGAGAAAGCTTTATCCAAAATCTGTGACTCCAGATTCAGCAAAATTGGCACCCAGATCAGCAGCTATTGCTGCATTAACAGCAAGTTTCGATAAAGCTTTACCCACCAAGGAAGTCATAATACCTCGCTCTGTCAAAGGTACACTCTCTTCATTTTGGAACTAACAACTATGCTTCTCCATATGAGAAAACTATAAAGCTCTTCAAATGATGAAGGGAGCCCTGAAGCACCAAAATTGAGCACGGAGGCCCCGGAACAAAGTCCTCAGGGCAACTCTAAGGAGAACTCGGTTAACAATGTAACAGAGGAGGCTCCTAAACCTAAACCAGAAACAATACAGGAAGACGTGAAAGAGGGTGAAACTGAAGATGAGGAAGGACTTCCGATCCTTCCTTATGACCTGCTGAAAACAACAGCAGCAGATCCTGTCACTGAAATAGATGTAACTAAGCGAGAGGTGCGTTTTCATAAAGCTTCATTTGGAGATTGTAGATGCTTTTCTTGATTTTGCTTATGATCCTCTCTTTATTCTTTTTGGCTGCAGACTTACTTGTCTTCGGAAGAGTTCAGAGAGAAATTTGGGATGTCTAAGGAGGCTTTCTACAAGTTACCCAAGTGGAAACAGAATAAGCTAAAAATGGCACTCCAGTTGTTCTGACTGCATTCCTACTCTTCCCAGGTTGCTGCAGCATGTAATGAGGATAAAAGAAACATACTAAGAGAATTTTACAACCCTTCTATATCAATTTTTTTGCCCACTCCAATTGCTTCCCGTTTTTTCTATAATCGACTTGCACCTATACAACAGCAAGGGTTCGATATCAATAGTGTCGCCAGTGTATTTTTAGCTGCTACTGCTCCTAAGTTTCGGAAGTGGACAGGACTGAAGATCCCTTCTTTACTTGCAGTTTGGGGCTTTCTTGATGCTAATTTATTATTAGTTAGTTGCTTGGTATTCTTTTTGTTTGTTGTGAGTTTGCATTTTTAAAAGCATCCTATTATTTTTTAGCCATCATTGATTTCATAGAAAACTTGGGGGTTTGTGATGCGAGGTTGTGTACAGTACAGTGTGTAAACCACTCCACTTGTTATTTGTGTAGTGAATGATTGGTTTTCCCCATTTCCTCTTTTCTCTACAGTGTTTGACTTCTTTAATATTTTATAGTCTGGCTGTTGTTTATTTACATTCAACATTTCACCCTCTTAATTTCTTTCAACAGGTCAGATATATCCACGCATGTACATTTGTTTCTTCAAGTGAAGTTATATGATGTTTTTCCTAACGTATTTAATTTACCCTGAAAATCATTTACACTCCTTAATTTTGCTTAAAAAATTACTCAACTTTGAACTATCGATATTCTCTTTTTTTATGCATTGATGTTTTCAATTTTCCATCTATGTAGTTTTTTAATATTAATATACAATATTTTATTCTTTAAATCCTTCATTTTCTTGATTTTCTAAATTGATTATTTCATAGTTATAAATTTATATATTTCTAGCGGAAGAGGTGGGGAGGGGAGAAAAAGTGGTGGTGGTTTCCAGTTTTTTCAAGGTAACAATGATGATATTATAGAAAAAGGAGAGATGATGGTGGTGGTAATTTTCAAATCTAAAAAAATAATTATTACAATTGTAATGGCATCAACTGTGATGGTGGTAGTGACAGCGGGTTGGTGAAGGAAATATGACAGAGAAAAAAAAAATTAATTAATTTTGGTTAAACTAAAAGTCTTTACGCGCTGATTTTGAGTGTATTACACTCACCATGACATGTATAAGAACAATTTTTGAATAGTAAAAATATTCAATGAGAACAAGACTTACATAAGGTGTCAAACACATAGCAGCTTCATATATCTTCATGTGCCCTTTGATCAGCCTTCTTCAACTTTGGATCAAATCTCCCCCTTTTGTTTGTGCTTCTGTGTTTACAATCTTTCCCATTAAAACCAGATCCATGTTGTTCTAATACTACAACTTTTGTGTTGATACAATTAAAACTCACTACACGAAGTTTGTAAGCTCTCAATAGTTCACCATGCAAGTTTTGATGGCCTGCTTAATCTCACTCAGGGACTAGCCTTCCGCTCTATGCAACCCTTTAAAAGGTTAGGTTGCATGACTAAGCAAGTTTAATCTGCTAGGGACTAAAGCATTAAAGAAGACATTAAAATCTTACGATAGAAAGAAAATGATAAAAGTTGGTGGAATATTCTCCTAAAAAATGGAGTATACAATGCTATAGAATGTAGTAATCAATTCTGGACATAATGACCCACAAAAAATCCTACACAAACTATTTATAATGGTCCAAAAATATGGAATAAATTGTGATAAAATTGCCCATGACGTATATTTTTACGGACCGTGAAACAGATTCACAGTCCATTGGTTCTGAACAGGCCACCATAAATGGAATCTAGTTTTCTTCTACGCTCACTTTAATGGACCATCGAACAGAACCATAGTCCGTCGATTCTTGCCATAGTTGGGTCTTTAGCTGACTCAAATTTCTAGAATAAGATCCTACGGTAGAATAACGGCCTGTATATATGTTTTACGATCCGTACATTTCTGCCGTCGTTGTTGCTCCTGGAGTCTTCGTTTCTTGATAAGAACTCACGGTAGATTTATGGACCGTGAAATATATTCTACGGCCCATAAAACTTGTTGTAATTCCTGCTTCCCAACATCTGATTCTCTGAACTTCAAACTGGACATTTTATGCAACTTTTCCTTATTTTTGCCATTTCATCTTCAAACACCTACAACATAGAAATTAACATAAGAAAAAACCCGAAACAATCTTAAGAATGATAAAAACTCTATGTATGCCGTAATTTCACGACACATAAAAAGAGGCACCAGTATAGAAGATATGTACCGAATA
Source organism: Przewalskia tangutica (assembly GCA_029844215.1). Taxonomy (NCBI): domain Eukaryota; kingdom Viridiplantae; phylum Streptophyta; class Magnoliopsida; order Solanales; family Solanaceae; genus Przewalskia; species Przewalskia tangutica. Next base: position 21,813,718 of record CM056733.1, read on the forward strand.
TATAGGGTAGATAACATAACAAAGTCCGCACATAAACCTCTAATAGGAACAAATGATTTAACGACAAGAAATATAAACCTGGAAGTAACCTGCAAGCTGCATATTATGAAAGTACTATTAGCTCTTCTGATGTAACACGCTACGCCAGACCTAATATGTATAAGTATGGAAAATACCTTTGCCCTAAATACGTCTATATATGCTAGCAAGTAAGCCTATGTGAGCCAACAAATAAGCCTCGACGGCTAACAAATAAGCAACGATGGGCTTTCAAATAAGCCTTGAAGGGCTGTAAAATAAGCCTCGATAGTCCAGGGACAGGAGACAACCATCTCAAGGCACATCATGACCTGCATGCAACACTATATGAAGATTATACTTCCCCTATAAATCATTATACTTGCAAGTCAGAGAAAAAACACATTTGAAAAAGACAGAAGAAATGGCTCCAATACTTAAGGGTGAGGTAGACATAGTAATACCAACCATAATAAGCTTGGACTTCTTGGAGTACTGGAGGCCATTCTTTGAGCCATACCATTTTATCATTCAATTTGCAATTTAGATGTCATTTTTAGCCATTTCTAATAGATAAAGGGCATATTTGACCCAATAGGTGGAGGGAGGGGCAAATTTGATTCAATAGGTGGAAAAATAATATGTTTGAGTCATTTGTAATAGGATAAGGGCATTTCTTATCCTTTTTCATTCTGAAATTTGTATAATATAGGCCCAAACAATAAATTACCGTCTCTGCCTTTTCTAGTATGTGGTTTCATTATTGTATTTGTACAATCCAATTTACAATGTTAGCAGTGTTTGCAAAAATGTCGAGCATCAGGTACTAGTAGTGACAATAGCAAAGGGGGGCAGGACACTAGTTGTGCGAGTGGAATGACCCTCTTTGTTGTTAAGTCATTTCCTAAGACGACTCCTCTTATTCTATAATCCAAGCCGTGGTTATGTCAGAATGGAATGTGCCCTATCCCGCGAAGGAAAGGAACCTATCATGTAAGGAAATTATGTAAAAACTACGCTCTTTCAGCCGATTTAGTATAACAGTAGTTTCAAATCAATGAAAGCCAATGAAAACCCCTCCTTAGGGATAGTCGCATAGACTGAGACGTGAATGTAAATCAAGTATTTGGGAAGTTGGCTCGACCCCTTTGATTTATCATAAGAAAAAATCTCGGAGATCATCAAGGCCTACCATATTAATGGGATCTCTGGTAGTAGGCCCAAGCCCCGGAAGACAAGTAAGTCTTAATAACATAAGAGGGAATGTCGAGGTCTTGTCAAAGCCTCTTCAATCATTGAATCATTGTTCAACGCTTTTTCTCGCATGCCTCTATGGTCAATGGGAGCAGCAAAAGATCAAACCCCACCCCACTCAGTTCAAGCCGAAGTAGTGTTCCCGTATATGCCCAACTAGGTCTGAAGTAGTGTTCTCGTATATGCCCAACTAGATCCCATGCTATAGGCTATGATTACTCTTATATACATGACTCAACTAGTCAAGTAACACTACCATCTTATAGTAATACATCAAAGAAGTTCAATTACTCTCGGGACTCAATTAAGGTATTTTACGGTCAAATATAGACTTAGTAGTCATGTACAAAACTAAAGGTGCTAGATGATAAATGAAAGAGTCAATATTCCATATGCCACATCACGTGAGAAGCTTACGTCTAACTTACTTCAGATTATCATGTAGATACATAACAATGATTTTAAATAAAAATGGAGTACTTCCCTATGAATGGTTCGTTTATGACACTTATGATACGAGTCCTTATGAAAGATCAAATGAACGTTAAAAAACACAAAAAACATCATACGAATATAAATGTAACAATAAATAGACATCAAGTATAGGATTAAAATGTTTACGATAGTTCATTCCCTTAACCTCTTATGAGGAAAACATATCCTAATGATCATGTCGAATGAAGGAAAGGGTAGCCATTACATACCTTGATTCAATCTTTGAATGACTATGATGAGTCAATCCTTTCGATATATATATTTAACTTGTTAAAGAGGTCCTAACTCCTAATATAAACATAACCAACAACCAATAATATACTACAACTATACCAATAATGTCGTCAAGCAATCAAAGATCGACTATCTTTAGAGGCTATACTTTGACAGTGTTCCACATCTAACCTCCTTTTAACCTCAACTAAGCTCTACATGATCTATCGAACCTTCCCGATATCCGTACCATAAGAAACAAACACTTAATCACTTTATACATCTACTACGACTTGAACTCACGGTTTTTGATCACTGTCTCATGTGTTATTAAATACGTTCCTTAGATATGTCACACCCCAACCTCTGGGGTGTGGCTAGCACCCCGCACCTGAACGGCCTGAGCATACCACTTGAGTATCATAACCTGACATATAACCATCTAGACCGATGAGCAAACACACTAGAATTCTAAATAGGATAACCTATGATGATGGACAACTAACTAACATACAACAAGACTGATGGATATAAGTTGCGGGTTGGGTAGGTAAGTGGTTCGGGTGTTGTAGATCATTGGGTTGACCCAGAAAGAAGAATAAAGAGGATTGTATTTGGTTCTCGGTTTAGGTGTGTGGGTGGTGTATGAGGAAAATTTCGGGTGATTATAAGTGGAGTCGCCTTAAAAAGTTTGGAGGGATGGTTATGGGTGGACTAAGGATCAAAAAAATGTTTGAGAACTGGATGTTGGCAAGGTCCCGGAATAAGTCGGAACAGTGAGGTCCTTGGCAGGTTGGTAGTGTGATGTTGGACGTTGGTTGCGGGTGGTTATAATGGGAATCAGGTTAAGTCCTTTTGTGGGAAGGTTGTTGATGAGTTGAGGGTCAATTAGGTGTTTGGAACTTAGCGGTGGATGAAGGTTAAGCCACGTAATGGACTTGGGGCAGTGTGGTTACGGAAAGTGACTAAGTGGATGATTATTGTGTTTTCGGGTTTGGTCAGGTACTTGTGGGTGTTTTTGGTTGAAGGCGTTTATAGTGACTGATCAGGGAGTGTTCTGGTGGAAAGGTTGAGGTTAATGGGTCGAGGATAATATCCGGAATGTAGAACACAAGTCTAGAATATATATTTGAGTGAAGTGTGGTTTTTGGTTTGGTTGGATATTTGTTTAGTGACTTAATGAGAAGTATGAGAAGTGCCCAAGGATAGTAGAGCAGGGAGTTAATTTCCTGAACCGACACTAAAGAGTTGGTGATCGATGCCACAAGGTAGAGACCGGGGTTTGCTAGTCGCAATGCTCGTGATCAAGCCAAGTGAGGGTGATCTATGCCCTTGTTTCTCCCAAGGCTTATACTAAGTCGATTCACATAAGAATTAACCTTCGTCTACCACCAAGGGTGTTCTTCAAGCTTCGGTAGAGGATATTGATTTTGTTTTGAGACTTGGTGAATCCTCATCCTCTTCACATCTAGGTTGTATTGGCCGAGATGACTCTTGTGATTTCAAGGCATCATCATCTAGGAGACTTCATTCTTTTCCTTGGTTGTTCGGCCACCCTTCCAACTCCACTTGACCGATCTAATATTGTTCTTGGAAGGTTCTTGTCCTTGCCATCTTGTCTTCCATGTCACTTGTTGTCCTTGCCATGATGGTTCTCGACTTTAGGCTTCTTTGTCCGTGCCACTTTGGCATTGTCTCCTCTCGGCTTCCTCACTCTCATTACAAGTAATAACTATGTCCTAAATTAACTTGAGTTTTATCAACCATCCTAATAATACTACTAAGTAGAACCGAAAGTAAATACAACATAAATAAATAGTGCACGGTCTTGGCCAAGACCACACATAAGGTCGAATAAACTTATCACTATAAGACCTTAAGTTATAGATTCTAATCCGCCCCATATTTCATCCAATCATGGCCTTTAACCGAGGATCCATGACCCATTTTCTTCACCATCGACCCGTTGAATATCAACTTAACAAAAGTATTTAAGTTCGGTCCTTTATTTCTGTCACGACCCGTTCCCGGGCCCGCGACTGGTTCCTTACCCGGGCACCCAAGTAGACATACATCAGAGTAACCAGCGGAATATAAACTTTGCAAACATGAAACAGTTATATCAAGAAAAGGTTGCCTTTCGGCATGTCTATAAATACCAAAAGTGAACAGTTACATCCCAAAATTACAACAGGACTACATACCTCTAAGAAGGTGTAAACAATATGACGGGACAGGGCCCCGTCATACCCCTGAATGTACAAAACATCTACGACACTAGGGAGAACCGTACCAAAAGTCGAGCCTCCGGAGAAATGGAGCTCCTGACACCTGAGTAAAGATCCTAAGAATGAGGATCCACCACCTGCTTTCCCTTACCTGCGGCATGAACGCATGGCCGAAGGAGTCGATAACAGATACCAAGTATGTGAAGCGTAAATCTTGATATATATAATTATAACATTTTAAAACCAATTCACAAATATGTACGAAACAACGAGTTAACCGCATAGTGCCACATCATAAACAAGAGTAAAAATAGACATAATGTAATCGTCTTTTCTAGGCGCTAATGATCGAAGCAAGGCGATGGCCCATAGTATCATTATGCGAGCCTAATCTCGAACTCCCGCGATCGCATAGGCCATCTAGGCCCGCGTGAGGTATTCTCGCATCGGGGTAGCTAACCCGGCATCGCCCCGACTCCCGCAGCCGCGTAGCGCATAAACAGCATGAGGTATTCCTCGTATCGGCGTAACACACCCGGAGTGATCATCCTGGAACTCCCGTAGCTCCGCATAGGTCCCATGGACCCGCATGAGGTATTCCTCGCATCGGGGGCGGCTAACCCACGGCATCGTAACAAGTAAGGAGGGTGAGTGATATAATACTAACACAACAACTTATCGTTAAACAACATAAGCACAACAAGAATAACCTCCTTACACAAGCATCACAAGATACTAACACACGCAGCATCATAACATGTCTATCAAACCAACTTACCATGCCTTCAAACATCATTTCAAGCATTTGATAAACAAATAATTAAACCGTTTTTCTTATCTTTCTTAAATCGTTATAGCTAACTTCCTATAAAGCTAGTATAACACTTAAACTTTTTATGAAAACCAAGTATTACTTTTCTTCCAAAAATGATTCATAACTCTTTTTGAGATATTCAAGATTCTTATTATTTAGAACTCAAGTCCAAAGACATCAAAGTAAAGCCAAATTTAGTTTAACACACGTACGTCTACCGTACTATATATATTTCACAAATATCATGCTCAAAGGGATAAGAAGAATCACATACCTCCTCGGCTAAATCCACTTGCCAAGTCAGATATGTCGCGCGCAGAGTGTCAACCTATAATAGTCAAAACACGCCTATCAACTTCTAGTTTTACGTGGGATTCTTCTAAGTAAGATTTCTCTTAGTCTACGAAAAATTGGCGACACCTCCGCTTCTACTCAATTCTCCACCTTTTTCAAGGCCCGATAATAGTAACCAACATGCCATAAATAAGGCGCAATAATTCCGAAATTTAAAGAAGGGGATCACACGCCCAAACGGAACGCGATTAACAATCTTCCCCTTAACAACAACAATAAGTAAAGAAGGGGATCACACGCCCAAACGGAGCGCGATTAACAATTTTCCCCTTAACAACAATCAATAATTAAAGAAGGGGATCACACGCCCAAACGGAACGCGATTAACAATCTTCCCCTTAACAACAATGTAAATACGGTCCAAAGTAAATACAGTCCAAAGTAAATACAGTCCTTAAGTTGGGGTCCTTGGCCAACTTTTACAATTTTACTTATCCAATTACTTCATTAGTCTTCCACTTATATTCCAATCTTTATATAAGTTATAGTTTCTTTGTTGTTAACTTCTTAGTAAGTAATGTATACATTTTTACCATTTTAATGACTAATATGCCAATTCTCCTTTTAACATCTTAACAAGATCCAAATCTTTCCTTATGTCTCATACTTCATAATATACTTCCAATATATGTATAATATCAAATATACATAATAATCAACTTCACAAAGAGGTTAAGGTTCATTACCTCAATTTAGCCCAAAAATATCCAAGAACTTAAAGTCGTTCCTAAGAAAGTCTTAGCTCCAAATCTTTGTGTTCCAAACTACCACAAGTCACCCTTAGAAGTTCCTAACTAACTTCTATTCAAGAATTAACTCCAAAAAGTGAAGAACACTTAGGCTCCATTTTATGCATGCTCTCGGCTTTGTGAGGTTTTTGAGGCTAGGGGTGTGAAATCTTGTCTAACTCTTGGTTAGTAATCTTCCTAATACATTAAGGAAGAACACTTAGAAGTTTAAGAATTTTTGGACAATATTTGCTCAAGAAAGGGGGGCTTTGGACGAGAACTAGCTAGAAGGGGGAGGGAAATATTTTCAAGTCTAGAAATGTTCTAAGTGTGGAAGATTTTCATCAACTAGAGGGGTTTATATAGTACAACCAAGGGTTAGGATTGAAACATGTGTATGGTATAGATGGTTTGTGTAGGTTCCTTTGTCCACTTGTCCCACAAATGCCATGCAAGACTTTGACCATTTGACTTGCCCACTAACCTTGCAAAAACCGTCCATAATGCCATGCAAATGTCATGCAAGGCTTTTGGCCACTTGTCTTGCCCACTTGTCTTGAAAAAACGTCCAACATGGCTCTTGGGGTGACACATGTCGCCCTCCTATTGGTCCAAAATATTTATCTCTCGGAAAAATTCCATAATTGGTTAAAATATTGAAAACGTAAAAAATTTCCTTCACAAGGTTCGGAATATTTTCCGTCGGAAAACAATTCATTCATTCATACCCTACTTAGGGTTTATACATTCGTACGTACGTCCTTACATACATACTCCGGAACTACGGGGTATAACAATTTCCATCAAAGGCTATATCGAAAGTACCAACAAGTAGGCCAACAAGACCATACAAAACAAATAAATAATGACCACTAGCCTGTAAGTCTCTAAGAGTACTACAATATGTCATCAGGTCGGGGCAGAGCCCCGAGATTCCCAAAATATCTATAAACATAAGTAACATTTCCTACTAACTTTGTATAATAACTCCAAGCAAGTACAACTGAATCAGATAGACTAATGTGGAGGTTCATCTGTCTATCTACCTGCATGCAGTCATGAACACAACGCCCCAACAAAGGGACGTTAGTAAAAAAAAATGTACTGAATATGTAAGGCATGTAAATCATGTGTATAAAAAATGTAATACAAATGAACGGTAGAAAAGTAAACCTGAAACTCAGAGCTGCCATTGAAGGTGTATAACTGACATAACCATTGTCATATGCATAATAGTAAAACCGGGCCACTCTATGGGGCCATATATTATTGTATCAAGCCTCTCTATGGGGCGAATTCTCATCATATTGTACCCGACCATAATAGGACTCGGTAGTATCATACCCGACCATAATATGACTCGGTAATATCATACCCAACTGCAGTGGTGTGCACGTATAAGTGTCGTACTTGACCGACTATAGCGCAGGTTGGTAGAAAATAAATACATATACATACAATACATGAGAGACCTCTGCAAACCAACATGAACATGAGAGAGTAACCTAAGGTAACTAATCCCCACCTATCTTTATGGAATTATGTACAACGATCGTTATAGTCCAACAAGAGTCTCAGAATCAAGCATATAATAAATAATATCATGAGATGCAGAAAGTACTCCCGATAAGGGACAAATAAGAATCATATTTTCTAATGCAATAAGAGCACAAGTCAACCAAGAATTGGATCGTTTAGATGACTTTTCATTTCATTTTTGGTTTAACAAGATCATGCCAAAAGAAAAGAATATGAATAAGCCATACATACCTTGTTACCTTAGCTATACAGACTCCACAAGTCCTTGTCTGTTCTACTGATGGTTATCTACAATATATGAATGATTTGTATTAACAACAGATCCATAACTTATAAGAAAACTCACTTAGACATTTCATTGAACACCTTGTGTGCATAAGGTTCATGCTATTGGTTGTACTCAATCCTATACATATATCAACACCACAAGCCCCTCAAATCCTTATCCTTAATCTCCATAACACATATAACAAGTATTAATTACTCACACAATCCATAACTTTAACAAAACCTCCCAAAAAATAATACCACATAGTTCCAAAATTCATAAGGACTTGTTCTATAAGATTTTTCTACAATCACACTCTAAACACTTGTATAATTCTAAGAGAAAGAAGAGAGGGATGCGAGTTACCTAGAAACATAAGAGTCTTTCTAAATCTAGGGTTACTTCACTTCCAAAAATCCTCCAAAATCAACACTATGAGGAGAAAGATGATATAATGATAACCACATAATTCTTCACGTTGGATTCACTTAGTTTAGCCTTTGTTTTGGTTTAGTATCATGAAAGATACTTTGGAGAGTTTTTAGGAGCTATTTAGGGTTATATGAAATGAACAAATGAGGTTTAAGTCAAGCCAATACATAATTATAAGAGTTGGATTTTTCCCACCGCCTCAATGTTCGCCCAAGGTACAGTCCGTACCTCAATGTACGGTCAATAGATTTGTACCATACCTTTTTTTTTTCTAGGTAAATAAATATTATATTGCTAAAATCCGGAAGCTACAGTCGATCATTGAGGGTTCTCAATTCTCAATGTAATACAATGCAAAGCAAAAGACTAAAATCAAGCACAAATAAGAGGGGATGGGATGTTCACTCAAAGGGTGAAGTTACAAGAGGGAAATAAACAGTAGTGACATTGATCCACAAGAAGCTCAGCAAACTCTTGAAATAACGGAAGCTAATGTGAAAAAGGCTGAAGGAAGGAGACAAAATATTGAGGCAAATCTAGCTCTCCGATGAGATAGAACACGGGTGGAGGCTATCAATCCGATTTCATAACTAGTTGGTAACTTGACCGCAGGGAAAAGAGTGAAGCAACTCTTAAGACTATAAGGAAAGAGAGGAGCGAAGCCACTTGACCGCAGGGAAAGTAGCTGAAAGCAACTCGAACGAATGCGAGAGGCGCGGAGCCACTTTTCTTTATGTAGCAGGGAAAGGAACCTAAACCGAGGTGCTTTCTCGGGCTCGGGAATGAGTTCTATTTCTCGATGGGGCGGGGAAGGGATATACCTCAGCGGTAGAGCGTCATCTTGACGTGGTGGAAGTCATCAGTTCGAGCCTGATTATCTCTAAGCCCAATGTGAGTTCCGTCACCCTAGAATGAACGGGGTGATCTCGTAGTTCTTGGTCTGTGAAGATGCGTTTCCTATCTAAGGGCCTTCGTTGCCCTTGAATTCCGTTCCCTAGTTCAATCCGGAACTGCAGATGTGTAAGTAGCGGCCAAACGGCTTAGAAGCGTAAAAGCCACTTGACTTTATGTAGCAGGGAAAGGAGTTCCAAAAATTCCTAATTGTTGTGACGCGTAAAATAGAATACTAAAAAAATAATCATAATCAAAATACTGGAAAGAAAGGAGTAGACAAGGAATGAAAATAGATCCTTGGTCTATGATACAAAAATAGGGGTTGACGTCCACTGATGAAAGGTACCTTGACGATAGATCCTATGACACATAGACATGACATTAAAGTCACTTGCCGCTTTATTATAAGTCGCTCTCTGTTCAACAAAGGCCATCGATATTCCCTTACTTCTCAAGTTTTGAATTTTATGACCCCTTCGATTGTATCCCATAAGAAAATCTCTCTGATAAACATCTTGTCGATGATTCGATTTTCACATATTATTTAGAATCTTCTGTAAAGCTCAACTCTTCCTTAATAAGCTATACAACAAAACTAAGTACATTAGGAGGACATATACTGTTACACAAAAGAAAGGCCTAAAAAGGCACCATTTTAACCTATACATAGGAAAATACAATTTATTATTTCTTTTTTATTTCGGAGTGAAATACCTAAAAAAACAAAATCGTGGCCGGGAAGGTTAGAGTAGCCAAATCCATTGGAATATTTATTTTATACATTGGAAAAATCCATTTTGTTATTAATAGAGTAGGAAGGGGGAAAAGGCGGTACAAAGAAAATGAAAGAGCCATCGAATCAACTTGAGTCTATAAATGAATGTATTTCCACATAAAATATAGACAAGTTAAAAAAAGGATTCTTCTTCATTCTCAACAGGAATGCATCAACAAAAGAACCCATCGAGAAAGAGATCGAGGATACGTGGGAAGCTTCTTCGTTCGAAGGATTTTCTGCTTCAAATCAAATGTTGATGAATTCTCTCCCATGACCCATTCAATCAATGCTACCGGGTATTCACTCGCTTAGCATCAGATACAGATTTACCAAAAGAAAAGTCGGGTACTAAGGCTGAGGCAGATAAGGTTCCATGGAAGGAGAATAAATGGAAATCAAAATCATAAAAGGTATGCTCTAATATGGTATGAATAAAGGGACTTTTAAGCGTCTGCTATATGGCGAATAAAACCAGCCGGGGACTCAGAATGATGAAAAAGTCTAATTGACGGACTCCAATAAGAAGGGTTTCAATTTTTTCAAATGAACAATTTTAAGACTTATTGATTCTAACAACTGATTGCAGAGTTGATCATTCGGACCTTTCAATTCATAGATGTAGATCTCGGACCTATGAATGGGGATATTTCAGAAACTCACACAGAAAAAAGAAGAGAGGGCTCTTTACCAATATCATAGTCGGGAGAATGAAAGCATTAGTGGGAAGATCTTTTGTTCGATCTGCCTTGGGTGGGGCGATGAAAAAAGTCTAGTTCATCCTCCCGAATGAAACACATCTTATGAAATATACTGGAAAGAACCTTTCATTCGATGCTTCTGATTCAAATCCCAGACAACGAACTGAACTGCTTGATTCTAAGGTGGGTGATAAACAGCTTGATGCGATGGGGGAAGTTTTTCTTTTTTCATCAATGCTGGCCCAATCGAGGCTCGTCCATGCCCAATCCCGATGGGCCTTTGATTTGCCCCTACCCCAGCTCTATAATCCACCCGTCTTCCCCATCCACGAAAGCCCTCGGGGCGACCTCTTTCTCCACTCGAGTCTGAAGTTCAGCGGCTTTCATCGTTGACGAACACCTACGCTAATAAGACAAAGAAATGGAGAGTCTATGCCTTGAATGAATCAGTAACAACAAATTAGTGGAATAAGGGATCACATAAACTCAAAAGAACTCTATATGTTGCTACCTTGACCCTTGCAATAACATCTTCCTCAGTCAAGCCAATCTCATCGAATAGCAATGCATTCCTTGCTCACCAAATTTCAAACACCACTACACATGCCATTGTTCTTTGGTGAATTCTTCCTTGAAGTAACTTCTTGCCAACCATCATCCTCGTTGTTAGCAGCGAGGGTAGTAGAGTCACCCATGCTATGTCTTCCATGATCAAAATTCACGGAACATATTGCACGCCTAGTTATACCCGAATCACCATCAATAGTTGCCCCACCAAAAAACCAAACTCAATTATCGATCGCCAAATAGATACCAAAAAAATAGATGAACGGTAATTAGAAACTAGTCTTTGAGGACGATATTCGGTCTTACAGACTATACTACTTGAGACGATACGTACATTTGCATTAAGCGCGTGAAAATCGTCTGACAAGCTTTTGGCGCCATTGCAGGGGACTGTCGTACTTCTAATATCGAACCATCTATTTTTATTTCTAATTTGGCCTTATTTTTATTTTTATTTTTACTATTAGAACCCTGTTGCCTTGATTTTGTTTGTTGATTTTGGTCTATTTTAGGAATCTAGTGTATGCGAAGAAGGAGAGGAGCATATACACTTGTTCCCTTCATCACGACCGACCGGGCATGGCCCAGTGCTCCTACAGGCACCCTTACAGGTATACATCAGAGATAATCAGCGGAACATACATGAAACTTATAAATAAATCAACAAAAGTAAAACAACAGGATAGCCGATAGGGCTACCTTCCTGGACATACATATATACAAATGTAAGGTTGCCTCCTTTCCTTTACAAACTGACCCACATATGTGACTACTGACCTCTAAGAGTTTTAACATAACAAGCGTATGGCGGGGCGGCCCCGCCATACCACGAATATACATGAATCTACCACCTCGTGGAAAACCGTACCAAGAGATAAGCCTCGGAGCAAATGAAGCTTTTTCCCAAAATCAACCGAGATCCTAAGAGCGGATCACCAACCAGGTACCTAAAACTCCTGCGGGCATGAACGCAGCCCAGAAAGTCGATAACATGTACCGAATATGGAGCGAAATAACGTCTGATAAGCGATCATAAGCGTACAAAAGAATGACGAGACAAGTATAAAAATACATACGGATCTGCCGTGTCATTACCACTTATGAACTTAATTTCACATCATTATCTTTTCCCATTTTCAATCAAGATTATAGCCACGTTCTTACGCACATGATTAGGAAAAATCATTAAGTTCATTACCGTATAACTTACTTATCTTTCATAAGTATAATCCGGCCCTTTAAGGAGGGGCACTATACTACCGACCCAACGGGGACGCGATCAAATCACACAAATATCAAAGCGTGCGTGGAATCCCCATCACTGCCGACAGCTATAAGCGTAAATTATAACCATGTGACGCGCCCGTGGCATCCCACCTCACTGTCGGCGTACACATACACAACACATATATATATCTCCTTCCCGTGGAATCCCACATCACTGCCGACAACTATAAGTGTAAAATATAACCATGTGACGCGCCCGTGGCATCCCACCTCACTGTCGGCGTACACATACACAACACACACACATATATATATATATATATATATATATATATATATATATATATATAACGCGACGCGTGCCCTAATCCCACATCGTATAAGCATGGCCATAACGTGCCCTCGGCATCCCTCATCGTAGGTGCAGGTCTTCATGGGGAGCTAGACCATGGAGTAATAATATAACATGCCCCCGGAATCCCTCATCGTGGGTACATGTCTTCATGGGGAGCTAGCCCATGGAGTAAGATATAACATGGTCGCATGCCCCGGAATCCCACATCGTATAAGCATGGCCATGGAGTAATAACACGCGCGGGCATCTAACCCGCATCCTGGCTGCATGCCCCGGCATCCCTCATCGTATAAGCATGGCCAAGATCAATCACAATGGAAGCATACCCGTGGAATCCCCCGTCACTGCCGGTACGTCCAATAAAATGTCCGGGCATCTAACCCGCATCCTGGTCACATGCCCCGGAATCCCACATCGTATAAGCATGTCCAAGGATCAATCATGATGGAAGCATACCCGTGGAATCCCACATCACTGTCGGTACGTCCAAGTACTTATAACAAGACAACCGACCCTCCAACTGAGAGACATGACAACGTAGACATGTAATACTTGCACTCAAAGCTATGACAAGCAAACCTAGGCAAGTTCATTAAACCATTAGACTTCAATTTTTATAAACTCATGGCACTTTTGTTTTACACATCAAAATCCGGGAATTTAACCCCAAGATACTAACACCCGTAGTATCCAGGCTTGTGGACGTTTCACATAAGTCACGATACTTTTAGAAATACATTTCTCGGCTTCTAAATCAAGTGACCCTTACTTTAAAGCTTTAAGCAAGTGATACCTTTAAAATCAAATTGCCCTTCCTTAATACTAGTTATTCCTTTGTTTACCTTATTAGAGAAAACCATTCTCTTAACCTTCCATAAAGCCGTTATAACCAACTTCCCATAAAGCCGTTATAACCCTTTATGGTTTTAGACAAAACTCACTCCTTTTATAACCAAGAGACTTATATTTTTTTTAAAACCAAGTATTGTATACTTTCAAATAAATTCTCTTAACTTTCAAAGTACAATTAGTCTCTTAACCTTTAGAAATCAAGTGACTCCTTTTATAATAAAACCTTAGGCAATTGATGCCTTAAAATCAAGTCATTTATCTTTTCATAAAGCAAATATAACCAACTCCCCATAAAGTCGTTATATTCACTTTATACCTTAGCCAAATACAATTTCCTATCCAAGGGACTTATACGTTTAAAACGGAACAAGTATCACATACTTCAAAACTCTTCAAGTCCCTTAACTTTAATAAAACATTAGACATCCTTAATACTTTCAAAGAAGTGAGTTAATCTCCTAACTCACCCGACTTGGCTATTCATAAAACTAGTAAAGGATATCAAGGTGTTGTACGTCTACCGTACTACATACGTGCAACTAGTCATGCTCAAAAGATAGGAAAAGTTCTACATAGAGCAAATCACACAACTACCTCTTAACTTCTAAGAGTAGAAGGAAACATGAAACGATACCACATGTATATTCCATACATAGAATCATGCCAAAGGAAGGAAGAGGTTCACATACCTCGCGACGATTATCGACAAGTAGCAAAATGCTCCAAAGTACTTCAACCTTGATAGCTATTCCATCCTTCAAGTAGGATACACTATACTTAGTACTTCAACCTATAATGGTCACAATACGTCCATTAACCTCTTACTTCAAACGTAGAATATTCTAAGTGCTAAGTCGCTAAATTCTACGGAAAATCGGACAACACCTCCTTTGTTTTTACTTACTTTGCCACCTTTTTCAAGGCCGAATACAATAACCAAACACGCCACATTTAAGGCCCAATCAATGCAATCAACAATAGGGGATTACACGCCTACTAGACGTGTAAAATTCCGCCCCACAAACGATATCAAATTAATACAACTTACTAGGCCAATTCGGCTAACTTGAAGTACTACAACATCCATTCTTATCCAATATCCATTTCAATCCAAGTTATTAGCCTAACATGATGTCAAGTCGCAAACGATTATAACTACTATAATCTCCAAGTAATTAACATGCGACGATTCAAATAAACGACCAATTTGTAATCCAACTTCACATGGCTTACATTACATTTCGGATTTAAGGCTACAAGCAATCCATAATACTTATAAACTTCAACATATCAACTTCATGCTAGCAACATGTAAAGCTAACAACAACAATACATATATAATATTGTAACACTATTAAGAGACAAGATTATACCTCAACGAATCTCAATCCAACTCCAAATCCGAAGTCGCTCCTTAGCAACTTAGAGCCCCCTCCTTACATTCCAATCCGCTACTTGAGACCCTTAGA
This sequence comes from Przewalskia tangutica, assembly GCA_029844215.1. Taxonomy (NCBI): domain Eukaryota; kingdom Viridiplantae; phylum Streptophyta; class Magnoliopsida; order Solanales; family Solanaceae; genus Przewalskia; species Przewalskia tangutica. The sequence continues at coordinate 21,828,901 of CM056733.1, forward strand.
ACAATACCAACAACTTTCCTTCAAACTTCCAATCCAAAACCTAGAAAGCAACTAGGTTTTCGCTTTGCGACTAACCCGAAAACTATCTTTTTCCGAGATTTTTCTATTGAGATATGCTTACAATACCCTCATGAATCTTGGTTTAAAGTGTGGAGCTAAATGGATAACAAACAAAAATTCTTTTGTGTAGAGAGGGGCAAACCCGAGAGCAATGCTCTCTTGTTCTTCAATTTTAGTGAAAATTTGGCTAAGTGTTTAAGCTTGTCTAGCACTACTAGTATTATATAGTGCAATGGAGGGGCAAGATATAAACAAATGTGAGGCTTGGATGTAGTCTTATTAAATATCAAGACTAATGTGGGTCCTTTGACTTAGTCAATTCTCTCATGCTACAAGTTGCAAGACTTAGTCATCCAAGACTATGGTCAATGACCATTTTGTCCATGGCATTTCGTCCAAGCTCACTAAAGGGGGGGTGACACGTGTCGCCCTCCCATTCGTCACAATATTACGTTTTCCGACAATTTCATAATTCCGATAAATTTTTACAAGTCTCAAATCTTAACACTGGTGAGTTCTTTCGTACGTTCTTAAAACATGTCCTGCAAATATGGGGTGTAACATTCTTCCCCCCTTAGAAACATTCGTCCCCGAATGTTCTTTCGGAGTCAAACTTATAATTAGCGACATAGTTTCCTTTCACAACCCCGACATACCAACAATGCCACACATGGCCCTAATACCTCGCACACGCATATCTGTCCATCATAAGCCCAAAAAGGGATTATCTTTTCGTACTTCCAACTCCTTCTAACTTATACACAGTCTCAATATAATCTGTTCATGACACTTAAACATACCACAACTTTATCATGCATACAAGTTTCTAAAGGGCCAAAGACATACCTGAAATCATATAGGCGGTTCAAAGGACCGCTAATACTGGGAACTTCCACCACGACCTCTGTCACGGCCTACCGGTGTATAAACATCCTGCCTAGCTATGTAAGGAGAAGAACCCGCAACTAATCCAGTAGACTGCGCTACCCCACCAGTGCCACCTCTGGTCGGACAGTCTCTCACGAAATGGCCTGTGCCGCATAACAAGCTGTCGAGGTAGTACGACACACCCCAAAATGAAATCTACTACAGTGACCACACCGGGCCAAAGGTGGCTTCCCCTGGCTACTATTCTCGAACATCGTGAACTGTAGCCACAGGCCACGACCGCTCCTGAATATCCCGGCGACCAAACCTCGGCGGAAGGCGGGAAGGAGCACTCTGTGCCGGCTGAGATGTAGACCTAGTCTGCTGTTGAGGCTGTCCGCCTCGAAAGTTACCACGAACCTGCCCCGCCTCTTGGGCTGGCCTGAGTCTAGCTGACCCTCTCTCTCTCTGTCCTCTATCCCCTGCGCATAAGCTTGCATCCTGGCAATATCCATACCAGGCTGAAGGGCCACCCCCAAGCATGCGGTAATCATATGACGGTCTAGCCCCATCACATAGCGGTGAACTCTGTCCGCCATATCAGCCACAATAGTGTGCGCATACCTGGCCAACGAGTCAAACTCCAGGTTGTATTCCCTGATGGTCCTCCCATTCTGCCTCAATGACAAGAACCTATCAACACGGGCTCTCCTCATTTCAGGAGGCAAAAAGTGATCAAGAAAGGCCTCCGTGAACTCATCCCAAACTGCCGGACGAGCACCCACACCTCTCGACAGCTCCCAAGACTCAAACCAGTTCAACACAATATCGCGTAACCGGTAAGAAGCTAACACAACTGACTCTGTCTCCGAGGCCCTAAGCACCTGCATAGTCCGCTGTAGCTGCCGAACGAACTCTTGAGGATCATCCTCAGATCGCGAACCATAAAACTCGGGTGGACTACAACCCAGAAAATCCCGAATCCTCAAACTGTCGGCTCTAGGGTTAGCTACCTGCTCCTGTCGGCGCTGCCCTACCACTATGCTAGTCAATAGCCTGATCTGCTCTCCATAATCTCTAAACTCGCCTGGCCGCGGGTGGAGGCTCGGGGCACGAACCTCTGGAGCTACTGCCGCTCTTGGCTCCCCTAATACCGCCGGCGTGGCTGAGCTCGCCAATCCGCCTACTACCTCAAGCATAGTCTGTGCCCGATTCATGGTAACCCTCTGCGTACCATTAGCAGATCCTGCTGCTGCCTTGCCCTTCTGGGCCCTGGTCGCCTTCCGTGGAGGCATAACTGTTACATAAGAAGGGGTCAGAGAGGATTCAACCTACTAGGACAGATCTACTGCACGATCTCAAAGAGAGAAGAATGGAAACCAATCCTAAATGTCCTGCAGCCTCCTGATTATAGATGTGGTGCACAACACACCGATAATCAAGACTCTACTAGACACGGTCTGTAGACACTTTCCGATGACTAACTGCTCTGATACCACTTTTGTCACGACCCGACCGGGCATGGCCCGGTGCCTACACAGGCACCCTTACAGGTATACATCATAGACAATCAGCGGAACATACATGAAACTTATAAATAAATCAACAAAAGTAAAACAACAGGATAGCCGATGTGGCTACCTTTCCCGACATACATATATACAACCAAGCAGCCGATTCCTCTTTCCTTTACAAATCGACCCACAATATGTGACTACAGACCTCTAAGAGTTTTAACATAACAATCGTGCGGGACAGGCCCCGCCATACCACGAATATAAATGAATCTACCACCTCGTGGAAAACTGTACCAAGAGATAAGCCTCCGAGCAAATGGAGCTTTTTCCCAAAATCAACCGAGATCCTAAGAGCAAGGATCACCAACTGGTACCTAAACTCGCGGCATGAACGCAGCCCCGGCGGGCCGATAACAAAAATTTAATATGGAATGTAAATAACGCATAAGAAATGATCATAATCGTACAAAAGAATGACAAGGACAAGTATAAAAATACATACCAGATCCTGCCGTGTCATTACCACTTATGAACTGTATTTCACATCATTATCTTTTCCCATTTTCAATCTAGATTATCGCGACGTTCTTACGCACATGATTAGGAAAATCATTAAGTTCATTACCGTATAACTTACTTATCTTTCATAAGTATAATCCGCCCTTTGGGCGAGGGGCACCTATACTACCCGACCAACTGGGACGCGATCAAATCACACAAATATCAAAGCGTGCGTGGAATCCCCATCACCGATACCTATAAGTGTAAATTATAACCATGTGACGCGCCTGGCATCCCACCTCACCGCCGCATACATACACAACACATATATATATATATCTCCTGCCCGTGGAATCCCACATCACTGCCGACAACTATAAGTGTAAAATATAACCATGTGACGCGCCCGTGGCATCCCACCTCACTGTCGGCGTACACATACACAACACACACACACACATATATATATATATATATATATATATAACGCGGCCGCATGCCCCGGAATCCCACATCGTATAAGCATGGCCATAACGTGCCTCGACATCCTCATCGTAGAGCGCAGTCTTCACGGGAGCTAGACCATGGAGTAATAATATAACATGCCCCCGAAATCCCTCATCGTGGGTACATGTCTTCATGGGGAGCTAGCCCATTGAGTAAGATATAACATGGTCGCATGCCCCGGAATCCCACATCGTATAAGCATGGCCATGGAGTAATAACACGCGCGGGCATCTAACCCGCATCCTGGCTGCATGCCCCGGCATCCCTCATCATATAAGCATGGCCAAGATCAATCACAATGGAAGCATACCCGTGGAATCCCCCGTCACTGCCGGTACGTCCAATATAATGTCCGGGCATCTAACCCGCATCCTGGTCACATGCCCCGGAATCCCACATCGTATAAGCATGTCCATGGATCAATCATGATGGAAGCATACCCGTGGAATCCCACATCACTGTCGGTACGTCCAAGTACTTATAACAAGACAGCCGACCCTCCAACTGAGAGACATGACAACGTAGACATGTAATACTTGCACTCAAAGCTATCACAAGCAAACCTAGGCAAGTTCATTAAACCATTAGACTTCCATTTTTATAAACTCATGGCACTTTTGTTTTACACATCAAAATCCGGGAATTTAACCCCAAGATACTAACACCCGTAGTATCCAGGCTTGTGGACGTTTCACATAAGTCACGATACTTTTAGAAATACATTTCTCGACTTCTAAATCAAGTGACCCTTACTTTAAAGCTTTAAGCAAGTGATACCTTTAAAATCAAATTGCCCTTCCTTAATACTAGTTATTCCTTTGTTTACCTTATTAGAGAAAACCATTCTCTTAACCTTCCATAAAGCCGTTATAACCAACTTCCCATAAAGCCGTTATAACCCTTTATGGTTTTAGACAAAACTCACTCCTTTTATAACCAAGAGACTTATACTTTTTTTAAAACCAAGTATTGTATACTTTCAAATAAATTCTCTTAACTTTCAAAGTACAATTAGTCTCTTAACCTTTAGAAATCAAGTGACTCCTTTTATAATAAAACCTTAGGCAATTGATGCCTTAAAATCAAGTCATTTATCTTTTCATAAAGCAAATATAACCAACTCCCCATAAAGTCGTTATATTCACTTTATACCTTAGCCAAATACAATTTCCTATCCAAGGGACTTATACTTTAAGAAACTTTACATAAATATCCTTTTCATTGAATCACTAGAACAAATGCCAGTATACTTTAAATTCATGAAGGAGATACTTGGAAAAAAGAGAAGGCTGGCGGATTATGAGACTGTATCTTTGACAGAGGAGTGCAGCGTCATTCTGTAAAAGAAACTGCCTCTTAAGCTGAAGGATCCAGGAAGCTTCACCTTGCCTTGCACTATTGGCAAGGTAATATGCAACAGGGCCCTGTGTGATTTAAGGGCTAGTATCAATCTTATGCCTCTATCTGTATTTAAGAGATTGGGTTTGGGGGAAGCCAAACCAACTACAGTAAATTTGTAGTTGACCGATCGAACCGTGCTGCACCCAAGAGGCATAATTGATGATGTGCTTGTCAAGGTGGAAATGTTCTTCTTCCCAGCAGACTTCCTCATACTTGACATGGAAGAATGATGAAATACCCATCATTTTTGTCACGACCCGTTCCGGGGCCCGTGACTGGTGCCTTACCGGGGCACCCAAGTAGTCATACATCAGAGTAACCAGCGGAATATAAAACAAGACAGGAAACAGTTTATAAAATAAGACACAGTTTATGTGAGAAAACGTCGCCTTTCGGCATATATATATAAAAACATGGTTTTAGCAATTACATCCGATACTGTACAACATGACTACAGACCTCTAAGGAAATATACAACTATGGCGGGACAGGGCCCCGCCATACCCTCGATCAGATAAAACTATCTACAACAGGAGATCATACCCAAAGTAGAGCCTCCTAAAAGATGGAGCTCCCGACACCAACGTAGAGATCCTAAGAATGTGGATCTAGCACTGCCGCCCTTACTGCGGCATGAACGCAGCCCCAAGGAGGTCGAGACAACAGTACTAAGTAAATGAAATCAGAAATACTTAAATGAAAACATATCATTTTAAAATCAGTTTTGCAAGTATGTATGAAACAACCAAGGGACCGCATATGCCACATCATAAACAAGAGCAACAATAGGTAAATCAGAATAGTCTTTCCTAGGCCGCGAATGATCAAAGCAGGCCACTACCATATTATCATTCTGCAAGCCTAATCTCGACTCCTGAGTCCGCATAGGCCACTCACATAGGCCCGCATGAGGTATAACCCCGCATTGAGGGTAGCTACTCCTCGGCAACGTCCTGGACTCGTTGTCCGCATGGCCACATGGACCGCATGAGGTATAACCCCGCATACTAACCTGGAACTCTCGTAGCTCCGCATAGGCCCCCTGGACCCGCATGAGGTATTCTCGAATCATGGTCCTGCATCACTCGAAGTCTACCCCGACGGAGGCAGCTTAACCCCCGGTATCATCTCAAGAGGTGAGTGATATAGTACTAACACAACAACTTATAGTTCAAAACAACATAAGCACAAGTAAGACTGACCTCTTTACACAAGCGTTTACAAGACACTAACACACATAGCATCATATCATGTCTACTATCAAACCATTTTATTATTCTTTTCACAATTCAATATAAGTCTGTTGTAAACACATAGGCAAACTGTTTCTTTTATCAACCTTAAGTGGTTATACTTAACTTCCCATAAAGCTAGTATAACTCTTTAAGCTTCTGTTTTAAAAACCAATTAGTTCTCTTCTGTTAACAATGATTCAGTAATCTTTTGAAAAGCTTTCAGTTCTTTATTATTCAAAGCTTAAGTGAGGCATCGCTGTAGTTGTTATTCGTGCTTAAGCCGAGGCATTGCCGTAAGTATTATTCAGGCTTAAGTCAAAGACATTGCCGTAGTTATTATTCAGTTAACACATGTACGTCTACCGTACTACATATATATTATAAAATATCATGCTTTAGGAAGAATCACATACCTTCTCAGCGAAAACCACCTGCCAAGTTGAATATGTCGCGCGCAGAGAGTCAACCTATAATAGTCACAGACATCTATCAAAGACTACTCTGAAGGTCATTCTAAACAGAGGGTTCACAATTCTACGGAAAGTTAAGATTTCCCTACCCTGAGCTACTCAAGTCATCAGAAAACAAATTCATGTAAGTACAATTTGATTATTCTTCTTTAAAACCTTCTCGTGATAATAGCTCAATTCTATTCTGTGATATTCTTCTAAGTATTTAATACTTATTCTTATACTACAACAGTAAGTATTCTCTAATTCAAAAGAGGGTTAGGATTAGTTACCTCGGTAAGCCCAATAATATCCTAGATAAAGTCGCGCCTGAGCAAGGTTTTGCTCCTAAGTTGTATGCTCCAAGGAAACCTTAGAAGTTCTTCACAACTTCTACTAAGCATTAAGGGGTTTGGGCTAGGGTATTTTGGGCATTATAACAATACAAGAAGGCAACTTTTCTACCAAGGGAGGGGGGGTAGGTTTGGCTAGGCTAGTGGGCCTCGCCAAACTACTTAGGCTGTAGGGGGTATTCGCCGAGGGCCTTCACATGGAGGAGGAGGTGTTTTGGACGAAAAGGCTATAAAGGAGAGGAGAGGATTTTCAAGACTTGGAAAGAAGTGTGGATGCAGAACTCGTCATCTTAAGGCGCGTATTTATAGGTCAAGAAGTGGCCAACCAATGGCCAAGATTAAGACAAGTGCAAGGCAAGTGTAGGGTGAAGATTTACTCCACACAAATATCCTACCAACTCCTTGACTTGTGCACAAGGCACAAAAACGTGCTAAGGTATTCCAATTCGCCCAATGGGCGATTCAAGTCCACCAATTGGAGGGTGCCAAGTGTCGCCTCCCGTTGGTCCAAAATGTTTCGCCTCTCGGAAAAATCCGCAAAATTAGAAATGGCATAGCCGGAATTTACCCTACGAAAGTCGTGGAAACGCTTTCGTCGGAAAACTATTCGCTTTGTGAGTTGTGCCCAAAAATTGTCCAAGCCTAAACTTTAAGGCTAAACTTTTGACGTATTCCCCACGCATATACTGGAAATACGGTATAACATTCTCCTCCTTAGAAACATTCGTCCGAATGTTCCTTCCCAAGACAGATAACGATAAGGTTCTTCATAACTTAAACAGCTTTGCAAATGCCACACACGCCACGTAACAACACTTAGGCAAAAACGATAACGAAAATTTACAAGTAGGAAAGTGAATTACCCGGAGTGGGGAATAGCAGGATACTTCCGCCTCATGTCCTCCTCGCCTCCACGTCATCTCCTCCCCGAGCTCGTTCCGCCACAAGACTTTGACTAAGCCACGCCCTGGTCCGCAGACGCCTAACTCGACGATCGACTATCGCCATGGGAATCTCTCATACGATAACCCCTGGCACACCGACATCGTCAATCGGGTGTACCCTAGATGGATCCCCGATACATCTCCTCAAAGATAGATACGTGAAAACCGGATGCACCGCCTCCAGATCGGACGGCAGATCCAACTCATAGGCAACCTTGCCTACCTCGCGACAACTGAAACGCCCAATGTACTTGGGCCGAAGTTTACCCTTCTTCCCGATCTCATCACACCCTTCATGGGTGACACTTTAGGAAAACCCAATCATGAACCTCGAACTCAAGATGCCGACGACGATGATCTCGTGATACGACTTCGCCGACTCGAAAGTCAACAACCGCCTTTGATAAGCTTCACCTTATCCACCGCTCACGCACCAATCGACCCACTAGCTGCACCTCGCCCACATCGAACCAATCTATAGGCGACCTGCACTTCCTCCCATACAAGGCCTCATAAGGCGCCATCTGAATACTGGAGTGGTAGCTATTATTGTACGCGAACTCAACTAGAGGCAAATGATCCTCCCAACTACCATCGAAGTCAATAACACAGCTCGCAAAGATATCTCGCAAGAGTCGGATAGTGCGCTCGCCTCGTCCGTCTGCTCAGGATGAAATGCGATTCGGGCTCACTGCGCCCCTAAACCCCTCGAAGGACCTCCGAAGTTAGCCGAAATCGGGCTCTGCTCGATATGATCGGTAGGGACTCCATGCGACCGACGATCTCTGATGTAAAGTCCGCATAATCTCACCAAAACGTCGCCCCGACGGAAGAAAGTGGGCTGATTTTGTCACCGCCGACGATAACCCATATAGAATCATGCCTCCTCTGAGTGCGAGGTAATCCTGTGATGAAGTCCATGTTGATTACCTCCCACTTCCAAGTCGGGATCTCTATCGCAGAATAAAACCACCGTGCCTCGTGCTCTACCTTCACCGCGACAACACGCACCGAGCTACGAACTCGCAACGTCCTCTTCAAGCCATCCCACCAATACACGGATCTAAGGTCGTGGTACATCTTGGTCGACTGGACGGATAGAGTAACGCCGCTACCGTGTGCTTCCCCAAGAACTCTGCCAAGTCCTCAAACATCCGAACACACAACTCGCCTCAAACCTTAGCACCCCATCAGTGCTACCTCAAACGGACCTTGCCCTCACGAAGAGTCAGACACGATATCGAATCAAAGCCGATCCTCGAATCGCCGCCTCTTCACCTCTCGACGATGGAAGACTCGGCAACCTCACGAACTCTAACCCCATCGCTATCGAATCAATCAAACGGACACCAAGGCTCGCTAATCGATGCAAATCACGAACCATGTCCTCCTCTCTAGCCGCACATCCGATAGGCTCCTCATCGACCTACGACTAAGAGCATCCGCCACAACATCGCCTTCCCGGGTGGTACAGATATCAACATCGTAATCCTTAAGCAACTCTAACCACCGCCTCTCGCCGTAAGTTCACCTCCTCTCGTGAAGATATACCTGAGGCTCTTGTGGTCCGTAAAAATATCCACGTGAACCCCATACAAATAGTGCCTCGGATCTTCAAAGCGTGAATCACAACCGCTAACTCCAAATCATGGGGGTAGTTCCTCCGTGTTTCTTCACCGCGGGATGCATATGCTATAACCCCGCCATGCTGCGTCAACACACATCCCAACCCGATGCCCGACGATCACAATACACGACATAACCATCCGACCTCCGGAAGAGTAAGAACGGGCGGCTGCCGTCTCTTTTCAAAGAATCGAAACCTCGCCACAAGCATCACCATCAAACTTGGCCGCTTTCGAGTCACCTAGTCAATGGTGCGAAGATAAGCAAACTTCTCCACGAACGCCGATAATATCCTGCAAGGCCCGAAATCGCGAACCTCGCCGGAGTAAGAGTTCAGGCCAAGTCCCGATCGCCTCGATCTTGCCGTATCCACTGAATGCCATCACCCGACAATATGCCCAAGAAACGCCATCAAGTCAACCAAAACTCACATTTGGAAAACTTGGCGTAAATCGCTTGTCTGGAGAATCACAAGATACGCTCAAATGCCCGCATGCCTCGCTCGAGCGAGAATAAACCAAGATATCATCAATGAACACTATCACAAACGTGTCCAAAAATGGTTTGAACACTCGATTCATCAAATCCATGAATACCACGAGCATTGGTCAACCCAAAAGACATGACCGAACTCATAATGCCCGCACGTCTGAATGCGATCTAGGGACATCCACCTCTCGACTCAGACTGATGATAGCCCGACCGTAGATCAATCTTGAGAAGCATCTCGCACCGCAACCGTCGAACAAATCATCAATCACGGGAAGGGTATCTGTTCTTAATGGTCACCTTGTTCACCGTCAGATCAACACACATGCGCGGCCCCGCCCTTCTTCTTCACGAACACACGCGCTTCCCTGGGGAGAAACACTAGGCCTAATGAAGCCCTTCTCCAAAGAAATCCTCACTGGTCCTTCAACTCTCTCAACTCGGCAGTGCCATTCTCGTATGGCGGAATGGAAATAGGCCAGTATCCGCAACACATCTATACAAAACTCGATCTCCTCTCGGGAGGATACCCGAGGTCATCCGAAACACGTCGGGAACTCACGACCATCGAATCGATCAAAATCTGGTACCGCAGCCTTCAGATCAAACACCCGAACGAGATGGTAGATATACCCTTCGCACCATCTTCCTAGCCTTGAGGTAGGAAATAAACCTACCCCTGGCGATACCGTGCTCTCCCACTCAACAACCGGCCTCAGAAGCTGGAACTGCATTACTCTCTCTCTGCGGTCTACATTGGCGTAGCAAGAAGCTAGCCAATCCATCCCCATGATCACGTCGAAGTCAATCATCTCCAACTCTATCAAGTCGGCCAGTGGTCCGACGATCAGAATGGTCACAGACAAGCTCTATATACCCGCCGAGCTACCACCGAATCACCCACTGGCGTAGCTACCTCGAAAGGGTCTATGGACACAGGCTCTATCCCTATCCTACTAGCAACAAGGGGAGATATATAGGACAGAGTAGAACCCGGATCTATCAAAGCATACACATCAAACCCAGAAACTGATAAGGTACCTGTGACGACATCAGGTGAGGCCTCCTGATCCTGTCGGCTGGATAAAGCATAAATGCGGTTCTGAGGACCGCTAGAACTGGGACCCGCGCCACGACCGCCGCGACTGGCCGACCCACGAGTACCACGCCCGGGCGAGTAATCGTAGGAGATGAAGCGGCAATGAACACGGCGTCGAGCCCTACCACCGCCACGCCGGCCGACAGCCTCGCAAAGTGACCTGCCGCTACAATCGTAACAAGCTCCAAAAGTAGTACCACACTTCCGTAATGGGATCTACCGCATCGCCACACTGGGGTGGTCCCGATCGCCGCACTCGCTACTCGACGCCCAAGCCCCGGGCCTGGTGCGCCTCGAATACTCGCCGCGGCCGAGGATGGTGCAGAGTGCTCGAGCCGCCGTGGTGCAAATCTAGGCTGCCGAGGCCGCCACCACGATAGCCACCGTAAGACCTCCCGCCCCGCCTTCTTCGCTGCCGTCGCCCACTCGTCGACCTCTGCGCCTCGCATCCGCGGGCATGAGCTGCATGCGGGTAATATCCATACCGGCCGAGAGAAACACCCGCATACGACTCGCCATATAATCATCTAGCCTGGCGTGGCGGTGCACCCTATCCTCCATATTCGCTACCAATGCCGGGACATATCGAGCCAATGAATCAAACTCGACATTGTACTCCCGACGGTCGTCCTCTCGCCAGCAGAAAAATCTATCACCCGCGCCTCCTCATCTGCGAGGCAAGAAGTGAGTGAGAAAGCCTCGAGAACTCATCCCAGTAGCTGGGACGCGCTCTCCCGGATAACTCCCATGAATCAAACCAATCGATCGCGGTATCGCGCGGCCGACGCGAACCGGGCGTCACGGACTGTCTCGAGGCCTTGATCACCCGTGATGATCCTTCAGAGCCGACGGATGAACTCCTGCGGATCATCCTCCGGCCTCGACCAGTAAAACTCGCGGCTACAACTCAAGAAATCTCGTAGCCTCAAACTATCCGCCAGCGTGTACCACGGGCGCGACTGGCGCTGAGCTGAATCGAATCGCGATTCAGCCTATCTCGTATTCGCCACGACTTCAGCCAATAGTCGGGCCGTCTCTCAGACTTCCTAACTCTCCGCCCCAGCCGTGGGAGCGAGGTGTGGTACCGTGGTCTCGCTGGGCCGGGCGGCGTCATAGAACTCGCCGTCTGCAGATAGACCGGCTCGAGCCCTCGTGACTCTGTGTTCGATCGCGCCTCCTGCCGCCTTGCCGCTTCGGGCCCGGTTGCCTTACGTGGAGGCATAATCACATAAAAGGAATACGTTAGAGGGTCCAACTTTAACACACTTAAAGCACGATCTCGGAGTGAGAAGAATGGAAACCAATCCTAAATATCTTATAGCCTCACGATTATTGGTGTGGTGCACAACACACCGATAATCAAGACTTACTAGATACGGCCTCAGACACTTTCCAAGGATTAATCGCTTCGATACCACTTTTGTCACGACTGCCCGGCCCGTGGATCGTGCTCACGGCACCCAAGTAGTCATACATCGAGTAACCACGGAATATAAAACAAGACAGAAACAGCTTTATAAAATAAGACACGCTTTATGTGAGAAAACGCGCTTTCGGCATATATATATAAAAACATGGTTTTAGCAATTACATCCGATAATCTTGCATAACATGACTACAGACTTAAGGAAATATACAACTATGGCGACAGGGGCCCCGCCATACCTCGATCAGACAAAACTATCTACAACAGGAGATCATACCCAAAAGTAGAGCCTCCTAAAAGATGGAGCTCCCGACACCAACGTAGAGATCCTAAGAATGTGGATCTAGCACTGCCCTTACTCGCGGCATGAACGCAGCCTCAAGGAGGTCGATAACAGTACTAAGTATATGAAATCAGAAATACTTAAATGAAAACATATCATTTTAAAATCAGTTTTGCAAGTATGTATGAAACAACCAAGGGACCGCATATGCCACATCATAAACAAGAGCAACAATAGGTAAATCAGAATAGTCTTTCCTAGGTGCGAATGATCAGCAGGCCACTCGCCCATATTATCATTCCGCAAGCCTAATCTCGACTCCGAGTCCGTGATAGGCCACTCACATAGGCCCGCATGAGGTATAACCCCGCATCGAGGGTAGCTACTCCTGGCAACGCCCCGACTCGTTGTCCGCATGGCCACATGGACCGCATGAGGTATAACCCCGCATACTAACTCGAACTCTCGTAGCTCGCATAGGCCCTGGACCCGCATGAGGTATTCTCGAATCATGGTCCTGCATCGCTGAGTCTACCCCGTCGGAGGCGCTTAACCCCTGTATCATCTCAAGAGGTGAGTGATATAGTACTAACACAACAACTTATAGTTCAAAACAACATAAGCACAAGTAAGATCGACCTCTTACACAAGCTGCCACAAGACACTAACACACATAGCATCATATCATGTCTACTATCAAACCATTTTATTATTCTTTTCACAATTCAATATAAGTCTGTTGTAAACACATAGGCAAACTGTTTCTTTTATCAACCTTAAGTGGTTATACTTAACTTCCCATAAAGCTAGTATAACTCTTTAAGCTTCTGTTTTAAAAACCAATTAGTTCTCTTCTGTTAACAATGATTCAGTAATCTTTTGAAAAGCTTTCAGTTCTTTATTATTCAGGCTTAAGCCGTGAGGCATTGCCGTAAGTGTTATTCAGGCTTAAGCCGTGAGGCATTGCCGTAAGTATTATTCAGGCTTAAGTCAAAGACATTGCCGTAGTTATTATTCAGTTAACACATGTACGTCTACCGTACTACATATATATTATAAAATATCATGCTTTAGGAAGAATCACATACCTTCTCAGCGAAAACCACCTGCCAAGTTGAATATGTCGCGCGCAGAGAGTCAGCCTATAATAGTCACAGACATCTATCAAAGACTACTCTGAAGGTCATTCTAAACAGAGGGTTCACAATTCTACGGAAAGTTGGGCAGTACTTCCCTACCCGGTGAGCTACTCAAGTCTCATCAGGAAAACAGTCCTATGTAAGTACAATTTGATTATTCTTCTTTTAAAACCTTCTACTGTGATAACAGTTCAATTCTATTCTGTGATATTCTTCTAAGTATTTAATACTTATTCTTATACTACAACAGTAAGTATTCTCTAATTCAAAAGAGGGTTAGGATTAGTTACCTCGGTAAGCCCAATAATATCCTAGATAAAGTCGCGCCTGAGCAAGGTTTTGCTCCTAAGTTGTATGCTCCAAGGAAACCTTAGAAGTTCTTCACTACTTCTACTAAGCACTAAGGGGTTTGGGCTAGGGTATTTTGGGCATTATAACAATACAAGAAGGCAACTTTTCTACCAAGGGAGGGGGGTAGGTTTGGCTAGGCTAGGGGGTGGGCCTCGGCCAAACTACTTAGGCTAGAGGGGGGGGGGGGGGGTATTCGGCCAAGGGCCTTCACAAGGGGAGGGGGAGGTGTTTTGGACGAAAAGGCTATAAAGGGAGAGGAGAGGATTTTCAAGACTTGGAAAGATTTGTGGATGAAGAACTCTTCATCTTAAGGGGGGTATTTATAGGTCAAGAAGTGGCCAACCAATGGCCAAGATTAAGACAAGTGCAAGGCAAGTGTAGGGTGAAGATTTACTCCACACAAATATCCTACCAACTCCTTGACTTGTGCACAAGGCACAAAAAACGTGCCAAGGTATTCCAATTCGTCCAATGGACGATTCAAGTCCACCAATTGGAGGGTGCCAAGTGTCGCCCTCCCGTTGGTCCAAAATGTTTCGTCTCTCGGAAAAATCCGCAAAAATTAGAAATGACATAGCCGGAATTTACCCTACGAAAGCTGTGGAAACGTTTCGTCGGAAAACTATTCGTTTTGTGAGTTGTGCCCAAAATAAATCGTCCAAGCCTAAACTTTAAGGCTAAACTTTTTGTACGTATTCCCTTACGTACATACTCTGGAAATACGGGGTATAACAATTTTGGGGAGACAATTTCTTGCAACCGGGAGAGCCCTAATTTATGTAGAAAGGGAGAAATGAGACTAAGGGTCCAGGAAGATGAGATGGTATTCAAGGTGTTCAAATCCACCATTGAATCCCAAGCCATCAACAAGTGTTTCGCAGTCAGCACAACTGACACAGCAGTTCAGCCAGCACAGGCCAAAGCTAGGGAGATCATTCCTACAGCGGTGAACCCACAGGTCAGCAAGAATGCTGAAACAAAAATTGATGCCATGGAAGCCGTCGAACAGGTAAGTCTTACTGAGCCCCCTCTTGTGAAAAAAAAAATAGAGTACGAAAGAGGAGGATGATTTTGAAATGGATAGGTTGTGGGGTTAAATTACCCCAATGATTTTTGATAAGGAACTTGCATCCGGCTACAAGACGTTAAAGACATCGCTACTTGGGAGGCAACCCAAGGTTTAATTTATGCAATTTAGTTTTGTTTGAATAGTCTCACTTGTGGTATTTTTGTGGTGTTGTGATGACAGGTGAAAGAATGGGACACGAAGAACGAAAAAATATGAAAAGAAGAAAATCGGTGCAGCGCCGTGGCGCCCAGAAGCAGGGCCGCGACGCCGAAAGTCTAGACATGTGCAGAAGTTGCAGTGCCGCGACACCAATTAATCAGAGGGAGTGCAGGAAATCAGCCGCGCGCCGAAAAGTGGTCACGCGCCAATGAGAAATTTCCGGCGGTTCACGCCATCACCGCCTTTTTAAACCGCTAATGTCTGTAAGTCGTCCCTTTTATTTATTGAGTCTTATACATTTGGGACAATGTGTAGTTTAAGTTTGGGGGGGGGGGGGGAGTTTTTATTCTATTTGTGTTTTTTAGTCTTTTTGATTATATTTTTGTGTTTATATGAGTTAAATTTTTTTTTTAATTTTTTAATTTTTTTATAATCATGCATGCTATAGTTGCTTGAAACACCTAGTGAATTAAGTAGGATAATGTAATGGAATGATATGCAAAAATCTGTGTGCTTAAGTTAAATATGTAAAGATTCATGAAAATCTGATTAGTGGGAATATTTTGTGCTTAGTCTGTGTATGTCAATTGCGCAAAATGTCCTGCGTGCTTGTTATTTGAGGCGAAATAATTAGGATGTACATGTTAGGGGGAGGATTCAGGCATTTCTTTGATAGCCCTTCTTACTAGTCATTTCCCACCTTGCACTTAAATGTATCCCTAGTTAGCCCCGTTGAGCCTAAAATAAAAAAGCTATTTCTTTGACACCCCAGATTCCCTATGTGTCATAAGCAATAATTGATGATAGAGATGAAAAAAGAGTGAAAAGGAAATACAAAAAGAGAGCGAAATTATGCACCCCAATTAAAATATGGAAAAACTTAAGTTTGGGGGTGCCGATGTGAATGTGTATTATGATCTCAACAAAAAGAGAAAGGGGATTAATGGGTATAACTAAAAAGAATACTGCAAAGAAGGAGAAAAGAGTTGAATGAAAAGCGCTTATGGTACGTAATTGAGTCTAAATGCTTAATCTTACCTACCCCCGCCTAGGCCTACATTACAACCCTGAAACCCCGCCTAGGCCTACATTACAACCCTGAAAAGTCCTGATGATCCCTAGTATGTATATCCATGATTAGTGGAGAATAACAAGTGAACAGTCTATATTACTTTGAGAAAAATGAAATGAAACTGACATGCATAGGTTAGGTATTCATGCTTCCAGTGATTGTGACTGAAATGAATCTGCGAAATATCTAACTTGAAATTTTAGATTGTTAAATGCATGCTACATCTATTCCTGCATATTATCCTAAATAACGTTCATGTATTTCTAAGTGACATTGTGCAGCTGCTTGACCTGAGTCTTTGAGTCTTTTCATTTTTGTTTCTTTGTTTTGTTTTGTTCTTTGCTCGAGGGCGAGCAAAGTTCAAGTTTGGGGTTTTGTTAAGCATATTTTATATACCCTTTTTGAGTCATTTTTAATTAGTATTTTACTCATTTTTGTTGTGTTTAGTATAGTATTAGACTTGTTTTTCTTTCTTTTGAGTCCCAACGGTCCAAATTGGCAAAATGGCGAAAAAGAAATAAAAAGGGGCATAAAAGGAGGAATCCGAGGCAGGAAAGGACAGAAAATGAATACCCGGACAAAAGCCGTGCAGCCTGCGGTTCCGATAGGTGGCTACTACACGAATCGCAGAATACCCACAGAAATCAGCCGCGTACTGTACGAAAAATCGGCCCGAGTTTTAATTGGCAAGGGACAAATTGGTCCATAGGGCACGAAATTTGATAGAAACAAAAGCCATAGGGGTTATTCTTTGAGGGGAGGTTGGTCATTCTACAACAAAACACAACACAAGACAACAAGGGAGGCTACAATTGGAGACTTAGTTCACATTAATTTCTTTTCTTTTCTTTCGTTTTTAATTCAGTTTATATATGGATTTTGTGTTAGTTCTTAGCGTGACTATGACTAGGAGCTAAACACTTTATTAGGGCTTTCCTTTGGAATCACTTGAAACTCTTATTCATGAATTAATGCATTAGTTGATTTCTTCTTCACTTAGATTAAGATCTATTCAATAATTGGTTTGAATGCTTGATAGTTAATTGATCACTAATTATCATAACTCATATGCTTTCGAATCAAGAACCGAGATGAGAGATTTGGATATGTTGTAATTGAATAGACATAGGTTAAAATCGAGGACGAAAGTACCCCGATACTTGTGTAGCATAATAGGTTACTGTTCTTAATCATCCTATGTAGTAAATCCTATCATCTGCACTGGGGTTGAGTGATTATATATCCTAACCGGAATATAAGACAGTTTAGTTAACCGCTATCTTAACGAAGAAGGAGAATCATTCTAGTCGCATTAAGGATTGAATAGAGTGGATAGTTGAGAAAATTGGAAGCCCTAATCCCTTCATAATCTGATTACAACTTAAATGGTTTAATTAATTCTTGCAATTATTCTAGTATTTAACCAAAAACCAAACTCAATTATCAATCGCCAAATACATACCAAAAAAAGATGAACGGTAATTAAAAATCAATCTCTGAGGACGATATTCGGTCTTACAGACTATACTACTTGAGACGATACATACACTTGCGTTAAGCGCGTGGAAATCGCCTGACACTTTCACTGGGAAGAAAAGAGTTGATTTGGTCAGCCTGTGAACAATCGCCCAAATAGAATTAAACTGACGAAAAGAACGAGGTAATCTCGTAATGAAGTCCATATTATTTATTTCTCACTTCGACATCAGAATCTCGATGTTCTGAGTCAAGCCAACGTGTTTTTAGTGCTCTATTTTTACCTACTGACAATTAAGGCACTGAACCACCAACTCCGCAATGTTCCTCTTCATGTTGTCCTACCAATACATACCCCTTTGAGATCATAATACATCTTAGTAGATCCATGGTGAATGGAATATTGTGAACAATGGACTTCCGTTGTAATCTTGTCTCGTAATCCTGCTACATTCGGAATACAAAAATTGACCTTCCATCTGAGGGTCCTTCTCCCATTATACTCGAAGGTTGTAGTTTCTTTTTTTTAAAACATATCTTTCCCAATCTTCTCTAAAAATGGAATCTTCATCGTGACGTTCCTTTTTCTTTCCGTATGAGGGATGATCCTGATGTATTCTGAATCATAGGTCTATCACTATTTGAATCCTTCAATCGGACTCCCACTTAACTAACAGATGTGTTCCCTCATGTCAACTTCTCTCCTTAGTCCTCACATTAGTCAAGTTGCTTGTGGGTGAATGATCCTATTGTTAACTTAGCTTTGTTTACTAACTGCTGTGCTGGAAACTCTTATATTTGTAGTATCTCCATCGTGAACACTTTATGGATAATTTCATCGAATCTAAAGTGCGTGTATCATCGTAGTTAACTCTCATTCATGGTCTGAAAGGAATTTTTTTTGTACCTTCTCACTACTTGTAATTATAAATAACTTCATTTCTTGTGACACTTGTTCACACATTTTCTAACTTGTCGTACTCTTCATAATTCTTAAATATTCTAGTATACATATGTAATCTCAAACATTGCTCCTGATTCCAATCCTTGGTGTTACTATCCCTTAGGGGATTAATTGTTAACTTATTCATTTATTCAGTACGTAGAAGACTCTGAAGAATTTCATTACATGACGTTGATCTACTATCTCCAAACTTGGTCATTATACTTAGATTCGAATCCTTCCACTTGCCTTATGTCTAACTCTTTCTGTCAATGGCGTTTTTGGGGAAAAAATCCTTGATCTCGTTAAACTGTAAACCCATTACTTTAGCTATCTCGTAGAACTTTTGGTCAGTTCAAAAATACTTATAGACATCTACATTTGCCTGACATCTTATCTGTACTATAATGTCATTATCTCTTGACATATATCTTTAATGTCTACCTTTCTAATCTCGAGTTTTACTCAATGTTACTTCCATTTTCATACTTTCTAAAAGGTATGTCTGCATATATTGTGGAACCTGATGCTTCATATGTTTAGATCCAATTCACGGTGTTACATGATCCAATGACTTGTCAAGCTTTCTTGTCTTATCATTATTAGGTCTCTCATCGACCGAGTGCCCATTCCTCTTACCTTTACATTTCCATTTCAAGTTGCCATGGGTGTCTCTTATCTCAAAGTATTTCTCATACTATCTTCATGAACATCAGAGGTTTGTCACCTTTGGCCGAAGAGTTCTTTTTGCCCTTTCTCTACTGTTGATCATTACGTTGTTGTGGAGTAATCATACTCTTGTGAAACCTGCATTTCATTCACCTTTATCATTCTTGTCGTAACCCTTCATTCTACTCATCATTAAATGAGAAATATTTCTATCTTGCTACATCAACCATACAATTCCATTCATCCTTATTAACTGTTTTCATATTCTTAAGACCCTTCTTTGCTTGTTCTATAGTTTTCTTCCTCAATTACCCCCAACAAACTATTGTTATCCAGAGGTTATGTAGAATTGTAACATGCTGCACAACGAAGCGAAGCCGAAGACCTTACCAGTCCAATATCTATAGCATACCTTAGCTTACTAACATTGATACATGTAATTCTGAATAATACGCAGTATCACCCTTTATGCAAGGACGAGGGCTAATCTTAGGGGATGAATTGTTAACTTATTCCTTTATTCAGTACGTAGAAGATTCTGAAGAATTGCATTACATGACGTTGATCTACTATCTCCAAACCTGGTCATTATACTTCGATTCGAATCCTTCCACTTGCCTTATGTCTAACTCTTTCTGTCAATGGCATTTTTGGGGAAAAAATTCATTGATCTCGTTAAACTGTAAACCCATTACTTTACCTATCTCGTAAAACTTTTGGTCAGTTAAAAAATACTTATGGACATCTGTATTTGCCTGATATCTTATCTGTACTATAATGTCATTATCTCTTGACATATATCTTTAATGTCTACCTTGATAATCTTGAGTTTTACTCAATGTTACTTCCGTTTACATACTTTCTAAAAGGTATGTCTGCATATGTTGTGGAACTTGATGCTTCATATGCTTAGATCCAATTAACAGTGTTACATGATCCAATGGCTTGTCAAGCTTTCTTGTCTTATCATTATTAGGTATCTCATCGACCAAGTGCCCATTCCTCTTACCTTTACATTTCCCTTTCAAGTTGCCATGGGGGTCTCTTATCTCAAAGTATTTCTCATACTATCTTCCTGAACATCAGAGGTTTGTCACCTTTGACCAAAGAGTTCTTATTTACCTTTCTCTACTGTTGATCATTACGCTGTTGTGGAGTAATCATACTCTTGTGAAACCTGCATTTCATTCACCTTTATCCTTCTTGTCGAAACCCTTAATTCTACTCACCGTTAAAAGAAAAATATTTCTATCTTGATACATCGACCATAAAATTCCATTCATCCTTATTAACTGTTTTCATATTCTTAAGACCCTTCTTCGCTTGTTCCATAGTTTTCTTCCTCAATTACCCCCAACAAACTATTGTTATCCAGAGGTTATGTAAAATTGTAACATGTTGCACAATGAAGCAAAGATGAAGACCTTACCAGTCCAATATCTATAGCATACCTTAGCTTACTAACATTAATACATTTATTCTCAATAATACGCAGTATCACCCTTTATGCAAGGACGAGGGCTTATCTCCCTTTCATAATCTCCCCTTCTAGCATTGTTCTCTGTTCCTCACTGACCACTACTACTTGTCTCACTATATTACTGGTTGCTTGATCCCTTCCGAAGCTCTTTGTTCTCAACAAGTTAACGTAGAATTCCACAAAAGCTTGTGTAATCTCTATCATATAATTCAGAGTATCACCCTTTTAGTCCTTTATATTGAATGTCCTATTCACACTTCTTCTTGCTTTTGTCAAGCTGTGGAATACTTTTGTATTCATATCTCCACATATTAGCCATTGATTTTTTTTGCACTTTTGTTGAAAGAATTTTGTTCTTTCCTCATTCCACCTCTGATAGTCCTTAGCAAATTGTACTTCCTTTATAATCAAAGACACATTTATAAGGTCTTGTTGCAGTTCCCTCTAGAATTCTAATCAGCAAGAGTCACCGTAAAACGTGTAGATTTTCATAACCTACTAAACCTTTTCATGACGTCTTTTATTTTCTTCATCTATACCATTTATACTCATCTTATCCTTACCTTTGCTCATCCACTTGGGACACTTCGGAATGTTGTGGCCATGGTGTCATGCCCCAAATCCCGAGCCCGTGACTGGTGCCCCTAACTGGGCACCCTTCTACCCATAAAACATAAATAAACTGCAGAAGATAAATAGCACTCATTTTTTTTAAAACAAAGGCAAAGCCGGAAAGACTTCCGTATAAATATAAATCACTCGAAAGGGTCTACGCTGTACAACAATGTAAATACAACTTACACCAGTCCAACCCACATATGAATACAGACCTCTAAGAAGGTGACAACAACTATGACGGGACAAGGCCCCGCCGCACTTCGAATATACCTAGCCATAATGACAAACTCCTAACTTGGAGCCATCTCAAAATCTTGAACAAGGATCCTAAGCTCGCGGATCCACAATCAGGTACCTAGACCATGACATGAACGCAGCCCCTGAAGGCCGACAACAAGTACTAAGTATGGAACGGAAATAAAGTACATTAAACAAGATCATAACAGTACAAAAGAATGACATGGGAAAGTATAAAAATTAAAATACCAGATCCTACCGTGCCATTTTAACTCATGAAATCAATCGTACATTAATCATTCTTTTCCTTCTTTCAATAAGAATTAACATCATATTCGTACATACATACTTAAGAATTCAATCAAGTTTTTCCACATAACTTACATATCTTACATAACATAATCCAGCCCTTTATGGAGGGACTTCTTATTTGGGAGCTTACTTTGATTATCCATACGTGATAATGTAATCCGGCCCATTTGCGGGACACGGTGTAATGATGAATCATGTGGCATAATCTGGCCCGCATGTGGGGCTCGGTGTACTGTGGAATCATGTAGCATAATCCGGCCCGCCTGTGGGGCTCGGTGTATTGTGGAATCATGTAGCATAATCCGCCCGCTCGCCTTGCATCGTGGAATCATGTAGCATAAATCGCCCGCCCGCCTTGCATCGTGGAATCATGTAGCATAATCCGGCCCGCCTGTGGGGCTCGGTGTAAGATGACGTAACCCGACCTATGTGTAGGCTCGGGGTAATATGGCGTAATCCGGCCTATGTGTAGGCTCGGTGTATCTCATAACATAATTCGGCCTATTTGTAGGCTCGGTGTATCTCATAACATAATCTAGCCTATTTGTAGGCTCGGTGTATCTCATAACATAATCCGGTCTATTTGTAGGCTCGGTGTATCTCATAACATAATCCGGCCTATTTGTAGGCTCGGTGTGATTTTCCTTACGTAACATTTTTAAACCATCTTTTCACTTCTTCTTAAGTCGTTATAGCAACTTCCCATAAAGCTATTATAACAACCTTTCATTTTAGAGAACTTAAGACACTTTTATTCTTGCAACATTAGGGAAACTAAACCCAAAAATACTACGTACATACATACTTAAAAAGAATCATAAAACTCCTTCTCTTTAAATCAATAAACGTATTGTCACGACCCGACCCCGGGCCGCGACTGGTGCCCTACCTGGGCACCCTTCAAATCATACAACATAATAAACTGCGGAAGATAATTAACACTCTTTTTTTTTTAAAACCAAGGCAAAGCCGATAAGGCTGCCATAATATAAATCACCCAAAAAGGGCTTACACAATCCAAAAATGTAATTACAACTCTATCCGATCCGGCACGTGAATACGGACCTCTAAGATTTGAACAAATATTATGACGACAAGGCCCCGCCGCACTTCAATATACATAGCCATGACAACTCCGAACATGGAGCCATCTCAAATCTTTGAAACAGATCCTAAGCTCGCGGATCCACAATCGTACCTAAACTCGCGACATTTAACGCAGCCTCGGCGGGTCGATAACAACAATTGAATATGGAACAAATGAAGTACAGAAATGTATCATAACTGTACAAAAGAATGACAGGAGCAAGTATAAAAAGTACATACCAGATCCTGCCGTGTCATTACCACTTATAAACTTAATTGCACATCATTATCTTTTCCATTCCATTAAGAATTATAGCCATATCTTACATACATACTTAGGAGAAGTCATTAAGTTCATCACCATCTATCTTACTTATCTTTCATAACATAATCCGGCCCTTTATGGAGGGACGCATATACTACCCGACCCAATCTGGGACGCGATCAAGTCACACAAATATCAAAGCGTGCCCGTGGAATTCCCCATCACTGCCGACAGCTATAAGTGTAAAATATAACCATGTGACGCGCCCGTGGCATCCCACCTCACTGTCGGCGTACACATACACAATACATATATATATCTCCTGCCCGTGGAATCCCACATCACTGCCGACAACTGTAGGTGTAACATATACAACACACACACACACACACACATATATATATATAACGCGGCCGCATGCCCCGGAATCCCTCATCGTATAAGCATGGCCATAACGCGTCTCTGCGTCCTCATCGTAGTGCGCAGTCTTCATGGGGAGCTAGCCCATGGAGTAATAATATAACATGCCCGCGGAATCCCTCATCGTGGGTACATGTCTTCATGGGGAGCTAGCCCATGGAGTAATAATCGTACATAGCATGGTCGCATGCCCCGGAATCCCTCATCGTATAAGCATGACCATGGGTAATAAAACAAATCCAGGAATCTAACCCGCCTCCTGGTCACATGCCCCGGAATACCACATCATATAAGCATGTCCAAGGATCAATCATAATGGAAGCATACCCGTGGAATCCCACATCACTATCGGTACGTCCAAGTAAACTTACAACAAGACAGCCGACCCTCCAACTGAGAGTCACGACAACGTAAACATATAATACTTGCACTCAAAGCTATCACAAGCAAACATTGGAAAGTTCATTAAACCTTTAGACTTCCATTTTTATAAACTTATGGCACTTTCGTTTCACACATAAAAATCCGAGAATTTAACCCAAAGTACTACGTACTTCCATTCTTTTCAAAAGACTCATTTTTATATAAAACCCCAAGATACTAACACCCGTAGTATCAAGGCGTGTCTATTTTTCAAAGTAAGTTACTACACTTTTAGAAACTCATTTCAAAGCTTGAAACCAAGTAACTTCAAATTTTCACAATATAGGCAACTTATGCCCATTAATCAAAATAGACAACTTTCTTAACCTTCCATAAAACCGTTATAACCAACTTCCCATAAAGCCGTTATAACCCTTTATGATTTTAGACAATTTCATTCCTTTTTCAACCAAGAGACTTATACTTTTAAAACCAAGTATCATATACTTTCAAATCAATTTTCTTAACTCCCAAAATACTTCAAGTCTCTTAACTTTAGAAATCAAGTTTCTTAACTTTTAAATCTCAAGTAACTCACACCTTTTAAAACAAGATACTTCCCTTAAATCCTGTCGTTTCTTCCTTTAAGAATCAAGTTTCATTACTTGAAAATAAGTCTCTCAACCTTTTAGGAGTCAAAGGTTCATAGTCTTAAAACTTCATAACGTAAATTCTTTAAGTGAAGTACATATGCCTTATGTGTGTGAGTAGATTATACTTGTTTATAACGATCTTATTAAAGCAGCCATGATCTAGAAAATGTAATACAATTTTGTCTTATCTTAGCTTCTATGCAGATGGAGAATTCTACTTGTTTTAATATAATTTATCGTCATTACATTTTCCTTTATTAACGCTGCAATGGCTTGTTCGATACTTATTCTCATTCGTGTTTAAATTAGCCAAGTCAACTTGGCTCCAAATACCTCCTAACGACTCTTACCAACATCCCCCATAAGACTTGGTAAGAACTTAGGATATCTTAGACATAACCCTTACGTAGAGTAAATCAACATACATACTTCTTGACTTCTAAGAGTAGAAGGGAACATGAAATAATACCACATGTATATTCCATACATAGAATCATGTCTAAAGAAGGAAGAGGTTCACATACCTCGCGACGATTATCGACAATTAGCAAAATGCTCCAAAGTACTTCAACCTTGATAGCTATTCCATCCTTCAAGTAGAATCCGCTATACTTAGTACCTCAACCTAAAATGGCCATAATACGTCCATTAACCTCTTACTTCAAACGTAGAATATTCTAAGTGCTAAGTCACTAAATTCTACGGAAAATCGGACAACACCTCCTTTGTTTCTACTCAATTTGCCACCTTTTTCAAGGCCGAATTCAATAACCAAACGCGCCACATTTAAGGCCCAATCAATGCAATTAACAATAGGGGATTACACGCCTACTAGACGTGTAAAATTCCGCCCCACAAAAGATATCAAACTACTAGTCCAATTCGGCCATATTGAGTACAATAACGCCAATTCTTATCCAATTTCCATTTCAATCCAAGTTGTTGGCATAACATGATATCAAGTCGCAATTGATTATAACTACTATAATCTTCAAGTAAGTAACATGCGACGATTCTAATAAACGACCAATTTGTAATCCAACTTCACATGGCTTAAATGACATTTCGGATTTTAAGGCTACAATCAATCCATACTACTTATAAACTTCAACACATATACCTCATGCTAGCAAACATGTAAATCTAACAACAATATATATAATCTTGTAACACTTTAAGAGACAAGATTATTACCTCAACGAATCTTAATCCAACTCCAAATCCGAAGTCGCTCCTTAGCAATTTAGAGCCTCTTCTAGACACTTCAATCCGCCACTTGAGACCCTTAGAACAACCCCAACAAGTTTCCTTCAATCTTCCACACAAAACCTAGAAAAGTAACTAGGTTTTCATCTTGCGACTAATACGAAAACTATCTTTTTCCGGGATTTTTCTATTGAGATATCCTTACAATACACTCATGAACCTTGGTTTAAAGTGTGGAGCTTAATAGACAACAGACGATTTTTTTTTCTCCTTGATCCCTCTCAAACCCGAGAGCTAGCTTAAGCAAGAACAAAAGTTCTTCAAATTTTTCTAAGTGTAAATGCCTTGTCTTTCTACTTAGGATGACTATATAACAACATGGAGGGTTAGGATTAGAACACTTGTGAGGTTTGGATGAGGTCTTATTAAATATCAAGAGTAGTGGTCCCATTGACCAAGTCAACCTTGTCAAGCTCTTCAAGTTGCAAGACTAAGTCATCCTACAAAGGTCAAATGACCCTTTTGACCTTGCCTAAATTCGTCCAAGGCACCATAAGGGGGGGGGGGGGGGGTGACACGTGTCTCCCTCCCATTCGTCCATAAAATTCCGTAACCCTCGTGGGCCCCACAAAACGTAAAATTCCTCGGGTGGGCCCCACATGACAAAATCCGTAAAAATAAATTTCCATAATGATAAAACATTCCATAATCCTCAATTCATGCATTTTGAGAACCTAATTCTCACCAACGAACATTTTTCCTTTCCGACGTTCGGAAGATTTTCTGTCGGAAAAATAATTCTTCCTTTCGTACCCTTTTCAAGTCTTGTGTTCCTTACTTACATACTCTTAAACATGTCCTGGAGTTACGGGGTGTAACACGTATACTTTTAAAACTCAAGTCACATACTCTTTCGAAATAAAGCCTCTTAACTTTAGAAGTAAATCAAGTAACCATATCTTAAAAAATAAAGTCTCATAACTTGTAAAGAAATCAAGTCTCATAACTTTAAATCAAATCTCTTAACTTTAGAAATCAAGTCCCATATCTTGAAAAATAAAGTCTCATAACTTGTAAAGAAATCAAGTCTCATAACTTTAAATCAAATCTCTTAACTTTAGAAATCAAGTCTCATATCTTGAAAAATAAAGTATCATAACTTGTAAAGAAATCAAGTCTCATAACTTTAAATCAAATCTCTTAACTTTAGAAATCAAGTCCCAAATCTTGAAAAATAAAGTCTCATAACTTGTAAAGAAATCAAATCTCATAACTTTAAATCAAATCTTTTAACTTTAAAGTACTTCACGTAACTTATACAATTTTGACTAAGCCACTCATACTTTCATAATCAAGACTCATATATTTCCAAAATCGACTTACTTACTTCAAAGTCGCATAGACTTACCAAATCAAGTCACATAGACTAACTAAAATTTAGTCACATAGACTTACCAAATAATCATGTCAAAGGAAGGAAGAAGTTCACATACCTCGTTGGCGACTAACCCAAACGACAAGTAGCAATACACTCCAATGTACTTCAACCTAATTGGCTATTCCACAAGCCAAGTAGAATGTGCTACACGTAGTACTTCAACCTAAAATGACAATAGCACTTCTATCAACTACAAGCTATCAAGTGTAGGACATGTACCAAATAATGACCCTCTAATTCTACGGAAAATTGGGCAGCACTTTCTTTGTTTCTACGTACTTTTCCACCTTTTCAAGGCCCGTATTCATCAACCAACAATCCACATTTAAGGCACAACCAACAGTTAGCCAAAGGGGATTACACGCCTAACTGGATGTGTAAAATTCTGCCCCACAGTTATATAAAACAGTCCACAAATCAGCCCATAAAAACAGTCCGCAATCCAACCATAACGAGGATAAAATGTGAGGCCTTTTAACGCCTTTCCACACCCTTATTCCCTTAGGACTTTCATTAGAAACTACTACACTTAAACATGCATAACAACAACTAAATTTCTAGCATTTAATACCTCAAAACAGTCCACTAAACGACACAACAACGTCTAACAATTTTGGGCAGTTTCTCGGCCACAACAACTACAACCCGATAACTCGTTCGTTAATCCATTTTATTCCAATTCGAGTTCCAAAACTTCTACATAAGTTATAATAACTTATTAACAACAATATTAATCCATTATAACATGCAATAGGGGAAGATAACAACGACAATAACCAACGAATTCCATTTGCACCAAATCTGTCCCAAATCGGTTTTAGCCCCAAAAATGGCTCAAACGCTTTTTATTCTTCATTCTTTTCTAACAAAAGTTCATCCATACATAATAAAAATAAGTAATATCCAATTACTTTAAAAGAAGAAGGACTTTTACCTCATTTTTTGCCCAAAAACGCCCCAAAACAGTCCGGTCTTTATTGGTGCGCAATTTTCGTTTCGCTCCACTTCTTCAAGTTCCAATCACATATATGTACCCCCTACAACCTTATGAGCAACTTCTATTTGAATCTCACTTCCAAAAAGTCGACGGAACCCCTAGGGTTTTGGCATCAACTTTCGGCCAAGACAAGTAAAAACGTGTAGAATATTAATCTAGGCTTAGCACTTGGTTTAAGGGCTTAATCTTGGAGAAATAAATTGATCAACAATGGTTGTTCTTAGCCAAGGGGCTCTCGAAATTATGGAGCTAAAGGGGAGAAGATGAGAGCTTATTTTTTGGTCTAAGTGTAAAGTGATCCAAGTCTTGCAAGACTTGGATATGTATAGCCAAGTGGAGTGGGACCCATGTCCACTTGTCCCCTCTCAAAATATCTAATTTGTTGTCATCTTAGCAAGACAAGTGGAGAGGTGCCACGTGTCGCCCTCCGATTGATCCAAAATATTATAATTTTTCGAAGGTCCCCGCGAAATTGTGAAATTCTCGGCGGACCCCATATTATCAATTCCAACACCTTATAATCCAATACTAAGTCCATAAATTCAATTAGAAGTATTATACTCCAAGTTAATAATTTTTCCGCCGTCAAATTTTTTCCCGAAATTTTCCTTAAGAAAATGTAATTATTCTTTCCTTCCAAAATTCAAATCTTAAATCCTTAATCACGTTCTCAATTAGTAGCCCTGATATTATGGGGTGTAACACATGGCTGCCACATTAAACCAATCCCCTGTACCGTTGTGGCATACTCCAGCATGCGCTCAACCATACTGACTACAAAATGGTCAGGGTAGTCTCACTCGACCTTTGCAACTTTGATACTGAGACGTTGGCATCTTCGAATCCTTTAAATATAGGCGATCCTTAGCTAATAAAATTTCTAACCTCTCAAGGGCCTATCTGTCACGACCCGAACCCGGGCCCGTGACTGGTGCCTTACCCGGGCACCCAAGTAGACATACATCAGAGTAACCAGCGGAATATAAAACAAGACATGAAACAATATGAAGTGAAAAAAAAAACAGTTTATCTGAGAAAAGTTGCCTTTCGGCATATATATATATAAACTTGAACCCGAACATTAACATCCCTTTTACAAACTCGCCACAACAAGCATTACATGCACTTAAGAATGTTATAATAACAATGACGGACAGTGTTCCCGCCATACCACGAATGTAAGTACCTACAACGAGTGGATTATACTACGTATAAGCCTCCGAGAAACGGAGCTTCCCAAAACGCTGAATCGTGACCCTATGAGCGAGGATCAACAATCGTGTACCTACCGCGCAGATGAACGCAGCCCGGGCGAGGTCAAGACAACAGTACCAAGTATGTGAAATCAAAATATCAGAAATGAAATCATAATAGTCTATATAAAACAGAAGACATATATGATAACCAATTTACGATACACAATATGTAAGCAGTCATGTCAAGTTAGGGACTCACGCCCTTAAAGTCATCATTCAAATATAACCATGGGTCTCATGCCCACAATATCAATTATTCCCGTGGAATTCCTTTCTCACTGCCGGCAGTCCATGATATAAAAGCACCAAGGAATACACATGAACACCAGGTCCCACCTGTGTCATACTAAAACCGTACGGGGTAAGTACGAAGGCATAGCCGACTACTAAAACCCACAGTACCAACAATGCTATGAAACTGTATCACGAGGTCTTTCTAGACCGCGCCACATGATCGGCCGCCACTCGCCTCGTGATCAATGCGCGTCTAATACCGAACTCTCGCAGATCCGCATAAAGCCACATAGCCCGCATGAGGTATTCCTCGCATCGCAGGCGGCTAACCTCAAAGATCGCCCCGACTCTCGTAGTCCGCATGGCCACATAGACCGCATGAGGTATTCCCCGCACACTAACACGGAACTCGTACCTCGCATAGGTCCTCGACCCGCGTGAGCATCCTCGCGACGGGGCGGCTTTAATCACGACCCGACCGCCGCGATCGGTGCCCTACTGTGGCACCCTGTTCGTATACATCGAGAATAGCAATGAACATACACAACATAAACACAGTGTAAACAATATATCAACACAGCTAGCCGATAAGTGCCGCCTTCCATAATATAAACAAAGCCAAAAGTACAACTTACAACTCGCTTACCCCAACCACATATGTGAATACGCACTTAGGAATAACAATCAGCGTGGACGGGGCCCGCCATACCCCGAATGTACATAATCTACAACATCGTGGAAAGATCGTACTAAAGAAAGACAAGCCTCCGAGAATGGAGCTTCCGACGCCCGATAAGTGATCCTAAGAGTGTGGATCCGCAACTCGCTACCCTTTCTCTGCAGATTTAACGCAGCCCAGGAAGGGGTCGACACAATATGTACTAAGTATGCAAAGCGAAAGTACGTAATTACAACATAAGTTTAAAAGAAAGCCGGAGACATGTATGCTAACAAAATTTCAGTACTCAGTGCCTTACTAACAATGAGAGTATAAATAGGTGTATACTTACAACGAAAATTAGGATTGGAATCCTACTCCTGGGACTATTTCACCCGTAGTCCGGTGGACTGCGTGAGGTATTCCTCGCATGGGACTATTTCACCCGCATAAGCCCTTACGGACTCGCATGAGGTATTCCTCGCATAGGCTGGACCCGCCCGCATGGGACTATTTCACCCGCATAAGCCCTTACGGACTCGCATGAGGTATTCCTCGCATCGTGGTTAGCAAATCCACGGAAATATACAATGCCACAATCCCGGGGAATGACCCCGCAACGAATAATATACCATTAGCCCAAATCCGGCTATCACACATAACATAAGCTCTATCGGCTTATCATGCAATATATAAGCAAGTTAAGAAATCCCCTAACTTCTTACTATTCTTGTTCATATACACTCTCATTTTAGTTTACTTAAGGCACTAACATGTCTTTTATAAAAATCCGGGAATTTAACCCAAAGTACTACGTACTTCTATGCTTTTAAAAATGACTCATTTCATTATAAAACTTCCAAGATACTACTAGCCGTAGTATCAAGTGACAATTTCTTTTCAAGACAAGTCACAATAATTTTTAGAAATAAAATATGGCTTCTAAATCAAGTGACTCGTGTCTTATAAAACCTTAGGCAATTGATGCCGTAAAATCGAATTGCCTTCCATTAAATCAAGTCATTTATCTTTCCATAAAGTCAATATAACCAACTCCCCATAAAGTCGTTATATTCACTTTATACCTTAGTCATGTACAATTTCTTATCCAAGGGACTTATACGTTTTTAAAACGACCCAAGTATTACATACTTTAAAATTCTTCAAGTCCCTTATCTTTAACAAGACTTAAGACATCTTTAATATTCTCAAAGAAGTGAGTTAATCTCCTAACTCACCCGACTTGGCATTTCATAAAACAAGTAAAGAATGTCAAAGTCTCAGACGTCACCGTACTATATACGTGAAACTAGTCATGCTCAAAGGATAGGAAAAGTTCTACATACCTTGCCGGGTCAAACCACTTGCCAAGTACAAAGTCCCGCCCGTAGTATATCAACCTATAATATTCACAATACGTCTATTAACGCCTTACTTCAAAGGTAGAATACTATAAGTGTAAAGTCTCCATTTTCTACGGAAAATCGGACAGCACCTCCTTTGTATTTACTCACTTTGCCACCTTTTTCAAGGCCGAAAATACAATAACCAAACAGCCCCAATTGGCTCACAATTATATAGAAGGTAGTCCAATACAAATGACTAACTAAACAGCCCCAATTGGCTCACAAATATATAGAAGGTAGTCCAATACAAATGACTAACTAAACAGCCCCAATTGGCTCACAATTATATTTCAAACCAAATTTGTAGCATAACATGATATCAAGTCGCATTTGATTATAATAACCATAATCCTTAAGTCAATGACATGCGACGGTTCTAACAACGATTAAATTGTAACTCAACTTAATCATGGCTTACATTACATTTCGGATTTCCAAGGCTATAATCAATCCATAATCCTTAACCTCAAGATAACAACTCCATGCTTGCAACATACAAAGCTAACAACAACAAAATAGATAATCTTGTAATACTTTCAAAGAACAAGATTATACCTCAATGATTCTTAATCCAACTCCAATCCGAAGTCGCTCCTTAGTAGTTTATAGCCTCTCCAAGACACTTCAATCCGCTTGTTGAGACCCTTAGAACAACACCAACAATTATCCTTCAAGTCTTCAAATAAAACCTAGAAGGACCCTTAGGTTTTCGTTTGCGACTAACCCGTAAACAATCTTTTTCTAAGATTTTTCTATTGAGATGTGTTTACAATACACCTAAGAACCTTGGTTTAAAGTGGGGAATTAAAAGAACAAGGAACAACTTTTTTTCCTTCTTTTGCTAAGTGAACCCGAGAGCTTATGCCTATGTTCTTCCAATTTTTGTGTGAAAATTTCTAAGTGTTGGCTCTCTCTAGCACTACTAGTATTATATAGAGTAAAGGATGGTCAAGATATAACCAAATGTGAGGCTTGGATAAGCTCTTTGTAAGTCAAGACTTATTGACTAATTGACTTGGTCAAGATTGTCATGCTACACAAGTTGCAAGACTTGTCTTGCAACAAAGGTCCAATGACCTTCATGCCCTTGCACATTTCGACCAAGGCATCATCTAAGGGGGGGTGACACGTGTCGCCCTCCCATTCGACACAACACAATGTTTTTCCGACAATTTCATAATTTCCGATAAATTTTTACAAGTCTCGAATCCTTAACATTTGTGAGTTCTTACTTACGTTCTTAAGGCATGTCCTGTAATTACGGGGTGTAACATTCTTCCCCCCTTAGAAACATTCGTCCCCGAATGTTCTTTCGGAGTCAAACTTAATTAGCGACATAGTTTCCTTTCACAACCCCGGCATACCAAAAATGCCACACATGGCCACATAAAAGCATTTAAGCAAAAGAAACACTTCAATTAAAACCTGACAAGTAAGGGCAAAATGAAATACCTGAAGGTATAGAAAATAAGTGAGGATACCTCCTCAACATGTCCTCCTCCGCTTCCCAAGTCATCTCCTCCCGGTTATCATTCCTCCACAGGACTTTGACGGAAGCTACATCCTTGGTCCGCAGTCGCCTGACCTGGCGATCGAGTATCGCTATGGGACTCTCCTCATACGATAACCCCTCTGTCACCTGGACCTCACTAGTAGGGAAAACTCTCGCTGGATCACCGATACACTTCCGCAACATAGAGACATGGAAGACCGGATGTACCGCCTCTAACTCTGATGGCAGATCCAACTCGTAGGCAACCTTGCCCACCCGACGAACGATCTGGTAGGGCCCAATGTACCTTGGGCTGAGTTTCCCCTTCTTACCGAATCTCATCACACCCTTCATGGGTGACACCTTCAAGAAGACCCAATCGTCTACCCGAAACTCCAAATGCCGACGCCGATTATCCGCATATGACTTCTGCCGACTCTGAGCTGCTAACGCCTCTCGATAAACTTCACCTTATCCACGACGCTGTACCAAGTCCGCCAACTAACTGCATCGCCCACGTCAAACCAACCGATCGGCGACTGCATTTCCGCCATATAAAGCCTCGTATGGCGCCATCTCAGATTTGGAATGGTAGCCGTTATTGTAAGCAAACTCCACAAGAGGCAAATGATCCTCCCACTACCATCGAAATCAAACACGCAGCTCGCGGATATCCTCGTGTGCGGATAGTGCGCTCGCCTGCCGTCGATGAGGGTGAAATGTCTTTGAGACTCACCTGTCCCTAAACCCTTCGGAAAGACCTCCGGAAGTTAGCCAGAACTGGGCTCCCCTATCAGACATAATCGACACCTGAACACCGTGCAACCTCACAATCTCCCGATGTACAACTGCAAAGTCCTCACCAAAACGCCGCCCCGATCGAAGGAAATGGGCTGATTTCACACCACAACAATAACCCAAATGGAGTCGCATTTCTCCGAGTACGAGGTAACCTCAGAACAAAGTCCATGTTGATCATCTCCCACTTCCAAGTCGGAATCTCAATAGATCGCAACAATCCACCGGGCCTCGTGCTCGACTGACTGCCGGGCAATTAGGACATCAGGCAACAAAACTCGCCACGCCCCTCTTCGTGCCATCCCACCAATACAAACATCCGAGGTCATGGTACATCTTGGTCGACCGGATGAATAGAATAACGAAGCGCCGCGCTCTCACCGCCGACGGTCCTGATAAATCGGAACACACAACCGCCCTCAAATCTCAAGACTTCATCAGCGCTACTCGAATAGACTCTTCTCTCCCAAGAGCCGCATCACGCGCATCGCATCAACACCGGGTCTCAAATCGCCGCCTCTTCATCTCATCAACGATGGAAGACTCGGCAACCTCACGAACCCGCATCTACTATCGTCGGTATCGATCAATCGAACCCCAAGGCTCGCTAATCGGTGGATCTGACGACCATGTCCTGTCTCTCTCGTTGTACCTGATAGGCTCCCATCGATCTACGACTCAAGGCATCGCGAACTACGTTGGCTTTCCCGATGGTATAGAATATCAACATCATAGTCTTTCAAAGAACTCTAACCACCGCCTCTGCCTCAAATTCACTCCTCTCGTGAAGATATACCGAGGCTCTTGTGGTCTGTATAAATATCCACATGAACTCCGCATAAATAATTCCTCCAAATCTTCAAGGCATGAATAACCGCGCCAACTCTAAGTCATGGGTAGGGTAATTCTCTCATGCTTCAAGAATCGCCGGAAGCATAGGCTATAACCTTGCCGTGCTGCATCAACACACACCCTAACCCGATACCGGAGGCATCACAATAGATCACGTACCTGTCTAACCCCTCAGGAAGAGTAAGAACTGGGCCTGTAGTCAACCTCTCCTTCAAAGAATCGAAACCCTTCTCGCAAGCCTCGCCCATCGGAACTTGGCCGCTTTCCGAGTCACCTAGTCAATCTGCGAATCAAGCAACCGCTTCCACAAACTCGCGATAATAACCACCAATCTAAGAAATCTGCGCACTTGGCCGGAGTAGTAGGTCTCGCCAAGACTTGATCGCTTCATCTTTGCCGATCCACGCGAACACCATCACCCCAATAATATGCCCCAGAATGCCATCGAGGCCAACCAAAACTCACACTTGGAGAACTTGGCGAATAACCGCCACTCCGAGAATCCTGGCACCGCCTCAAGTGATCTGCATGCTCGCTCATTCGCGAATAAACCAGATGTCATCAATGAATACAATCACAAATGTATCCAAGAATGACTTGAACACCCGTTCATCAAATCCATAAATACCGCTGAGCGTTGTCAAACCGGAAAGACATAACTCAACTCATAGTGCCCATACCAGTCCCGAATGCGCTTTGGGATATCCGCCTCTCGAACTCGAACTCGATGATAACCGCATCGCAGTCTATCTTTGAGAAATACCACGCACTCGCAAATCGTCAAACAAATCATCAATCCCGGGAGGGGTACCTATTCTTAATGGTTACCTTATTCACCGCTCAGTAGTCAACACACATACGCACTGGCCCCATCCTTCTTCTTTACAAACAATACCGGCCTCCCTGGAAATACACTAGGCCCGATAAAGCCTTTCTCCAAAGAAATCTTTCACCGGTCCTTCACCTCTCTCAACTCAAGAAAGCATCTTGTATGGCGGAATGGAAATAGGCCGAGTGTCCGCAACGTGTCAATACAAAACTCGATCTCCTCTCGTGAGGATACCCAAGATCATCCGGGAACACATCCGAAACTCCCTAACCATCGCATCGATCAAGAACTGCACCTCACCGTGACGAATACCCAACCGGATGATAGATGTACTCTTCTCGCACCATCTTCCTAGCCTTGAGGTAAGAAATAAACCTACCCTCTGACGCCGTGTTGCCCTCCACTCGATAATCGCTCGCCAGAAATCGAACCGAACCAACTCGTCCCTACCAACGTTGGCATAACAAGAAGCCAACCACCCATACCCATAATGACATCAAAATCACATCTCCACTTATCAAGTCTGCAAGTGGTCCGACGACTATAAATAAATACCGACAACCTCTATACACCCGCTCAGCTAACACCGAATCACCCACTGGCGTAGCTACCTCAAACGGCTCTATCGACACCGGCTCTATCCCGATTCTACCCGTAATAAGAGGGGACACATAGGACAATGTAGAACCTGGATCTATCAATGCATAAACATCACAAACAAATCGCAATGTACCGCGGACGACGCCGTGGAAGCCTCCCGATCTGGCGGCCGGCTAGAGAATATACGCGGTTCGGGACCGCTAGAATCGAACCACCACCACGACCTCTACCGCGCCGCCGTCCGCTGAGTACCCAGCCCGGCGCATAACCACGTAAGGAGAAGAAGACCCAAGAATCGATCCCGCTTACCGTGGCTGTACTACCCATGCTGCCTCTAGACGGACAATATCTCTTCAAGTGGCCCAGCTGGCCACAAGAGTAACAACCTCCTGCAGGAACACGACACTCGCCTGGGTGAGATCTACCGCATCGAGCACACCGAGGTGTGGGTGGTCTCGATCGGGAGAATCTGCGCCTCCCGAAACCCCAAGACACTGAGCCCCGACCGCCCCGACCGACCTGCTGATCGGACCTCCCGCCGTAAAATCGCGACGAGCACTCTGTCTGGCCGAAAGTGGACCTGGGTCACGCGAGGCCGTCCGCCCAGAAATGCCCCGAGACACGATGTCCCGCCTCTTGGGCCGGCTCGCAATCTGGTCCTCCCTTTCTATCCTCTATCCACGAGCATAGGCTCGCATCCTAGCAATGTCCATACCGGCCAAGAGCCACCCCCAAACATCTCAGAATCATATGACGGTCTAGCCCCATCACATAACGATGAACTCTATCCGCCATGCTAGCTAGCTACAATAGTGTGAGCATGCACGCCAAGGAGTCAAACTCAGTGTACTCTAACAGCCTCCCGCTGCCGCAAGGTCAAAAATCTGTCTACCTGTGCTCTCATCTCGGGAGGTAAAAGTGATCCATAAAGGCCGCCAGAAACTCCTCCCAAACAGTGGAAGAGCATCATCACCTCTCGAAAGCAACCACGACTCAAACCAGTTCAACGCAATATCACGCAACCGGTAAGAGGCTAGTGTAATGCACTGCCTCTCAAGCCCTAAGGACTGCATGGTCCGTAGTCGCCGAACGAACTCCTCGGATCCTCATCGCACTAACCATAAAACTCGGTGGATGACATCCGTAAAATCCCTAATCCGCAAACCGCCGGCTCACAGGGTGGGCCGCTCACTCGCTTGGCCGCTCGACTACTATCTTGGTCAACAATCGACTGCTCCCGTAGTCTCTATACTCGCACCGGCCGTGGAACCGAGGCTCGTACCGAACCTCTGGAGCTACCGCCGCCTCGGCCTTCTAAAATCGCAGCGTGGCTGAACTCGCCGACCGCCACTACCTCGTGCATAGTCCGTGCTCGAGCCCGTAACCCTTCTCGAGTACCGCTAGCGCCTCCCGCCGCCGCTTTGCCCTTCCGGCTCGTCGCCGCGAGGCATACCGTTTCATAAAAAGAGGTCGAGAGGATTCAACCTAATAAGCAACTCTAATGCACGATCTCGCAGAGAAGAATGGGAACCAATCCTAAATGTCTCGCAGCCTCACGATTATAGATGTGGTGCACAACACACCGATAATCAAGACTTACTAGACACGGTCAGACACTTTCCGAGGACTAATCGCTCGATATTACTTTTGTCACGACCGACTCGGGCGCATCGGTGCCCTACTGTGGCACCCTGCTCGTATACATCGAGAATAGCAATGAACATACACAACATAAACACAGTGTAAACAATATATCAACACAGCAGCCGATAAGGCCGCCTTCCATAATATAAACAAAGCCAAAAGTACAACTTTACAACTCGCTTACCCAACCACATATGTGAATACAGACCTCTAGGAATAACAACTGTGGCGGGACAGGGCCCCGCCATACCCCTGAATGTACATAATCTACAACATCAGGGAAAGACTGTACCAAAAGAAAGACAAGCCTCCGGAGAATGGAGCTTCCGACGTCTGATAAGTGATCCTAAGAGTGTGGATCCAACTCGCTACTCCTTTCTGCGGCATGAACGCAAATGCCCAGGAAGGGGTCGACACAATATGTACTAAGTATGCAAAACTGGAAAGTACTGTAATTACAACATAAGTTTAAAAGAAAGCCGGAGACATGTATGCTAACAAAATTTCAGTACTCAGTGCCTTACTAACAATGAGAGTATAAATAGGTGTATACTTACAACGAAAAATAGGATTGGAATCCTACTCCTGGGACTATTTCACCCGCATAGGTCCAGTGGACCTGCGTGAGGTATTCCTCGCATGAGACTATTTCACCCGCATAAGCCCTTACGGACTCGCATGAGGTATTCCTCGCATAGGCTGGACCCGCCCGCATGGGACTATTTTACCCGCATAAGCCCTTACGGACTCGCATGAGGTATTCCTCGCATCGTGGTTAGCAAATCCACGGAAATATACAATGCCACAATCCCGGGGAATGACCCCGCAACGAATAATATACCATTAGCCCAAATCCGGCTATCACACATAACATAAGCTCTATCGGCTTATCATGCAATATATAAGCAAGTTAAGAAATCCCTGTCACGACCCGTTCCGGGGCCCGTGACTGGTGCCTTACTCGGGCACCCAAGTAGTCATACATCAGAGTAATCAGCGGAATATAAAACAAGACATGAAACAGTTGTAAAAAGAGACACAGTTTATGTGAGAAAATGTCGCCTTTCGACATATATACATAACATAGTTTTGCAGTTACATCCCAACTGTACAATAGGACTACATACCTCTAAGGAAGTAAACAACTATGGCGGGACAGGGCCCCGCCATACCCTGAATGTACAAACTATCTACAATACAGGGAGATCATACCAAAAAGTAGAGCCTCCGGAGAAGATGGAGCTCCTGACACCAATGCAAAGAGATCCTAAGGATGTGGATCTAGCACTGCCACTCTTACGGCATGAACGCAGCCCCAAGGAGGTCGAGACAACAGTACTAAGTATGTGAAATCAGAAGTACTTAAATGAAATCATATCATTTTAGAACCAGTTTACAAATATGTATGAAACCACCATGAAACCGCATATAGTGCCATATCACAAACAAGAGCAACAATAGGTAAATCAGAATGTGTCTTTTCTAGGTCGCGAATGATCGAAGCAGGCCAATTGCCCGTAGTATCACCATGCAAGCCTAATCTCGACTCGTAGTCCGCATAGGCCACTCACGAGCCCGCATAGGGTATATAACCCCGCATCGAGGGTAGCTACTCTCGGCATCGCCCCGACTCGTAGTCCGCATGGGCCACATGCACCGCATGGTATAACCCCACACACTAACCTCGAACTCCGTAGCTCCGCATAGGTCCCTGGACCCGCATGAGGTATTCTCGAATCACGGTCCTGCATCACCGAGTCTACCCCGACGGAGGCGCCTTAACCCCAGAATACGTCAAGAGGTGAGTGACATTACACTAACATAATAGCTTATCGTTAAACAACATAAGCACAACAAGAATACTCTCTTATACAAACGTTACAAGACACTAACACACATAGCATCATATCATGTCTACTTATCAAACCATCTTATTATTCTTTTCACAAATCAATATAAGTCTGTTATAAACACATAGGTAAACTGTTCCTTTTATCATTCTTAAGTGGTTATACCTAACTTCCCATAAAGCTAGTATAACTCTTTAAGCTTCTGTTTTAAAAACCAATTAGTTCTCTTCTGTTAAAAATGATTCAGTATTCTTTTGAAATGCTTTCAGATCCTTATTATTCAGGCTTAAGTCGCAAGACATTGCCGTAAGTATTATTCAGGCTTAAGTCAAAAGACATTGCCGTAGTTATTATTCAGTTAACACATGTACGTCTACCGTACTACATATATATTTTAAAATATCATGCTTTAGGAAGAATCACATACCTTCTCAGCGAAAACCACCTGCCAAGTTGAATATGTCGCGCGCAGAGAATCAACCTATAATAGTCAGACACGTCTATCAACGTTCAGACTACTCTGAAAACAGTTCTAAGCGTAGGTTCTCTATCCTACGGAAAATTGGGCAGCACTTCCCTACCCGTGAGTTACTCAAGTCATCGTGAAAACAAATTCTAAGTAAGATTTGATTATTCTTCTTTTAAACCCTTATACTGTGATAATAGTTCAATTATATTCTTTAATATCCTTCTAAGTATTTATACTTATTTCTATACTTCTACAGTATGTATTCTCTAATTACAAAAGAAGGACAAGTTTATTTACCTCGGTAAGCCCAATAATATCCTAGATAAAGGTCGCGCTTGAGCAAGGTTTAGCTCCTAAGTTGTACGCTCCGGTAGCTCCAAGGAAACCTTAGAAGTTCTTCACAACTTCTACTAAGGACTAAGGGATTTGGGCTAGGGTATTTTGGGCATTATAACAATACAAGAAGACAACTTTTCTACCAAGGGAGGGGGGGTAGGTTTCGGCTAGGCTAGGGGGAGGGGTTGCCTCGGCCAAGCTCACCAAAGGGGGGGGGGGGGAGGTGTGTTGGACGAAAAAGGCTTAAGGGAGAGGAGAGGATTTCAAGACTTGGAAGGCTTGTTTGTGGATGAAGAACTCTTCATCACAAGAGGGGTATTTATAGGTCAAGGGATGGCCAACCAATGGCCAAGATTATGCCAAGTGCAAGGCAAGTGTAAGGCCAAGATTTGGGCAAGTGTACCTAGCCAACTTGCACACAAAATATCCTACCAACTCCAAGACAAAATAAAACCTTCAATCGGCCCTAATGCCGTCCACACATCCACCAAGGAGAGGGTGACAAGTGTCGCCCTCTTGTTGGTCCAAAGTGTTTCGTCTCTCGTAAAAATTAGAAATGACATAGCCGTAATTTATCCTACGCGAGTTGTGTAAAACGTTTCGTCGGAAAACGATTCTTTTAGTGAGTTGTGCCCAATTATTTTCGTCCAAGCCTAACTTTTAAGGCTAAACTTTTGTACGTATTCCCTTACGTACATACTCTGGAAATACGGGGTATAACAATCCCCTAACTTCTTACTATTCTTGTTCATATACACTCTCATTTTAGTTTACTTAAGGCACTAACATGTCTTTTATAAAAATCCGGGAATTTAACCCAAAGTACTACGTACTTCTATGCTTTTAAAAATGACTCATTTCATTATAAAACTTCCAAGATACTACTAGCCGTAGTATCAAGTGACAATTTCTTTTCAAGACAAGTCACAATACTTTTTAGAAATAAAATATGGCTTCTAAATCAAGTGACTCGTGTCTTATAAAACCTTAGGCAATTGATGCCGTAAAATCGAATTGCCTTCCATTAAATCAAGTCATTTATCTTTCCATAAAGTCAATATAACCAACTCCCCATAAAGTCGTTATATTCACTTTATACCTTAGTCATGTACAATTTCTTATCCAAGGGACTTATACGTTTTTAAAACGACCCAAGTATTACATACTTCAAAATTCTTCAAGTCCCTTATCTTTAACAAGACTTAAGACATCTTTAATATTCTCAAAGAAGTGAGTTAATCTCCTAACTCACCCGATGTTATACCCCGTATTTTCAGAGTATGTACGTGAGGACGTACGTAGAAAATTTGAGCCTTAAGTTAGGCAAGTTTCGAAATTTGTACACAACACCCGATTAGTTTTTCGTTGACTAAACGTTTCCTGACTTTTGTTGGGAAAATTCCGGCTATGTCATTTATAATTTTTGCGGATTTTTCCGAGAGACGAAACATTTTGGACCAACGGGAGGGTGACATGTGTCACCCTCACATTGGAAGCAAAGGGACAGCGAAATGACCATTCTTGGCACGTTTTTGTTGCCCAATTTTGGTCAAGGGTTAGGTAGGATATTTTTGTGTAGTTGATGAGCAAGTGGGACCCACAAACACATGGCTTGATCTTGACCTTACACTTGCTATACACTTGGAAGAATATTGGCCATTGGTTGGCCATTTCTTCACCTATAAATACCCCTCCATGTTGATGAACTTCTTCATCCAAAATTGTTCTAAGTGTTAAAAATCTCTCCCTCCCCCTCAACCTTGAAATCGTCCAACACCCCTCCCCTTGGTTAAGGCCTTTGGCCGAGAGCCTCCCCCCCCCTAGCCTAGTTGTTTTCGTATAATACCCCTTGTTGTGGTATAGAAATACTCTCCTAGTATTGTTGTAATGTCCAAATACCTCGCCCCAATACCTAGTAGGATTCACAAGGTGACACTTATACCAAAGCCCAGAAACTACGCTACAACTTCCTATAGCCACAAAAATGAAACCCTCCGGAAATCTTCACCCGTTGTTGAAGTTGTAAGTAGAAGTTGGTTAGAACTTCTAAGGGTTGTTTGGAGCGCTGAGTAGGAGCTAAGCGTTGCTCAGATCGACTTTATACTTGGATAATTTTGGGCTTATCGAGGTAAACACTATCGTCCTTCTATTGTAATTGAAATTACATAAGTGTTGAATATATAGTTGTTGTATACTATATATAGAACTGAACTTAGTATTGTGGAAATGTCTTTTGACTTAAGCCTGAAGAATAAAGAATTGAGCAGAATCACATGAAGGATAATAAAGAGAAGAATCGAATCTGAATTACCTAGAAGTGACATAAGAGACTTATGTAGCATTACCGTAGTAGAATTGTACGCGTCCGTTAGGCGTGTTAACCCCTGGTTGGCTTGGTAGCCGACCGATAAAGGAGAGATTTACGCTGCCATGTGGGAGAGTCTTTGCCAATTTTCGTAGAAAGATAGAAACTTGTGTTTTGGGGTTAATAGACGTTTGTGACCTTTATAGGTGAAAGTACTAAGAGTAGCGTATTCTACTCGAGGAGTGGAAAGGGCTAGCAAGGTTGTAGTACTTGGAGCTTTTTGCTTATTATCGATAATCGCCGCGAGGTATGTGAACCTCTTCCTATCTCTTCTAGCATGATATGTGTGAACTATGTAGTACGGTAGCGTACGTGTTAATCGTGTTTGATTGTTCTTAAAACATAAAGTGTTATAACGGCTTTATGGGAAGTTGGTTATAACGACTTTATGTAGGTAAGAAAATACTTTGTGGTTTTAAAAGGTAATCGATGTGAATTATAACCGCTAGTTATAATAAAGAACTTGATGTATTTCAAAGATTTATAAATCGTTTTGGAAGGAGAGTAACACTTGGTTTTAAAAGGTTTTAAAAAGAGTTATACTAGCTTTATGGGAGTTAGGTATAATGTCTTAAGAGAGGTAAAGAAAATGGTTTCTTGATGTTAGAAGTTAAGAGACTTGATCTTATAAGATAAGAGACTTAACTTATTTGTTTTAATGTGAATGTTTGTGTGAAACCTCATTCGTGAGTAATGAGTACTTGGTTTTATTTAAAGGGATAATGTTTTCTTGATTTCGAAATCGAATGTGTATCGATGCACCATCGCAGCGTTAATAAAGGAAAATGTATTGAATAATGATGAATTGTATTAAAACCAAGAGAAACCTTCATCTGCATAGAAACTAAGAT
Organism: Przewalskia tangutica; assembly: GCA_029844215.1. Taxonomy (NCBI): domain Eukaryota; kingdom Viridiplantae; phylum Streptophyta; class Magnoliopsida; order Solanales; family Solanaceae; genus Przewalskia; species Przewalskia tangutica. The sequence continues at coordinate 21,873,251 of CM056733.1, forward strand.
GAGACAAAATGATATACATTTTCTAGATCATGGTCTTTGTAATAAGAATGTTGTAAACAAGAATAACCTACTCACGTGAGACATATATTACTCAATTGTTCTAAAAGGAATCAAGTGATTAAGTTGGAAACTATGAAACCATTTGAAAATGAGAAGCTTGAGTAATGAAACTAGGCAAACCGAACTTAGGAAAAGAATGTTGTTACTTGATTTTGAAAAGGGAATGTGGGTTGGTCATTCTAATACTACGTATCGGGTGACTTTTATAAAAGTAATGGATCTCTTTAAAAGAACTTAACGATGTAGTACTTTGGGGTTAAAACCCGACTTTGGCATAAAATGAAAGTACTTTGAGTTGTTGTGAAACTTGCCTTTACTTGTTATTGTGAAACTTGTCTTTCGTTGTTGTGAAACTTGCCTTTGCTTGTTGTTGTGAAACTTGCCTATGCTTGTTGTTGTGAAACTTGCCTATGCTTGTGATGATAGCCTTTGTTGTGCAAGTGTGGTATTTACGTGTTACCGCGTCTCGATAGAGGCCGACTTGTTGAGAACTTACTTGACGCGTCTTTGGCGGTGATGGAGAATTCCACGTATGTTTCCATTTTGATTCTTGTCTTGTTGTTGATGTCACATGGACATGTCTACACCGATGCAAGATTCCGGGGCATGCGCCACGCGGCGGGTTGATTACCCGATATATGGTTATTACCGCAACATGGACGTGTCTACACCGACGCAAGATTCCGGCATGTGGCTACGCGCGTGGTTGACCACCCAAAGATATGTTATTGAGGTTACATGGGCATGTCTGCCGATGCAGATTCCGGCATGTGGCCACGCGCTTGTTATTATTGTGCATCATGGACATGTCTACACCGTCGCGATTCGGGGCACGCGCCATGACGCGAACATGATGGATGTTGTGGCGTGAGACCCATAGTTATATTTAGTGGTGACTTGAGGCGTGAGTCCCCGACTTGATCGCTTATGTTGCGTCGTATTTTGGTTATCATACATGTCTCCCGCTTTTAAGCTATTATGATTTCATTTACGATTTGTGATTTCACATACTTGGTACTGTTGATCGACCTCCTTCGGCCGCGCTCACGCCGCAGTAGAGGTACATCGGTCGTGGATCCCCGCTCTTAGGATCTCATTTCACGTGTTGAAAGCTCCGTTCCTTCTGAGGCTTATCTTTGGTATGTTTCTCGAGTTGTAGGTTCTTGTACATCTGTGGTATGGCGGGCCCCGTCCCGTCATAGTTGTTGTAAATCTTAGAGGTCCTGTAGAGTAATCGTAGGCGTGGTTTGTAAAAAGGATAAGCGTCGGTTTTTATGTATATACCAAGGCAATCGCTTGCTGGCCTGTTTATTTATTATATCTCTTGTTTCATGACTCGTGTTTTATTTTTCCGCCGTTTTCTCTCGATGTTGTATCACTAGGGTGCAGGGTAAGGCACGATCCACGCCCAAATTCGGGGCGTGACAAAGTGGTATCAGAGCAGTTAGTCCTCGGAAAGTGTCTACAGATCGTGTCTAGTAGAGTCTTGATTATCGGTGTGTTGTGCACCACATCTATAATCAGGAGGCTATAGGACATTTAGGATTGGTTTCCATTCTTCTCATTCCGAGATCGTGCCTGAGCCGTGTTGTAAGTTGGACCCTCTCGACGTGTTTCGTTTTACCGATTATGCCTGCGAAGGCAACCAGTGGCCTGGAGGCAAGGCACGGCGGAGCTGCTAGTGGGAGTCAGAGGAGTAGGAGGGCGCAGCCCGCCAAGACTGAGTAGTGCTTCGACGGCGAGTTTTGCGGCGCCGCCAAAGACCAGCGAGTTTAGAGCCGCAGCAGGTCGCCGAGACTACAAGACTGAGCCTCCACCCCACACCGAGCGGGAGATGGGTCAAGAGAGATGGCCCGATTATTGCCGTGGTGTGGCGGATATGAGGATAGGCCGGACGCAGCAGCCTGGCCAAAGAAGACTGTAGTGCACCCGAGGCGCATTTGAGGCTACGGATTTCCTTAGTTGTAGACTTTGAGTTTTACTGGTCGAGGCCGAGGATGATCCGCAGGAGTTCATCCGTCGCTGCAGGATCATGCGGGTGATCAAGGCTTCAGACCGAGTTGCGTGACATTTGGTTCGTGATCGGCGCGTGATACCGCAGCCGATTGGTTTGACTCGTAGAGCTTTCCGGGAGAGCATGCACTTCCACCGTTTGGGACGAAGTTTTCGGGGCCTTCACGCACATTTCTTGCCTCCACAAATGAGGAGGGCTCGGGCCGGCAGATTTTTGATGTTGAGGCGTAACCGCGCATAGCTCGGAGTACAATGTGGAGTTCGACTCATCGTCTGGCGGTATGTTCCCGCATTAGTAGCTAGTATGGAGGATCGAGTGCACCGATATGTTACGTGGCTCGATGATTACCTAGCGCAGAGTTGTTCGGATGTTTCTCTTCACCGCATGGACATTGCCCGCATTCGTGCTCATGCACTGGGTGCGGCGAGCGCAGATCGACGGTGGACCGCCACAGGAAGGCCAAGACGGCGGATATTTTGGCGACTTTCGAGGCGGACCGCCTCAAGAAGAGACTAGTTATGTACTCCGCCATTGCAGTGGTCCTCCGCAGCCTTCGGGACCCTTGGGATATTCAGAGCAGTCGTGGCTCCTGTGTTTCAGATGTTCGGGAGTAGGGTGTTGGCGAGATGCACACCCCTACCTCTGGGTCGATGTGGTAGACCGCATTTCGGAGTGTCGTAGTACCAAGGGAGCTTGTTATTCTCGCCAACAGGGCCATATAACGAGAGACCGTCCGACTGTGTAGCGCTGTAGGATAGCACAGACTACTAGAGCGATTCGCGCCACTGTAGGTCGCGGTGGAAGTTCCCGCTTAGCGGTCCTGAACCGCCTAGTTTCTGTATATCCTTAACCTCGTAGATATTTGTATGTATTGATGTTAATGATGTGTTAAGTGTAACGCCCAACCGGGCCCGCATCGTGCCTTACCCGCACCCTAGTGATACAACATCGAGAAAACCAATGAAAATAAAACATGAATCATGAAACAAGAGATATAATAAATAGACAGCAACCAAAACAATGCTTTCAAGATATACATAAAACCCGAACAGTTTAATCCTTTTACAACCCCGCCACAACAGCTTCTGCACTTAAGATTTTTCAACGACTATGACGACAGTGGCCCCGCCATACCCCCGAATGTACAAGAACCTACAACTCGTGGAACACATACCAAAAGATAAGCCTCCGAGAAACGGAGCTTCCTAAAACGCTGAATCGAGATCCCGAGCGAGGATCCACGATCGATGTACTCTACCATGCGGATGAACGCACTTCAAGGAGGTCGATAACAGTACCAAGTATGTGAAATCACAACATCAGAATGAAATCATAATAGCTTAACAAGGTGAGACATGTATGATAACCAAAATACAAGACGCAACATAAAAATACCAAGTCGTGACTCACGCCTCAAAGTCACCACTAAATATAACTATGGGTCTCACGCCCATAACATCCATCATGTTCGCATCACGGCCGCATGCCCCCTAATATCGCTTCTGTAGACATGTCCATGATGCAACACACACAAGGCCGCATGGCCACATGCCCCGGAATCAGACGGTGTAGACATGCCCATGTAACCTCAATAAGAATATATCGTCAACCCCGCCGCACGCCACATGCCCCGGACATCAGACGGCAGACATCGCCCATGTTGCAACACAATAAGGCCGCATGGCCACATGCCCCGGACATCAGACGGTGTAGACATGTCCATGTTACCTCAATAACAATATCTGGTGGTCAACCCCGCCGCACGCCACATGCCCCTGGAATCTTTGACGGTAGACATGTCCATGTGACATCAACAACAAGACAGTAATCAAAAATGGAAACATACCCGTGGAATTCTTCATCACTGCCAGCACGTCCAAGTAAGTTCTCAACAAGTCAACCGGCCCTCTATCGAGAGACACGGTAACACAGAAATACCACATTGACACAACAAAGGCTATCATCACAAGCATAGGCAAGTTTCACAACAACAAGCATAGGCAAGCTTCACACAACTCAAAGTACTTTCATATTATGCCAAAGTCCGGGTTTTTAACCCCAAAGTACTACATACGTTAAGTTCTTTTTAAAAGAGATCCATTACTTTTATAAAAGTCACCCGATACCCATAGTATAAGAATGACCAACCCACATCCCTTTTCAAAATCAAGTAACAACATTCTTTTCCTAAGTTCCAGTTTGCCTAGTTTCAATTACTCAAGCTTCTCATTTTCAAATGGTTTCATAGTTCATAAACTTAATCACTTGATTCCTCTTTAGAACAATTGAGTAATATAAGTCTCACGTGAGAGTAGGTTATTCTTGTTTACAACATTCTTATTTCAAGCACCATGATCTAGAAAATGTAATATCATTTTGTCTCATCTTAGTTTCTATGCAGATGGAGGTTTCTACCGGGTTTTAATACAATTCATCATTATTCAATACATTTTCCTTTATTAACGCCGCAGCGGTCCTGTCGATACACATTCCGATTTCCAAATCAAGAAACATTATCCCTTTAAATAAAATCAAGTACTCATTACTCAAGAATGAGGTTTCACACAAACATTCACATTAAAACAAATAAGTTAAGTCTCTTATCTTACAAGATCAAGTCTCTTAACTTCTAACATCAAGAAACCATTCTTAAGCCGTTATACCTAACTTCCCATAAGCTAGTATAACTCTTAAGTTTTCAAAGCACAATTACACTTCTTTCAAAACGATTCATAAATCTTTTGAAATACTTCAAGTTTTATTATAACGCCTGCCGCTTATAAATCAAATCAATTATCTTTAGAAACCACAACCCATTTTCTTACCTACATAAAGTCGTTATAACCAACTTCCCATAAAGCCGTTATAACACTTTATGTTTCAAACCAATCAAATACATTAAACACATGTACGCCTACCGTACTACATAGTTACACACATATCATGCTAGAAGAGATAGGAAGAGGTTCACATACCTCGCGACGATTTAACGACAATAAGCAAAATGCTCCAAGTACTACAACCTTGCTAGCCCTTTCCACTTCTCGAGTAATACGCTACTCTTAGTACTTTCACCTATAAAGGCCACAAACGCTCATTAAACATCTAGATCTCAACGCTCCATAATCTACGTAAAATTGGCAAAGACTCTCCCCGCAACAACAGAAATCTCCTCCTTCTATCGAGGCTGGCTACCAAGCCAACCAGTGGGTTAACACGCCTAACCGACGCTGCATAATTCTACTACACAAGAATGCTACACAAGTCTATCAGAATACACCCCATGTAATTACAGCCTGGGCCTTCATTCTTAATTCTTCAGCTTAAGTCAAAAGACATTGCCATAATACTAAGTAGTTCTACATATAGTATACTTCAACTATATATTCAAACATGTAATTTCCAATTACAATAGAAGGACAGTAGTGTTTACCTCGATAAGCCCAAAATTATCCAAGTATAAAGTCGATCCTGAGCAACGCTTAGCTCCTACTCCGAGTGCTCCAATCCGCTCCAAACAACCCTTAGAAGTTCTAACCAACTTCTCTTAAGTACTTCAAACAACAATGAAGATTTTCTTAGGGTTTCGGTTTGAGACTAAAAGGACAAAAGGTAGTATTTCCTGCTCTACGATAGAGGTATCTTTGGAATACTACAAGGTACAAGGCTAAGGTATTTTGGGCATTATAACAATACTAGAGAGTATTTCTATACCACAACAAGTGGTATTATACTAAAGTAACTAGGCTAGTGGGTACCCCACTAAAGACCACTAGAGGGTGTACCCTTCTGGCCATGGGGAGGAGGCTCTCGGCTAGCTCACAAAAGAGGGGGAGAGGAGCTCTTGGACGAGAGTCTACAAGAGGGAGGGGAAGGGATTTATCACTTAGAACAATTTGTGGACGAAGAAAGTCTTCACAAAGGGAGCTATTTATAGCCAAGCAAAGGCCAACCAAGGGCCAAGATCCATCCATGTGTAAGGCAAGTGTAAGGCCAAGATCAAGCCAAGTGCACCCACAAAACACTCCACAAAACACTCCACAAAACAAGCCACCAAACAAGGCACAAAAGGAGGGACCAATCGGCCAAGGCCAAGCCCCTCTTTGCTGTCTCAACGAGGTGACAAGTGTCACCCTCCCGCTGGTCCAAAAGTGTTCCCGCTCTAAAAATCCGCAAAATACTAAATGACATAGCCGGAATTTTCCCAACGTAAGTCGTGGAAACGCTTCGCCGAAAACGACTTATTCGCACTTCGTGCCCAAATTTCAACCAAAGCCAATTCTTAAGGCAAAAATTTTAATACGCACGCCTCACGCATACTACCGAAATACGGTATAACATTCTTCCTTAGAAACATTCCCGAATGTTCCTTCAAGGTCTCAAAACAACAGCGCCGATAGTCTTCACCGCTATACGCATTTAAAACAATCATGCCACACCGCCACCAAAAACACACGCTCACTTCTCCCTTTCGCAAGATTGCCACGAACACTAACTCGCTCTAGTGTCCGCACCACACTTCGCCAACGCTCGTTTCCCAACCTCGAGTCACTACTCCAAACTTGGTCATCTCACTAACTCGATTCCCTAAGGCCATTCCCGCCTTCACGAATCGATTCTCGATCGAACGATCCACGAACTCATACGATGGTCATCTAAACTGGGCCTAGCACCTCGTGACTCGCCACCGGGCGACCACCCAGAGCTGACCCTTCCTCAAAACGACGCGGTTGGCCCGCAACATGGCCCCAACCCGACCCATCGTAGCGCCAACTCTCTAGTTCTTGATCCGAACAATCTTATTTCTACAGTCGCGAAAGCTACCACTTCCATTTCACACTACCTGTGACTTACCCTTTTCACTAACTGTGTTTCTAAATCACATTTTAGCACAAAGCTATCCAAACATATCATTAAACACATCAACAACATCAATACACACAAAACTCTAGGGTTAAGGATATACTCAAACTAGGCGTTCAAGGACCGCTAAAATCGAACTTCCACCGCGACTTACCGTGGCTCCGCAATCGCTCTAAGAGTTCAGGCTATCCTACCAAGCTACCTCGGCCTGACAAGCCGCCATATGGCCCCGCTGGCCGCAAGAATAACAAGCTCCTCGTACTACGACACTCCCGAATGCGGTCTACCACATCGCCACACCGGGTAGGGTGATCGACCGCCAACACCCTACTTCCGATCATTCAAACTCGAGCCCCGACTGCTTCCCTCAATATCCTGCGGTCCCGGCGTCGCGGAGGACTACTCGCAATGGGCGAGGTACATAACTAGTTCGCTGGCCGAGGCGGTCCGCCTCGGAAGTCGCCAAAATATCCGACCGCCCCGCCTTCTTCGAAAGCGGTCCACCTGCTGATCCGCGCCTCGCACTCCTGCGCACGAGCTCGAACGCGGCAATGTCCATGCCCTACCAAGAGAAACACCAACAACTTCGCTAGGTAATCATCGAGCCTCAGAACATATCTGCACTCGATCCTCCATACTAGCTACTAATGCGGAACATACCGCCAATGAGTCGAACTCACATTGTACTCCCGAATCAGACGCCTGCTCGCTTAACATCAAAAATTGCTTACCGAGCCCTCCTCATTTGTGGAGGCAAGAAATGTGCCGAAGGCCCCCAAAACTCGCCCCAAACGGCCGGAAGTGCATGCTCTCCCGAAAGCTCCCACGAAGTCAAACCAATCGATCGCGTATCACGCACCGACGCGAACTAAAAGTCACGCATCACTACGAAGCCTTGATCACCCGTGACGATCCTTCAGAATCGACGGATGAACTCCTCGCGATCATCCTCCGCCGACCAGTAAAACTCAAAGTGCTACAACTAAGGAAATCCGTAGCCTCAAACCGCTCGCCTCAGTGTACTTTGCGTGCTGAACTCGAATCGCGGCCCACTTATCTCATATCTCGCCACAACTCGCCAATAATCGCCATCTCTCGTGACCCATCTCTCCCGCCTGCATCGCGGACCGAGGCTCGTATCAGAGTCTCAGCAGCCCATCGCCGCGCTTAAACTCGCTGGTGCCGGGCGCCGCAAAACTCGCCGTCAAGCACTACTCGTGTATCGACCGCTCGCGCTCGCATTCTCAATCCCACTAGCGCCTCGCCGCCTTGCCCTTCTCGGGCCTCGGTTGCCTTTCGCAGAGGCATAATCGTAAAACGAAACACGCTGCAGGGTCCAACTTACAACATTTCTAAGGCACGATCTCGTAATGAGAAGAATAGAAACCAATCCTAAATGTCCTATAGCCTCCGATTATAGACGTGGTGCACAACACACCGATAATCAAGACTCTACTAGACACTCAGAGACACTTTCCGAGGACTAATCGCTCGATACCACTTTGTAACGCCCAACTCGGGCCACATCGTGCCTTACCCCGGCACCCTAGTGATACAACATCGAGAAAACCAATGGAAAATAAAACATGAATCATGAAACAAGAGATATAATAAATAGACAAAGCAACCAAAACAAATTGCTTTCAAGATATACATAAAACCCGAACGCTTTAATCCTTTTACAACCCCGCCACAACAGCTTCTGCACTTAAGATTTTTCAACGACTATGACGGACAGGGCCCGCCATACCCCGAATGTACAAGAACCTACAACTCGTGGAACACATACCAAAAGATAAGCCTCCGAGAAACGAGCTTCCCAAAACGCTGAACCGAGATCCCGAGAGCGAGGATCCACGACCGATGTACTTTCACTGCGGCATGAACGCACTTCAAGGAGGTCAAGATAACAGTACCAAGTATGTGAAATCACAACATCAGAATGAAATCATAATAGCTTAACAAGCGAGACATGTATGATAACCAAAATACAAGACGCAACATAAAAATAAGTCGTGACTCACGCCTCAAAGTCACCACTAAATATAACTATGGGTCTCACGCCCATAACATCCATCATGTTCGCATCATGGCCGCATGCCCCCGGAATACTGCCTGTAGACATGTCCATGATGCAACAATAATAACAAGGCCGCATGGCCACATGCCCCCGGACATCGTGACGTGTAGACATGCCCATGTAACCTCAATAAGAATATATCGTCAACCCCGCCGCACGCCACATGCCCCGACATCGTGACGGTGTAGACACGCCCATGTTGCAACACATAACAAGGCCGCATGGCCACATGCCCCGGAATATCAGACGGTGTAGACATGTCCATGTTACATCAATAACAATATATCGGGTGGTCAACCTCGCCGCACGGCCACGCCCCGGACATCAGACGGCAGACATGTCCATGTGACATCAACAACAAGACAAGAATCAAAAATGGAAACATACCCGTGGAATTCTTCATCACCGCCAAAGACGCCCAAGTAAGTTCTCAATAAGTCAACCGCCTCTATCGAGACACGGAATACGTAAATACCACATTGACACAACAAAGGCTATCATCACAAGCATAGGCAAGTTTCACAACAACAAGCATAGGCAAGCTTCACACAACTCAAAGTACTTTCATATTATGCCAAAGTCCGGGTTTTTAACCCCAAAGTACTACATACGTTAAGTTCTTTTTAAAAGAGATCCATTACTTTTATAAAAGTCACCCGATACCCATAGTATAAGAATGACCAACCCACATCCCTTTTCAAAATCAAGTAACAACATTCTTTCCTAAGTTCCAGCTTGCCTAGTTTCAATTACTCAAGCTTCTCATTTTCAAATGGTTTCATAGTTCATAAACTTAATCACTGATTCCTCTTAGAACAATTGAGTAATATAAGTCTCACGTGAGAGTAGGTTATTCTTGTTTACAACATTCTTATTTCAAAGCCCATGATCTAGAAAATGTAATATCATTTTGTCTCATCTTAGTTTCTATGCAGATGGAGGTTTCATGGTTTTAATACAATTCATCATTATTCAATACATTTTCCTTTATTAACGCCGCAGTTGGTCCTGTCGATACACATTCGATTTCCAAATCAAGAAACATTATCCCTTTAAATAAAATCAAGTACTCATTACTCACGAATGAGGTTTCACACAAACATTCACATTAAAACAAATAAGTTAAGTCTCTTATCTTATAAGATCAAGTCTCTTAACTTCTCACATCAGTAAACCATTCTTAAGCCGTTATACCTAACTTCCAATAAGCTAGGATAACTCTTAAGTTTTCACAGCACAATACTACACTTCTTTCAAAACTATTCATAAATCTTTTGAAATACTTCAAGTTTTATTATAACGCCCAAGCCGCTTATAAATCAAATCAATTATCTTTAGAAACCACAACCCATTTTCTTACCTACATAAAGTCATTATAACCAACTTCCCATAAAGCCGTTATAACACTTTATGTTTCAAACCAATCAAATACATTAAACACATGTACGCTCACCGTACTACATAGTTACACACATATCATGCTAGAAGAGATAGGAAGAGGTTCACATACCTCGCGACGATTTAACGACAATAAGCAAAATGCTCCAAGTACTACAACCTTGCTAGCCCTTTCCACTCCTCGAGTAGAATACGCTACTCTTAGTACTTTCACCTATAAAGGCCACAAACGCTCATTAAACATCTAGATCTCAACGCTCCATAATCTACGTAAAATTCGAAGACTCTCCCCGCAACAACAGAAATCTCCTCCTTCTATCGAGGTCGGCTACCAAGCCAACCAGTGGGGTTAACACGCCTAACCGGACGCTGCATAATTCTACTACACAAGAATGCTACACAAGTTCATCTGAATACACCCATGTAATTACAGTTCAGTTCTTAATTCTTCAGGCTTAAGTCAAAAGACATTGCCATAATACTAAGTAGTTCTACATATAGTATACTTCAACTATATATTCAAACATGTAATTTCCAATTACAATAGAAGGACAGTAGTGTTTACCTCGATAAGCCCAAAATTATCCAAGTATAAAGTCGATCCTGAGCAACGCTTAGCTCCTACTCCGAGTGCTCCAATCCGCTCCAAACAACCCTTAGAAGTTCTAACCAACTTCTTAAGTACTTCAAACAACAATGAAGATTTTCTTAGTGGTTTCGGTTTGAGACTAAAGGACAAAAGGTAGTATTTCCTGCTCTACGATAGAGGTATCTTTGGAATACTACAAGGTACAAGGCTAAGGTATTTTTGGGCATTATAACAATACTAGGAGAGTATTTCTATACCACAACAAGTGGTATTATACTAAAGTAACTAGCAGTGGGGTACCCCACGCCAAGACCACTAGAGTGGGTGTACCTCTGGCTAAGGGGGAGGGGAGGCTCTGGCTAGCTCACAAAAGAGGGGAGAGGAGCTCTGACGAGAGTCTACAAGAGGGAGGAAGGGATTTATCACTTAGAACAATTTGTGGACGAAGAAAGTCTTCACAAAGGGGAGCTATTTATAGGCCAAGCAAAGGCCAACCAATGGCCAAGATCCATCCATGTGTTAGGCAAGTGTAAGGCCAAGATCAAGCCAAGTGCACCCACAAAACACTCCACAAAACACTCCACAAAACAAGCCACCAAACAAGGCACAAAAAGGAGGACCAATCGCCATGCCAAGCCCCCCTCTTTGCCGTCCAATGAGGGTGACAAGTGTCACCCTCCCGTTGGTCCAAAAGTGTTCCGTCGCTCGGAAAAATCCGCAAAAATACTAAATGACATAGCCGGAATTTTCCCAACGTAAGCTGTGGAAACGTTTCGCCGAAAACGACTTATTCTGACTTGTGCCCAAATTTCGAACCAAAGCCAATTCTTAAGGCAAAAATTTTAATACGTACGCCCTCACGTACATACTCTGGAAATACGGGGTATAACATTAAGTGTTATGTTCGGATAGCTTTGTGCTATAGTGTGATTAAAAAAATCTGGTTAGTGTGAGATGGAAGTGGTAGCTTCCATGATGTGTTCCGTGTCGAGGAGCGGAAGTTGGCGCTACTGATGGTCGGGTCAGCCATGTTGCGGGCCAACCCGCCCCGTTTCGAGGAAGGGTCAGCCGGGTGGTCACGGTGGCGAGGTCACGAGGGTGCTAGGCCCAAGTTTAGATGACCATCGTATGAGTTCGTGGATACGTTCGACCAGAATCAGTTCGTGAAGGCCGAGAATGGCCTTAGAGGAAATCGAGGTTAGTAAGATGACCAAGTTTGGAGGTAGTGACTCCAAGGGTTGGAAACGAGCGTTGATCAAGTGTGGTGCGTGTCGGAAGAGTTCGAGTGTTCGAGCAGGTGCGACGAGGTAGGGAGAAGTGAACGAGTGTGATCGCTTTCTTTTGTGAAATGAAGGTGCAGAGGAGTATATGTTAGACCTTGGTGGGAACTTTTGTGATAACAGAGGTGATTCCTGGTGGACTTGGGATTTGGTATTTTGTGCATTTGTTATTTCATGGCGGGTGTGGCATGATTGTTTTCAGACGTATAGCGGTGAAGACTATACCGCGCATGTTTGTGTTGAGACTTGAGAAGGAACATTCAGACGAATGTTTCTAAGGGGAAGAATGTTATACCGTATTTTCGTGAGTATGTACGAGGACGACGTGAAAATTTGAGCCTTAAGTTAGGCAAGTTTCAAATTTGTACACAACACCCGACAGAGTCGTTTTTTACGCAAACGTTTCACAGCCTTTTGTTGGGAAAATTCCGGCTATGTCATTTATAATTTTTGCGGATTTTTACGAGAGACGAAACATTTTGGACCAACGGGATGGTGACATGTGTCACCCTCACATTGGAAGCAAAGGGACGGCGAAATGACCATTCTTGGCACGTTTTTGTTGCCCAATTTTGGTCAAGGGTTAGGTAGGATATTTTTGTGTAGTTGATGAGCAAGTGGGACCCACAAACACATGGCTTGATCTTGACCTTACACTTGCTATACACTTGGAAGAATATTGGCCATTGGTTGGCCATTTCTTCACCTATAAATACCCCTCCATGTTGATGAACTTCTTCATCCAAAATTGTTCTAAGTGTTAAAAATCTCTCCCTCCCCCTCAACCTTGAAATCGTCCAACACCCCTCCCCTTGGTTAAGGCCTTTGGCCGAGAGCCTCCCCCCCCCCCTAGCCTAGTTGTTTTCGTATAATACCCCTTGTTGTGGTATAGAAATACTCTCCTAGTATTGTTGTAATGTCCAAATACCTTGGCCCAAATACCTTGTAGTATTCCCAAGGTTACACTTATACAAAAGCCCAGAAAATACGATTATACTTCCTTTAGCCACAAAAACGAAACCCTAAGGAAATCTTCACCCGTTGTTGAAGTTGTAAGTAGAAGTTGGTTAGAACTTCTAACGGTTGTTTGAGCGCCGAGTAGGAGCTAAGCGCTGCTCGTGATCGACTTTATACTTGGATAATTTTGGGCTTATCGAGGTAAACACTATCGCCCTTCTATTGTAATTGGAAATTACATAAGTGTTGAATATATAGTTGTTGTATACTATATATAGAACTGAACTTAGTATTGTGGAAATGTCTTTTGACTTAAGCTCAAGAATAAAGAATTGAACAAGAATCACATGTAAGGATAATAAAGAGAAGAATCGAACTGTAATTACCTAGGTCAGACACAAGAGACTTATGTAGCATTACCGTAGTAGAATTGCACGCGTCCGGTTAGACGTGTTAACCCCGTTGGCTTGGTAGCCACCTCGATAAAGCGAGGAGATTTACGCCGTCATGTGGGAGGTCTTCGAATTTTCAGAGAAAGATAGAAACTTGTGTTTTGGGGTTAATAGACGTTTGTGACCTTTATAGGTGAAAGTACTAAGAGTAGCGTATTCTACTCGAGGAGTGGAAAGGGCTAGCGCGTTGTAGTACTTGGAGCTTTTGCTTATTGTCGATAATCGTCGCGAGGTATGTGAACCTCTTCCTATCTCTTCTAGCATGATATGTGTGAACTATGTAGTACGGTGACGCATACGTGTTAATCGTGTTTGATTGTTCTTAAAACATAAAGTGTTATAACGGCTTTATGGGAAGTTGGTTATAATGACTTTATGTAGGTAAGAAAATACTTTGTGGTTTTAAAAGGTAATCGATGTGAATTATAATCGGCTAGTTATAATAAAGAACTTGATGTATTTCAAAAGATTTATAAATCGTTTTGGAAGGAGAGTAACACTTGGTTTTAAAAGGTTTTAAAAAGAGTTATACTAGCTTTATGGGGAGTTAGGTATAATGTCTTAAGAGAGGTAAAGAAAATGGTTTACTGATGTTAGAAGTTAAGAGACTTGATCTTATAAGATAAGAGACTTAACTTATTTGTTTTAATGTGAATGTTTGTGAAACCTCATTCGTGAGTAATGAGTACTTGGTTTTATTTAAAGGGATAATGTTTCTTGATTTCTAAATCGAATGTGTATCGACAGCACTATCGCAAAGTTAATAAAGGAAAATGTATTGAATAATGATGAATTGTATTAAAACCAAGAGAAACCTTCATCCGCATAAACTAAGATGAGACAAAATGATATACATTTTCTAGATCATGGCTGCTGTAATAAGAATGTTGTAAACAAGAATAACCTACTCTCACGTGAGACATATATTACTCAATTGTTCTAAAAAGGAATCAAGTGATTAAGTTGGAAACTATGAAACCATTTGAAAATGAGAAGCTTGAGTAATTGAAACTAGGCAAACCGAACTTAGGAAAAGAATGTTGTTACTTGATTTTGAAAAGGGAATGTGGGTTGGTCATTCTAATACTACGGTATCGGGTGACTTTTATAAAAGTAATGGATCTCTTTAAAAGAACTTAACGATGTAGTACTTGGGGTTAAAACCCGACTTTGGCATAAAATGAAAGTACTTTGAGTTGTTGTGAAACTTGCCTTTACTTGTTATTGTGAAACTTGTCTTTCCGTTGTTGTGAAACTTGCCTTTGCTTGTTGCGGAAACTTGCCTATGCTTGTTGTTGTGAAACTTGCCTATGCTTGTGATGATAGCCTTTGTTGTGCAAGTGTGGTATTTCGTGTTACCGCTCTCGATAGAGGCCGGTTGACTTGTCGAGAACTTACTTGACGCGTCTTGGCGGTGATGGAGAATTCCACGTATGTTTCCATTTTGATTCTTGTCTTGTTGTTGATGTCACATGGACATGTCTACACCGATGCACGATTCCGGCACGCGCCACGCCGTTGATTACCCGATATATGGTTATTACCGCAACATGGACGGTCTACACCGATGCAAGATTCGGGGCATGTGGCCACGCGCAGGTTGACCACCCAAAGATATCATATTGAGGTTACATACGGGCATGTCTACACCGACGCAGATTCCGGCATGTGGCCACGCGCCTTGTTATTATTGTTGCATCATGGACATGTCTACACCGATGCAAGATTCCGGCACGCGCCATGCGAACATGATGGATGTTGTGGCGTGAGACCCATAGTTATATTTAGTGGTGACTTTGAGGCGTGAGTCCCCGACTTGATCGCTTATGTTGCGTCGTATTTTGGTTATCATACATGTCTCGCTTTTTAAGCTATTATGATTTCATTTACTGATTTGACATTTCACATACTTGGTACCAGATCGACCTCCTTGGGAGTGCGTTCATGCCGCAGTAGAGGTACATCGGCCGTGGATCCCCGCCTAGGATCTCATTTCACGTGTTGAAAGCTCGTTCCTTCTGAGGCTTATCTTTGGTATGTTTCACGAGTTGTAGGTTCTTGTACATTCGTGGTATGGCGGCCCCGTCCCGTCATAGTTGTTGTAAATCTTAAGTGCAGAGTAATCGCTGTGTGGTTTGTAAAAAGGATAACTGTCGGGTTTTTATGTATATACCAAGGCAACTGTTTTGGTTGGCCTGTTTATTTATTATATCTCTTGTTTCATGACTCGTGTTTTATTTTCCGCTGGTTTTCTCTGATGTTGTATCACTAGGGTGCCCGGGGTAAGGCACCAGTCACGGGCCCGGAATTCGGGGCGTGACACCCGACTTGGCATTTCATAAAACAAGTAAAGAATGTCAAAGTCTTGTACGTCTACCGTACTATATACGTGAAACTAGTCATGCTCAAAGGATAGGAAAAGTTCTACATACCTTGCCGGGTCAAACCACTTGCCAAGTACAAAGTCCCGCCCGTAGTATATCAACCTATAATATTCACAATACGTCTATTAACGCCTTACTTCAAAGGTAGAATACTATAAGTGTAAAGTCTCCATTTTCTACGGAAAATCGGACAGCACCTCCTTTGTATTTACTCACTTTGCCACCTTTTTCAAGGCCAAAAATACAATAACCAAACAGCCCCAATTGGCTCACAATTATATAGAAGGTAGTCCAATACAAATGACTAACTAAACAGCCCCAATTGGCTCACAAATATATAGAAGGTAGTCCAATACAAATGACTAACTAAATGACCCCAATTGGCTCACAAATATATAGAAGGTAGTCCAATACAAATGACTAACTAAACAGCCCCAATTGGCTCACAATTATATTTCAAACCAAATTTGTAGCATAACATGATATCAAGTCGCATTTGATTATAATAACCATAATCCTTAAGTCAATGACATGCGGTTCTAACAACGATTAAATTGTAACTCAACTTAATCATGGCTTACATTACATTTCGGATTTCCAAGGCTATAATCAATCCATAATCCTTAACCTCAAGATAACAACTCCATGCTTGCAACATACAAAGCTAATAACAACAAAATAGATAATCTTGTAATACTTTCAAAGAACAAGATTATACCTCAATGATTCTTAATCCAACTCCAATCCAAGTCGCCTTAGTAGTTTATAGCCTCTCCAAGACACTTCAATCCGCATGTGAGACCCTTAGAACAACACCAACAATTATCCTTCAAGTCTTCAAATAAAACCTAGAAGGACCCTTAGGTTTTCAAGCCATGACTAACCCGTAAACAATCTTTTTCCAAGATTTTTCTATTGAGATGTGTTTACAATACACCTAAGAACCTTGGTTTAAAGTGGGGAATTAAAAGAACAAGGAACAAATTTTTTTCCTTCTTTTGCTAAGTGAACCCGAGAGCTTATGCCTATGTTCTTCCAATTTTTGTGTGAAAATTTCTAAGTGTTGGCTCTCTCTAGCACTACTAGTATTATATAGAGTAAAGGATGGTCAAGATATAACCAAATGTGAGGCTTGGATAAGCTCTTTGTAAGTCAAGACTTATTGACTAATTGACTTGGTCAAGATTGTCATGCTACACAAGTTGCAAGACTTGTCTTGCAACAAAGGTCCAATGACCTTCATGCCCTTGCACATTTCGACCAAGGCATCATCTAAGGGGGGTGACACGTGTCGCCCTCCCATTCGACACAACACAATGTTTTTCCGACAATTTCATAATTTCCGATAAATTTTTACAAGTCTCGAATCCTTAACATTTGTGAGTTCTTACTTACGTTCTTAAGGCATGTCCTGTAATTACGGGGTGTAACATTAACCCCCGGTATATCATGTCAAGAGGTGAGTGATATAATACTAACATAACGGCTTATCGTTAAACAACATAAGCACAATAAGAATAACCTCTTTACACAAACGTTACAAGATACTAACACACGTAGCATCATAACATGTTTACTTATCAAACCAACAAGAAAGTATTACAAGACTATCACAAACCAACAAGAAAGTATTACAAGGCTATCACCAACCAACTGTCACGACCCGAACCTGGGCCCGTGACTGGTGCCTTACCCCGGGCACCCTAGTGATACAACATCAGAGAAAATCAGCGGAAATAAAAACTAAAACATGAGACAAGTCATAAAGCATAAACCAGGCTAACCAAAACGGTCACCTTCCTGAATATATACATATATATATCAACCTGAACAGTTAAATCCTTTTACAAACCCTGCCCACAACAAAGATTTCTGCACTCTAAGAATGTAACCATAACTATGACGGGACAGGGCCCCGCCATACCCCTGAATGTACAAGTAACTACACTGACAGAGGACTATACCAAAGATAAGCCTCCGAAGAAACGGAGCTTCCCAAAAAGCTGAACTGTGCTCCTAAGAGCGCGGATCCACAACCGATGTACCTCTACCTGCGGCATGAACGCAGCCTCCGGCGAGGTCGATAACAGTACCAAGTATATGAAATCAGAAATATCGTAAATGAAATCATAATAGTCTATATAAAGCGAGACATGTATGATAACCATAATATATAAACAAATATGTCAAGTCGTGACTCATGCCTCAAAGTCGTTTACTCAAGTATAACAACGGGTCTTACGCCCACAACATCAATCATGCCCGTGGAATACCTTCCTCACCGCCAGCGATCTATGATATAATCACACCAAGAAGTACATGAACACTAGGTCCCACCCGTGTCATAACAACCGCATTAACAATATTATACAACCAAACCACGGTCGACACGGCAAGTACGAAAGCCGACTACCGGATACCGCGCCGTGGTCACGAGTCGACCGGCAAGTACGAGGGCTAACTACCGTGTACTGCGTCGCGGTCACGAGACTTCGTCACTACATCGAGCGGCAAGTGCGAGGGCTAACTACTGTGTACCAAGGCCGAATCAGCCATGAGACGGCAAGTACGAAGCCGACCACCGATACCAAGGCCGATCAAGAAACCTCATGGAGAGCTAGTCCACGAACAACAATCCTAATGGAACCATACCCGCGCCACGATCGTGTCGAGATGTCCAAAAGGAAACAACAAGACAACAATCAAAATGGAAGCATACTCGGCCACCCATCGTGTCGGTGATGTCCATCCATCAAGAATAACATGACCGCCCTCCATCGAGACGCCAGAACATAAGAATACAACACTTGCACAACAAGGCTATCACACGCAAACATAGGCACTTTACACACAACTCAAGGTACTTTCATTTTATGCCAAAGTCCAGGTTTTAACCCCAAAGTACTACGTACGTTAAATTCTTTTTAGAAGATCCATTTCTTTCACAAAAGTCACCCGATACCCGTAGTATCAAAATAAGGTGACTAACATTTTAATTAAAACAACTTCCAGACTTTCCTTTTTAAAACATATTAAGACAATAACATGCCTTCCTTTTAGACCAAAACGCTTCTCCTTTTACAGTCACTTCCTTTGTTTTCATAAAGTCGTTATAACTAACTTCCCATAAAGCTGTTATAACACTTTATGTTCTAAACCAAAAACTCTTCAATTCCACAAGTCTCTTTTCTTTTAAAACAACAAGTATTCTTTTAAAACCCAATAATGTACTCTTTTCAAAACAAGTAACCTATACTTAAAATCAAGTTACTTCTCTTTTTCCGAAAACAAGTCGTTATAAGTCAAGTCTCTTATCTTTCAAGATCATGTCTCTTAACTTTCAAAATCAAGTCGTTTATAAGTCAAGTCTCTTATCTTTGAAGATCAAGTCTCTTAACTTCTACAATCAATAAACCATTCTTTTACCTACATAAAGTCGTTATAACTAACTTCCCATAAAGCTATTATAACACCCTATGTATTAAACCAACCAAATCACTTAGCACACGACGCTCACCGCACTACATAGTTCACAACAATCATGCTAGAAAAGATAGGAAGAGGTTCACATACCGCGACGATTATCGACAATAAGCAAAACGCTCCACGATCAGAACCCGCTTAGCCTTTTCCACTCTTCAAGTAGAATACGCCACTCAAATCTTCGCAACCTATAAAGGCCACAAACGCCTATCAACTCCTAGATCTCTTGGTAGAGTATTCTAAATACAAGATTCCGTATTCTACGTAAAATTCGCGTAACCTCCCCGCTATCACATAAATCTCTCTCCTATCCAGCCCGCTACTGTGCCAACAACTCCCAGGGGATTACACGTCTAACCGGACGTGTTCAATTCTGCTTCACAATAATACTACACAAGTCTACTGTAAGTACAGTCCAATGTAAATACAGTTCAATCCTTTATAATCATCCTTCCAATATAATATACTCAAGTATAACTACTACAACATGTAAAATCCAATTACAATAGGGGGACATAGATCATTACCTCGATAAGCCCAAAATTATCCAAGTTTATAAGTCGATCCAGAGCAACGTTTAGCTCCAATTCCTTACGCTCCAACCCGCTCCAAGCGACCCTTAGAAGTTTCTAAACAACTTCTCTAAAAACTTCCACCAAGCTAGGAAGATTTTTCTAGGGTTTCGTTTTGCGACTATTGGAATAAAGTAGTATTTCCGGGCTCCTAGTATTAAAATAACTTTGGAATACTACTAGGGATACTAGGCCAATGTATTTGGGATTATACAATAATACTCCAAGTATTTTCTTACACAAGAGGGGAGGGGGACGAAACATAGCCTAAAGGGAGGGAAATATTTTGCCTTGGAGGCTTTAAGTGTGAGATGATTTAAGTCTTCAACTTAAGGGGTATATATAGAAAGATCAAGGGCCATGATCTAAGAAAGTGGGTGGTCAAGATTGGGCCATGTGTGTGTGGGTCCCACCACACCACACGGCCAACGAATTGGGTGCCAAGTGTTAGGGCCATTTTCGGCCAAGTGAGTAGGTGACAAGTGGCTAGCCACTTGTCACACCATTTCGGCCCACATGGCCACACAAGGGGGGTGACACGTGTTGCCCCCTTACTCGTCCACAATATTTCGTCCTCCGAAAATATCCAAAATACCGAAAATCTCAAAACAAATGGCCCCACAAAACCAGAATTTCTCCTGTGGGCCCCACGTAACCATTTCTGAAAATAAAATCCCAAAATTCTAATAAAATCCAAGAAGTCCAAATACCAAATCTGGGAATCCAATTCCCACTAACGAACCTTTTTCTTCACAAAAACCGGAAACTTTTCCGTCGAAAATTCACATCTTTCTTTCATTCCAACATTTCTGTCGTATACTCGTACGTATGTCCTCACATACATACCCTGGAACTACGGGGTATAACACCAACATAGTCAAGTTATTCACACAAGGTACTTTCTATTTTATGTCAACAAGTTCGGGTTTTAACCCCAAGGTACTACGTACATTAATTCTTTAAAAAGATCCGTTTCTTTCACAAAAGTCACACGATACCCGTAGTATCAAAAATAGAGTGACTATCTTTTTAAGTAAACCAAAACAGTTTCCTTTTTAATATCAAGTAACAACATTCTTTTCCAAAAGTCCAAGTTGCCTAATTAAAATATACTCAAGTTTTTTTCTTCTGAAAGATTTCATAGTTGATAGTCTTAATCAAATAACGTAATCTCTTTTTTAAAACAATTGAGTAACATATGCTTTATGTGTGAGTAGTTATTCTTGTTTATAACAATCTTATTAAAGCAGCCATGATCTAGGAAATGTAATACAATTTTGTCTTATCTTAGCTTCTATGCAGATGGAGGTTTCTACTGGTTTTAATAATACTTAATTAGTCAATACATTTTCCTTTATTAGCGCTGCAGTGGTTTGTTCGATACTTATTCTCATTTCCGAAATTCAATACAAGGCTTTCATAACAATTAAGTAAACCGTTTCTTTTATCTCTCTTAAGTCGTTATACCTAACTTCCCATAAAGCTAGTATAACTTTTAAGCTTTTAAAACCAAGTATTATCCTTCTTTCAAAAACGATTCTTAATTCTTTTGAAATACTTCAAGATTCTTATTATTTAAAACTCAAGTCAAAAGACATCGAAGTAAAACCACGTTCAGTTAACACACGTACTTCTACCGTACTATATATATTCTTTTAAAATATCATGCTCAAGAGGATAGGAAGAATCACATACCTTCTCGGCGAAATCCACCTGCCAAGTCGAATATGTCGCGCGCAGAGTATCAACCTATAATAGTCAAATACGTCTATCAACGTCTAGACTACTCTGTAGAATATTCTAAGCAGAAGGTTCTTATTTCTACGGAAAATTGGGCAGCATTTCCCTACCCGCCAAACTACTCAAGTCTACTGTAAATACAGTCCTATGTAAGTACAGTTCAATTCTCTTCTCTTATACCATCCTTCTATATATCTTATACTCAATTATAAACTACTATATGTAATTTCCAATTACAATAGAAGGACAAAGATATTTACCTCGATAAGCCCAAAATTATCCAAGTTAAAATGTCGATCCTGAGCAAGGTTTAGCTCTTATTCTGTACCCTCCAATTCGCTCCAAGAAACCCTTAGAAGTTCTAAACAACCTCTACTTAATACTTCAACCAACCATGAAGATTTTCCTATAAAGTAGTATTTCTAGGCTTTTAGTATAGAGGTAACCTTGGAATACTACAAGGTATAAGGGCAAAGGTATTTTGGAATAACAACAATACTTGGAGAATATTTTCTACCAAGGGGGGGGGGGTGTTTCGGCTAGCACTACTAGGAAGGGGGGGGGGTAGTTTCGGCCGAGGGCTTCTCAAAGGGGGAGGGGAAGTTGGGACGAGAACTTCACTAAGGGGGAGAGGGGTTTTGAGACTTGGAAAAATGTTTAAGGGATGAAGATTTAGTCTTGAACTTAAGGGGTATTTATAGGCCAATCAATGGCCAAGATCAAAGCAAGTGGATGGTGGAGATTTGGACAAGTGTGTGTGGGTCCCACCTTATCCATCTACCACACAAAATATCTACAAAACATTGACCAAACATTTTTGGCCTTAAAAATGAAAAAAACGTGCACCCATTTCGTCCACCTAACCGTCCACTTGAGGGTGACACATGTCGCCCTCTCGTTGGTCCAAAATATTTCATCTCTCGGAAAAATCCGCAAATTTTTTAAATGTAGTAACCGTAATTTTCCCTTCGCAAGTTTCCGAATATTTTCCGTTGAAAGTTCACTATTTCGTCCTTTGCCTAATTAAGGCTTAAACTTTTTGTACGTACGTCCTCACGTACATACTCTGGAAATACGGGGTATAGCATTCTCCCCTCCTTAGAAACATTCGTCCCGAATGTTCCTTCTCAAGACGGATAACGATAAAGTTCCTCTTAACTTAAACAAGTTGCCAATGCCACACATGGCCACCAAATAACACACGCGCAAATACTTAATCCAAGTCCACGAGAAGTCACCTCTATCATCACAAAAGCTCCTACCCAAGGTCTAAAAGATACTCCCTTCGCACCTTTACTTCACATAAGAATTGATCACTTCAATTATCTTAACCCATGCTTGCTTCTTCCCTTACTCATCGTACCCTCCTCGTACACTCGAACTCTTTCTCATTAACTTACCACATTTCTGTTATTGCTTCAGTTTCCAAAATCCCTGGGTTACTATCTCCAACTTGGTCATCATTAACTGGGAACACTCTGGATGGATCTCCGATACGTTTTCCGAATATAGCAACATGAAAGACCAGACGTACTGCTTCCTACGTCGGACGACAAAGCTAACTTATAGGCAACCTGGCCTATTCTTCAAATGATCTGAAAATGCTCATAGTACCTCGGGCTAAGTTTCCCTTGCTTTCCAAATCTCGTCCTACCCTTCCGGGGTGGTACCTTCAAGAAGACCGACCGTCAACCTGAACTCCAAGTATCGACGCAGATTATCCGTACGACTCCTGTTGACTCTGAGCTGTCAGTAACCTTTCCTGGATAAGCTTCACCCTATCCACATCCTGCTGAATCAAGTATGAACCATCAATCTGAACCTTGCCAACATCGACCCAATCGACTGGCAACCTACCCTTACGCCCATACCCGACTTCATAAGGCGACATCCGAATACTGAAATGGTAGCTATAATGATACTCACTCAACAAGAGGCACATAATCCTCACTGCACCCCTGAAATCAAAACACCGGCCCGAGGGTGAATGCAATACTGAGACTCACCTGAGTTCCTAACCTTGCCTGGTAAAACCTCCATAAAAAGAAATAGCCGTAACCTGGGCTTCACTGCCTGTCACAAAGTAAAAGTAGGAACCCCGTGCAGTCTTACAACCTTCCTGATATATAACATCTCGCATAACCCTTTGCCGAGTAAACAGTTCTGACTGAAAGACAAGATGGACTGACCTCATCGGCCCGACTACTGGTCGAACGCATCCACGAACTCGTACGATGGTTAGCTAAACTTGGGCCTAACACCCTCGTGACCCTATCACAAAGCGGTACCACCACAATTTTCCTTACTTCAAACCGGGCTGCGGGTTGACCCGCAATCTGGCCTCAACCCGACCCATTTACCGCGCCAAGCTCTTGTTTCCCGATCCGGAACAATCTCACCATCGAGTCACGAAAACCTAGTGGTCTTCTTAGCTCAACTACCCTCTTTCATATCACACTACTCAGGGACTTTATCACACAAATATATCCCACGTATACTATGCACTCCGATAAAGGTCAAACATAAAAATAAATCTTTTACTCAAGATTGCCTCGCCTCTAAGGTCTCCACGTATAAAGCTCTAAGGCTCACACTTTCCCTATCCCCAATCTTACCCTTTTAACTACTCATGATTTCTAATCACAATTAGCACAATGCTATCTGAACATACACTTAAGATATACTCATCTTATCACACATACTAATCTTTAGAGGGTTAAGGATATACCTGTATCTACTGCTTCACTCCCCTTTGTCGTTCTAATCAATCCTGCCCCGTTGGGCGGATAGCTAGGGAAGGTGATGAACTAGCCACTGATCCTGAAGGTTGAGTCTCTACATCCGCGCCACCTCTGGTCGGACAATTTCTCGCAAAATGGCCCTGCTGGCTGCAAGCATAACAAGTTGTCGAAGAAGTACGACACTCCCCACAATGACACCTATCACAACGGCCACACCGAGGTGGGGGTGGCCTCCTCTGGCTAACACCCCTTCATCTCCGAACCACTGAATCTGCAACTAATCTGGTAGGCTGAGTCCTCCTACTTGCATACCTCCTACTTGAACATTCTCTCGTCACATGGCCCTGACGGCCGCAGGTAAAACAAGCACCAACAAAAAGATGACATTCCCGATGGCGCCACACATCGTGAACACCGAGGAAAATCAACGGTGGCTAGAACCTGCAGATAGCCGTGAACCGGAAGCCACGAGCTCTGACCAACTCCGGCATACCCCGAACGTCCTGAACCCTGTGGAGGACCACTCTGCACTGGCGGTGGTGCATATCCAGTCTGCTGCTGAGGCGATTCGCCTCGAAAGTTACCAAAGGACCCTGCCGATCTGGCCCTCTTCTGCTGATCTTGGTTAACCCGTCGATCTCTACGTTTCTCGGCCTGCTGCGCATAAGCCCGTACGCAGGCCATGCTCAAGCCTGACTGAAGAGCTACTCTTACACAACCCTCCTTTAGATAATCATCAAGGCCCGCGATAAATCGGTACATAATATACTCTCTGGTCGCTAAGTCCCTAGATAGTAACAAGGTCGTCTTTTTGCAATCCATACTTTCGCTCATCGGGTCGCGAATCAAGGTTCAAATATCATGGCCGCAGAGGAATCGTCGCCGCTAGACTCATGGGCTGGCGATGTCGCAGAACTCCCGAATGAAGTACCACCTCGGTGATGATTGGGCTCAGGCCTCGTAACCTCTCAGATTTACTCGCAGCCTCCTCCGCTTTGCCCTTCTGGGCACGGGTTGCCTTGCGCGGAGGCATAACTGATACGGGAAAGAAATACTTTAGAGGGGTCCAACTTATAACACAGCTCTAAGGCACGATCTCAGAGTGAGAAGAATGGAAACCAATCCTAAATATCCTATAGCCTCCTGATTATTGGTGTGGTGCACAACACACCGATAATCAAGACTCTACTAGATACGGTCTGTAGACACTTTCCGAGGATTAACTGCTCTGATACCACTTTTGTCACGACCCGAACCCGGGCCCGTGACTGGTGTCTTACCCGGGCACCCAAGTAGACATACATCAGAGTAACCAACGGAATATAAAACAAGACATGAAATAATATGAAGTGAAAAAAATAGTTTATCTGAGAAAAGTTGCCTTTCGGCATATATATATATAAACTTGAACCCAAACAGTTACATCCCTTTTACAAACTCGCCACAACAAGATTTACATGCACTTCTAAGAATGTTATAATAACAATGACGGGACAGGGCCCCGCCATACCCCTGAATGTAAGTACCTACAACGACAGGGGATTATACCACAGATAAGCCTCCGGAGCAACGGAGCTTCCCAAAACGCTGAACTGTGACCCTATGAGCGAGGATCAACAACTGGTGTACCTCTACATGCGGCATGAACGCAGCCCCCCGAAGGAGGTCGATAACAGTACCAAGTATGTGAAATCAAAATATCAGAATGAAATCATAATAGTCTATATAAAACAGAAGACATATATGATAACCAATTTACGATACACAATATGTAAGCAGTCATGTCAAGTCAGGGACTCACGCCCTTAAAGTCATCACTCAAATATAACCATGGGTCTCATGCCCGTGGAATTCCTTCCTCACTGCCGGCAGTCCATGATATAAAAGCACCAAGGAATACACATGAACACCAGGTCCCACCTGTGTCATAATAAAACCGTACGGGGTAAGTACGAAGGCATAGCCGACTACTAAAACCCACGCACCAACAATGCTATGAAATCAGATCACGAGGTCTTTCTGCACCGCGCCACATGATCGAAGGCCGCCACTCGCCGTATAAATGTGCGCCTAATCACGAACTCTCGCAGCCCGCATAGGCCACACATAGGCCCGCATGAGGTATTCCTCGCATCGCAAGCGGTAACCTCGGCGTCGCCCCGACTCGTAGTCCGCATGGCCACATAGACCGCATGAGGTATTCCCCGCACACTAACCTAGAACTCTCGTAGCTCCGCATAGGTCCCCTGGACCCGCATGAGGCATCCCTCGCATCTGGGGGCAGCTTAACCCCCGGTATATCATGTCAAGAGGTGAGTGATATAATACTAACATAACGGCTTATCGTTAAACAACATAAGCACAATAAGAATAACCTCTTTACACAAACGTTACAAGATACTAACACACGTAGCATCATAACATGTTTACTTATCAAACCAACAAGAAAGTATTACAAGGCTATCACAAACCAACAAGAAAGTATTACAAGGCTATCACCAACCAACATAGTCAAGTTATTCACACAAGGTACTTTCTATTTTATGTCAACAAGTTCGGGTTTTAACCCCAAGGTATTACGTACATTAATTCTTTAAAAAGATCCGTTTCTTTCACAAAAGTCACACGATACCCGTAGTATCAAAAATAGAGTGACTATCTTTTTAAGTAAACCAAAACAGTTTCCTTTTTAATATCAAGTAACAACATTCTTTTCCAAAAGTCCAAGTTGCCTAATTAAAATATACTCAAGTTTTTTTCTTCTGAAAGATTTCATAGTTCATAGTCTTAATCAAATAACGTAATCTCTTTTTTAAAACAATTGAGTAACATAGGCTTTATGTGTGAGTAGTTATTCTTATTTATAACAATCTTATTAAAGCAGCCATGATCTAGGAAATGTAATACAATTTTGTCTTATCTTAGCTTCTATGCAGATAGAGGTTTCTACTGGTTTTAATAATACTTAATTAGTCAATACATTTTCCTTTATTAGCGCTGCAGTGGTTTGTTCGATACTTATTCTCATTTCCGAAATTCAATACAAGGCTTTCATAACAATTAAGTAAACCGTTCCTTTTATCTCTCTTAAGTCGTTATACCTAACTTCCCATAAAGCTAGTATAACTCTTAAGCTTTTAAAACCAAGTATTATCCTTCTTTCAAAAACGATTCTTAATTCTTTTGAAATACTTCAAGATTCTTATTATTTAAAACTCAAGTCAAAAGACATCGAAGTAAAACCACGTTCAGTTAACACACGTACGTCTACCGTACTATATATATTCTTTTAAAATATCATGCTCAAGAGGATAGGAAGAATCACATACCTTCTCGGTGAAATCCACCTGCCAAGTCGAATATGTCGCGCGCAAAGTATCAACCTATAATAGTCAAATACCTCTATCAACGTCTAGACTACTCTGTAGAATATTCTAAGCAGAAGGTTCTTATTTCTACGGAAAATTGGGCAGCATTTCCCTACCCGCCAAACTACTCAAGTCTACTGTAAATACAGTCCTATGTAAGTACAGTTCAATTCTCTTCTCTTATACCATCCTTCTATATATCTTATACTCAATTATAAACTACTATATGTAATTTCCAATTACAATAGAAGGACAAAGATATTTACCTCGATAAGCCCGAAATTATCCAAGTTAAAATGTCGATCCTGAGCAAGGTTTAGCTCCTATTCTGTACGCTCCAATTCGCTCCAAGAAACCCTTAGAAGTTCTAAACAACCTCTACTTAATACTTCAACCAACCATGAAGATTTTCCTATAAAGTAGTATTTCTAGGCTTTTAGTATAGAGGTAACCTTGGAATACTACAAGGTATAAGGGCTAAGGTATTTTGGAATAACAACAATACTTGGAGAATATTTTCTACCAAGGGGGGGGGGTGTTTCGGCTAGCACTACTAGGAAGGGGGGGGGGTAGTTTCGGCCGAGGGCTTCTCAAAGGGGGATGGGAAGTTGGGACGAGAACTTCACTAAGGGGGAGAGGGGTTTTGAGACTTGGAAAAATGTTTAAGGGATGAAGATTTAGTCTTGAACTTAAGGGGTATTTATAGGCCAATCAATGGCCAAGATAAAAGCAAGTGGATGGTGGAGATTTGGACAAGTGTGTGTGGGTCCCACCTTATCCATCTACCACACAAAATATCTACAAAACATTGACCAAACATTTTTGGCCTTAAAAATGAAAAAAACGTGCACCCATTTCGTCCACCTAACCGTCCACTTGAGGATGACACATGTCGCCCTCTCGTTGGTCCAAAATATTTCATCTCTCGGAAAAATCCGCAAAATTTTTAAATGTAGTAACCGTAATTTTCCCTTCGCAAGGTTCCGAATATTTTCCGTTGAAAGTTCACTATTTCGTCCTTTGCCTAATTAAGGCTTAAACTTTTTGTACGTACGTCCTCACGTACATACTCTGGAAATACGGGGTATAACACTATCTCTATCTGACGCTCTACGCTGAAGTCATTCCTGAGAGGCAACTAATTGATTGAATACCTACATCGGTATCCTTACACCCTAATCAGATGGAGCCGGTGGTAGGACTGATAGTATATGATATTTCCTTAATTCCTCTGATGCTATAGGATTCGTCGACACTTGGGTAAACAAATTACTCATATCCTCTGTCGGATCTGTCCCAATAGGAAGCATTGCTATAATCGTAAACACAATAAGATCTACAAGACGAATCCTCACAAACTTTTGTGTTCCAGTGTGTAGTACCTCTTTTATTTTACTCATTCCCAAAACAAATGTTTCGCTTCCCATGCTTGCATTATCTCTTTCGTATATGCGTGAGATAACTTCTCATAATCTCAAAACTTTTATTTTTAACATAATACTGCCCTTCTGACGTATCAACCATCTTGATAGAAATCACTCATTTACTGGCTACGAGTATAAACTAACCAAAGTCTTTTTGATAGTCGGGGTTACCGAAATAGTATAAAGAACGAGTTAAACTCAAATTCTTAAAACTCAGCTTTACTGCACGATTTATGAGACAAAAGAATAGAAACCATCCCTAAAAGCCAGGCTGCCTCCTGCGTATAAGTATGGTGCACAACATACCCATACACAAGACTCTACACGGCTTGTAGACTCTCTAGGACAGACATGCTATGATACCAAGTTTGTCACGACCCAAACCCCGGGCCCGCGATTGGTGCCCCCTTCTACCCATACATCACATAAAAATCAGCAGAAGCTCTAAGAAAACTCATGTTATAAAAATAGGCAAGCCGATGAGGCTGCCGCTATATATAAACGAGAATATCCCGACAACACAGTAGTACAACTAGCCAACAATATATATACAACTCACGCAAGTCCAGCCCACATATGAATATAGACCTCTAAGAGTTTGAACAGTAAACTATGACGGGACAAGGCCCCGCCGTACCCTTGAATATACATAGCCATAATGGAAGACCTATGCCAAAATGACAAGCTCCGGAACATTGGAGCTATCCCAAAATGCTGACCAAGGATCCTAAGCTCACGGATCACCAACTGAGTACTTAATACCTGCGGGCATGAACGCAGCACCCCGAAGGGGGTCAGTACAACAAGGTACCAAGTATGTAAACATGAAGTACAGTAAACACGATCATAACTGTACAAAAGAATGACAGGGACAAGTATGAAAATCATATACCAGATCCTACCTTGCCATATAAAATAAGAGACAACTGTACCTTGTAGCACTGTACCACTGTACCTTATAAAAATGATAGTCATCGTATCTGTTTTCATATAACGTATTTCGGCCCTTTAGTGAGGGACTCGGTCCATGTAACGTGTCCCGACACTTTAGTGAGGCACTCAGTCCATAAAATCATTATGCATGCCTGACCCTATAACCAACATATATATATACATATATATAATCAAATATAATCGCTTGAGTCACTTGTACTCGACCGCAAACCCTACATTTTCAAAATAGAAAATCAACCGTACCTTTTCAAAATATGAAAGTCATGTCAAAATCAGGGACGTCTGCCCTCAGGATCATTATGCATATCCTATTCATGGGAATTGAACCCGCATATGAATTGAACTCGCATGAGTCTTGTGGACCCACAATGAGTATCTATACGCGATACCCGCATCATAGAGAGCTAGTCCACAGAATAATATCCTGGGAGTTGAACCCGCATGAGCCCTTTAGACCCGCAATGAGTATACATACTCACGTCATGGGAGCTAATCCATGAAATATATAAAAGAAGCATGCCCATGGAATTCCTGCATCATGTAAGCATGTCCATGTAAATAATATAATAATGTTGCGGATCGTGCAACCCATCTCAATATATAATAGTGTTGCGGATCGTGCAACCCGTCCCAATATATAATAGAGTTGCGGATCGTGCAACCCATCCCAATATATAATAGTGTTGCGGATCGTGCAACCCGTCCCAATATGTATATAAGTGTTGCGAATCGTGCAACCAGTCCAATATGTATATAAGTGTTGCGGATTGTGCAACCCATCCCAATATATATACATATAACTATCATGGCAACCCTGTGCAATTTAAATCACCTTTTGACTCTCAATAACATCATCTTTAAAACGAACTTTCATTTGAGAAAAACCAAGGCAATACCATGCCTTCCCTTTTTTGGGAAAAACCGAGACAACACCATGCCTCTCATTTTAGACAAACCAAGGCAATACCATGCCTTCCTTTTTAGAAAAATCAAGACAATACCATGCCTTCCTTTCTAGAAAAACCAAGGCACTCTCATACCTTTCTTTTTAAATCCTCATTTGGAAAATCAAGACACTTATCAAATCAAGTATCACTTT
This sequence comes from Przewalskia tangutica, assembly GCA_029844215.1. NCBI lineage: Eukaryota > Viridiplantae > Streptophyta > Magnoliopsida > Solanales > Solanaceae > Przewalskia > Przewalskia tangutica. The sequence goes on from CM056733.1 coordinate 21,904,709, forward strand.
AAATCAAGTTACTTACTCTTTTCAAATCAAGTAACTTATACTTTAAATCAAGTAACTTATACTTTTCAAACCAAGTAACTTATTTTTCAAATCTAGACATGTATACTTTTCAAATCAAGTTACTTATACTTTTCAAACCAAGTAACTTATACTTTTCAAATCAAGACACTACCACCTTATATACCACACGAATTTCGAATTCATTTAAAACACGTACGTCCACCGTACACTTACTTCAAATAAACAACTTTCAAAAGAAGAAAGGATAATTCACATACCGCTTGTCGTCTATACCGACCCGATAATCTAAATTCGTCTCGCTCCTCTGGCTAACATTATGAAAATATTTGCATAGTGATAACCGTTCCGAATTGCCAAATTAATCCATTTTATGAGCCTTTAGCAGGTTATTTAGTAATAATGATCTTATCTAATCAGCTGTGAACCTAGAAAGTGTAAAACGAACTGGTTATATCTTAGCTTCTATGCAGATGGAAATTCTACTCATTTCAATATAATTGATTGTCGATTCCTTTTTCATTTAACGCTGCAATGGCTTGTCGATACCTTTTCTTATTAGTGTTGTAACTTAGCAAGATCAACTCGACCCCAATACTTCCTAAAAACTCTTACCGACATCTCCCATAAGACTTGGTAAGGACTTAGGAATAATTTGGACATGCCTTTAGCATAGAATCAATAACATGAATACTCCTTAACTACTAAGAGTAGAATGAATCATGAAACAATACCACATGTATATTTCATACGTAGAACATTCCAAAAGAAGGAAGAAAGACATACACATACCTTATTGACGACTAACCAACACGACAAGTAGAATATGTCCCAAATAGGTGCTTCAACCTATAATGACAACAACATGTCTATCAACCTCATGATACTAGTATAAGACATATACCACATAATGACTCTCTTTTCCTATAAAAATTGGGCAAAGACTTCCCTACTTATGCTGCATTTTCCACCTTTCAAGAAGGCCAAATTCATCAATAACCAAGCACCAATTAAGGGAAAAACCTAACAGTTAACCAAGGTGATTCACACACCTATTTCTCACGTAAAAACATTCCACAATCTCGGCAAAACAGTCCATAAAAACAGTCCACAATCCAACAATAACGAGGGTAAAATGTGAGGCCTTTCAACACCTTTCTATACCATTATTCCTTTAGGACTTACATTAACTTTTACCACATTTAAACATGCATATAGGTGGCTGAATTTCCAACATTATACGCCACAAAACAGTCCCTTAAAACTGCATAACAATATCCAACAGTTTTATACAAGTCTCGTCCAAACAACTACAACCAAAGCCCTTTTCAATAATCCTTTATATTCTAATTCAAGTTCCAATACTTTTATACAAACCATATCAACAACAAGATTACTTCATTTTAACACACAATATGTAAAGATATCAACAACTATAACCAACGAATCCAACGACGCCAAAACTGTCCATTCTCGGCCAACACACCAAAAATGTCACATGCATTTCTTATTCTCCATTCTTCTTAGCACAAGTTCATCTATTAACTGTCACGACCGACCAAGCTCGCGATCGTGCCCTACCCAGGCACCCTTACAGTATACATCGAGATAATCAGGAACATACATGAATAAAACAACAAAATAAAACAACAAAGTTAGCCGATAGGCTACCTTCCCGACATATATATATACAACCAAGCGATTGCCTCCTTTCCTTTACAAACCGACCCACATGTGACTACAGACTTCTAAGAGTTTTAACATAACAATCGTGGACAGGCCCCGCCATACCCCAATATACATGAATCCACAACCTCGTGGAAAACTGCACAAGAGATAAGCCTCCAGAGCAAATGGAGCTTTTTCCCAAATCAACCGAGATCCTAAGAGCAAGGATCACCAACCTGGTACCTAAACTCGCGGCATTTAACGCACTCCGGGCGAGTCGCATAACAAAATTTAATATGGAATGTAAATAACGCATGCGAAACAGATCATAATCAGATAAAAGAATGACAGGGACAAGTATAAAAAGTACATACCAGATCCTGCCGTGTCATTACCACTTATGAACTTAATCGTACCTTATTATCTTTTCCCATTTTCAATAAAAGTTATAACCACCTTCTTACGTATATGATTAGGAAAAATCATTAAGTTCATTACCATATAACTTACTTATCTTTCATAACAAAATCCGACCCTTTAAGGAGGGACGCATCTACTACCCGGCCCAATCTGGGACGCGATCAAGTCACACAAATATCAAAGCGTGCCCGTGGAATCCCCCATCACTGCCGCCAGCTAAAAGTGTAAAATATAACCATGTGACGCTCCCGTGGCATCCCACCTCACTGTCGGCGTACACATATACAATACATATATATATATATATATAACGCGGCCGCATGCCCCGGAATCCCACATCGTATAAGCATGGCCATAACGTGCCCTCGGCATCCTCATCGTAGGTTCAGTCTTCACGGGAGCTAGCCCACGAGTAATAATATAACATGGTCGCATGCCCCGAATTGTCACGACCACCCCCGATCGCGATTGGTGCCCTACTCCGCACCTTACGTATACATCGAGATAATCAGGAACATACATGAAACTTATAAAATAAAACAACAGAAGTAAACAACAAGTTAGCCGATGGCTACCTTCCCGACATAAATATATACAACCGGCGCTTGCCTCATTTCTTTACAACCGACCCACAAATATGTGACTACAGCACTCAAGAGTTTTTATCATAACAATCGTGGCGGGACAGGGCCCCGCCATACCCCGAATATACATGAATCTACTACCTCGTGGAAAACTGCATCAAGAGATAAGCCTCGAGCAAATGGAGCTTTTTCCCAAAATCAACCGAGATCCTAAGAGCAAGGATCACCAACTGGGTACCTAAAACTCGGCATGAACGCAGCCCGAAGGGTCGATAACAAAATTTAATATGGAATGTAAATAACGTCATAAGAAATGATCATAATCAGCGTAAAAGAATGACAGACAAGTATTAAAATACATACGGATCCTGCCGTGTCATTACCACTTATGAACTTAATTTCACCTCATTATCTTTTCCCATTTCAATAAAGATTATAGCCACTTTCTTACGCATACGATTAGAAAATCATTAAGTTCATTACCGATAACTTACTTATCTTTCATAAGTATAATCCGGCCTTTGGCGAGGGGCGCTATACTACCCGCCAACTGGGACGCGATCAAGGTCACATAGTGCGCCCATACAGTATATCGCCCGCCCATTTCGGGACGATAATGTCATATAGTGCGCCATAAAGGTATCTTGCCCGCCCATTCCCGGGTCGATAATGTCATATAGTGCGCGCAGTAAGGTATACCGCCGCCTATTCTCGGTCGATAATGTCATATAGTGCGCGTAAAGGTATATCGCCCGCCATTCTGGTCGATAATGTCATATAGAACCCGAATTTAACCCAACGATTTCACGACCTCTACTCCTTTAGAAAGACTCTTTTTCAAATAAAACTTCCCGGATACTAACAACTATAGTATCAAGTCCTATCCACTTTTCAAGACAAGTCACAATACCTTTTAGAAATACAATTACCCAGCTTCTAAATTAAGTGACTTCTTTATTAAAAACCTTAAGCAATTGGTACCTTTAAAACAATTTGCCCTTCTTTATTTCAAATCATTTCTTTTAACTTTCAAAAATACAATTAGTCTCTTAACTTTTAGAACTCAAGCGACTCCTTTTATTATAAAACCTTAGGCAATTGATGCCTTAAAATCAAGTTGCTTTTTCACTAAAATCAAGTCATTTATCTTTCCATAAAGCAAATATAACCAACTCCCCATAAAGTTGTTATATTCACTTTATGCCTTAGCCAAAATACAATTTCCTATCCAAGGGACTTATACGTTTAAAACGGAACAAGTATCACATACTTCAAAACTCTTCATGTCCCTTAACTTTAATAATACATAAGACATCCTTTATCCTTTCAAAGAAATGAGTTAATCTCCTAACTCACCCGACTTGGCTATTCATAAAACTAGTAAAGGATATCAAGGTGTTGTTCGTCTACCGTACTACATACGTGCAACTAGTCATGCTCAAAAGATAGGAAAAGTTCTACATAGAGTAAATCACACAACTTCCTCTTAACTTCTAAGAGTAGAAAGAAACATGAAATGATACCACAGGTATATTCCATACATAGAATCATGCCAAAGGAAGGAAGAGGTTCACATACCTCGTGACGATTGTCGACAAGTAGCAAAATGCTCCAAAGTACTTCAACCTTGATAGCTATTCCATCCTTAAAGTAGGATACACTATACTTAGTACTTCCACCTATAATGGTCACAATACGTCCATTAACCTCTTACTTCAAACGTAGAATATTCCAAGTGCTAAGTCACTAAATTCTACGGAAAATCGGACAGCACCTCCTTTGTTTCTACTTACTTTGCCACCTTTTTCAAGGCCGAATACAATAACCAAACACGCCACATTTTAAGGCCCAATCAAAGCAATTAGCAATAGGGGATTACACGCCTACTAGACGTGTAAAATTCCGCCCCACAATAGATATCAAACTAATACAAACTATATGTCCAAATCGGCCACTATGAGTACCATAACACCAATTCTTATCCAATTTCCATTTCAATCCAAGTTGTTAGTATAACATGATATCAAGTCGCATTTGATTATAACTACTATAATCTTCAAGTAGGCAACATGCGACGATTCTAGTAAACGACCAAATTGTAATCCAACTTCACATGGCTTACATTACATTTCGGATTTAAGGCTACAAGAAATCCATAATACTTATAAACTCCAACATATCAACTTCATGCTAGCAACATGTAAAGCTAACAACAACAATATATATATAATCTTGTAACACTAATAAGAGACAAGATTATACCTCAACGAATCTCAATCCAACTCCAAATCCGAAGTCGCTCCTTAGCAACTTAGAGACTCTTCAAGACACTTCAATCCGCTACTTGAGACCCTTAGAACCACACCAACAACTTTCCTTCAAACTTCCAATCCAAAACCTAGAAAGCCACTAGGTTTTCACTTTGCGACTAACCCGAAAACTATCTTTTTCCGAGATTTTTCTATTGAGATATGCTTACAACACACTTAGGAACCTTGGTTTAAAGTGTGGGGCTTAAAGAACAAGAAACGAAAATTTTTCTTTCTTTCCTCTTGTGAACCCGAGAGCTAGGCTCTTGATGTTCTTCAAATTGTGTGAAATTTTGGCTAAGTGTTAAGCTTGTATTGCACTACTAGTATTATATAGTGTAATGGAGGGTTAAGATCTAAACAAATGGGTGGTTTGGATGAGGTCTTAACAAATATCAAGACTAATGTGGGGTCATTGACTTGGTCAATGTTGTCAAGCTCTAAGGCTAGCAAGACTTGTCTTCCTAACAAGGGTCAAATGACCCTTTTGTCCATGATCAATTTCCTCCAAGGCATTCTAAGGGGGGTGACACGTGTCGCCCTCCCATTCGTCACAATAAAACGTTTTCCGACAATTCCATAATTCCGCTAAATTTTTACAAGTCCCAAATCTTGACGCTTATGAGTTCTTACGTACGTTCTTAAAACATGTCCTGTAAATACGGGGTGTAACAGGAATCCCTCATCGTATAAGCATGGCCATGGAGTAATAAATCACGCGGGCATCTAACCCGCATCCTGGCTGCATGCCCTGGCATCCCTCATCGTATAAGCATGGCCAAGATCAATCACAATGGAAGCATACCCGTGGAATCCCCCGTCACTACCGGTACGTCCAATAAAATGTCCGGACATCTAACCCGCATCCTGGTCACATGCCCCGGAATCCCACATCGTATAAGCATGTCCAAGGATCAATCATGATGGAAGCATACCCGTGGAATCCCACATCACTGTCGGTACGTCCAAGTAAACTTATAACAGGACAGCCGACCCTCCAACTGAGAGTCACGACAACGTAACATATAATACTTGCACTTAAAGCTATCACAAGCAAACACAGGAAAGTTCATTAAACCTTTAGACTTCCATTTTTATAAACTCATGGCACTTCCGTTTCTCACATAAAAATCCGGGAATTTAACCCCAAGTACTACGCACCCCTACTCCTTTAGAAAGACTCTTTTTCAAATAAACTTCCAAGATACTAACAACCGTAGTATCAAGTCATATCTACCTTCAAGACAAGTCACAATACCTTTTTAGAAATACATTTACCGGATTCTAAATCAAGTGACTTCTTTCTTAAAAACATTAAGCAATTGGTACCTTAAAAACAGTTTGCCCTTCTTTATTTCAAATCATTTCTTTGCTTACATTACTGAAGAAAACCATTCTTTTAATCTTCCATAAAGTTGTTATAACCAACTTCCCATAAAGCCGTTATAATTCTTTATGTTCTGGACAAATTCATTCCTTTTTATTACCAAGAGACTTACACTTTCAAAATACTTCAAGTCCCTTAACTTTTAAGAAAACAAGTTTCTTAATTTTAGAAATCAAGTCTTTTCAAATCGAGTATTCTATACTTGTAAATCAATTCATTTCTTCCTTTAAGAATCAAGTCTCCTAACTTGAAAATAAAGTCTCTTAACCTTAAGAATTTGAGATCCATAGCCTTAAAACTTCATACGTAAATTCTTATAAGTTAAGTAACATATACTTGGTGCATTGTGAATAAGTTATACTTATTTATAACGATCTTATTCAAGTAGCCATGATCTAGAAAATGTAATACAATTTTTTCTTATCTTAACTTCTATGCAGATGGAGAATTCTACTCATTTTAACATAATTGATTGTCATTACATTTTCCTTTATTAACGCTGCAATGGCTTGCTCGATACTTATTCTCATTCGTGCCATAAATTAGCCAAGTCAACTTGGCTCCAAAGTACCTCCTAACGACTCTTACCAACATCCCCCATAAGACTCGGTAAGGACTTAGGACAACTTTGACATTAATTTTACATAGAGTAAATCACACAACTACCTCTTAACTTCTAAGAGTAGAAGGAAACATGAAATGATACCACAGGTATATTCCATACATAGAATCATGCCAAAGGAAGGAAGAGGTTCACATACCTCGCGACGATTATCGACAAGTAGCAAAATGCTCCAAAGTACTTCAATCTTGATAGCTATTCCATCCTTCAAGTAGGATACGTTATACTTAGTACTTCAACCTATAATGGTCACAATACGTCCATTAACCTCTTACTTCAAACGTAGAATATTCCAAGTGCTAAGTCACTAAATTCTACGGAAAATCGGACAACACCTCCTTTGTTTCTACTTACTTTGCCACCTTTTTCAAGGCCAAATACAATAACCAAACACGCCACATTTAACGCCCAAACAATGCAATCAACAATAGGGGATTACACGCCTACTAGACGTGTAAAATTCCGCCCCACAATAGATATCAAACTAATACAAACCACAAGTCCAATTCGGCCACATAGAGTATAATAACACCAATTCTTATCAAATTTCCATTTCAATCCAAGTTGTTAACATAACATGATATCAAGTCGCAATCGATTATAACCACTATAATCTTCAAGTAAGTAATATGCGACGATTCCAATAAACGACTAAATTGTAATCCAACTTCACAAGGCTTAAATGACATTTTGATTTAAGACTACAATCAATCCATAATACTTATCTAACTTCAACATATAAACTTCATGCTAGCAACATGTAAAGCTAACAACAATATAAATAATCTTGTAACACTTTTAAGGGACAAGATTATACCTTAACGAATCTTAATCCAACTCCAAATCCGAAGTCGCTCCTTAGCAACTTAGAGCCTCTTCAAGACACTTCAATCCGCTACTTGAGACCCTTAGAACAATACCAACTAGTTTCCTTCAAACTTCCAAACAAAACCTAGAAAGACAACTAGGTTTTCGCTTTGCGACTAACCCGAAAACTATCTTTTTCCGAGATTTTTCTATTGAGATACACTCACAATACCCTCATGAACCTTGGTTTAAAGTGTGGAGCTTATTGGACAAGAAACACAAATTTTTCTCTTTCAAGTGGGCATGAACCCGAAAGCCTCACTTGTTGTTCTTGAAAAACTTGAATTTTTTTCTAAGTGTTGGCATTAGTCTTGCTACTTAGTAGTAATATATAGCACATTGGAGGGTCAAGATGTGAACAATTGGGTGGCTTGGATGAGCTTCACTTAAATATCAAGACTTGTGGTCCCCTTGACCAAGTCAATTTTCTCAAGCTCACAACTTGCAAGACTTAATTATCCTACCAAAGGTCAAATGACCCTTTTGTCCATGGCATTTTTCGTCCAAGCTCACTAAAGGGGGGGTGACATGTGTCGCCCTCCCATTCGTCATAATAATACGTTTTCCGACAATTTCATAATTCCGATAAATTTTTACAAGTCTCGAATCTTAACACTTGTGAGTTCTTTCGTACGTTCTTAAAACATGTCATGTAAATACGGGGTGTAACATTCTTCCCCCCTTAGAAACATTCGTCCCCGAATGTTCTTTCGGAGTCAAACTTATAATTAGCGACATAGTTTCCTTTTTACCACCCCGACATACCAATAATGCCACACATGGCCCTAATACCTCGCACACGCATATCCGTCCATCATAAGCCCAAAAGAGATTATCTTTTCGTACTTCCAACTCCTTCTAGCATATACATAGTCTCAATATAATCTGTTTATGACACTTAAACATACCACAACTTATCATGCATACAAGTTTCTAAAGGGCCATAGACATACCTGAAATCATATAGGCGGTTCAAAGGACCGCTAAAACTGGGAACTTCCACCACGGCCCTTGTCACGGCCTGCCGGTGCATAAACATCCCGCCTAGCTATGGAAGGCGAAGAACCCGCAACTGATCCAGTAGACTGCGCTATCCCACCAGTGCTACCTCTGGTCGGACAGTCTCTCACGAAATGGCCCTGCTGGCCGCAAGCATAACAAGCTGTCGAAGTAGTACGACACTCCCCAAAATGGAATCTACTACAGTGACCACACCGTGGCAAAGGTGGTTTCCCCTGGCTACTATTCTCGGACATCTGTGAACCTGTAGCCTTGGAGCCCTGACCTGCTCCCGAATATCCCCGGCGACCAAACCTCCGGCCAGAAGACCGGGAAGGAGCACTCTGTGCCGACTGAGATGTAGACCTAGTCTGATGTTGAGGCTGTCCGCCTCGAAAGTTACCCTGGAACCCTGCCGTCCTGGCCCTCTTGGGCTGGCCTGAGTCTAGCTGACCCTCTCTCTCTCTGTCCTCTATCCCCTGCGCGTAAGATTACATCCTGGCAATATCCATACCGGGCTGAAGGGCCACTCCCAGGCATGCAGTAATCATATAATGGTCTAGCCCCATCACATAACGGTGAACTCTGTCCGCTATATCAGCCACAATAGTGTGCGCATACCTGGCCAACGAATCAAACTCCAGGTTGTATTCCCTGATGGTCCTCCCATTCTGCCTCAATGACAAGAACCTATCAACACGGGCTCTCCTCATTTCAGGAGGCAAAAAGTGATCAAGAAAGGCCTCCGTGAACTCATCCCAAACTGCCGGACGAGCACCCACACCCCTCGACAGCTCCCAAGACTCAAACCAGTTCAACGCAATATCGCGTAACCGGTAAGAAGCTAACACAACTGACTCTGTCTCCGAGGCCCTAAGCACCTGGATAGTCCGCTGTAGCTGTCGAACTAAATCTTGAGGATCATCCTCAGATCTCGAACCATAAAACTCGGGTGGACTACAACCCAGAAAATCCCGAATCCTCAAACTGTCGGCTCTAGGGTTAGCTACTCGCTTCCCGGGCGCCGCCTACCACTATGCTAGTCAATAGCCCGACCGCTCTCCATAATCTCTAAACTCGCCTTTGCTGCGGATCGAGGCTCGGTGCACGAACCTCGAGCTCTTGCCGCCTCGGCTCCTCTAATACCGCCGGCGTGGCTGAGTTCGCCGATCCGCCTACTACCTCAGGCATAGTCTGTGCCCGAGTCCTGGTAACCCTCTGCGTACCACTAGCAACTCCTGCTGCTGCCTTGCCCTTCTGGGCCCTGGTCGCCTTCCGTGGAGGCATAAGCATACATAAGAAGGGGTCGAGAGGATTCAACCTACTAGATGGCTCTCTGCACGATCTCAAAGAGAGAAGAATGGAAATCAATCCTAAATGTCCTGCAGCCTCCTGATTATAGATGTGGTGCACAACACACCGATAATCAAGACTCTACTAGACATGGTCTGTAGACACTTTTCGAGGACTAACTGCTCTGATACCACTTTTGTCACGACCCGACCCCGGGCCCGCGACTGGTGCCCTACCTGGGCACCCTTACCGGTATACATCAGAGATAATCAGCGGAACATACATGAATAAAACAACATAAATAAAACAACAGGTTAGCCGATAGAGCTACCTTCGACATATATATATACAACCAAGCAATTGCCTTTCCTTTACAAACCGACCCACGATATGTGACTGCACCTCTAAGAGTTTTAACATAACAAGCGTGGTGGGACGGGGCCCCGCCATACTCACGAATATACATGAATCCACAACCTCGGGAAAACCGTACAAGAGATAAGCCTCGGAGCAAATGGAGCTTTTTCCCAAATCAACCGAGATCCTAAGAGCAAGGATCACCAACACAGGTACCTAAAACTGCGGGCATGAACGCACCCAGAGGGTCGATTACAAAATTGCCGAATATGGAATGAAATAACGCATGCAAGAAATGATCATAATCAGATAAAAGAATGACAGGGACAAGTATAAAAAGTACATACCAGATTCTGCCGTGTCATTACCACTTATGAACTTAACCGTACCTTATTATCTTTTCCCATTTTCAATAAAAGTTATAGCCATCTTCTTACGTACATGATTAGGAAAAATCATTAAGTTCATTGCCATATAACTTACTTATCTTTCATAACAAAATTCGACCCTTTAAGGAGGGACACATCTACTACCCGGCCCAATCTGGGACGCGATCAAGTCACACAAATATCAAAGCGTACCCGTGGAATCCCCCATCACTGCCGCCAGCTAAAAGTGTAAAATATAACCATGTGACGCGCCCGTGGCATCCCACCTCACTGTCGGCGTACACATATACAACACATATATATATCTATATATATAACGCGTCCGCATGCCCCGGAATCCCACATCGTATACGCATGGCCATAACGTGCCCTCAGCATCCCTCATCGTAGGTTCAGGTCTTCATGGGGAGCTACCCCATGGAGTAATAATATAACATGGTCGCTGTCACGACCCGAACCCGGGCCCGTGACTGGTGCCTTACCCCGGGCACCCAAGTAGACATACATCAGAGTAATCAGCGGAACATAAAGACAATACATGAAACCAGTATAATAAGACAGTGAGATAAGAAGACAGGCTAACCAAAAACGGTTACCTTCAGTATATATGTATAAATAGCAACCTTTTTCAACATGAACAGTTTAATCCTTTTTACAAACCCTGCCCACAACAGTACTACAGACCTCTAAGAATGATACGACAACAATGGCGGGACAGGGCCCCGCCAAACCCCTGAATGTAAACACTTACGACGGGGACTATACCAAGATAAGCCTCCGGAGAAACGGAGCTTCCCAAACGCTGAAATTGTGACCCTGAGAGCTAGGATCAACAACTGGTGTACCTCAACCTGCGGCATGAACGCAGCCGGCGAGGTCGATGCAACAGTGCAGGTATGTGAAACCGAAAATACATATCGTAAATGAAATCATAGCGATCATATAAAGCGGAGATGTATGATAACCAAACTACGATTTGACAAGCGATCATGTCAAGTCGGGGACTCACGCCTCAAGTCGTCACTTAAGTATAACAATGGGTCTCGGGCCCACAATATCAATCATGTCAGTGGAATACCTTCCTCACCGCCAGCCTATGATATAAAAACACCAAGGAACACACATGAACACCGGGTCCCACTGTGTCATAATAAAGCATGCGGGGTGAGTGCGAAGGCATAGCCGACTACTAAAAACCCACGTACCAACAAGGTCGTGAATCGTATCGTAAGATCTGTCTGCATCGTCACATGATCAAAGCGGCCACTTGCCCGCAGATCGATGCAGCGTCTAACCTGGAACCCCGCGACTCGCGTAGGCCAATCTCATCGGCCGCGTGAGGTATTCCCGCGTCGAGGTAGCTACTCCCGCGTCGTCACGGACTTCCAGTCCGCGTAGCCACGCGACCGCGTGCCCGTAAAGGGCGACGCTAACTGGAACTCGTAGCTCGCATAGGCCCCAGACCCGCGTGAGGTATTCTCGAATCATGGTCCCGCATCACTGAGTCTACCCCGCGTCGGAGGCGCTTAACCCGGAATCATCTCTTGAGATGAATGCCACAATACTATCATAACGACTGATAGTTAATAAGCACAATCAAGGGAAACCCCTTTACACAAACATCACAAGATACTAACACACGTAGCATCCTAACACGTTTACTTATCAAAGCAATCAAGAAAGTATTACAAGGCTATCACAAACCAATACAATCAAGTTGTTCACACAAGGTACTTTCTACTATATGATTAACAAGATCGGGTTTTTATCCCCAAAGTACTTCATACATTAACTCTTTAAAAGATACGTTACTTCGCAATACCCATAGTATATGAAAATAGAGTGATTATCTTTTTAAAGTAAATCAATTACTTCTCCTTGTAAAATCAAGTAGCAACATTCTTTTCCAATGTTCAAGTTTGCCTAATTTCCAATGTTCAAGTTTCTCATTTTTTTGAAAGGTTTCGTAGTTCATAGTCTTATTCATTTAAGAATATAATTCTCTTTTAAACAATCTGAGAAACCCAAGCCTTATATGTGAGTAGGATATTCTTGTTTATTACAATCTTATTACAGCAGCCATGATCTAGGAAATATCATTTTGTCTCATCTTAGCTTCTATGCAGATGGAAGTTTCTACTGGTTTTAATAATACTTAATTATTCAAAACATTTCTTTTATTAACGCCGCGATGGTTTGTCGATACACATTCTGATTTCCGAAATCAGTAAAACATTCTTAAGCCGTTATACCTAACTTCCCATAAAGCTAGTATAACTCTTAAGTTTTCAAAAAAAACCAAATATTACTTCTTCTTTCAAAATGATTCAAAATCTTTTGAAATACTTCAAGTTCTTTATTAACACATAACAAGCCAGTTATAGTTCAAATCAGTTACCTTTTAAAAACCACATGTATTTTCTTACCAACATAAAGTCATATAACCAAATTCCCATAAAGCCGTTATAACACTTTATGTTTTACACCAATCAAATACGTTCAAAGCATACGTCTCACCGTCTACATATTTCACACATATCATGCTAGAAGAGATAGGAAGAGGTTCACATACCTCGCGGCGAGTATCGACTAATAGCAAAACGCTCAAGTACTTCCAACCGTCGGCTACTCCTGCCAAGTAGATCGCGCCACACGTAGTACTTCAACCTATAAGGCCACCAGCGCTTATTAGTGTTTAGATCCCGTAGAACATTCTACGTAAAATTCGCAGACTCTCCCCGCAACAGCGTAAATCTCCTCCTTTATCGAGGCCGCTATCAAGCCAACCAGGGGTTATGATCTAACCCTAACTGTACAATTCTACTCCACGGTACTACTACACAAGTCTCTGTAATACAACCCCATGTAATTACAAGATTCTTCTTTAAATTGGGCTTAAGTCGCAAGACATTGCCGTAAGTATTATTCAGGCTTAAGTCAAAAGACATTGCCGATAACTACGCTCAGTTCTATATATAGGATACTTCAACTATATATTCAAGAAATCATGTAATTTCCAAATACAATAGGGGGACAAGATAATTACCTCGATAAGCCCATAATTATCCAAGTATAAAGTCGATCCTGGGCAATCGTTTAGCTCGACTCAAGGCTCAACCCGCTCCAACAACCCTTAGAAGTTCTAACCAACTTCTACTTACTACTCCAACTAACCATGGAGATTTTCCTAGGGTTTCGGTTTGTATTGACGGGAAGTATAATAGTATTTGGGCTTTTGTATAGGTATAACCTTAGAATACTACAAGGTATATGGCTAAGGTAATTTGGGCATTATAACAATACTTTGAGAGTATTTCTACCAAGAGAGGGGTATTATCTGAAAGCAACTAGGCTGGGGTACCCACTACCACACTACTAGGAGGGGGAAAGGGCTCTCGCCAAGGGGAGGGGAGGCTCTCGCCACTACACTACACAAAGGGGAGGAAGAAGCTTTCAAGACTTAAGAGATTTTTGGATGAAGAAGTTCATCAAAGGGAGGGTATTTATAGGTCAGTGAAGGCCAACCAATGGCCAAGATTTAGCAGTGCTAGGCAAGTGTAAGGCCAAGATTAGGGCATGTGTACCTAGCCAACTTGCACACAAAATATCCTACCTACTACTTGACAAAAATCAACCCCAATCGTCCAAGCTTTACCGCCCTGTCCACTGATGAGAGGGTGCCAAGTGTCGCCTCTCGTTGGTCCAAAATGTTACGTCTCTCGGAAAAATCCGCAAAAATTAAAAATGACATAGCCGGAAATTCCCTACGAAAGTTGTGGAAAGCGTTTCTTAAACGACTCTAACCGTGTCATGCACAAATAAAATTCGCCAAGCACTTTAAGGCACAAACTCAAATTTTCTACGTGCGCCTTACGCATATACTGGAAATACGGTATAACATTCTCCTCCTTAGAAACATTCGTCGAATGTTCCTTCTAAGTCTCAAAACAAGCGTGCGCCAAGATAGTCTTCACTACTATACTTACGAAAACAAACTGCCACATCCGCCAAAACACCCAAGCAAAATACCTCCATCCAAGTCCACGAGGAAACACCTCTAACATAACCACAAACACTTCTCACCGGGGTCTAAAATATACTTCCTTCGCACCTTCTCTTTACAAAAGAAATGATCACATCAATGCTCGCCATACATGCTCACTTCTCTCTTTACTCGTCGTAGATACCACTTTGTCACTTTGTCGCGAGCCTTGCTCCGACGACCCAACAAATGGTACCGGGCTGCTTGCGATCCCGGAGGATGTCGTACACTCGAACTCTTACCACATTCTGATACGGCTTCAGTTTCCAAAACTCGGGGCTACTATCTCTAACGTGGTCATCATTAAGTGGGAACACTCTGGATGGATCTCCGATACTTTTCCCGATCATAACAATACGAAAGACCGGACGTACAGCCTCCTAAGTCGGACGGCAAAAGCTAACATATAGGCAACCTGGCCTATTCTTCACATGAACTCAAAAGGGCCCAAAGTAACTCGGGCTAAGTCCCCTCTGTATTCCAAACTCGTCACACCCAACCCGGGGTGGTACCTTCAAGAAGACCGACCACAACTCGAACTCTAAGCGTCGTCCGATTATCCGCACAATTCCTCCGAGCTGCCGAACTTCTTCTAGACAAGCTTCGCCTATCCATCTGTGGAACAAGCTGAACCAACTAATCGAACCTTGCCAACATCGAACCAATCGGCCAAGCAATTTACACTTCCGCCCTACAAGGCTTCACAAAGCGATATCCGAACACCGAAATGGTAGCTTAAACACTTCCTCCCGGAGACAACAATCCCCGCGACTATCCCGAAATCCAAACACCGCCCGAGGCGAATGCGGTCGAGACTCACCTGAGTTCTTAACACATGTTTGGCAAAACTTCCAAACAAAACAGCCGTAACACAGGCTCCACTGCGCCATAAGGTGAAGGTAGGCACCGCGCAGCCTTACAACCTTTACGATAAAACAACACACCGAGTAAACGGTCTGACCGGCGACACGATGGGTGCCTCATCGCCCGACCACCGGTCGAACGCGTCCACGAACTCGTCACGGTTAACTAAACTTGGGCCTAACACCCTCGTGACCTACCACAAGGCGGACCACCACAACTGACCCCACCACCAAACAGCCGCGGGTTGACCCGCATCATGGCTTCAATCCGACCACAGCGAGCACAACACTAGTTCCCCAAGGAAAACTCTCACTAATCACGTTTAAAACCTAGCGGTCTTCATAGCTCAACTACCCTCTTTCATTTCACACTACTCAGGGACTTATCCCACAAACGTAGCTCACGTGCACTATGCACTCCTATAAGGATCAAGCATAACACTACACCTTTACTTGAGATGGCCTTACCTCTAAGGTCTTTACGTAAAACATTCTAAGGCTTACACCTTATCTATCCCCCCAAAATCTTACTCGGTTAACTAACCAAGATTTCTAATCACAACTAACACACTGCTATCAGAACATAACACTTAAGGTATACTCACCTTATCACATAAACAAAACTCTAGAGGGTTAAAGATATATCTATATCTACTGCTTCACTCCTCTTAGTCGTTCTAATCAAACCCGCCGTGAGAGGCATAGGAGGAGATGACAAACTACCCACCGATCACGAAGGCTAAGTCCTCCTACAAGGACACTCCGACACGGACACGGCGGTCATAGGTACAACAAGTACCAACCTAAAAGATGACATTCCCCGGGATGACGTCTGTCACACTGTGAACCGGAAGCCCTGGAGTTCTGACCAACTCCTGCACACCCCGAACGTCCTGAAATCTGTGGAAGACCACTCTGCACTGGCGGAGGTGCATATCTAACCTGCTGGTGAGGCGACTCGCCTCGAAAGTTACCAAAGGACCTTACTGCTCTGGCCCTCTTCTACTGTCCTTCGTTAACCCGTCGATCTCTACACGTCTCGGCCTGCTGCGCATAAGCCCGTTCACAGGCCATGCTCAAGCCTAACTGAAGAATTACTCTTTCACAACCCTCTTTTAGATAGTCCTCAAGACTCGCGGTACATCGGTATACTCTCTGGTAGCCAAATCTATAGCTAGTAACAGGGTCGCCTCTTTGCAATCTATATTCACCGTTCCCGGTCGTGGAACTGAAGGTTCAAATATCATGGTCGCAGTAGGAACTGCTGCCGTCGTGCTAAACTCTGCTGGGGCTAGTGACGTCGCAGAACTCCCCGAATGAAGCGCCACCCAAGGTGATAATTGGGCTGTGCCCACGTAACCTCTCAGCACTTTACTCGCGGCTCCTCCGCCGCTTTGCCTCCAGGCGGGTTGCCTACGCGGATGCATAACGATAGGGGAAAGAATTTCGTCAGAGGGTCAAACTTACAACACGACTCTAAGGCACGATCTCGAGTGAGAAGAATAGAAACCAATCCTAAATATCCTATAGCCTCACGATTATTGGTGTGGTGCACAACACACCGATAATCAAGACTCTCATCGATACGATGCGTAGACACTTTCCGAGGATTAATCGCTCACGATACCACTTTTGTCACGACCGGACGGGCGTGGTCGTGCCTACCCGGGCACCCAAGTAGACATACATCGAGTAATCAATGAACATAAAGACAATACATGAAACCGATAATAAGGCGGTGAGATAAGAAGACAAAGCTAACCAAAACGGTTACCTTCGATATATGTATAAATAGCAACCTTTTTCAACCTGCACAGTTTCATCCTTTTGACAAACCCTGCCCACAACCGGCCTACCGACCGCTCTGACGGATACGACAACAATGGCGGGACCGGGCCCCGCCAAACCCACGAATGTAAACACTTACGGCGGCGGGGACTATACCGTGATAAGCCTCCGAGAAACGGAGCTTCCCAAACGCCAAATGCGTGACCGAGAGCTAGGATCAACGATCGTGTACCTCAACTGCGGCATGAGCGCAGCCGGGCGAGGTCGATAACAAAAATTTAGTATGTGAAATGAAAATACATATCGTAAATGAAATCATAGCGATCATATAAAGCGGGAGATGTGTATGATAACCAAACTACGATTCTGACAAGCAGCCATGTCAAGTCGGGACTCACGCCTCAAGTCATCACTTAAGTATAACAATGGGTCTCGGGCCCACAATATCAATCATGCGTGGAATACCTTCCTCACCGCCAGCTGCATGATATAAAAACACCAAGGAACACATGAACACCGGGTCCCACTGTGTCATAATAAAATGCGGGGTGAGTGCGAAGGCATAGCCGACTACTAAAAACCCACGCACAACAAGGTCATGAATCGTATCATAAGATCTGTCTAGACCGTCACATGATCAAAGCCGCCACTTGCCCGCAGATCGATGTGCGCGTCTAACCTGGAACCCCGCAGCCCGCGTAGGCCAATCTCATCGCCCGCGTGAGGTATTCCCGCGTCGGTAGCTACTCCCGCGTCGTCCCGACTTCCGAGTCGCATGGCCACGCGACCGCATGCCCGTAAAGGACGACGCTAACACGGAACTCGTAGCTCCGCATAGGCCCCCAGGACCCGCATGAGGTATTCTCGAATCATGGTCCCAGACCGCCTGAGTCTACCCCGCATCGGAGGGCAGCTTAACCCCCGGAATCATCTCAAGAGATGAATGCCACAATACTATCATAACGACTGATAGTTAATAAGCACAATCAAGAAACCCCTTTACACAAACATCACAAGATACTAACACACGTAGCATCCTAACACGTTTACTTATCAAAGCAATCAAGAAAATATTACAAGGCTATCACAAACCAATACAATCAAGTTGTTCACACAAGGTACTTTCTACTATATGATTAACAAGATCGGGTTTTTATCCCCAAAGTACTTCATACATTAACTCTTTAAAAGATACGTTACTTCGCAATACCCATAGTATATGAAAATAGAGTGATTATCTTTAAAGTAAATCAATTACTTCTCCTTGTAAAATCAAGTAGCAACATTCTTTTCCAATGTTCAAGTTTGCCTAATTTCCAATGTTCAAGTTTCTCATTTTTTTGAAAGGTTTCGTAGTTCATAGTCTTATTCATTTAAGAATATAATTCTCTTTTAAACAATCTGAGAAACCCAAGCCTTATATGTGAGTAGGATATTCTTGTTTATTACAATCTTATTACAGCAGCCATGATCTAGGAAATATCATTTTGTCTCATCTTAGCTTCTATGCGGATGGAAGTTTCTCTGGTTTTAATAATACTTAATTATTCAAAACATTTCCTTTTAATGCTGCGATGGTTTGTCGATACACATTCGATTCAAATCGATAAAACATTCTTAAGCCGTTATACCTAACTTCCCATAAAGCTAGTATAACTCTTAAGTTTTCAAAAAAACCAAATATTACTTCTTTCAAAATGATTCAAAATCTTTTGAAATACTTCAAGTTCTTTATTAACACATAACAAGCCGGTTATAGTTCAAATCGATTACCTTTTAAAACCACATGTATTTTCTTACCAACATAAAGTCATTATAACCAAATTCCCATAAAGCCGTTATAACACTTTATGTTTTACACCAATCAAATACGTTCGCATACGTACGCTCACCGTCTTACATATTTCACACATATCATGCTAGAAGAGATAGGAAGAGGTTCACATACCTCGCGACAGTATCGACTAATAGCAAAACGCTCCAAGTACTTCCAACCGTCGGCTACTCCTAAGCCAAGTAGATCGCGCCACACGTAGTACTTCAACCTATAAGGCCACCAGCGCTTATTAGTGTTTAGATCCCCGTAGAACATTCTACGTAAAATTAAGACTCTCCCCGCAACAGCGTAAATCTCCTCCTTTATCGAGGCCGGCTATCAAGCCAACCAGGGGGGGGGGTTATGCATCTAACCCTAACGGTGCAATTCTACTCCACGGTACTACTACACAAGTCTCTGAATACAACCCCATGTAATTACGATTCGAGATTCTTCTTTAAATTGGGCTTAAGTCGCAAGACATTGCTGTAAGTATTATTCGGGCTTAAGTCAAAAGACATTGCCGATAACTACGCCGATTCTATATATAGGATACTTCAACTATATATTCAAGAAATCATGTAATTTCCAATTACAATAGGGGACAAGATAATTACCTCGATAAGCCCATAATTATCCAAGTATAAAGTCGATCTGGGCAATCGTTTAGCTCGACTCCGTGCGCTCCAACCCGCTCCAAAGAACCCTTAGAAGTTCTAACCAACTTCTACTTACTACTCCACCTACCCATGGCGATTTTCCTAGGGTTTCGGGTTTGTAGTGACGGAAGTATAATAGTATTTACGGCTTTTGTATAGGTATAACCTTAGAATACTACAAGGTATATGGCTAAGGTAATTTGGGCATTATAACAATACTTTTGAGAGTATTTCTACCAAGAGGGGGGTATTATACGAAAGCAACTAGGCTAGGGGGGGGTACCCCACGGCCACACTACTAGGAGGGGGGAAAGGGCTCTCGGCCAAGGGGGAGGGGGGAGGCTCTCGGCCACTACACTACACAAAGGGGGAGGAAGAAGCTTTCAAGACTTAAGAGATTTTTGGATGAAGAAGTTCATCAAAGGGGAGGGGTATTTATAGGTCAAGTGAAGGCCAACCAAGTGCAAGGCAAGCCAAGATTATGCCAAGTGCAAGGCAAGTGTAAGGTCAAGATTAGGGCATGTGTACCTAGCCAACTTGCACACAAAATATCCTACCTACTACTTGACAAAAATCAACCCCAATCGTCCAAGCTTTACCGCCCGAGTCCGCTGATGAGAGGGTGCCAAGTGTCGCCTCTCGTTGGTCCAAAATGTTACGTCTCTCGGAAAAATCCGCAAAAATTAAAAATGACATAGCCGGAAATTCCCTACGAAAGTCGTGAAAGCGTTTAGTAAAACGACTCTAACCGGGTGTCATGCACAAATAAAATTCGGCCAAGCACTTTAAGGCACAAACTCAAATTTTCTACGTACGTCCTTACGTGCATACTCTGGAAATACGGGGTATAACAGTCGCATCCCCCGGAATCCCTCATCGTATAAGCATGGCCATGGAGTAATAAATCATGCGGGCATCTAACCCGCATCCTGGCTGCATGCCCTGGCATCCCTCATCGTATAAGCATGGCGAGATCAATCC
This sequence comes from Przewalskia tangutica, assembly GCA_029844215.1. Taxonomy (NCBI): domain Eukaryota; kingdom Viridiplantae; phylum Streptophyta; class Magnoliopsida; order Solanales; family Solanaceae; genus Przewalskia; species Przewalskia tangutica. Next base: position 21,925,771 of record CM056733.1, read on the forward strand.
TGATGGAAGCATACGTGGAATCCCGTCACTACGATGCGTCGATAAAATGTCGGGCATCTAACGCGTCTGGTCACATGCCGGAATCCCACATCGTATAAGCGTGTCCAAGGATCAATCATGATGGAGCATACCCGTGGAATCCACATCACCGTCGATGCGTCCAAGTAAAATTATAACGGGACATTCTCCCGAGAGTCACGACAACGTAACATATAATACTTACACTTAAAGCTATCACAAGCAAACACAGGCAAGTTCATTAAACCTTTAGACTTCCATTTTTATAAACTCATGGCACTTCCGTTTCTCACATAAAAATTCGGGAATTTAACCCCAAGTACTACGCACCCCTACTCCTTTAGAAAGACTCTTTTTCAAATAAACTTCCAAGATACTAACAACCGTAGTATCAAGTCATATCTACCTTCAAGACAAGTCACAATACCTTTTTAGAAATACATTTACCTACAAATCAAGTGACTTCTTTCTTAAAAACATTAAGCAATTGGTACCTTAAAAACAGTTTGCCCTTCTTTATTTCAAATCATTTATTTGCTTACATTACTGAAGAAAATCATTCTTTTAATCTTCCATAAAGTTGTTATAACCAACTTCCCATAAAGCCGTTATAATTCTTTATGTTCTGGACAAATTCATTCTTTTTTATTACCAAGAGACTTACACTTTCAAAATACTTCAAGTCCCTTAACTTTTAAGAAAACAAGTTTCTTAACTTTAGAAATCAAGTCTTTCCAAATCGAGTATTCTATACTTGTAAATCAATTCATTTCTTCCTTTAAGAATCAAGTCTCCTAACTTGAAAAATAAAGTCTCTTAACCTTAAGAATTTGAGATCCATAGCCTTAAAACTTCATACGTAAATTCTTATAAGTTAAGTAACACATACTTGGTGCATTGTGAATAAGTTATACTTATTTATAACGATCTTATTCAAGTAGCCATGATCTAGAAAATGTAATCCAATTTTGTCTTATCTTAGCTTCTATGCAGATGGAGAATTCTACTCATTTTAACATAATTGATTGTCATTACATTTTCCTTTATTAACGTTGCAATGGCTTGCTCGATACTTATTCTCATTCGTGCCATAAATTAGCCAAGTCAACTTGGCTCCAAAGTACCTCCTAACGACTCTTACCAACATCCCCCATAAGACTCGGTAAGGACTTAGGACAACTTTGACATTAACTTTACATAGAGTAAATCACACAACTACCTCTTAACTTCTAAGAGTAGAAGGAAACATGAAATGATACCACAGGTATATTCCATACATAGAATCATGCCAAAGGAAGGAAGAGGTTCACATACCTCGCGACGATTATCGACAAGTAAATGTCCAAAGTACTTCAATCTTGATAGCTATTCCATCCTTCAAGTAGGATACGTTATACTTAGTACTTCAACCTATAATGGTCACAATACGTCCATTAACCTCTTACTTCAAACGTAGAATATTCCAAGTGCTAAGTCACTAAATTCTACGGAAAATCGGACAGCACCTCCCTTGTTTCTACTTACTTTGCCACCTTTTTCAAGGCTGAATACAATAACCAAACACGCCACATTTAAGGCCCAAACAATGCAATCAACAATAGGGGATTACACGCCTACTAGACGTGTAAAATTCCGCCCCACAATAGATATCAAACTAATACAAACCACAAGTCCAATTCGGCCACATAGAGTATAATAACACCAATTCTTATCAAATTTCCATTTCAATCCAAGTTGTTAACATAACATGATATCAAGTCGCAATCGATTATAACCACTATAATCTTCAAGTAAGTAACATGCGGCGATTCGATAACGACTAAATTGTAATCCAACTTCACAAGGCTTAAATGACATTTCGATTTAAGACTACAATCAATCCATAATACTTATCTAACTTCAAAATATAAACTTCATGCTAGCAACATGTAAAGCTAACAACAATATAAATAATCTTGTAACACTTTTAAGGGACAAGATTATACCTTAACGAATCTTAATCCAACTCCAAATCCGAAGTCGCTCCTTAGCAACTTAGAGCCTCTTAAAGACACTTCAATCCGCTACTTGAGACCCTTAGAACAATACCAACTAGTTTCCTTCAAACTTCCAAACAAAACCTAGAAAGACAACTAGGTTTTCGCTTTGCGACTAACCCGAAAACTATCTTTTTCCGAGATTTTTCTATTGAGATACACTCACAATACCCTCATGAACCTTTGTTTAAAGTGTGGAGCTTATTGGACAAGAAACACAATTTTTTCTCTTTCAAGTGGGCATGAACCCGAGAGCCCCACTTGTTGTTCTTGAAAAACTTGAAATTTTTTCTAAGTGTTGGCATTAGTCTTGCTACTTAGTAGTAATATATAGCACATTGGAGGGTCAAGATGTGAACAATTGGGTGGCTTGGATGAGCTTCACTTAAATATCAAGACTTGTGGTCCCCTTGACCAAGTCAATTTTCTCAAGCTCACAACTTGCAAGACTTAATCATCCTACCAAAGGTCAAATGACCCTTTTGTCCATGGAATTTTTCGTCCAAGCTCACTAAAGGGGGGGTGACACGTGTCGTCCTCCCATTCGTCATAATAATACGTTTTCCGACAATTTCATAATTCCGATAAATTTTTACAAGTCTCGAATCTTAACACTTGTGAGTTCTTTCGTACGTTCTTAAAACATGTCCTGTAAATACGGGGTGTAACATTAACTATAACAACATGTAATATCCAATTACTTCAAAAGTAGGAAGAAATCTTACCTCAAATTCGCCCAAAACAGCCCACTAACTTTCGGCCCACAATTTTGTCTTAGCTCCACTTCTTCAAGTTCCAATCACACACATGTAACCTCTACAAGCTTGTAACCATATTTCCTTCTTGTTTTACTTCCAAAAAGTTCATAAACAGGCTTAGGGTCTCAACACCCTTTTCGGCCAAAACTATTTTTGGAGAATACTTGGAGAGTTAACTTGGCTTAGAACTTGATCAAGGTGCTTAATCCAGGAGAATAATCAACTCTTGTTCTTCACTTTTGCTTAGGAAATTTCGAGACTTAGAGCTAAGGAAAGGATAAGAGAGGTTGAAGAATATAGATATTTGTGAGCTTAAGTCTTCAAGACTTGAACATATAATGTGTGCACAAGCCAAGTGGATGGAGGACCCACTTGTCCACTTGTATGAAAAATATCTCCCACACTTAGTCATACACCCAATATTTTCGATAGCCTCCCTTCACAATACCAAGACTTAATTAATCCACACTAATCTCTTCACAAAATATTAATCCAACACTTAGCCAAATCATATTATTTTCGATGGAACCCCCAAAATTGTGAAATTTTCAGTTGGCTCATATTCTTAATCCCAAGATTTAACAATACTATCCAAAATCCATAACTCCATTTGGAAAGAATTCAACCACTAATAATAATTCTCGTCATCACATTTTTCCAAAATTTTTCCATAAGAAAATGTAATTATACTTTCCTTCCAATCTTATTTCCTTACGTACGTTCTCATATTAATGCCTTGGAATTAAGGGTGTAAAATCCTTCCCCCCTTAGAAACATTCGTCCCCGAATGTTCATAACAAGTTTCAAGCTAAATAGATAACGGCATAGTCTCCTTTAACTACACCTATCAACCTATACTCGATAGCGTCGACACCGCGGCCCTGAATTACTGTCGCCTCTCCAAAGCTTGATCTGCGTGTCACGCGCCAGCGTAGCAGTCGCGTAATTCTGCAACATCTCTGAGTTTCAGCACGTGATCCATTCCTTGGCACTGCGGTCTTTGCAAATTCACAGAACACATTTTTCACTTAATCTCTTCTTCTTCTACTAGTTCCAACAATACTCAGCAACTCACATATGCCACACCGGGCCACAATATAACACAGTCTCTTTCACCAACAACAATTACAAGTGGTTTATACTCAAACCAATGAATCATCACCACTAATATACTTCACATATACTATGTACTTTAGCCAAGATCACACATAAAATACTTTACTCTTGAAGGCCTTGTCTATCTAAGGTCTCAATGATTTTCCAATACTCTAAGTGTTATACCCCGTATTTCCAAAGTATGTACGTGAGGGCGTACGTACAAAAGCTTAGCCTTAGTAGGCACTTTGGACGAAAAACATTTGTGCACAACTCACTAAAAGAATCGTTTTCCGACGAAACGTTTTACAAAACTTGCGAAGGGGAAATTACGGCTATATCATTTCTATTTTTTGCGGATTTTTCCGAGAGACGAAATATTTTGGACCAACGAGAGGGTGACACTTGTCACCCTCAAGTGGACGACAACTTGGGCTAGCTTGGACGATTTTTTGGCCTTGCACAAGTCAAGGTTAGGTAGGATATTTGTGTGTAGTAGATGGATAAGGGCACTTGGGTGAATCCCCACCCTCCACTTGCCCTCCACTTGCCATCATCTTGGCCATTGGTTGGCCTATAAATACCCCCCTTAAGATGAAGAGTTCTTCATCCACAAATCAACTTTCCAAGTCTAAAATCCCTCCCTCCCTTTGTGTTGTTCTCGTCCAAAGCATCCCCCTCCCCCTTGTTAAGGCCTTGGCCGAAACCATCCCCCTCCCCCTTTGTAGTGTTCTAGCCGAAACCACCCCCCCTTCCCTTGGAGTTGTTCTCGTCCAAACATACCCCCTCTTGGTAGAAATACTCTCCAAGTATTGTTATTATCCTCAAATACCCTAGCCGTATATCCTTTAAGTATTTCCAAAGTTATCTCTATACGTAGAGTCCGGAAATACTACCTTGTATTCCACTAGTCACTAAACGAAACCCTAAGAGAAACTTCATAAGTTGGTTGAAGTAGAAAGTAGAAGTTGTGTAGAAACTTCTAAGGGTTTCTTGGAGCGGATTGGAGCGTTCAGATTAGGAGCTAAAACTCGCTCAGGATCGACTTATATCTTGGATAATATTGGGCTTATCGAGGTAAATAATCTTATCCTTCTATTGTAATTGGAGAATGTACTGTAGAAGTATAGGAATAGGTGTAAAATACATAGGAGGATATTAAAAGAAGAGTATTGAACTGTAATTACTTAGAAGGGTATTACAGAAAAGAATTGAACTATAATCACATCAGAAGTATTAAAGAAGTTTGAACTGTACTTACATAGGACTGTATCTCTGATGAACTTGTATAGCTTAGGGTAGGAAGTCTTTGCCCGATTTTCCGTAGAATTAAGAACCCTCTGTTTAGAATATCCTACAGAATAGTCTAGACGTTGATAGACGTATTTGACTATTATAGGTTGATACTCTGCGCGCGACATATTCGACTTGGCAGGTGGATTTCGCCAAGAAGGTATGTGATTCTTCCTATACTCTTGAGCATGATATTTTAAAGTATATATATAAGTACGGTAGACGTACGTGTGTTCACTGAACGTAGTTTTACGACAATGTCTTTTGACTTAAGCCTGAATAATAAAGATCTTAAAGTCTTTCAAAAGAATTATAAATCAGTTTTGAAAGAAGAAGAATATTTGTTTTTAAAGCAAGGAGCTTAAGAGTTATACTAGCTTTATGGGAAGTTAAGTATAACGACTTAAGAAAGATAAAAGGAACAGTTTACTTATGTGTTTATAAAAGACTTATATTGATTTCTGGAAAGTATAATAAAATGGTTTGATGAGTAGACATAATATGATGCTATGTGTGTTAGTGTCTTGTAACGTTTGTATAAGAGGGTATTCTTGTTGTGCTTATGTGGTTTAACGATAAGCTGTTATGTTAGTATAATATCACTCACCTCTTGACATGATACCGGGGGTTAAGCTGCCCTCCGATGCGGGGTAGACTCGGTGATGCAGGACCATGATTCGAGAATACCTCATGCGGGTCGGGGACCTATGCGGAGCTACGAGTTCGGGTTAGTGTGCGGGGTTATACCTCATGCGGTCTATGTGGCCATGCGGACTACGAGTCCAGGACGATGCCGAGGGGTAGCTACCCTCGATGCGGGGTTATACCTCATGCGGGCCTATGTGAGTGGCCTATGCGGACTACGGGAGTCCAGGATTAGGCTTGCAAAATGATACTATGGGCGATTGGCCCTGCTTCGATCATTCGCAGCCTAGAAAAGACCTGTTACCGTTTACTTATTGTTGCTCTTATTTATGATGTGGCACTATGTGCGGTTACATTGGTTGTTCGTGCATATTTGTAAAATTGGTTTTAAAATGATATGATTTCATTTAAGTATTTCTGATTTCACATACTTAGTACTGTTATCTTGACCTCCTTGGGGCTGCGTTCATGCCGCGGTAAGGGCAGCGGTGCTAGATCCGCATCCTTAGGATCTTTTGCGTTGGTGTCGGGAGCTCCATCTTCTCTGAGGCTCGACTTTTGGGTATGATCTCCTGTTGTAGATAGTTTTGTATGCGATCGGGGTATGGCGGGGCCACTGTCGCCATAGTTGTTTACTTCCTTAGAGGTCTGTAGTCCTATTGTACAGTTGGGATGTAAACTGCCATATTTTGATATATATATATGCCGAAAGGCGCCCTTTACTCAGAAAATGTGTCTCTTTTACAATTGTTTCATGTCTTATGTTTTTATATTCCGCTGATTTTCTCTGATGTATGACTGCTTGGGTGCCCGGGTAAGGCACGATCCACGGAGCCGAACAGCGTCGTGACAAAAGTGGTATCGAAGCGATTAATCCTCGGAAAGTGTCTACTGCATCGTATCGATGAAGTCTTGATTATCGGTGTGTTGTGCACCACACCAATAATCGAGAGGCTATAGGATATTTAGGATTGGTTTCCATTCTTCTCACTCGAGATCGTGCCTTAGAGGCGTGTTATAAGTTGGACCCTCTAACGTATTCCTTTTACCATGTGATTATGCCTCACGTAAAAGGCAGGGCCCCGAGAAGGGCAAGCGGTAGGAGTTGCTAGTAGGACAGAGTCACGAGGGCTCGAGCCCGATCTATGCAGAGGCAGCGAGTTCCACGACGCCGCCCGGCCAGAATACTACGATGCCGCGCCTCCGTCCACGGCTGGGCGAGAGGAGTTAGGAGTACAAGATAACCCGATTCTTGGCGGGATCGTGGCGAACATGAGGATAAATTTGGCCGACGGTTCAGATTCAGCCGGTGCACGTGGTTCACGAGATCGAGCGATTTGAGGCTACGGGATTTTACGAGTTGTAGCCGCGAGTTCTGGTCGAGGCACGAGGATGATCCGCGAGAGTTCATCCGTCGATTCTGAGGATCGTCACGGGTGATCAAGGCTTCAGAGACCGAGTCCGTGATCTTCGGCTCACATAGGCTGCGTGATACCGCAGTCGATTGGTTTGATTCGTGGGAGTTATCTCGGGGAGAGCACGCGTCCCCAACTACTTGGGATGAGTTCTCGGAGGCCTTTCTCACCCATTTCTTGCCTCCACAGATGAGGAGGGCACGGGCCGACAAATTTTTGTTCTTTGGCGAGAAGGGCGCCTGATTAGGAGTACAACGTTGAGTTTGATTTGTTGGCTCGATATGTCCCTGCGTTGGTAGCGAGATATGGAGGGCGAGTGCATCGCTACGTCGCGGGCTAGATGATTATATGGCGAGTCTTGTGCGGGTGTGGCTCTTCACCCGAGCATGGATATTACCGCATGCGAGCTCGTACGCGGATGCGAGGCGTAGAGGCGGCGGGTTGTGACAGCGAAGAAAGAAGACCGGGGCGGCGGTCTTTTGGTAGCTATCGTGGTGGCGGCCTCGGCGATCTGGATTTGCACGGCCCGGCTCGAGCACTCTGCACCGTCCTCGGCCACAGCCCGAGATATTCGAGGCGGACCGGGGCCCGGGACTTGAGCGTCGAGGCGGCGGAAAGTGCGGCGATCGGGACCACCCTCCCCGCCGGTGTGGCGATGCGGTAGATCCCATTTCGGGGTGTGGTGCTGCAGCGGGAGTTTATTCTGATTGTGGCAGCGGGTCACTTTGCGGCTTGTCAGACCAAGGGCGCAGATGGTAAGTGCATTATACCCGTATTTCCAGAGTATGTACGTGAGGGCGTACGTACAAAAGTTTGAGCCTTAAGTAGGCATTAGGGACGAAATTTGTGCACAACTAGCGAAAAGAATCGTTTTCCGACGAAACGTTTTCCAAACTTTGCGAAGGGAAAAATACGGCTATGTCATTTATTATTTTTGCGGATTTTTCCGAGAGATAAAATATTTTGGACCAACGAGAGGGTGACACTTGTCACCCTCAAGTGGACGGCAAATTGAGGCTCTTGGCACGTTTTTTGTGCCTTTTTTTAGTCAAGGAGTTGGTAGGATATTTTGGTGGTAGATGGATAAGGTACACTTGCCCAAATCTTGACCCTACACTTGCCCACCACTTGTCTTAATCTTGGCCATTGATTGGCCTATAAATACCCCCTTAGTTGAAGACTTATTTCATCCACACTTGAGCAATTTCCAAGTCTTGAAATCCCTCTCCCTCCCTCTTAAAGTTTTCGTCCAAAGCCACCCCTCCCCCTTGAGAAGGCCCTTGGCCGATATTATACCCCCCCTTGCCTAGTTGTTTCGTAAAATACACCCCCATTGGTAGAAAAGTATTCTCAAGTATTGTTACTATTCCCAAATACTTTAGCCCAAATACCTTGTAGTACTTTCCAAAGTTACCTCTATCGTAGAGCAGGAAATACTACTATATTCCTTAAGTCACAAAACGAAACCCTAAGGAAAATCTTCATAGCCGGTTGAAGTATTAAGAAGAAGTTGCGTAGAACTTCTAAGGGTTGTTTGGAGCGGGTTGGAGCGCGCGGAGTAGGAGCTAAACCTTGCTCAGGATCGACATTTAATCATGGATAATTTTGGGCTTATCGAGGTAAATAATCCTATCCTTCTAGTGTAATTGGAGATTACATCTGTAAGTGGTATAGAAATAAATATAAGATACATAGAAGGATATTTGAAGAGAATTGAGCGTAATAGAAGGATATTACGAAGAGAATTGAATTGAAATCACATCAGAGAATATTAAAGAATAAAGTGATTGTACTTACATGGGTGTATTCTGATGAACTTGTGTAGTTTGGCGGGTAGGGAAGTGCTGCCCAATTTTCCGTAGAATAAGGAATGCGTATCTAGAATTATTCTGCGAGTAGTGCGGGCGTTGATAGACTTGTATGGCCATTATAGGTTGAAATACTGCAAGTAGCGTATTCTACTCGAAGGGTGGAAAGGGCTAGCCGGATTACAGTACTTTGGAGCGTCTTGCTAATAGTCGATAAATCGTCGCGAGGTATGTGATTCTTCCTATCCTCTTGAGCATGATATTTTAAAAGAAGAATATATATAGTACGGTAGACGTACGTGTGTTAACTGAACATGGTTTTACTTCGATGTATTTTGACTTAAGTTTTAAATAATAAGAACCTTGAAGTATTTCAAAAGAATTAAGAATCATTTTTGAAAGAAGAGTAATACTTGGTTTTGAAAACGTAAGAGTTATACTAGCTTTATGGGAAGTTAGGTATAACGTCTTAAGAGAGATAAAAAGAATGGTTTATTGATTTTAGAAGTTAAGAGACTTGATCTCAAAAGATAAGAGGCTTGACTTAATTGAATTGATATGAATTTTGTTGAAAAGTGTGAAACCTCATTCGTGAGTAATGAGTACTTGGGTTTTAAAAGAATAATGTTTTACTGATTCGGAAATGAGAATAGGTGTCGAACGAACCACTGCAGCGTTAATAAAGGAAAATGTATTGACAAATAAGTAATTATATTAAAACCAGTAGAAACCTCCATCTGCATAGAAGCTAAGATAAGACAAAATTGTATTACATTTCCTAGATCATGGCTGCTCTAATAAGATTGTTATAAACAAGAATAACCTACTCACACATAAGGCATATATTACTCAACTGTTTTTAAAAAGAGAATTATGTTATTAAATGATTAAGACTATGAACTATGAAACCTTTCGAAAATAAGAAACGTGAATATTTGAAATTAGGCAAACTTGAACTTTTGGAAAAGAATGTTGTTACTTGACTTTAAGAAGGAAAGTGTGTTGGTTTAAAAAGGAGGGCATAATATTGCCTTAGTTGATTTAAAAGGAAAACATGGTATTATCTTAATCTATCTTAAAAGAGCGTTTAGATGTTAGGGCACGCGACAGCGTTCGTAGGATGAGCAGGAATGTATTTCACGATTCGATACTGAGTCCATGAGATGGGCCGGGAATGTATTTCATGCGACACGCGTTCATGGGATGAACCGAATGTATTACATCCGATTTCTATCGAGTCCCATGAGATGGGCGAGGCATGTGCGATTTATCGAGTCCCATGAGATGGGCGAGACATGTGCGATTTCTCGAGTCCCGTGAGATGGGCGAGACATGTGCGATTTCTATCGAGTCCCATGAGATGGGCGAGACATGTGCGATTTCTCGAGTCCCGTGAGATGGGCGAGACGTGTGCGATTCTATCGAGTCCCATGAGATGGTAGAGACATGTGTGATTTCTCGAGTCCCGTGAGATGGGCGAGACATGTGCGATTTCTATCGAGTCTCGTGAGATGGGCGAGACATGTGCGATTTCTCCGAGTCCCAGAGATGGGCGAGACATGTGCGATTCTATCGAGTCCCATGAGATGGGCGAGACATGTGCGAGTATTTCATACGATTCTCGAGTCCCATGAGATGGGCGAGACATGTATTCCACACGATTCCACCTCGAGTCCATGAGATGGGCCGGGACATGTTACACATATCACATGACTTATACCTAGACTGCCGGCAGTGAGGAAGGAGTTCCACGGGCATAAGGGATGACCTTGAGGGCGTGAGTCCCTGACTTGACATGACTACTTTTATGCTGTGAACTGTAGTTTTGTTATCATATATGTCTTCTGTTTTATATAGACTATTATGATTTCATTTTGATATTTTCGATTTCACATACTTGGTACTGTTGTCGACCTCCTTGAAGCTGCGTTCATCTGCGCAGTAGAGTACACCGGTTGTTGATCCTCGCTCATAGGATCACAGTTCAGCATATTAGGAAGCTCTGTTTCTCCGGAGGCTTATCTTTTGGTATGTTTCCCTGAGTTGTAGGTTCTGTACATTCAGGGGTATGGCGGGGCCCTGTCCCGTCATAGGTGTTGTTACATTCTTAGAGGTTTGTAGTACTGTTGTGGGCAGGGTTTGTAAAAGGGATGTAACTGTTCAAAAATTTATGTATATATGCAAGAAGACAACCGTTTTGGTTGGCCTGTTTTATTATCTTATCTCTTGTTTCATATCTGTATGTTTTATATTCCGCTGATTTCTCTGATGTATGACTACTTGGGTGCCCGGGTAAGGCACCAGTCGTGACAAAAGTGGTATCAGAGCAGTTAATCCTCGGAAAGTGTCTACAGACCGTGTCTAGTAGAGTCTTGATTATCAATGTGTTATGCACCACATCAATAATCAGGAGGCTGCAGGACATTTAGGATTGGTTTCCATTCTTCTCATTCTGAGATCGTGCCTTAGAGCTGTGTTGAAAGTTGGACCCCTCTGACGCATTTCATTTTTACCAGTTATGCCTCCGCGCAAGGCAACCCGGGCCCAGATGGGCAAGCGGCCGAGAAGCTGCTAGTAGGATCTGAGAGAATGCGGGCGCATGCCCGATCTTTACGAGATAGTGCTTGAGACGGTGAGTTTTGCGACGCCGCCCGACCCAGCGAGTTTAGAGCGCGGCGGTCTGCTGAGACCACGATACACGAGCCTCGGTCCGCGGCACAACTGGGCGGAGGAGTTGGGGTACAAAGAGATGGCCCGATTCTTGGCGGGATCGTGACGCATGAGGATAAATTTGGATCTGGCGATTCGATGGTACCCGTAGTTCACCCGAGATCGGATAGTTTGAGGCTACGGGACTTTCGAGTTGTAGCCGCGAGTTCTGGTCGAGGCACGAGGATGATCGCGAGGAGTTCATTCGGCGATTCTGACGGATCATGAGTGATCAAGGCTTGGAGACCGAGTCGGTGGTCTTAGGTTCGCATTGGTGCGTGATCTGCGATCGGTTTGATCGTGAGCTGTCTCGGGAGAGTATGCACTTCGGCCGTATGGGGCGAGTTCTCGAGGACATTTCTTGCACATTTCTTGCCTCGCGGATGAGAAGGGCTCGGGCCAGATTTTTGACGTTGAGGCGGGCCAGGCGTCTGGCTCGGGAGTACAATGTGAGTTTGACTCATTAGCTCGATGCGTCCCGCATTGGTAGCCGACATGGAGGGCGAGTGCACCGCTACGTCACGGGCTTGATGACTACTTGGCGAGGCTTGTTCATGTGTAGCTCTTCAGGGCATGGACATTGCCGCATCTGAGCTTATGCACTTGGATGTGAGGCGGAGAGGTCGACGGAATGGCCGAGATTAGCGAGAAGAGGCGGGGCGAGGTCCTTTGGTAACTTTCGAGGCGAACCGCCTCGGCCAGCGGAGTTAGTTATGTACCTCCGCCCGATCTGAGTGGTCCTCCGATCTTGGGGCGTTCGGGGTATTCGGGGCTGGTGAGATCCGGGGCTTAGTTCACGGTATACATGGGTTCGGCCGATCGGGTTCATGCTTTCCTCAGTGTGCACGATGCGGCAAACGTCACCCCGGAGAGTGTCGTCTTCTTACTGGTGCTTGTTTCACCTGCGGCCGTCAGGGCCATGTGACGAGGGACTGTCCTAAAAGGAGGGATACAGGTAGAATGACACGATCTGCAAGGTCGATGCGAGATCATCGCCCTACTGACTATGCGCCTGCAGTGAGCCTATGATTAGAGTGGAGCAGATGGTACAGGTATATTCTTACCCCTCTAGAGACTAGTATGCGTAGATGATATGATGAAGTGCTAAGTATTATGTTCAGATAACATTATGTTAAAAATTGTGTTTAGAAAACATGTTTCAGGGTAAGTTTGGGGACAGGGAAAGTGTGAGCCTTAGAGTTTTATACGTAGAAACCTTAGATGCGAGGCCATCTTGAGTAAAAGAATTATGTTTGTGTTGACCTTTATCAGAGTGCATAGTATACGTGGGATATAGTTGTGTGATAAGTCTCTGAGTGGTATGAAATGAAAGAGGGTAATTGAGCTAAGAAGACCACTAGGTTTTCGTGACTTGATTTGTGAGATTGTTCCGGATCGGGGGAAACAAGTGTTTAGCGCGATAACGGGTCGGGTTGAGGACCAATCGCGGGTCAACCCGCGACCTGAAATGTGGTGGGGTCAGTTCGAGGTGGTCCCGCCAGGTGGCAGGGTCACGAGGGTGCTAGGCCCAGGTTTAGGTAACCATCGTATGAGTTCGTGGATATGTTCGACCAGAATCGGATCGTGAAGGCCGGGGATGGCCTTAAAGGAGATTGAGGCTAGTAAGATGACCAAGTTTGGAGGTAGTGACTCCAGAGATTGTGAAGCCCAGGCGATGGTCAAGTATGGTACGTATACTAGAAAGAGTTCAAGTGTTCGAGAACAGTACGGCGAGTAATGAAAGAAGTGAACATGTGCTAAGAAAATAGAAACGATCATTTTGTTGTGAAGTGAAGATGCGAAGGGAGTATCCTTTAGACCAGGGTGGAAGCTTTTGTGATGTAGGAATGATTTCTCGTGGACTTGGGTTAAGTGTTTTCGCGTGTGTTATTTTGTGGCCAGGCGTGGCATTGGCAACTCGTTTAAGTTAAGAAGAACTTTATCGTTATCCATCTTGAGAAGGAACATTCGGGACAAATGTTTCTAAGGAGGGGAGAATGTTATACCCCGTATTTCCAGAGTATGTACGTGAGGGCGTACGTACAAAAGTTTGAGCCTTAAGTAGGCATTAGGGACGAAATTTGTGCACAACTAGCGAAAAGAATCGTTTTCCGACGAAACGTTTTACAAACTTTGCGAAGGGAAAAATACGGCTATGTCATTTATTATTTTTGCGGATTTTTCTGAGAGATAAAATATTTTGGACCAACGAGACTTGTCACCCTCAAGTGGACGGCAAATTGAGGCTCTTGGCACGTTTTTTGTACCTTTTTTTTAGTCAAGGAGTTGGTAGGATATTTTGGTGGTAGATGGATAAGGTACACTTGCCCAAATCTTGACCCTACACTTGCCCACCACTTGTCTTAATCTTGGCCATTGATTGGCCTATAAATACCCCCTTAGTTGAAGACTTATTTCATCCACACTTGAGCAATTTCCAAGTCTTGAAATCCCTCTCCCTCCCTCTTAAAGTTTTCGTCCAAAGCCACCCCTCCCCCTTGAGAAGGCCCTTGGCCGAGATTATACCCCCCCTTGCCTAGTTGTTTTCGTAAAATACACCCCTCCTTGGTAGAAAAGTATTCTCCAAGTATTGTTACTATTCCCAAATACTTTAGCCCAAATACCTTGTAGTACTTTCCAAAGTTACCTCTATACGTAGAGCCCAGAAATACTACTATATTCCCTTAAGTCACAAAACGAAACCCTAAGGAAAATCTTCATAGCCGGTTGAAGTATTAAGAAGAAGTTGCGTAGAACTTCTAAGGGTTGTTTGGAGCGGGTTGGAGCGCGCGGAGTAGGAGCTAAACCTTGCTCAGGATCGACATTTAATCTTGGATAATTTTGGGCTTATCGAGGTAAATAATCCTATCCTTCTAGTGTAATTGGAGATTACATACTGTAAGTGGTATAGAAATAAATATAAGATACATAGAAGGATATTTCAGAAGAGAATTGAACTGTAATAGAAGGATATTACAGAAGAGAATTGAATTGAAATCACATCAGGAGAATATTAAAGAATAAAGTGAATCAGTACTTACATATGTGTATTCTGATGAACTTGTAGTTTGGCGGGTAGGGAAGTCTTGCCCAATTTTCCGTAGAATAAGGAATCGTATCTAGAATTATTCTGAGTAGTGCGGGCGTTGATAGACTTGTATGGCCGTTATAGGTTGAAATCGCAAGTAGCGTATTCTACTCGAAGGGTGGAAAGGGCTAAGCGGATTCTGATGCTGGGCGTCTTGCTAATAGTCGATAAATCGTCGCAGGTATGTGATTCTTCCTATCCCTTGAGCATGATATTTTAAAGAAGAATATATATAGTACGGTGAGCGTCGTGTGTTAAGCGAACATGGTTTTACTTGATGTATTTTGACTTAAGTTTTAAATAATAAAAACCTTGAAGTATTTCAAAGAATTAAGAATCATTTTTGAAAGAAGAGTAATACTTGGTTTTGAAAGTAAGAGTTATACTAGCTTTATGGGAAGTTAGGTATAACGTCTTAAGAGAGATAAAAAGAATGGTTTATTGATTTTAGAAGTTAAGAGACTTGATCTCAAAAGATAAGAGGCTTGACTTAATTGAATTGATATGAATTTTGTTAAAAAGTGTGAAACCTCATTCGTGAGTAATGAGTACTTGGTTTTTAAAAGAATAATGTTTTACTGATTCGGAAATGAGAATAGGTGTCGAACGAACCACTGCAGCGTTAATAAAGGAAAATATATTGACAAATAAGTAATTATATTAAAACCAGTAGAAACCTCCATCTGCATAGAAGCTAAGATAAGACAAAATTGTATTACATTTTCTAGATCATGGCTGCTCTAATAAGATTGTTATAAACAAGAATAACCTACTCACATATAAGGAATATATTACTCAACTGTTTTTAAAAAGAGAATTATGTTATTAAATGATTAAGACTATGAACTATGAAACCTTTCGAAAATAAGAAACGTGAATATTTGAAATTAGGCAAACTTGAACTTTTGGAAAAGAATGTTGTTACTTGACTTTAAGAAGGAAAGTGTGTTGGTTTAAAAAGGAGGGCATAATATTGCCTTAGTAGATTTAAAAGGAAAACATGGTATTATCTTAATCTATCTTAAAAGAACGTTTAGATGTTAGGGCCACACGACACCGCGTTCATGGGATGAACCGGGAATGTATTTCACCTGATTCGATACCGAGTCCATGAGATGGACCGGGAATGTATTTCATGCGACACCGCGTTCATGGGATGAACCGGGAATGTATTCCATCCGATTTCTATCGAGTCCCATGAGATGGGCCGAGACATGTACGATTTCTATCGAGTCCCATGAGATGGGCCGAGACATGTGCTGTTATACCCCGTATTTCCAGGGTATGTACGTGAGGACGTACGTATTAAATTTGAGCCTTAAAGTTAGGCTAAGTTCGAAATTGTGCACAAGTGTCAAAAAGAGTCGTTTTCCGACGAAACGTTTCCACAGCTTACGTAGGGAAAATTCCGGCTATGTCAATAATAATTTTTGCGGATTTTTCCGAGAGACGTAACATTTTGGACCAACGGGAGGGTGACATGTGTCACCCTCACATTGGAAGAGGTTGGACGGCAAATGGGCTAGTCTTGCACGTTTTTTGTGTTGAAATTTTGGTCAAGGGTTAGGTAGGATATTTTGTGTAGATGGATAAGGTAACACATGGCTAAATCTTGACCTTACACTTGCTATACACTTGGAAGAATCTTGGCCCTTGGTTGGCCTTTGCTTGACCTATAAATACCCCTCTAAGTTGATGAACTTCTTCATCCAAAATTTCTCTAAGTGTTAAAAATCCCTCCCTCTCCCTCAACCTTGTTCTCGTCCAAACACCACCCCTCTCCCCCCCTCTTGAAGGCCCTCGGCCGAGCACCCCCTCCCCCTAGCCTAGTTGTGCTAGTCGAAATACTACCCCCCTTGGTAGAAATGTATTCTACAAGTATTGTTATAATGCCCAAAATACTTTAGCCATATACCTTGTAGTACTTTCCAAAGTACCCTTTATACGAAAAACCCGGAAAATACGATTATACTTTCCTTTAGCCACAAAACGAAACCCTAAGTAAATCTTCACCCGTAGTTGAAGTTATAAGTAGAAGTTGGTTAGAACTTAAGGGTTGTTGGAGCGGGTCGGAGCGCACGGAGTAGGAGCTAAACCTTGCTCAGGATCGACATATAAACTCGGATAATTTTGGGCTTATCGAGGTAAACATTCTTGACCTTCTGTGGTAATTGGAAATTACATGTTGTAGGAGTATATAGTTAAGTATACTATATAGTTGTGCGGCAATGTCTTTTGACTTAAGCCTGAATAATACTTACGGCAATGTCTTGCGACTTAAGCCTGAATTTTAAGAAGTGAACTGAACTGTAATTACATAGGACTGTATTACAGTAGACTTGTGTAGAATTACTATGAGTAGAATTGTACACGTCCAGTTAGACGTGCAAACCCCCCCTGGTTGGCTTGGTAGCCGGCCTCGATTGAGGAGGAGATTTCTGCCATTGCGGGAGAGTCTTTTGAATTTTCTGTAGAATATTCTACTTTGAGATCTAGGATGTTAATAGGCGCCTTGTGGCCTCTATAGGTTGAAGTACTACGTATGGCGTGATCTACTTGGCTTAAGGAGTAGCCGACGGTTTGAGGTACTTGGAGCACTTTGCTATTAGTCGATAATCGTCGCGAGGTATGTGAACCTCTTCCTATTTGTTCTAGCATGATATGTGTATAACTATGTAGTACAGTAGACGTACATGTGTTTAATGTATTTGATTGGTTTGAAACATAAAGTGTTATAACGGCTTTATGGGAAGTTGGTTATAACAGCTTTATGTAGGTAAGAAAATGCTTTGTGGTTTCAAAGTATGGCGATTTGACTTATAACGGATTTGATGTGTAGTAATAAAGGACTTGAAGTGTTTCAAAAAGACCTTTTTGAAAGAAGAATAATACTTGGCTTTGAAAACATAAGAGTTGTACTAGCTTTATGGGAAGTTAGGTATAACGTCTTAAGAGCGATAAAAAGAATGATTTACTGATTTTTTGAAGATAAGAGACTTGACTTAATGGTATTGATATGAATTTTGTTAAAAGTGTGAAACCTCATTCGTGAGTAATGAGTACTTGGTTTTAAAATGAATAATGTTTCTTGATTTTGGAAATCGAATGAGTATCGACAAACCACTGCAGCGTTAATAAAGGAAAATGTATTGAATAATGAAGTATGGTATTAAAACCAGTAGAAACCTCCATCTGCATAGAAGCTAAGATGAGACAAAATGATATTACATTTCCTAGATCATGGCTGCTTAATAAGATTGATTATAAACAAGAATAATCTACTCACATATAAGACATATGTTTCTCAAAACGTTTAAAGGAGAATTATGTTTTAAAGGATTAAAACTATGAACTATGAAACCTTTTCTAAAATGAGAAACTTGAGCATCTGAAATTAGGCAAACTTGAACGTTTGGAAAATAAGGTTGTTACTTGATTTTACAAAGGAAAGCATTTTGGTTTACTTAACAATGTTAGTCACTCTATTTTTATACTACGGGTATCGGGTGACCTTTGCAAAAGAAATGGATCTTTAAAAGGAATTTAACATACGTAGTACTTTAGGGTTAAAATCCGGACTTTGACATAAAATGAAAGTACCTTGAGTTGTGTGTAACTTGCCTATGCTTGTTGTTATGAAACTTGACCATGTTACGTGTGATAGCCTTGTTGTGCAAATCTTGTGTTCTACTCGACTACGGTTCATCCGGAATGTATTTCACTCGACTACGGTTCATCCGAATGTATTTCACTCGACTACGGTTCATCCGAATGTATTTCACTCGACTCAGGTTCATCCGAATGTATTTCACTCGACTACGGTTCATCCGGAATGTATTTCACTCGACTCCGGTTCACCCGGAATGTATTTCACTCGACTCTGGGTTCATCAGAATGTATTTCACTCGACTCCGGTTCATCCAGAATGTATTTCACTCGACTACGGTTCATCGGAATGTATTTCACTCGACTAGGTTCATCGGAATGTATTTCACTCGACTCTAGGTTCACCCGAATGTATTTCACTCGACTCAGGTTCATCCGGGAATGTATTTCACTCGACCTAGGTTCACGGGATGAGCGAGAATGTATCCACGCGTTTCTATCTGGGTCCATGAGATGGGCGAGACATGTTATCGTATCACATGATTTGTACCTAGGCTGGCGGTGAGGAAGAAGTTCCACGGGCGTGAGGATGACTTTGAGGCGTGAGTCACGACTTGACATAATCGCTTTTATGTTGTGAATCGTAGTTTGGTTATCATACATGTCTCTGCTTTATATAGACTATTATGATTTCATTTCTGATATTTTCCGATTTCACATACTTGGTACTTGTTGTCGACCTCCTTGAAGCTGCGTTCATGCCGCAGTAGAAGTACCATTTGTCGATCCGCGTTTAGGATCTCATTTCAGCGTCTTGGGAAGCTCCTTCCCTTGGAGGCTTATCTTTGGTATGTTACCACAGTGCAGAGGTCCTTGTACATTCAGGGGTATGGCGGGGCCCTGTCCCGTCATAGATGTTGTATAAATCTTAGAGGTCCAGAGCGGAGTTATTGTAAGGATTGTAACTGTTCAAATGTTTATATATATGTATGTTGAAAGGCAACCGTTTTGGTTGGCCTATTTTCTTTCATCTTAATCCATGTCTATTTACATGTTTAAGTTTTATTTCCGCTGGTTTTCTCTGATGTTGTATCACTAGGGTGCCCGGGGTAAGGCACCAGTCACGGGCCCGGGTTCGGGTCGTGACAAAAGTGGTATCAGAGCAG
This sequence comes from Przewalskia tangutica, assembly GCA_029844215.1. NCBI lineage: Eukaryota > Viridiplantae > Streptophyta > Magnoliopsida > Solanales > Solanaceae > Przewalskia > Przewalskia tangutica. Next base: position 21,945,408 of record CM056733.1, read on the forward strand.
TTAGTCCTCGGAAAGTGTCTACAGACCGTGTCTAGTAGAGTCTTGATTATCGGTGTGTTGTGCACCACATCTATAATCAGGAGGCTGCAGGACATTTAGGATTGGTTTCCATTCTTCTCATTCTGAGATCGTGCCTTAGAGTTGTGTGATAAGTTGGACCCCTCTGACGTATTCCTTTCCTTTACCAGTTATGCCTCGCTGTAAACCTGAGCCCGGATGGGCAAGGTAGTCGAGGAGGCTGTTAGTGAGATCTGAGAGAAATGCGAGGCACGAGCGGTCGATGCACGAGCAGTGCTTAGACGGCGGGTTTCGCGACGCCAAGACCGGCAGCGAGTTTAGAGCGCGGCGATGCTGCCGAGACTACTGATGCACTGAGCCTCAGTCCGGCTGGAGCGAGATGAGATAAGTACAGAGACATGGCGATTCGGCGGTCGTGGCGAATATGAGGATAAGTGAATCAGCTGATTCGATCCAGTAGCACCGTAGTTCACCCCGAGCGATTTGAGACTACGGGATTTTACGAGGTGTAACGCCAGAGTTTTATGGGTCGAGGCACGAGGATGATCCGCAGGAGTTCATCCGGCGATTCTGGTCGTAAAGTGATCAGGCATCGGATACCGAGTCGGTGGTCTAGGTTCGCATCGGTGCGTGATACATGATCGGTTTGATCGTGGGAGCTGTCGGGAGAGAATGCACTTCCGCTATATGGGACGAGTTCTCAAAGGCATTTCTTGCACACTTCTTGCCTCGCTGGATGAGAGGGCTCGGTAAACAGATTTTTGACGTTGAGGCGGGGCGGGCGGGCCAGTTAGAGAGTACAATGTGGAGTTCGACTTATTAGCTCGGTATGTTCCCGCTGTAGTAGCTGATATGGAGGAAAGAGTACACCGCTACGTCACCGGGCTAGATGATTACTTGGCAGAGGCTTGTACGGGTGTAGCTCTTCAGCCGGGCATGGACATTGCCGCGCAAGCTCATGCACTAGGATGTGAGGCACGGAGAGGTCGACGGAATGACCGAGATCGCGAGAAGAGGCGAGCAGCGAGGTCCTTTGGTAACTTTCGAGGCGGACCGCCTCAGCAGCAGTCTAGTTATGTACCTCCACCAGTACAAAGTGGTCCCCGCGATCGTCGGGGCGTTCGTGGTATTCGAGAGCTGGTCGAGCTCGGGGCTTAGTTCCACGGTATACGTGAGTACTAGCCGCCGAGATTCATGTCCCTCAGGTGTACGATGTGGCAAACATCATCCGGAATGTCGTCTTTTATCGGTGCTTGTTTCACTGCGGCCGTCGAGCCATGTGACGAGAGAGTGCTTATAGGAGAGGTACGGCGGCAGCGCGACCTGCGGATCGATGGCGGGTTCATCGCTTTCTACGATTATGCGCCTGCAGTGCCTATGATTAGAGTGGGCGGTAGCTTGGTATATCCTTAACCCTCAGAGATTTGTATGAGTGATATGATGACCTTATATTTATGTGCATATGTACGAATAGCGTTGTGTTATTTGTGAGTTAGAAAACATGGTTAGTTGGAAGGATAAGTATGAGGGCATGGGAAGTGTGAACCTTAGAATATTTCATGTTGAGACCTTAGAGGTAAGGTCGTCTTAAAGAGATTCTTACGGTTAGTCTTTGTTAAAATACTTGGTATGCGTAAAATGTATTGTGGGAAATTCATTGGGTTGTGTGAGGTGAAAGTGGTAGCTTTCATGACGCAATTGTAAGAATGTTGCGGGGCGAGCGAACGAAAGTTGCACGACACGGGTCGGGTTGAGGACCATTCGCGGTCAACCGTGGCCGGAATGTGGTGAGTCGGTCAGAGTGGTCCCGCGGTGGTAGGGTCACGAGGATGCTAGGCCCAAGTTTAGATGACCATCGTATGAGTTCGTGGATATGTTCGACCAAAATCAGTTCGTGAAGGCCGAGAATGGCCTAGAAGAAATCGAGGTTAGTAAGATGACCAAGTTTGGAGTAGTGACTCCAAGGGTTGGAAACGAGCGTTGGTGAAGTGTGATGCGTATACTAGAAGAGTTCAAGTGTTCGAGAAGAGTACGAGTAAGGGTAGAGGCGAGCATGTATTGCGAGCATAGATATGATCATTTCTTGTGAAGAGAGAAGGTGCGAAGGATGTATATTTTAGACGTCAGGGATCGCATGCAGTCCGGTACCATTTGTTGGGTCGCCAGAGTGACACTAGAACCTCGCGCAAAGTGACAAAAGTTTGTGATGTTAGAGGTGTTTCCTCGTGGACTTGGATGTAAGTATTTGCGCGGGTGTTTCTGTGGCCAGGTGTGGCAGGTTTTGTTCTCGTAAATATAGTAGTAAAGACTATCTTGGCGCATGTTTGTTTTGAGGCTTAGAAGGAACATTCGACGAATGTTTCTAAGGAGGAGAATGTTATACCCGTATTTCGTGGTATGTATGTACGTGAGGACGTACGTATAAAATTTGAGCCTTAAAGTTAGGCTAAGTTCGAAATTGTGCACAAGTGTCAAAAAGAGTCGTTTTCCGACGAAACGTTTCCACAGCTTACGTAGGGAAAATTCCGGCTATGTCAATTATAATTTTTGCGGATTTTTCCGAGAGACGTAACATTTTGGACCAACGGGAGGGTGACATGTGTCACCCTCACATTGGAATAGGTTGGACGGCAAATGGGCTAGTCTTGCACGTTTTTTGTGTTGAAATTTTGGTCAAGGGTTAGGTAGGATATTTTGTGTAGATGGATAAGGTAACACATGGCTAAATCTTGACCTTACACTTGCTATACACTTGGAAGAATCTTGGCCCTTGGTTGGCCTTTGCTTGACCTATAAATACCCCTCTAAGTTGATGAACTTCTTCATCCAAAATTTCTCTAAGTGTTAAAAATCCCTCCCTCTCCCTCAACCTTGTTCTCGTCCAAACACCACCCCTCTCCCCCCTCTTGAAGGCCCTCGGCCGAGCACCCCCTCCCCCGAGCCTAGTTGTGCTAGTCGAAATACTACCCCCCTTGGTAGAAATGTATTCTACAAGTATTGTTATAATGCCCAAAATACTTTAGACAAATACCTTGTAGTACTTTCCAAAGGACCCTTTAGACGAAACACCCGGAAACTACGATTATACTTTCCTATAGACACAAAACGACACCCTAAGTAAAACTTCACCCGTAGTTGAAGGTATAAGTAGAAGTTGGTTAGAACTTAGGGTTGTTTGGAGCGGTCGGGCCGCACGAGTATGAGCTAAACCTTGCTCGTGATCGACATATAAACTCGGATAATTTTGGGCTTATCGAGGTAAACATTCTTGACCTTACGTGGTAATTGGAAATTACATGTTGTAGGAGTATATAGTTAAGTATACTATATATAGAATGAGCATAGTTGTGCGGCAATGTCTTTTGACTTAAGCTGAATTTTAGAAGTGGCTCGTAATTACATAGGGTGTATTACATGACTTGTGTAAATTACTATGAGTAGAATTGTACACGTCCGATTAGGCGTGCAAACCCACTCGTTGGCTTGGTAGCGGCCTCGATTGAGGAGATTTACTGCTTTGTGGGAGAGGTCTTTGCCGAATTTTACGTAGAATATTCTACTTTGAGATCTAGGATGTTAATAGGCGCCTTGTGGCCTCTATAGGTTGAAGTACTACGTATGGCGTGATCTACTTGGCTTAGGAGTAGCCGAGCGGTTTGAGGTACTTGGAGCACTTTGCTATTAGTCGATAATCGTCGCGAGGTATGTGAACCTCTTCCTATCTGTTCTAGCATGATATGTGTATAACTATGTAGTACGATAGGCGTCGTGTGTTTAATGTATTTGATTGGTTTGAAACATAAAGTGTTATAACGGCTTTATGGGAAGTTGGTTATAACAGCTTTATGTAGGTAAGAAAATGCTTTGTGGTTTCAAAGGGTAACTGATTTGACTTATAACGGATTTGATGTGTAGTAATAAAGGACTTGAAGTGTTTCAAAAAGACCTTTTTGAAAGAAGAATAATACTTGGCTTTGAAAACATAAGAGTTGTACTAGCTTTATGGGAAGTTAGGTATAACGTCTTAAGAGCGATAAAAAGAATGGTTTACTGATTTTTTGAAGATAAGAGACTTGACTTAATGGTATTGATATGAATTTTGTTAAAAGTGTGAAACCTCATTCGTGAGTAATGAGTACTTGGTTTTAAAATGAATAATGTTTTACTGATTTTGGAAATCAGAATGAGTATCGACAAACCACTGCAGCGTTAATAAAGGAAAATGTATTGAATAATGAAGTATGGTATTAAAACCAGTAGAAACCTCCATCTGCATAGAAGCTAAGATGAGACAAAATGATATTACATTTCCTAGATCATGGCTGCTTAATAAGATTGATTATAAACAAGAATAACCTACTCACATATAAGACATATGTTTCTCAAAACGTTTAAAGGAGAATTATGTTTTAAAGGATTAAAACTATGAACTATGAAACCTTTTCTAAAATGAGAAACTTGAGCATCTGAAATTAGGCAAATTGAACGTTTGGAAAATAAGGTTGTTACTTGATTTTACAAAGGAAAGCATTTTGGTTTACTTAACAATGTTAGTCACTCTATTTTTATACTACGAATTATCGGGTGACCTTTGCAAAAGAAATGGATCTTTAAAAGGAATTTAACATACGTAGTACTTTAGGGTTAAAATCCGGACTTTGACATAAAATGAAAGTACCTTGAGTTGTGTGTAACTTGCCTATGCTTGTTGTTATGAAACTTGACCATGTTACGTGTGATAGCCTTGTTGTGCAAGTACTGTGTTCTACTCGACTACCGGTTCATCCGGAATGTATTTCACTGACTCTAGGTTCATCAGGAATGTATTTCACTCGACTCTGGGTTCATCCGAATGTATTTCACTCGACTACCGGTTCATCCGGAATGTATTTCACTCGACTCTGGTTCATCAGAATGTATTTCACTCGACCACGGTTCATCCGGAATGTATTTCACTCGACTACGGTTCACCCGGAATGTATTTCACTCGACCAGGTTCATCCGAATGTATTTCACTCGACCAGGTTCATCCGAATGTATTTCACTCGACTACGGTTCATCCGGAATGTATTTCACTCGACTCTGGTTCATCCGGAATGTATTTCACTCGACTACGGTTCACCCGGAATGTATTTCACTCGACCACGGCTCATCCGGAATGTATTTCACGACTACGGTTCATGGGATGAACCGGAATGTATCCCACGTTTCTATCGGGTCCATGAGATGGGCCGAGACATGTTATACGTATTACATGATTTGTACCTAGGCGCTGCACGGAGAAAAGAAGAAGCCAGGCGTGAGGATGACTTTGAGCGTGTCCCACGACGACACGGCCTGCTTTTATGTTGTGATCGTAGTTTGGTTATCATACATGTCTCCGCTTTATATAGACTATTATGATTTCATTTCTGATATTTTCGATTTCACATACTTGGTACTTGTTATCTTGACCTCCTGCCCAGTGCGTTCATCCGCAGTAGAAGTACCTACTATCGATCCGCGTTTAGGATCTCATTTCAGCGTCTTGGGAAGCTCCGTCCGCCGGAGGCTTATCTTTGGTATGTTACCACAGTGTAGGTCCTTGTACATTCGGGGTATGGCGGGGCCACTGTCCGTCATAGATGTTGTATAAATCTTAAGTCCTGTAGTAATTGTTGTGGCGGGGTTGTAAGGATTATGCTCGCTCAAATGTTTATATATATGTATGTTGAAAGGCAACCGTTTTGGTTGGCCTATTTTCTTTCATCTTAATCCATGTCTATTTACATGTTTAAGTTTTATTTCCGCTGGTTTTCTCTGATGTTGTATCACTAGGGTGCCCGGGGTAAGGCACCAGTCACGGGCCCGGGTTCGGGTCGTGACATGTGCGATTTCTATCGAGTCCCATGAGATGGGCCGAGACATGTGCGATTTCTATCGAGTCCCATGAGATGGGCCGAGACATGTGCGATTTCTATCGAGTCCCATGAGATGGGCCGAGACATGTGCGATTTCTATCGAGTCCCATGAGATGGGCCGAGACATGTGCGATTTCTATCGAGTCCCATGAGATGGGCCGAGACATGTGCGATTTCTATCGAGTCCCATGAGATGGGCCGAGACATGTGCGAGGTATTTCATACGATTCCTATCGAGTCCCATGAGATGGGCCGAGACATGTATTCCACACGATTCCACCTCGAGTCCATGAGATGGGCCGGGATATGTTACACATATCACATGACTTATACCTAGACTGCCGGCAGTGAGGAAGGAGTTCCACGGGCATGAGGGATGACCTTGAGGGCGTGAGTCCCTGACTTGACATGACTACTTTTATGCTGTGAACTGTAGTTTTGTTATCATATATGTCTTCTGTTTTATATAGACTATTATGATTTCATTTTCAGTATTTTCAGTTTCACATACTTGGTACCTGTTGTACTGACCTCCTTCGGGGGGCTGCGTTCATGCCGCAGGTAGAGGTACACCGGTTGTTGATCCTCGCTCATAGGATCACAGTTCAGCGTATTGGGAAGCTCCGTTTCTCCGGAGGCTTATCTTTTGGTATGTTTCCCTGAGTTGTAGGTTCTGTACATTCAGGGGTATGGCGGGGCCCTGTCCCGTCATAGGTGTTGTTACATTCTTAGAGGTCTGTAGTACTGTTGTGGGCAGGGTTTGTAAAAGGGATGTAACTGTTCAAATATTTATGTATATGTGCAAGAAGGCAACCGTTTTGGTTGGCCTGTTTTATTATCTCATCTCTTGTTTCATATCTGTATGTTTTATATTCCGCTGATTTCTCTGATGTATGACTACTTGGGTGCCCGGGTAAGGCACGATCCACGCCGAACGGGTCGTGACAGGTCACCACGAGTTCTTTTCACGGTCTTCATCCCCTACAGTTACTCGCCCCGGAGGGCAAGGTACTCATGGACCAGCAGGTCGCGGCAGAGGTCGTGGCGCGGGTCCCAGTTCTAGCGGTCCTCAGAACCGCATATATGCCTTGTCCAGCCGGCAGGGCCAGGAGGCCTCACCTGATGTCGTCACAGGTACCTTATCGGTTTCTGGTTATGATGTGTAAGCCTTGATAGATCCGGGTTCTAGGGCTTGTCCAGTGACCATTGGGTGATTCTGTGGTAGCTCGGCGGGTATATAGGGCTTGTCCAGTGACCATTTGCAGTCGTCAGACCCTAGCCGACTTGATAGAGTTGGACATGACTGATTTCGATGTGATCATGAGTATGGATTGGCTAGCTTCTTGATACGCCAATGTAGACTGCAGGGAGAGAGTGGTACGGTTCCAGTTTCCTGAGGAGCCGGTTGTTGAGTGGGAGGGAAACACTGTGTCGCCGAGGGGTAAGTTTATTTCCTACCTCAAGGCTAGGAAGATGGTGCAGAAGGGGTATATCTACCATCTAGTTCGGGTGTTCGATACTGAGGCTGCGGTACCAGATTTTGATCGATTCAGTAGTCGAGAGTTCCCGCACGTGTTTCCGGATGACCTCGGGTATCCCTCCCGAGAGGAGATAGAGTTTGTATCGATGTTACGCGGACACTCGGCCTATTTCCATTCCGCCATACAGAATGGCACCTGCCGAGTTGAGAGAGTTGAAGGACCAGCTGCGAGATTTGGTGGAGAAGGGCTTCATCAGGCCTAGTGTTTCTCCCTGGGGAGCGCCGGTATTGTTCGTGAAGAAGAAGGACGGGACGCTGCGCATGTGTTGATTACAGTGAACAAGGTGACCATTAAGAACGAATACCCTTCCTGTGATTGATGATTTGTTCGACCGATTCTGCGGGCGCGAGATGTTTCTCCAAGATTGATGCGTGATCGGGCTATCATCAGTGCGAAGTCGAGGCGGATGTCCCTAGGATCGCATTCGGACGTGACGGGCATTATGAGTTCGGTCATGTCTTTTGGGTTGACCAATGCTCGGTATTCATGGATTTGATGAACCGAGTGTTCAAGCCATTTTGGACACGTTTGTGATAGTGTTCATTGATGACATCTTGGTTTATTCTCGCCAGAGCGGAGCATGCGGAGCATTTGAGGGGTGTTGAGAGTTCTCCAGACCAGCGATTATACGCCAAGTTTTCCAAATGTGAGTTTTGGTTGGCCGGTGGCTTTTCTTGGGCATATTGTCGGGTGATGGTATTCGGGTGGATACGCCAAGATCGGCGATCGGACTTGGCCTAGACCTACTACTCCGGCTGCGCGCGACTTACGGGCCTCGCAAGTTATTATCGGTTCGTGGAGAAGTTTGCTTCTATCTGCACCATTGACTAGGTGACTCGTAAGCGCTAAGTTTGATGGATGATGCTTGTGGCGGGGTTTCGATTCTTGAAGAGATCGACGACCGCCCCGTTCTTACTCTTCCGCAGGTCCGAGCGGTTATGTTGTGTATTGTGATCGTCGGCGTCGGGCTCGGATGTGTGTTGATGCACTGGTAAGGTTATAGCGTCGCATCCCGACTTAAGAAGCATGAGAGGAACTACCCCACCCATGATTTGGAGTTGGCAGCGGTGATTCACGCCTTGAAGATCTGGAGGCACTATTTGTATGGGGTTCATGTGGATATTTATACAGACCACAAGAGCCTCCAGTATATCTTCAGCCAGAGGGAGCTGAACTTACGACAGAGACGGTGGTTAGAGTTACTTAAGGATTACGATGTTGATATCCTGTACCACCCGGGGAAGGCCAATGTTGTGGCAGATGCTCTTAGTCGTAGGTCGATGGGGAGTCTATCAGACGTGCAGCCAGAGAGAAGGGACATGGTCCGCGAGTTACATCAGTTAGCGAGCCTTGGAGTCCGATTGATTGGTTCTGATAGCAGTGGGGTTCGAGTTCGAGAGGTTGCCGAGTCTTCCATCGTCGAGGAGGTGAAGAGGCAACAGTTTGAGGATCCGGTTCTGATTCGGTATCGTGATGCGACTCTTCGTGAGGGGAAGGGTCCTTTTGAGGTAGCACCTGATGGGGTGCTAAGGTTTGAGGGCAGGTTGTGTGTTCCAGGGGAAGCACACAGCGCGCGTTACTCTATCCATCCGGGGTCGACCAAGATGTACCACGACCTTAGATCTGTGTATTGGTGGGATGGCTTGAAGAGGGACGTTGCAGAGTTTGTAGCTCAGTGCCCGTGTTGTCAACCAGGTGAAGATAGAGCACCAGAGGCCTGGTGGATTATTACAGACGATAGAGATCCCGACCTGGAAGTGGGAGGTGATCAACATGGACTTTATCACAGGATTACCTCGCACTCAGAGGAAGCATGATTCTATATGGGTTATCGTCGACGTGTGAAATCAGCCCACTTTCTGTCGGGGCGACTTTTTGGTGAGGATTATGCGCACTTTACATCCGAGAGATCGTCGGATCGCATGGAGTCCCTATTTCGATCATATCGCATGCAGGAGCCCGGCCATTTACTAACTTCTGGAGGTCTTTCCAGAAGGGTTTAGGGACGCAGGTGAGCCTGAGTACTGCATTCCATCCTCAGACAGACGGACAGGCAGAGCGCACTATCCAGACTCTTGAGGATATGCTGCGAGCCTGTGTTATTGACTTCAGGGGTAGCTGGGAGGATCATTTGCCTCTAGTTGAGTTTGCGTATAATAATAGCTACCACTCCAGTATTCAGATGGCGCCTTATGAGGCCTTGTATGAGAGGAAGTGCAGATCGCCGATAGGCTGGTTCGATGTGGGCGAGGTACAGTTAGTGGGACCAGATTTGGTGCAGCAGGCAGTGGATAAGGTAAAGCTTATCCAGGAGCGGTTACTGACAGCTCAGAGTCGACAGAAGTCATATGCAGATCATCGTCGTCGGCATCTGGAGTTCGAGATTGATGATTGGGTTTTCCTGAAGGTGTCACCCATGAAGGGTGTGATGAGATTCGGGAAGAAAGGGAAACTCAGCCCAAGGTACATTGGGTCGTATCAGATTGTCCGCAGGGTAGGCAAGGTTGCCTATGAGTTGGATCTGTCGTCCGATCTGGAGGCAGTGCATCCGGTGTTTCATGTTTCTATGCTGAGGAGATGTATCGGGGATCCATCTAGGGTACACCCGATTGACGATGTCCAGGTGACCGAGGGGTTATCGTATGAGGAGATTCCCATAGCGATAATCGATCGTCAGGTTAGGCGTCTGCGGACCAAGGACGTGGCTTCCGTCAAAGTCTTGTGGCGGAACGAGCTCAGGGAGGAGATGACGTGGGAAGCTGAGGAGGACATGAGGCAGAAGTATCCTCACCTATTCCCCACACCTCCAGGTAACTCACTTTCCTACTTGTAAATTTTCATTGTCATATATGCCTAAGTGTTGTTTTGTGGCCGTATGTGGCTTTTGCATACTGTTTATGTTATGAAGAACCCTATCGTTGTATGTCTTGGGAAGGAACATTCGGGACAAATGTTTCTAAGGATGGGAGAATGTTATACCCCGTATTTCCAAAGTATGTACGTGAGGGCGTACGTACAAAAGCTTAGCCTTAGTAGGCACTTTGGACGAAAAACATTTGTGCACAACTCACTAAAAGAATCGTTTTCCGACGAAACATTTTACAAAACTTGCGAAGGGAAAATTACGGCTATATCATTTCTAATTTTTGCGGATTTTTCCGAGAGACGAAATATTTTGGACCAACGAGAGGGTGACACTTGTCACCCTCAAGTGGGCAACAACAGGCTAGCTTGGACGATTTTTTGGCCTTGCACAAGTCAAGGTTAGGTAGGATATTTGTGTGTAGTAGATGGATAAGGGCACTTGGGTGAATCCCCACCCTCCACTTGCCCTCCACTTGCCATCATCTTGGCCATTGGTTGGCCTATAAATACCCCCCTTAAGATGAAGAGTTCTTCATCCACAAATCAACTTTCCAAGTCTAAAATCCCTCCCTCCCTTTGTGTTGTTCTCGTCCAAAGCATCCCCCTCCCCCTTGTTAAGGCCTTGGCCGAAACCATCCCCCTCCCCCTTTGTAGTGTTCTAGCCGAAACCACCCCCCCTTCCCTTGGAGTTGTTCTCGTCCAAACATACCCCCTCTTGGTAGAAATACTCTCCAAGTATTGTTATTATCCTCAAATACCCTAGCCGTATATCCTTTAAGTATTTCCAAAGTTATCTCTATACGTAGAGTCCGGAAATACTACCTTGTATTCCACTAGTCACTAAACGAAACCCTAAGAGAAACTTCATAAGTTGGTTGAAGTAGAAAGTAGAAGTTGTGTAGAAACTTCTAAGGGTTTCTTGGAGCGGATTGGAGATTTCAGATTAGGAGCTAAAACTCGCTCAGGATCGACTTATATCTTGGATAATATTGGGCTTATCGAGGTAAATAATCTTATCCTTCTATTGTAATTGGAGAATGTACTGTAGAAGTATAGGAATAGGTATACAATACATAGGAGTATATTAAAAGAAGAGTATTGAATTGTAATTACTTAGAAGGGTATTACAGAAAAGAATTGAACTATAATCACATCAGAAGTATTAAAGAAGTTTGAACTGTACTTACATAGGACTGTATCTACAGTAGACTTGTATAGCTTACCGGGTAGGGAAGTGCTGCCCGATTTTCCGTAGAATTAAGAACCCTCTGTTTAGAATATCCTACAGAATAGTCTAGACGTTGATAGACGTATTTGACTATTATAGGTTGATACTCTGCGCGCGACATATTCGACTTGGCAGGTGGATTTCGCCAAGAAGGTATGTGATTCTTCCTATACTCTTGAGCATGATATTTTAAAGTATATATATAAGTACGGTAGACGTACGTGTGTTCACTGAACGTAGTTTTACGGCAATGTCTTTTGACTTAAGCCTGAATAATAAAGATCTTAAAGTCTTTCAAAAGAATTATAAATCAGTTTTGAAAGAAGAAGAATATTTGTTTTTAAAGCAAGGAGCTTAAGAGTTATACTAGCTTTATGGGAAGTTAAGTATAACGACTTAAGAAAGATAAAAGGAACAGTTTACTTATGTGTTTATAAAAGACTTATATTGATTTCTGGAAAGTATAATAAAATGGTTTGATGAGTAGACATAATATGATGCTATGTGTGTTAGTGTCTTGTAACGTTTGTATAAGAGGGTATTCTTGTTGTGCTTATGTGGTTTAACGATAAGCTGTTATGTTAGTATAATATCACTCACCTCTTGACATGATATCGGGGGTTAAGCTTGTTATACCCCGTAGTTCCAGGGTATGTATGCGAGGACGTACGTACGAGAATACGACAGAAAGATTGGAAAGGAAGAAAGAGGTGATTTTTCCACGGAAAAGTTTCCGGTTTTTGTGTAGGAAAAAGGTTCGTTAATGGGAATTGGATTCCCAGATTTTGTATTCAGACTTCTTAGATTATATTAGAATTATGGAATTTTATTTTTGGAAATGGTCACGTGGGGCCCACGGGAGAAATTTACGGTTTTGTGGGGCCCGCTTTGATTTTGAGTATTTGGCCGTTATGGATATTTTCGGAAGACGAAATATTTGGGACGAATCGGGGGGCGACACGTGTCACCCCCATGTGGCACCCTTGGGCCGAAATATGTTTGTGCACAACACCCGGTTAGAGTCGTTTTTCGACGAAACGTTCTACCTAACATACGAAGGGTAAAATAAGGCTATGTCATTTAGTATTTTTGCGGATTTTTCCGAGAGACGAAACGTTTTGGACCAACGAGAGGGCAACACTTGGCACCCTCTCGTTGGTGGACTTGAAGGGGCGTTAGGGCCGATTGGATGGGCAAGGGTTGCTAGATATTTGTGTAGATTTTTGTGAGGGTTTTAAGGAGTAGGGTCTAGGGGGCACTTGGGCATATCTTGGCCCTCCACTTGCCCCCCACTTGGCTAGATCTTGGCCCTTGGTTGGCCTTTGCTTGGCCTATAAATACCCTCCCCCTTTGAAGACTTCTTCATCCATTCCATAAATTCCAAGTCTTGAAAACCTCCCTCCCTCCTTGTTGGTTTCGTCCCTCCCCTCTTCCTTTGTGAGGCCTTGGCCGAGGGGTGCACCCCCCCCTCCTAGAGGCCTTGGCCGAGGGGTACACCCCCCCTCCTAGTAGTGTGGCCGTGGGGTACCCCCCCCCCTAGCCTAGTTGCTTTCGTATAATACCCCCCCCTTTGTGGTGTAGAAATACTCTCTAAAGTATTGTTATAATGCCCAAATTACCTTAGCCGTATACCTTGTTGTATTCTAAGGTTATACCTATACGAAAAGCCCAGAAATACTATTATACTTCCCGTCAGTCACAAAACCGAAACCCTAGGAAAATCTCCATAGTCCGTTGGAGTATTGTGTAGAAGTTGGTTAGAACTTCTAAGGGTGGTTTAGAGCGGGTTGGAGCGCTCGGAGTTGGAGCTAAACGATTGCCCAGGATCGACTTTATACTTGGATAATTATGGGCTTATCGAGGTAAATATCTTGTCCCTCTATTTGTAATTGGAAATTACATGTCGTTAGATTATATAGTTGAAGTATACTATATATAGAACCAAGCTTAGTACTGCGGCAATGTCTTTTGACTTAAGCCTGAAGAACTGAACTGAACTGTAATTACATAGGACTGTATTACAGTAGACTTGTGTAGTAGTACTGTGGAGTAGAATTGTACCCGTTCGGGTTAGATGTATAACCCCACCTGGTTGGCTTGGTAGCCGCCCAGTTAGAGAGGAGATTTCTGCTGTTGCGGGAAAGGCCGCTTAGAATTTTCTGTAGAATGTTCTACGATGAGATATAAATGTTAATAAGCGCCTTGTGGCCTTATAGGTTGAAGTACTACGTGTGGCGCGATCTACTTGGCTTCAGGAGTAGCCGACAGTTGGAAGTACTTGGAGCGTTTTGCTATTAGTCGATACTCGTCGCGAGGTATGTGAACCTCTTCCTATCTCTTCTAGCATGATATGTGTGAACTATGTAGTACGGTGACGTACGTGTGCTAAACGTATTTGATTGGTTTAACACGTAAAGTGTTATAACGGCTTTATGGGAAGTTGGTTATAACGACTTTATGTTGGTAAGAAATACTTGTGGTCTTTAAAAGGTAATCGATTTGAACTATAATCGCTTGTTATGTGTTAATAAAGGACTTGAAGTATTTCAAAAGAGTTTTGAATCATTTTGAAAGAAGAAGTAATACTTGGTTTTGAAAAAACTTAAGAGTTATACTAGCTTTATGGGAAGTTAGGTATAACGGCTTAAGAATGTTTCTTGATTTCTAAATCGAATGTGTATCGACCAACCATCTGCGGCGTTAATAAGGAAATGTTTTGACTAATTAAGTATTATTAAAACCAAGAGAAACTTCCATCCGCATGAAGCTAAGATGAGACAAAATGATATTTCCTAGATCACGGCTGCTGTAATAAGATTGTTATAAACAAGAATATCCTACTCACATATAAGACTTATGTTTCTCCGATTGTTTAAAAGAGAATTATATTCTTAAATGAATAAGGCTATGAACCACGAAACCTTTCTAAAATAAGAAACGTGAACATTTGAAATTAGGCAAACTTGGACGTTTGGAAAATAATGTTGTTACTTGATTTTACAAAGGTAAGTGTTTTGGTTTATTTAAAAAGACAGTCACTCTATTTTATACTACGGGTATTGTGTGACTTATGTGAAAGCAACGGATCTTTTAAAAGATTTAATGTATGAAGTACTTTAGGGGTAGATACCCGAACTTGTTAGCTTAAAGTACCTTGTGTGTATAACTTGATTGTGTTGGTTTGTGATAGCCTTGTAATACTTTCTTGTTGATTGATAAGTAAACATGCTAGGATGCTACGTGTGTTAGTATCTTGTGATGTTGCGTAAAGGGGTTTTCCTTTGTTGTGCTTATGTTGCTTAACGATAAGCTGTTGTGTTAGTATTTTACATCACTCATCTCTTGAGATGATTCCGGGGGTTAAGCTGCCCTCCGATGCGGGGTAGACTCAGGCGGGTCGATGGACCTATGATTCGAGAATACCTACGCAGTCCCGAGGGCCTATCGCGGAGCTACGAGTTCGTGTTAGAGTCGTCCTTTATGGGCATGCGGTCCATGTGGCGTGCGGTGCGAAGTCGGGGCGATGCCGGGAGTAGCTACCGATGCGGGAATACCTCATGCGGTGCGATGAGATTGGCCTATGCGGAGCTGCGGAAAGTTCCAGGGCTAGACGCGCACATTAGATACTGCGGGCAAGTGGCCAGCTTTGATCATGTGACGGTCTGGACAGATCTTATGATACAGTTCATGACCTTGATGGTACTGTGGGTGTTAGTAGTCGGCTATGCCTTCGTACTTACCCTGTACGGTTTCATTATGGCACAGGTGGGACCTGGTGTTCATGTGTGTTCCTTGGTGCTTTTATATCATAAAGCTGCAGCGGTGAGGAAGGTATTCCACCGCATGATTGATATTGGGGCGTGAGACCCATTGTTATATTTAGTGATGACTTGAGGCGTGAGTCCACGACTTGATATGATTGCTTGTTTATTGTGTGTAGTTTTGTTATCATACATGTCTCTGCTTTATATAGTGCTATGATTTCATTTCTGATATTTTCGGTTTCACATACTCGAAATCATTGTTATCGACCTCCTTGGGCCGCGTTCATCGCAGTAAAGGTACACGATCGTTGATCCTCGCTCTTAGGGTCACGTCGGTAGCTTGGGAAAGCTCCGTTTCTCGGAGGCTTGTCTTGGTATAGTCCCTGTTGTTGTAAGTGCTTACATTCGAAGTATGGCGAAACCACTGTCCGTCGTTGTTGTCATATCATTCGTAGAGGTGCATAATGCTGTTGTAGGCGGGGTTTGTAAAAAGGATTAAACTGTTCATGTTGAAAAAGTTGTTATTTACATATATGCCGAAAGGCAAGTTTTCTCAGTTATTGTTTCATATTTCATAATATGTCTTGTATCGCTTTATGTTCGATTACTCGATGTTGTATCACTAGGGTGCCCGGTAAGGCACGATCCACGGGCCGGAATCGGTCGTGACAAAAGTGGTATCGAGCGATTAATCCTCGGAAAGTGTCTACGACCGTGTCGATGAAGTCTTGATTATCGGTGTGTTGTGCACCACCAATGTCGAGGCTATAGGATATTTAGGATTGGTTTCTATTCTTATCACTCGAGATCGTGCCTTAGAGTGTGTTGTAAGTTGGACCCTCGACGAAATTCATTCCCTTATCATTATGCCTCGCGTAGGCAACCCGCCCGGGAGGCAAAGCGGCGAGGCTGCGAGTTGAGTTCGAGAGGTTGCGAGGCACGCCCAATCATTACCTAGGTAGTGCTTCATTCGGGATTTCTGCGGCGTCACTAGCCCGGCGAGTTTAGCACGGCGGCGATTCCTCTGCGTCCATGATATTTGAACCTTCGTTCCACGACCGAACAGTGAATATAGATTGCAAAGGCGACCTATTACTAGCTATGGATTTGGCTACGGAGATTATACCGATGTACCACGAGCCTTGATGCCTAGAGAGGTTGTGTAAGAGTAATTCTTGATTGGGCTTGAGCATGGCACGTATGCGGGCTTATGTACAGGCGAAAAAGCGTAGAGATCGGCGGGTTAACCAGGATGCGAGAAGAGGGCGGGCGTGAAGGTCCTTCGTAACTTTCAAGGTGAGTATACCTTAAGTGCTATGTTACATTAGTAGTATGTTAGTTGTGATTAGAAATCATGGTGGGTTAACAAGTAAGGTTTTGGGGATAAAGAAAGTGTGAGCCTTAGAGCTTTATACGCAAAGACCTTAGAGGTAAGGCCATCTCGGGTAGAGACGATGTTTATGTTTGACCCTTATAGGAGTGCATAGTGCACGTGAGCTGTGTTTGGGATAGGTCCCTAAGTAGTGTGAAATGAAGAGGGTAGTTGAGCTAAGAAGACCGCTAGGTTTTCGTAACGTGTTTAGTGAGATTGTTCCTTCGGGGAGATAGTATTTTCGCGCTTGCGGGTCGGGTTGAGGCAACCTTGCGGGTCAACCCGCGGCATGTTTGGTTGTTGCGTCTGGTTGTGGTGGTCGCGCTTGTGTTAAGTCACGAAGGTGTTAGGCCCAAGTTTAGTTGACCAGTGCGAGTTCGTGGATGCGTTCGACCCGATGGTCGGTCGATGGGGCAGCCCATCGTGTTCTTCATCGGGGACCGTTCACTCAGCGATGTTGATTTAGCAGAAAGGTTGTAAGGCTGCACAGGGTGCCTACCTTCACCTTATGGCAGACAGTGGAGCCCAGGTTACGGCTGTTTTTGTTTCTGGAAGTTTTACCAGGCAGGGTTAAGGACTCAGGTGAGTCTCAGAATCGCATTCGCCCTCGGGCCAGTGTGTGGATTTCAGGGGTAGTTGTGAGGATTGTTGTCTCCTGTGGAGGGAGTGTTTAAGCTACCATTTCGGTGTTCGGATATCGCCTTATGAAGCCTTGTAAGAGGCGGAAGTGTAAGTTCTTGGTCGATTGGTTCGATGTTGGCAAGGTTGAACGATTGGTTCGTGTTTGTTCCGGTAATTTGTGGTTAGGGTATGACGAGTTTTGGAAACGAAGAACTTAGCCCGAGTTACTTTGGGCCTTTTGAGTTCATGTGAAGAATAGGCGGGTTGCCTATATGTTAGCAATTGCCGTCCGACTTAGGAGAAGCGATCGTCCGATCTTCGTATTGTTATGTTCGGAAGTGGCGTATAAGAGGCGAGCCTCTACCACGAAACAGAACCGACCGTGGCTCTCGTATGGCACGCGTCCGAGAAGATGGCGTGAGGGCATGCCTCGAGGATCATGGCGGCCGGTACCATTTGTTGGGTCGTCGGGCAAGGCTCGCGGCAAAGTGACAAAAGTGGTATCGATGTTGAAGAAGTATATTTTTAACCCGGGAAGAGGTATTTGTGGTGATGTTAGAGGTGTTTCTCGTAGACTTGGATATAAGTATGTTGCGCGGTATTTACGCGGCGGTATGGCGATTGTTTCGTAAGTATAGTAGTGAAGACTATCTTGGCGCCGCGTTTGTTTGAGACTTAGAAGGAACATTCGACGAATGTTTCTAAGGAAGAATGTTATACCCGTAGTTCGAGGTATGTATGCGAGGGCGTGCGTGCGAGAATCTGAGAAAGATTGGAAAGGAAGAAAGAGGTGATTTTCCACGGAAAAGTTTAGGTTTTGTGTAGGAAAAAGGTTCGTTAATGGGAATTGGATTCCCAGATTTTGTATTCAGACTTCTTAGATTATATTAGAATTATGTAATTTTATTTTTGGAAATGGTCACGTGGGGCCCACGGAGAAATTCTGATTTTGTGGGGCCGCTTTGATTTTGAGATTTTGGCGTTATGGATATTTTGGAAGACGAAATATTTTGGGCGAATCGGGGCGACACGTGTCACCCCATGTGGCACCGGGCGAAATATGTTTGTGCACAACACGGTTAGAGTCGTTTTTTTAAATGAGCGTTCTACCTAACTACGAAGGGTAAATTACGGCTATGTCATTTAGTATTTTTGCGGATTTTTAGAGACGAAACGTTTTGGACCAACGAGAGAGGCAACACTTGGCACCTCTCGTTGGTGGACTGAAGAGGCGTTAGGGCCGATTGGATGGGCAAGGGTTGCTAGATATTTGTGTAGATTTTTGTGAGGTTTTAAGGAGTAGGGTCTAGGGGCACTTGGGCATATCTTGGCCTCCACTTGCCCACTTGGCTAGATCTTGGCCCTTGGTTGGCCTTTGCTTGGCTTTATAAATACCTCCCTTTGAAGACTTCTTCATCCATTCCATAAATTCTAAGTCTTGAAAACCTCCTCCTCCTTGTTGGTTTCGTCCCTCCTCTTCCTTTGTGAGGCCTTGGCAGAGGTGCACCACTCCTGAGGCCTTGGCCGAGTGGTACACCACTCTAGTAGTGTGGCCGTGGGGTACCCCACTGCCTAGTTGCTTCGTATAATACCCACTTTGTGGTGTAGAAATACTCTAAAGTATTGTTATAATGCCCAAATTACCTTAGCCGTATACCTTGTTGTATTCTAAGGTTATACCTATCTGAAAAGCCGAAATACTATTATACTTCCGTCAGTCACAAAACCGAAACCCTAGGAAAATCTCCATAGTCCGTTGGAGTATTGTGTAGAAGTTGGTTAGAACTTCTAAGGGTGGTTTAGAGCGGGTTGGAGCGCTCGGAGTTGGAGCTAAACGATTGCCGGGATCGACTTTATACTTGGATAATTATGGGCTTATCGAGGTAAATATCTTGTCCCTCTATTTGTAATTGGAAATTACATGTCGTTAGATTATATAGTTGAAGTATACTATATATAGAACCAAGCTTAGTACTGCGGCAATGTCTTTTGACTTAAGCACAAGAAGAAGCTGACTGTAATTACATAGGGTGTATTCTGATGAGACTTGTGTATAGTAATCTTGTGGAGTAGAATTGTACGTTCGGGTTAGATGTATAACCCACTGGTTGGCTTGGTAGCGGCCCGTTAGAGGAGGAGATTTCTGACTTTGCGGGGAGAGTCTTTGCGAATTTTACGTAGAATGTTCTACGATGAGATCTAAATGTTAATAAAGCGCCTTGTGGCCTTATAGGTTGAAGTACTACGTGTGGCGCGATCTACTTGGCTTAGGAGTAGCCGCGGTTGGAAGTACTTGGGCGTTTTGCTATTAGTCGATACTGTCGCGAGGTATGTGAACCTCTTCCTATCTCTTCTAGCATGATATGTGTGAACTATGTAGTGCGGTAGCGTCATGTGCTAAGCGTATTTGATTGGTTTAACACGTAAAGTGTTATAACGACTTTATGGGAAGTTGGTTATAACGACTTTATGTTGGTAAGGAAATACTTGTGGTCTTTAAAAGGTAATCGATTTGAACTATAAGCGGCTTGTTATGTGTTAATAAAGGACTTGAAGTATTTCAAAAGAGTTTTGAATCATTTTGAAAGAAGAAGTAATACTTGGTTTTGAAAAAACTTAAGAGTTATACTAGCTTTATGGGAAGTTAGGTATAACGGCTTAAGAATGTTTTCTTGATTTGGAAATCGAATGTGTATCGACCAACCAACTGCGGCGTTAATAAAAGGAAATGTTTTGACTAATTAAGTATTATTAAAACCGAGAAACTTCCATCTGCATAGAAGCTAAGATGAGACAAAATGATATTTCCTAGATCACAATTTCTTTGTAATAAGATTGTTATAAACAAGAATATCCTACTCACATATAAGAATTATGTTTCTCCGATTGTTTAAAAGAGAATTATATTCTTAAATGAATAAGGCTATGAACCACGAAACCTTTCTAAAATAAGAAGCGTGAACATTTGAAATTAGGCAAACTTGGGCGTTTGGAAAATAATGTTGTTACTTGATTTTACAAAGGTAAGTGTTTTAGTTTATTTAAAAAGATGATCACTCTATTTTATACTACGGGTATTGTGTGACTTATGTGAAAGCAAGCGATCTTTTAAAAGATTTAATGTATGAAGTACTTTAGGGGTAGATACCGAACTTGTTAGCTTAAAGTACCTTGTGTGTATAACTTGATTGTGTTGGTTTGTGATAGCCTTGTAATACTTTCTTGTTGATTGATAAGTAAACATGCTAGGATGCTACGTGTGTTAGTATCTTGTGATGTTGCGTAAAGGGGTTTTCCTTTGTTGTGCTTATGTTGCTTAACGATAAGGCTTGTGTTAGTATTTTACATCACTCATCTCTTGAGATGATTAGGGGTTAAGCTGCCCTCCGTCACGGGGTAGACTCAGCGGTCGATGGACCTATGATTCGAGAATACCTGCGAGTCCCGAGGGCCTATGCGAGCTACGAGTTCGAGTTAGAGTCGTCCTTTATGGGCATGCGGTCCATGTGGCGTGCGGTGCGAAGTCGGGGCGATCTTGGGAGTAGCTACCTCGACGCGGGAATACCTCATGCGGGCGATGAGATTGGCCTATGCGGAGGCGGAAAGTTCGAGGCTGAAGCGCGCGCATTAGATCTGCGGGCAAGTGGCGGCTTTGATCATGTGGCGATGCGGACAGATCTTATGATCTGATTCATGACCTTGATGATGCGTAGGTGTTAGTAGTCGGCTATGCCTTACGTGCCTGCATGCGGTTTCATTATAGCACAGTGGGACACGGTGTTCATGTGTTCCTTGGTGCTTTTATATCATAAAGCTGCGGTGAGGAAGGTATTCCACGGGCATGATTGATATTGGGGCGTGAGACCCGTTGTTATATTTAGTGATGACTTGAGGCGTGAGTCACGACTTTATATATTTGCTTGTTTATTGTGAATCGTAGTTTTGTTATCATACATGTCTCTGTTTTATATAGTGCTATGATTTCATTTCTGATATTTTCGGTTTCACATACTCTTTTGTTATCGACCTCGCCCGAAGCTGCGTTCATGCCGCAGTAAAGGTACACGATCGTTGATCCTCGCTCTTAGGGTCGATTCGGCTTGGAAAGCTCCGTTTCTCGGAGGCTTGTCTTAGTATAGTCCACTGTTGTTGTAGGTGCTTACATTCGAGTATGGCCACTGTCCGTCGTTGTTGTCATATCATTCGTAAGTGCATGTAATCTTTGTTGTGGCGGGGTTTGTAAAAAAGGATTAAAGCGTTCATGTTGAAAAAGTTGTTATTTACATATATGCGAAAGGCAAGTTTTCTCAGTTATTGTTTCATATTTCATAATATGTCTTGTATCGTTTTATGTTCCGCTGATTACTCTGATGTTGTATCACTAGGGTGCCCGGGGTAAGGCACCAGTCACGGGCCCGGAATCGGGTCGTGACAAAGCTGCCCTCTGATGCGGGGTAGACTCAGGCGGTCTGGGATCATGATTCGAGAATACCTCATGCGGGTCCAGGGGACCTATGCAGAGCTACGAGAGTTCCAGGTTAGTGTGCGGGGTTATACCTCATGCGGTCTATGTGGTCATGCGGACTACGAGTCCAGGACGATGCCGATGAGTAGCTACCCTCGATGCGGGGTTATACCTCATGCGGGCCTATGTGAGTGGCCTATGCGGACTACGGGAGTCCAGGATTAGGCTTGCATAATGATACTATGGGCGATTGGCCTGCTTGATCATTCGCGGCCTAGAAAAGACACTTCTGATTTACTTATTGTTGCTCTTGTTTATGATGTAGCACTATGTGCGGTTACATTGGTTGTTCGTGCGTATTTGTAAAATTGGTTTTAAAATGATATGATTTCATTTAAGTATTTCTGATTTCACATACTTAGTACTGTTGTATTGACCTCCTTCGGAGCTGCGTTCATCTGCGCGGTAAGGGCGGCAGTGCTAGATCCGCATCCTTAGGATCTTTTGCGTTGGTGTCGGGAGCTCCATCTTCTCGGAGGCTCGACTTTTGGGTATGATCTCCTGTTGTAGATAGTTTTTGTGATCGGGGTATGGCGGGCCCTGTCGCCATAGTTGTTACTTCCTTAGAAGTGTAGTCTATTATGCGGTTGGGATGTAAGCGCGATTTTGATATATATATATGCGAAAAGCGCCACTCTCGAAAAATGTGTCTCTTTTACAATTGTTTCATGTCTTATGTTTTTATATTCCGCTGATTTTCTCTGATGTATGACTGCTTGGGTGCCCGGGTAAGGCACCAGTCACGAGCCCCGGAACGGGTCGTGACACTAAGATCCTCAAATATTTAATATCCCAAGCTTACATTATCTCTCCCCGTATACGGGCAAGATAGCTTCTCAATATCTCAAAATTATGTTGTCTTAATCACAACAACCCCATTTACTCTATACCAATATTATTCATACATAACAGCATACAACTCAGTTTAATCTAACAACATGGTATGTCATTGAGTCAATTAAGCATGATCCTTTAAGGGTTCATCACCCTCTCAGACAGCTCATCATCTCCTAATTATTCCAAATTAGCACATATATAACCTTGATGTGGATTCATTAAACTGTTTCATACCTTCCAAGCCATTACTAAAGCTTAACCTACTCAGGATAAACCATAATCATTTTAGGCAACACACATATGGCCCTAATAAATAAACATGCTCGTCTAGATGTACATCATCATCATACCAATCAATACAACAATTTTACCAACCTGTATACCAAGTCCATTGTCACGACCCGTTCCGGGGCCCGTGACTGGTGCCTTACCCGGGCACCCAAGCAGTCATACATCAGAGAAAATCAGCGGAATATATAAAAACATAAGACATGAAACAATTGTAAAAGAGACACATTTTATCTGAGAAAAGGGCGTCTTTCGGCATATATATATATATCAAAAATCTGGCAGTTTACATCCCAACTGTACAATAGGACTACAGACCTCTAAGGAAGTAAACAACTATGGCGGGACAGGGCCCCGCCATACCCTGACTGTACAAAACTATCTACAACAGGGAGATCATACCCAAAAGTCGAGCCTCCGGAGAAGATGGAGCTCCTGACACCAACGCAAAAGATCCTAAGGATGCGGATCTAGCACCTGCTTGCCCTTACCTGCGGCATGAACGCAGCCCCCCGAAGGAGGTCAGTACAACAGGTACTAAGTATGTGAAACTGTAAAATACTTAAATGAAATCATATCATTTTAAAACCAATTTTTACAAATATGCACGAAACAACCAATGTAACCGCACATAGTGCCACATCATAAACAAGAGCAACAATAGGTAAACTGTAACAGGTATTTTCTAGGCTGCGAATGATCGAAGCAGGGCCAATCGCCCATAGTATCATTATGCAAGCCTAATCCTGGACTCCCGTAGTCCGCATAGGCCACTCACATAGGCCCGCATGAGGTATTCCCCGCATCGAGGGTAGCTACTCCTCGGCATCGTCCTGGACTCGTAGTCCGCATGGCCACATAGACCGCATGAGGTATAACCCCGCACACTAACCTGGAACTCTCGTAGCTCCGCATAGGTCCCCTGGACCCGCATGAGGTATTCTCGAATCATGGTCCCAGACCGCCCGAGTCTACCCCCCATCGGAGGGAAGCTTAACCCCCGGTATCATGTCAAGAGGTGAGTGATATTATACTAACATAACAGCTTATCGTTAAACAACATAAGCACAACAAGAATACCCGCTTATACAAACGTTACAAGACACTAACACACATAGCATCATATTATGTCTACGCATCAAACCATTTTTATTATACTTTCCAGAAATCAATATAAGTCTTTTATAAACACATAAGTAAAATGTTCCTTTTATCTTTCTTAAGTCGTTATACTTAACTTCCCATAAAGCTAGTATACTCTTAAGCTCCTTGCTTTAAAAACAAATATTCTTCTTCTTTTCAAAACTGATTTATAATTCTTTTGAAAGACTTTAAGATCTTTATTATTCAGGCTTAAGTAAAAAGACATTGCCGTAAAACTACGTTCAGTTAACACACGTACGTCTACCGTACTATATATATATTTTAAAATATCATGCTCAAGAGTATAGGAAGAATCACATACCTTCTCGGCGAAATCCACCTGCCAAGTCGAATATGTCGCGCGCAGAGTAACAGCCTATAATAGTCAAAGACGTCTATCAAAGTCTAGACTACTCTGTAGGACATTCTAAACAGAGGGTTCTCTATTCTACGGAAAATCGGGCAGCACTTCCCTACCCGGTAAGCTATACAAGTCTACTGTAATTACAGTTCAATCTTCTTTAAATCTTCTGATTTGATTATAGTTCAATTCTCTTCTGTAATACCCTTCTAAGTAATTATAGTTCAAGACTCTTCTTTAATATCCTTCTAAGTGTTTTATACTTGTTTCTATACTTCTACAGTATGTATTCTCCAATTACAATAGAAAGATAAGATTATTTACCTCGATAAGCCCAATATTATCCAAGATATAAGTCGATCCTGAGCAAGGTTTAGCTCCTAATCTGCACGCTCCAATCCTGCTCTAAGAAACCCTTAGAAGTTTCTACACAACTTCTACTTTCTACTTCAACCAACTATGAAGTTTCTCTTAGGGTTTCGTTTAGTGACTAGTGGATACAAGGTAGTATTTCCGGATTCTACGTATAGAGATAACTTTGGAAAATACTAAAGGATATACGGATAGGGTATTTGAGGATAACTGTAATACCCCGTATTTCCAGAGTATGTACGTAAGGGAATACGTACAAAAAGTTTGGCCTTAGTTAGCCTTGGACGTTTTCTTTTGTTCACAACTCGCTAAAAGAATCGTTTTCCGACGAAACGTTTCCACAGCTTTCGTAGAGTAAATTCCGGCTATGCCATTTCTTATTTTTGCGGATTTTTCCGAGAGACGAAACATTTTGGACCAACGGGAGGGCAACACTTGGCACCCTCCCATTGATGGACTTGAATCGTCCATTGGACGAAAATGGAGAACATTGGCACGTTTTTTGTGCCATGGCACAAGTCAAGGAGTTGGTAGGATATTTGTGTTTAGTTAATCCTCACCCTACACTTGCCTTGCACTTGTCTTCATCTTGGCCATTGGTTGGCCAAGGCTTGAGCTATAAATACCCCCTTTGATGAAGAGTTCTTCATCCACAAAGTTATCTTCCAAGTCTAAAAATCCTCTCCTCTCCCTTTGTAGCCATTTCGTCCAAACACCTCCCTCCTTGTGAAGGTGGCCTTGGCGAATACCCCTAGCCTAGCCAAAAATCTACCCCCTCCCTTGGTAGAAAAGTTACCTTCTTGTATCGTTATAATGCCCAAAATACCTAGCCCAAATACCTTAGTACTTAGTAGAAGTTGTGAAGAACTTCTAAGGTTCTTGGAGCATACAACTTAGGAGCAAAACCTTGCTCAGGCGCGACTTTTTCTAGGATATTATTGGGCTTACCGAGGTAATAATCCTAACCCTCTTTTGAATTAGAGAATACTTACTGTTATAGTATAAGAATAAGTATAAATACTTAGAAGTATATCACATAATAGAATTGAAGTGTTAATCACTTAGAAGGGTTTAAAGAAGAATAATCAAAGCTGTACTTACATAGAATTGTTTTCACTGATGAACTTATATAGCTCACGGGTAGGAAGTGCTGCCCGACTTACCGTAGAATTATGAACCCCCTGTTTAGAATGACCTTGAGTAGTCTTTAATAGATATCTGTGACTATTATGGTGACTCTGCTTGACATATTGACTTGGCAGGTGGTTTTCGCTGAGAAGGTATGTGATTCTTCCTAAAGCATGATATTTTACAATATAATTACGGCAATGCCTCACGGCTTAAGCCTGAATAATACTTACGGCAATGCCTCACGGCTTAAGCCTGAATAATACTTACGTGATGCCTCACGGCTTAAGCACGAATAATAAGAAGCGAAAACATTTCAAAGACTCTTTGAATCATATTATGGAAGAGAACTAATTGGTTTTTAAAACAGAAGCTTAAGAGTTATACTAGCTTTATGGGAAGTAAGTATAACCACTTAAGATTTATAAAAGAAACAAGTTTGCCTATGTGTTTATAACAGACTTGTATTGTGAAAAGAATAATAAAGATGGTTTGATAAGTAGACATGATATGATGCTATGTGTGTTAGTATCTTGTAACGTTTGTATAGGTGAGTATCCTTGTTGTGCTTATGTTGTTTAAAGATAAGTTGTTATGTTAGTATACTATCACTCACCTCTTGAGATGATCACGGGTTAAGCGCCTCCGTCTGCGGGGTAGACTCGGCGATGCAGGACCGTGATTCGAGAATACCTCATGCGGGTCGGGGGCCTATGCGGAGCTACGAGTTCGAGTTAGTATGCGGGGTTATACCTCATGCGGTCTGTGGCCATGCGGACGGCGAGTCGGGGCGATGCAGGAGTAGCTACCCTCGATGCGGGGTTATACCTCATGCGGGCCCGTGAGTGGCCTATGCGGACTCGGGAGTCGAGTTAGGCTTGCGAGAATGATGATGGCGAGTGGCCTGTTTGATCATTCGCGGCCTAGACAAGACTCATTCTGATTACTATTGTTGCTCTTGTTTGTGATGTGGCACTATGTGCGGTTTCTTGGTTGTTTCATACATATTTGTAAATGGTTTTAAAAATGATATGTTTCATTTAAGTACTTTCTGATTTCGCATACTTAGTACTGTTGTCTTGACCTCCTTGGGGTGCGTTCATGCCGCGGTAAGGGCAAGCAGTGCTAGATCCGCATCCTTAGGATCTCTACGTTGGTGTCGGGAGCTCCATCTCTTCCGAGGCTCTACTTTTGGTATGATCTCACTGTTGTAGATAGTTTTGTCTGATCGGTATGGCGGGCCTGTCGCCATAGTTGTATATTTCCTTAAGTGCTGTAGTCATTTATGCGATTGTCGGATGTAGCTTTGAACTATGATTATATATATATGCGAAAGCGGTGTTTTCTCACATAAAGCGTGTCTTATTTTATAAAGCTGTTTCATGTCTTGTTTTATATTTCCGCTGATTTCTCGATGTATGACTACTTGGGTGCCGGTAAGGCACGATCCACGGGCCAGGCAGTCGTGACAAAAGTGGTATCGAGCGATTAATCCTCGGAAAGTGTCTACGAACCGTATCTAGTAAGTCTTGATTATCGGTGTGTTGTGCACCACACCAATGTCGAGAGGCTATAGGATATTTAGGATTGGTTTCCATTCTTCTCATTACGAGATCGTGCTTTAGAGGCGTGTTATAGGTTGGACCCTCTAACGTATTCCTTTCTGTGCTGATTATGCCTCGCGTAAAGCAACCGGGCGAGAAGGGCAAGGCGGCGGAGGCGCTAGCGAGACACCCAGTCACGAGGGCTCGAGGCCCGATCTATACGAGGCGGCGAGTTCTATGGCGCCGCCACCCAGCCGAGACCACAGTACCCGCACCTCGTCCCCGCGGCACAGGCGGAGAGTTAGGGTACAAGAGATAGCCCGGCTTTTGGCTAAAGTTGTGGCCCGTCTGAGAGAGATTGGATCTGGTTCGGTTCAGCTCGGCTCGATCGCACCGTGGTACGCTGGCGAGAAGTTTGAGGCTACGAGACTTCTTGAGTTGTAGCCGCCCGGAGTTTTATGGGTGGCGGAGGATGATCCGAGGAGTTCATCCGTCGACTTGAGGATTTTGAGAGTGATCGGGCGTCGGAGACCAGTGCATGATCTTTGGTTCCACATAATTTGCGTGATACCGCGATCGATTGGTTTGATTCATGGGAGTTATCCGGGAAACCTGCGACCCAGTACTGGGATGAGTTCTCGGAGGCTTTCCTCACTCACTTTTTGCCTCGCGGATGAGAGGCGCGGGTGATAGATTTTTCTTCTTGAGGCGGAGAGGGCCTTGTCGGGAGTACAATGTCGAGTTTGATTCTTTGGCTCGATATGTCCCGGCATTGGTAGCGAATATGGAGGATAGGGTGCAGCTATGTCACGGGCTGAAGCGACTATATGGCGAGTCATGTGCGGGGTTTCTCTCGGCCGGGTATGGACATTACCGCGTGCGAGCTCACGCCTGGATGCGAGGCGCGAGGTCGGCAGTGGGCGACGGCGAGAAAAAGGCCGGGGCGGGAGGGTCTTCGGTGGTTATCGTGGTGGCGGCCTCGTGATCTGGGTCGCACCACGGCCCGGCCGAGCACTCTGCACCGTCGCCGGCCCGAGTTTTGAGGCGGACCGGGGCGGGGCTTGGGCGTCGAGTAGCGAGTGCGGCGTCGGGACCACCCCGGTGTGGCCGTCACGGTAGATCCCATTACGGAAGTGTGGTACTACTTATGGATCTTGTTCTGATTGTAGCGGCGGGTCACTGCGAGGCTGTCCGGCCGGCGGCGCTAGTGGTAGGGCCCGACGCCGGGTTTTGTGGCGCCATCATCTCCTCTGATTACTCGCCCGGAGGGAGGTGCTCGTGGGTCGGCCAGTCGCGGCGAGTCGTGGCTCGGGTCGATTCTAGCGGTCCTCGAGCCGCGTATATGCTTTGTCGGTAAGCGGGATCGGGAGGCCTCGCGATGTCGTCACGGTACCTTATCGGTTCAGGTTTGATGTTTATGCCTTGATAGATCCGAGTTCTACTGTCCTATATATCTCCCCTTGTTGCTAGTAGGATAGGGATAGAGCACGAGTCCATAGACCACTTTCGAGGTAGCTACGCGATGGGTGATTCGGTGGTAGCTCGGCGGGTATATAGAGCTTGTCTGTGACCATTTACGATCGTCGGACCTAGCCGACTTGATAGAGTTGGAGATGATTGACTTCGGCGTGATTATGGGGATGGATTGGCTAGCTTCTTGCTATGCCAATGTAGGCTGAGAGAGAAAGTAATGCAGTTCGATTTCTGAGGCCGGTTGTTGAGTGGGAGGAGCACGGTATCGCCAAGGTAGGTTTATTTCCTACCTCAAGGCTAGGAAGATGGTGCGAAGGGTATATCTACCATCTCGTTCGGGTGTTTGATCACGAAGGCTGCGGTACCAGATTTTGATCGATTCGATGAGTCGCGAGTTCCCAGGCGTGTTTCGGATGACCTCCGGGTATCCCTCACGAGGAGATTGAGTTTTGTATTGACATATTGCGGATACTCGGCCTATTTCCATTCCGCCATACGAGAATGGCACTGCCGAGTTGAGAAGTGAAGGATCGGCAGGATTTGCTAGAGAAGGGCCATTAGGCCCGGTGTTTCTCCACGAAGCGCGGTATTGTTCGTAAAGAAGAAGAAGGGCGGGGCCAGCTGCATGTGTTGATTACGACGGTGAACAAGGTGACCATTAAACGAATACCCCTCCCGGGATTGATGATTTGTTCGACCGATTTGCGAGTGCGAGATGTTTCTCAAGATTGATCTGCGATCGGGCTATCATCAGTGCGAGTCGAGAGGTGGATGTCCACTAGGGCTGCATTCGGACGTGCAGGCATTATGAGTTCGAGTCATGTCTTTTGGGTTGACGATGCTCGTGGTATTCATGGATTTGATGAACCGAGTGTTCAAACCATTTTGGACACGTTTGTGATAGTGTTCATTGATGATATCTTGGTTTATTCTCGCTCGGAGCGGGAGCATGCGAGCATTTGAGGCTGTCTTGTGATTCTCGAGACCAGCGATTATGCGCCAAGTTTTCCAAATGTGAGTTTTGGTTGACTTGATGGCGTTTCTTGGGCATATTATGGGTGATGGCATTCAGTGGATCTGGCAAGATCGAAGCGATCGGGACTTGGCTAGACCTCTTACTCGGAGAGGTTCGCGATTTTACGGGCCTTGCGAGGATATTATCGGCGGTTCGTGGAGAAGTTTGCTTCTATCTGCACCATTGACTAGGTGACTCGAAAGCGGCCAAGTTTGATGGTGATGCTTGTGGCGGGGTTTCGATTCTTTGAAAGAGGCGGCGGCCGCCCGTTCTTACTCTTCCGAAGGTCGGATGGTTATATGTGTATTGTGATCGTCGGGCATCGGGTTGGGATGTGTGTTGATGCGGCATGGCGAGTTATAGCATATCGTCCGACGGTGAAGAAACACGAGGAACTACCCGCATGATTTGGAGTTGGCGGTAGTGATTCACGCTTTGAAGATCTGGAGGCACTATTTGTATGGGGTTCACGTGGATATTTATACAGACCACAAGAGCCTCGGTATATCTTCACCAGAGGAGTGAACTTCGGCGAGGCGGTGGTTAGAGTTGCTTAAGGATTACGATGTTGATATCTATACCACGGGAAGGCGATGTTGTGGCGGATGCTTTGAGTCGTAGGTCGATGGGAGCCTATCGGATGTGCGGCTAGAGAGGAGGACATGGTTCGTGATTTGCATCGATTAGCGAGCCTTGGTGTCCGTTTGATTGATTACGATAGCGATGGGGTTAGAGTTCGTGAGGTTGCGAGTCTTCCATCGTCGAGAGGTGAAGAGGCAACGATTCGAGGATCCGGCTTTGATTCGATATCGTGATCTGACTCTTACGTGAGGGCAAGGGTCCTTTTGAGGTAGCACGATGGGGTGCTAAGGTTTGAAGCGGTATGTGTTCGGATGTTTGAGGACTTGGCGGAGTTCTTGGGGAAGCACGGCGGCGTTACTCTATCCATCCGAAGTCGACCAAGATGTACCACGACCTTAGATCTGTGTATTGGTGGGATGGCTTGAAGAGAGCGTTGCGAGTTCGTAGCTCGATTGCGTGTTGTCGGCGGTGAAGGTAGAGCACGAGGCACGGTGGTTTTATTCTGACGATTGAGATCCCGACACGGAAGTGGGAGGTAATCAACATGGATTTCATCACGGGATTACCTCGCACTCGGAGGAGACATGATTCTATATGGGTTATAAATCGGCGGTGTGAAATCAGCCCACTTTCTTCCGTCGGACGACTTTTTGGTGAGGATTATGCGGACTTTACATCAGAGATCGTCGGTGCATGGAGTCCTAACCCGATCATATCAGACAGAGCCCGGTTCGGCTAACCAGAGTCCTTCGAGAGGGTTTAGGGGCCTTGGTGAGCACGATCGCATTTCATCCACGAGCAGACGGACGAGGCGAGCGCCTTATCAGACTCTTGAGGATATCTGCGAGCTGTGTTATTGACTTTAGTGGTAGTTGGGAGGATCATTTGCCTCTAGTTGAGTTCGCTAATAATAGCTACCACTCCGGTATTCGGATGGCGCCTTATGAGGCCTTGTATGGGAGGAAATGCAGATCGCCTATAGGTTGGTTCGATGTGGGCGGGGCGGCTAGTGGGACGATTTGATACGGCGATGGATAAGGTGAAGCTTATCCAGGCGGCTATTGACTCGAGTCGGCCAATCGTATGCAGATCATCGTCGTCGGCATCTTGAGTTCGAGGTTCATGATTGGGTTTTCCTAAAGTGTCACCCATGAAGGTGTGATGAGATTCGGGAAGAAGGAAGCTCGGCCCAAGTACATTGGGCGTTTGGATTGTCGCGAGGTAGGCAAGGTTGCCTACGAGTTGGATCTGCCGTCAGGCACGGAAGCGATGCATCCGGTGTTTCACGTATCTATCTTTGAGAGATGTATCGGGGATCCATCTAAGGTGCACCGATTGCGATGTCGGTGGCCAGGGGTTATCGTATGAGAGATTCCATGCGCGATAGTCGATCGTCGGAGTTAGGCGTCTGCGGACGAAGGGCGTGGCTTCCGTCAAAGTCTTGTGGCGGAGCGAGCTCGAGAAGGAGATGGCGTGGGAAGCCGAGGAGGACATGAGGCGAAGTATCTCACCTATTCCCACACCTCGGGTAATTCACTTTCCTACTTGTAAATTTTCGTTATCGTTTATGCCTAAGTGTTGTTTTGTGGCGCGTGTGGCATTTGCAAGCTGTTTAAGTTATGAAGAATCTTATCGTTAAGCGTCTTGAGAAGGAACATTCGGGACGAATGTTTCTAGGAAGGGAGAATGTAATACCCGTATTTCCGGAGTATATGCGTAAGGGAATACGTACAAAAGTTGGCCTTAGTTGGCCTTGGGCGTTTTCTTTTGTTCACAACTCGCTAAAAGAATCGTTTTCCGACGAAGCGTTTCCACGACTTTCGTAGAGTAAATTCGGCTATGCCATTTCTTATTTTTGCGGATTTTTAGAGGCGAAACATTTTGGACCAGCGGGAGGGCAACACTTGGCACCTCCCGTTGATGGACTTGAATCGTCCATTGGGCGAAAATGGAGAACATTGGCACGTTTTTGTGCCATGGCACAAGTCGAGGAGTTGGTAGGATATTTGTGTTTAGTTAATCCTCACCTACACTTGCCTTGCACTTGTCTTCATCTTGGCCATTGGTTGGCGAAGGCTTGAGCTATAAATACCCCCTTTGATGAAGAGTTCTTCATCCACAAAGTTATCTTCCAAGTCTAAAATCCTCTCCTCTCCTTTGTAGCCATTTCGTCCAAACACCTCCTCCTCCTTGTGAAGGTGGCCTTGGCGAATACCCCTAGCCTAGCCAAAATCTACCCCCTCCTTGGTAGAAAAGTTACCTTCTTGTATCGTTATAATGCCCAAAATACCTAGCCCAAATACCTTAGTACTTAGTAGAAGTTGTGAAGAACTTCTAAGGTTCTTGGAGCATACAACTTAGGAGCAAAACCTTGCTCGGTAGCGACTTTTTCTAGGATATTATTGGGCTTACGTAATAATCCTAACCCTCTTTTGAATTAGAGAATACTTCCGTTATAGTATAAGAATGAGTATAAATACTTAGAAGTATATCACGGAATAGAATTGAAGTGTTAATCACTTAGAAGGGTTTAAAGAAGAATAATCAAAGCTGTACTTACATGGAATTTGTTTTCTGATGAACTTATATAGCTCATGGGTAGGAAGTCTTTGCCCGACTTACAGTAGAATTATGAACCCCTGTTTAGAATGACCTTGAGTAGTCTTTAATAGATATGCGTGACTATTATAGGTGACTCTGCGTAGCGACATATTGACTTGGCGGTGGTTTTATTTGAGAAGGTATGTGATTCTTCCTAAAGCATGATATTTTACAATATAATTACGGCAATGCCTCACGGCTTAAGCCTGAATAATACTTACGGCAATGCCTCACGGCTTAAGCCTGAATAATACTTACGGCAATGCCTCGGCTTAAGCTGAATAATAAGAAGCGAAAACATTTCAAAAGACTCTTTGAATCATATTAACGAAGAGAACTAATTGGTTTTAAAGCGAAGCTTAAGAGTTATACTAGCTTTATGGGAAGTAAGTATAACCACTTAAGATTTATAAAAGAAACAAGTTTGCCTATGTGTTTATAACGGACTTGTATTGTGAAAGAATAATAAAGATGGTTTGATAAGTAGACATGATATGATGCTATGTGTGTTAGTATCTTGTAACGTTTGTATAGGTGAGTATCCTTGTTGTGCTTATATTGTTTAAAGATAAGTTGTTATGTTAGTATACTATCACTCACCTCTTGAGATGATACAGGGGTTAAGGCGCCTCCGATGCGGGGTAGACTCGAGTGATGCAGGACCGTGATTGAGAATACCTCATGCGGGTCGAGGGCCTATGCGAGCTACGAGTTCGAGTTAGTATGCGGGGTTATACCTCATGCGATGCGTGTGGCCATGCGGACAGCGAGTCGGGGCGATGCGAGGAGTAGCTACCCTCGATGCGGGGTTATACCTCATGCGGGCCACGTGAGTGGCCTATGCGGACTCGGGAGTCGAGTTAGGCTTGCGAGAATGATGATGAGGCGAGTGGCCTGTTTGATCATTCGCGGCCTAGACAAGACTCATTCTGATTACCTATTGTTGCTCTTGTTTGTGATGTGGCACTATGTGCGGTTTCCTTGGTTGTTTCATACATATTTGTAAACCGGTTTTAAAATGATATGTTTCATTTAAGTACTTTCTGATTTCGCATACTTAGTACTTGTCTTGACCTCCTTGGCTGCGTTCATGCGCGGTAAAGGGCAGCAGTGCTAGATCCGCATCCTTAGGATCTACGTTGGTGTCGGGAGCTCCATCTCTTCCGAGCTCTACTTTTGGTATGATCTCACTGTTGTAGATAGTTTTATGCGATCGAGGGTATGGCGGAATACTGTCGCCATAGTTGTATATTTCCTTAAGTGCATAGTCATGTTATGCGATTGTCGGATATGCTTCTTTGAACTATGATTATATATATATGCGAAAGCGGTGTTTTCTCACATAAAGCGTGTCTTATTTTATAAAGCTGTTTCATGTCTTGTTTTATATTTCCGCTGATTTCTCGATGTATGACTACTTGGGTGCCGGTGAGCACGATCACGGAGCCGGGCAGTCGTGACAATAACAACAATACTTGGAGAGTATTTCTACCAAGAGGGGGGTATGTTTGGACGAGAATACTCCAAGGGAAGGGGGGGTGGTTTCGGCTAGAACACTACAAAGGGGGAGGGGGGATGGTTTCGGCCAAGGCCTTTTCAAGGGGGAGGGGGATGCTTTGGACGAGAACAACACAAAGGGAGGGAGGGATTTTAGACTTGGAAAGTTGATTTGTGGATGAAGAACTCTTCATCTTAAGAGGGGTATTTATAGGCCAACCAATGGCCAAGATGAAGCCAAGTGCTAGGCAAGTGTAGGGTGTGGATTCACCCATGTGTCCTTATCCATCTACTACACACAAATATCCTACCTAACCTTGACTTGTGCAAGGCCAAAAAATCGTCCAAGCTAGCCCAAGTTGCCGTCCACTTGAGGGTGACAAGTGTCACCCTCTCGTTGGTCCAAAATATTTCGTCTCTCGGAAAAATCCGCAAAAATTAGAAATGATATAGCCGTAATTCACCCGTCGCAAGTTTTGTAAAACGTTTTGTCGGAAAACGATTCTTTTAATGAGTTGTGCACAAATATTTCGTCCAAGGTATCTAACTAAGGCTAAACTTTTGTACGTACGCCCTCACGTACATACTCTGGAAATACGGGGTATAACATCCATATATTCCCCTTCTTGGCCGTTGTCGCTTTCTCATAGCTGCAATCACAATAATACGTTAGGGAGGGACTACCCAAACAACACAGATCTATCGCACGGCCATGGAGTAAGAAGAATAGAAACCAATCTTAAATGTACTGTAGCCTCCTGTTTATGGGTGTGGTGCACAACACACCAATAACCAAAACTCTATTGCACACAGTCTGTAGACATTCCGAGGACTAACTCATCTGATATCACTCTTGTCACGACTCTAACCTCGGGCCCGCGACTGGTGCCCTACCTGGGCCCCCTTCTACCCATACATCACATAAAAATCAACGGAAGCTCTAAGAAAACTCATGTTATAAAAACAGGCAAGCCGATGAAGCTGCCGCTATATATAAAAGGGAACATCCCGACAAGACAGTAGTACAACTGGCCAACAATATATATACAACTCACGCAAGTCCAGCCCACATATGAATACATACCTCTAAGAGTTTGGACAGTAAACTATGACGGGACAAGGCCCCGCCGTACCCCTGAATATACATAGCCATAATGGAAGACCTGTGCTAAAATGACAAGCTCCGGAACATTGGAGCTATCCCAAAATGCTGACCAAGGATCCTAAGCTCACGGATCACCACCTAAGTACCTAATACCTGCGGGCATGAACGCAGCCCCCCGAAGGGGGTCAGTACAACAAGGTACCAAATATGTAAATATGAAGTACAGTAAACAAGATCATAATTGTACAAAAGAATGACAGGGACAAGTATGAAAATCAAATACCAGATCCTACCTTGCCATATAAAATAAGAGACAAATATACCTTGTAGCACTGTACCACTGTACCTTATAAAAATGAGTCATCGTATCTGTTTTCATATAACGTATTTCGGCCCTTTAGTGAGGAACTCGGTCCATGTAAAGTGTCCCGACCCTTTAGTGAGGGACTCGGTCCATAGAATCATTATGCATGCCTGACCCTATAACCAACATATATATATATACATATATATAATAAAATATAACCGCTTGAGCCACTTGTGCTCGACCGTAAACCCTACATTTTCAAAATAGAAAATCAACCGTACCTTTTCAAAATTGGAAAGTCATGTCAAAATCAGGGACGCCTGCCCTCAGGATCATTATGCATATCCTATTCATGGGAATTGAACCCGCATGGGTCTTGTGAACCCGCAATGAGTATCTATACGCGATACCCACATCATGGAGATCTAGTCCACAGAATAATATTGTTATACCCCGTATTTCCAGAGTATGTACGTAAGGGAATACGTACAAAAGTTTAGCCTAAAAAGTTAGGCTTGGACGAAAATACTTGGGCACAACTCACTAAAAGAATCGTTTTCCGACGAAACGTTTTACACAACTCGCGTAGGATAAATTCCGGCTATGTCATTTCTAATTTTTGCGAATTTTTCCGAGAGACGAAATATTTTGGACCAACGGGAGGGCGACACTTGTCACCCTCCAATTGATGGACTTGAGGCGTCATTGAGGCCGATTGGAGTGCCTATTTTGTCAAGTAGTTGGTAGGATATTTTGTGTGCAAGTTGGCTAGGTACACTTGCCCTAATCTTGACCTTACACTTGCCTAGCACTTGGCTAAATCTTGGCCATTGGTTGGCCATCCCTTGACCTATAAATACCCCTCTTGTGATGAAGAGTTCTTCATCCACAAACAAACTTTCCAAGTCTAAAATCCTCTCCTCTCCCTTAAGCCTTTTTCGTCCAACACACCTCCCTTTTGGTGAGCTTGGCGAGGCAACCCTCCTCTAGCCTGGCGAAATCTACCCCCTCCTGGTAGAAAAGTTGCCTTCTAGTATTGTTATAATGCCCAAAATACCTAGCCCAAATCCCTTAGTCCTTAGTAGAAGTTGTGAAGAACTTCTAAGGTTTTCTTAGACTCTGGGCGTACAACTTAGGAGCTAAACCTTGCTCAGTGACTTTTATCTAGGATATTATTGGGCTTACGAGGTAAATAAACTTGTCCTTCTTTTGTAATTAGAGAATACATCTTGTAGAAGTATAGAAATAAGTATAAATACTTAGAAGGATATTAAAGAATAAATTGGTATTATCACGATAGAAGGGTTTAAAGAAGAATAATCAAGCTACTTACTTAGAATTTGTTTTTCTGATGAACTTGAGTAGCTCACGGGTAGGGAAGTGCTGCCCAATTTTCCGTAGGATAGAGAACCCTCTGCTTAGAAGCTGTTTTGAGTAGTCGAGCGTTGATAGGCGTGTCGACTATTATAGGTTGATTCTCTACGCGACATATTCAACTTGGCGGTGGTTTTTGAGAAGGTATGTGATTCTTCCTAAAGCATGATATTTTAAAATATATATGTAGTGCGGTGACGTACATGTGTTAAGCGAATAATAACTACGGCAATGTCTTTTGACTTAATCTGAATAATACTTACGGCAATGTCTTGCGACTTAAGCTGAATAATAAGGATCTTAAAACATTTCAAAAGAATATTGAATCATTTTCTTCTGAAGAGAACTAATTGGTTTTAAACATCAAGCTTAAGAGTTATACTAGCTTTATGGGAAGTTAGGTATAACAACTTAAGAATGATAAAAGGAACAATTTACTTATGTGTTTATAACTGACTTATATTGATTTATGAAAGAATAATAAAATGGTTTGATAAGTAGACATGATATGATGCTATGTGTGGTAGTGACTTGTAACATTTGTATAAGAGGTATTCTTGTTGTGCTTATGTGGTTTAACGATAAGCTATTATGTTGGTATTATATCACTCGCCTCTTGGCGTATTCTGGGGTTAAGGCCCTCCGTGCGGGAGTAAACTCGGTGATGCAGGACCGTGATTCGAGAATACCTCATGCGGGTCCGGGGACTATGCGGAGCTACGAGTTCGAGGTTAGTGTGCGGGGTCATACCTCATGCGGTCTATGTGGCCATGCGGACTACGATTCGGGGCGTTGCCAGGAGTAGCTACCCTCGATGCGGGGTTATACCTATGCGGGCCTAAGTGAGTGGCCTATGCGAATACGGGAGTCGAGTTAGGCTTGTAATGATACTATGGGCAATTGGCCTGCTTGATCATTCGCGACCTAGAAAAGACACATTCTGATTTACCTATTGTTGCTCTTGTTTGTGATGTGGCACTATATGCGGTTTCCTTAGTTGTTTCATACATATTTGTAAGCTGGTTTTAAAATGATATGATTTCATTTAAGTACTTTCTGATTTCACATACTTAGTACTGTTATCGACCTCCTTACAGGCTGCGTTCATGCCGCGGTAAGGGCAGCGAGTGCTAGATCCACATCCTTAGGATCTCTTTGCATTGGTGTCGGGAGCTCCATCTTCTAGGAGGCTCTACGTTTTGGTATGATCTCCTGTATTGTAGATAGTTTGTACATTCGAGGTATGGCGGGAATGTCGCCATAGTTGTTACTTCCAAGTGCTGTAGTCTATTATGCAGTTGAGATGTAAGCGCAAAACTTGGGTTATTTATATATATATGCCGAAAGGCAAGCTTTTCATCGAGATAAAGCGTGTCTCATTTACAAGCTGTTTCATGTCTTGTTTTATATTTCGCTGATTTTCTCGATGTATGGCGCTTGGGTGCCGGGTAAGACACGATCCACGGGCCGGGCAGTCGTGACAAAAGTGGTATCGAGCGATTAATCCTCGGAAAATGTCTACAGACCGTATCTAGTAGAGTCTTGATTATCGGTGTGTTGTGCACCAAACCAATAATCAGGAGGCTATAAGATATTTAGGATTGGTTTCCATTCTTCTCACTCTGAGATCGTGCTTTAGAGTTGTGTTAAAGTTGGACCCTACTAACGTATTCCTTTTACATGCAGTTATGCCTCCGCGTAAAACCGGGCGGAAGGGCAAGCGGCGAGAGGCGCGATCGGACACCGAGTTACGAGGCTCGTGCCCGATCTATACCTCGACGGCGAGTTCTATGGCCGCCGGCCCAGAGAACCCACAATACCCACTCTCGTCCCACGGCACGGGCGGAGGAGTTAGGAATCTGAGAGATAGCCCGGCTATTGGCGGGATCGTGGCGAACATGAGGCAGTGGATCTGATTCGATTCGGCCCGAATTCGTACCGTGGTTCACCCGAGGCGAGAAGTTTGAGCTCTGAGATTTCTGAGTTGTAGCCGCGAGTTTTACTGGTCGAGGCGGAGGATGATCGCGAGAGTTCATCCGTCGACTGAGGATTATGAGTGATCGGGCGTCGGAGACCGAGTCAGTGATCTTGGTTCCACGTAGGCTGCGTGATACCGCGATCGATTGGTTTGATTCATGGGAGTTATCCGGGAAACACGCGTCCCGGCTACTTGGGATGAGTTCTCCTGAGCTTTCTCGCTCACTTCTTGCCTCCACGGATGAGGAGGCGCGGTGACAATTTTTATTCTGCGAGGCGAGAAGGGCGCCTTGTTAGGAGTACAATGTCGAGTTTGATTCATTGGCTCGATATGTCCCAGCGTTGGTAGCGAATATGGAGGATAGGAGTGCACCGCTACGTCACGGGCTAGATGATTATATGGCGAATCTTGTGCGGGTGTTTCTCTTGGCCGTATGGACATTACCGCATGCGAGCTCATGCTCTTGGATCATGCGAGGCGTAAGACCGGCAGGTTGTGACAGCGGCAGAAGACGGGGCAGCGAGGTCTTATGGTGGCTATCGTGGTGGGCGACCTCAGCAGCAGTCGAGATTTGCACCACAGCCAGCTCAGAGCACTCCTGCCGTCCTCGGGGCCGGGGATATTCGAGGCGGAACCGGGGCCCGAGGCTTGAGATGTCGAGCGGCCAGAATGCGGCGTCGGGACCACCCCGCCGGTGTGGCAACATCCCGCCGGGAGTTGTGGTGCTGCTACGGGAGCTTGTTTGATTATGGCAGCCGAAGTCACTATCACGGCTGTCAGGCCAAGAGGCGATCTTGATGGTAGAAGTCGGCTACGAGTTCTTTCGCGGGTATTCTTCATCCCAGCGACTACTCGCCCGGAGGAGGTACTCATGGACCAGCAGGTCGTGGCGGTCGTGGCGCGGTCCCGATTCGCGGTCCTCGAAGCTGCATTTATGCTTTATCGGCCGGAGGATCGGAGGCCTCACCGATGTCGTCACGGTACCTTATCGGTTCGGGTTTGATGTGTATGCCTTGATAGATCGGGTTCTACTCTGTCT
This sequence comes from Przewalskia tangutica, assembly GCA_029844215.1. Taxonomy (NCBI): domain Eukaryota; kingdom Viridiplantae; phylum Streptophyta; class Magnoliopsida; order Solanales; family Solanaceae; genus Przewalskia; species Przewalskia tangutica. Next base: position 21,985,886 of record CM056733.1, read on the forward strand.
ATATATCTCCCTTATTGCTAGTAGGATAGGGATGAGCACGAGTCCATAGACCGCTTCGAGGTAGCTACGCGATGGGTGATTCGGTGGTAGCTCGGTGGGTATATAGGGCTTGTCCAGATGACCGTTCTGATCGTCGGACCTAGCCGACTTGATAGAGTTGGATATGATTGACTTCGACATGATCATGGGTATGGATTGGCTAGCTTCTTGCTTGTTATACCCCGTATTTCTAGAGTATGTACGTGGAGACGTACGTACGAACATTTGAGACTTAAAGTTTGGCTTTGGTTCGAAATTTGGGCACAAGTGCCGAATAGAGTCGTTTTCCGACGAAACGTTTCCACAGCTTACGTAGGGAAAATTCCGGCTATGTCATTTATATTTTTTGAGGATTTTTCCGAGAGATAAAATATTTTGGACCAACGGGAGGGTGACATGTGTCACCCTCACATTGGAACAAAGGCGGCAACCGCTTGGGCGAATTGGGGTCACGTTTTCTTGGCGATTGGCTCCTTGTTTTGGCCTTGTTTTGTGGCTTGTTTGGTGCCATGTTTTGTGCCTTGTTTTGTGGAGTAGGGGTTAGGGTGCACTTGGCTTGATCAAGGCCTTACACTTGCCTTGCACATGGCTTGATCTTGGCCATTGGTTGGCTTTTGGTTTTGCTATAAATACCACTAAGCTTGAAGACTTCATTCGTCAAAAACTTCCAAGTCTTGAAACCCTCTCCTCCTTCTTGTTGCTCTGGCCAGAGCTTCCCCCTCCACACTTTTCGTGTGGCCTTTGGCGAGAGGTTCCCCTCCCCTCCTAGTGGTCTAGCCATGGGGTACCCACTAGCCTAGTTGTTTAGTATAATACACCCCGCGGTAGAAAGTATTCTCAGTATTGTTATAATGCCCAAAATACCTTAGCCTTATACCTTGTAGTATTCCAAAGTTACCTCTATACGTAGAGCCCGGAAATACTACCTTTTGTCCTCTTAGTCTCAAACCGAAACCCTAAGGAAGTCTTCATAGTTGGTTGAAGTATTCGAGTAGAAGTTGGTTAGAACTTCTAAGGGTTGTTTGGAGTGGTTTGGAGCGCACGGAGTTGGAGCTAAACCTTGCTCAGGATCGACATTATAACTTGGATAATTTTGGGCTTGTCGAGGTAAATATTCTTGTCCCCTTATTGTAATTGGAGATTACATGTTGTAGGATTATATAGTTGAAGTATACTATATATAGAACTGAACATAGCTTGCGGCAATGTCTTTTGACTTAAGCTGAATTTAAAGAAGAAGCTGATCAGTAATTACATGGGGTATTATTCTGATAGACTTGTGTAGCATTCTTTGTATAGTAGAATTGTATACGTCAGGTTAGGCGTATAACCCCGGGTTGGCTTGGTAGCGGCCTCGATTGAGAGGAGATTTTCTGTTTGTTGCGGGAGAGAGTCTTCGAATTTTACGTAGAATATGGGCGTGCGGTTAGAAGTTAATAGACGTTTGTGGCCTTATAGGTGGAAGTATTGCGAGTAGCGTATTCTACTTGAAGAGTGGAAGCGGCTAGCCAGGTTACAGTACTGTGGAGCGTTTTGCTTATTGTCGATACTCGTCGCGAGGTATGTGAACCTCTTCCTATCCTTCTAGCATGATGCTTTGTAAACTATGTAATGCGGTAGGCGTGCATGTGTTAAATTAGTTGGTTGTTTTAAAACATAGGGTGTTATAATAGCTTTATGGGAAGTTAGTTATAACGACTCTATGTAGGTAAAAGATTGGTTTGTTGATTGTAGAAGTTAAGAGACTTGATCTTGAAAGATAAGAGACTTAACTTGTTTTACTTGGTTATTAACATTTTGTTAAATGTGTTGTGAAACCTCATTCGCGAGTAATGAGTACTTGGTTTTAAAAGAATAATGTTTTCTTGATTTGGAAATGAGAATAAGTGTCGAGCAAACCACAATGGCGCTAATAAAGGAAGGTGTATTGACAATTAACTAATTGTTATTAAAACCGATGAAACCTCCATCTGCATAGAAGCTAAGATAAGACAAAATTGTATTACATCTCTAGATCATGGTCTTTGTAACAAGATTGTTGTAAACAAGAATAAGCGGCTCACGTCTGAGACATATGTTACTCGATTGTTTTAAAAGAGATTAAGACTATGAGTTATGAAACCTTTCTAAAATGAGAAACTTGAGCATTTGAAATTAGGCAAACTTGAGCGTTTGGAAAATAATGTTGTTACTTGATTTTACAAAGGGAAGTATTTTAGTTTACCTAAATGTGAGTCACTCTATTTTTATACTACGGTATCGGGTGACCTTTATGAAAGGAATGGATCTCTTAAAAGAATTTAACGTCGTAGTACTATAGGAGTTAAAACCGGACTTTGATCTGAAATGGAAGTACCTTGAGTTGTGTGTAACTTGCCTATGCTTGTTGTTGTGTAACTCGCCTATGCTTGTTGTGATAGCCTTTGTTGTTCAAGTGTTGATATCAGGTGACTTCTTGGGAAGGAGTGGATCTTTTATAAAAGTCTAGAAGTATGGTAATTTGCTTGAGCTTGTTTGTGATAGCACTGGTTGTGCGGTATAATGTTGTTGATGTCACGTGGACATGTCTACACCGTCACGAGTCGGGGCATGTGGCCGTGTGGCGGGGTTGATTACGATATATTGTTATTGTGGTTACATGGACATGTCTACACCGATCACGAGTCGGGCGTGTGGCGTGCGGCGGGGTTAATCACCCGGTATTATTGTTGATAATGTCACTTGGGCGTGTCTGCCGTCTGAGTCGGGGCATGTGGCCATGGGGCATTGTTATTATTGTTGCATCATGGGCATGTCTACACCGACGCAGAATTCCGGGGGCATGCGGCCATGATGCGAACACGATTGATGTTGTGGGCGTGAGACCCATAGTTATATTTGAGTGATGACTTGAGGGCGTGAGTCCCTGACTTGACGTGACTGCTTTTATGTTGTGAACTGTAGTTTTGTCATCATACATGTCTCCTGTTTTCATATAGTATTATGATTTCATTTCTGATATTTTCTGATTTCACATACTTGGTACTGTTGTCTTGACCTCGCCCGAGTGGCGTATAAAGAGGCGAGCCTGCACGAAACAGATCCGAACCGTGGCTCTCCGTATGGCACGTCCGTGTGTGGGATGGGATCATGGCGACCGGTACCATTTGTTGGGTCCTCGGAGTGGGACTCGCGATAAAGTGACAAAAGTGGTATCGAGCGATTAATCCTCGGAAAGTGTCTACGGCCGTGTCTAGTAGAGTCTTGATTATCGATGTGTTGTGCACCATCTATAATCGAGGAGCTGCGAGACATTTAGGATTGGTTTCCATTCTTCTCATTACGAGATCGTGCCTTAGAGTTGTGTTGTAAGTTGGATCCCTCCGGCGTATCTCGTTTTACGATTATGCCTCCGCGAGCAACGAGCCGAAGGGCAAAGCGTAGGAGGCTGCTAGTGAGATCTGAGAAGTACGAGCACCTGAGCGGGCGGTACACGAGTTGTGCTTGACGGCGAGTTTTGCGCGCCGCCCGGCCCAGCGAGTTTAGAACGCGGCGATGGGCTGCTGAGACCATGATACACGAGCCTCGATCCACGGCTGGAAGCGGATGAGATAAAGGGGAGAGATGGCCCGATTCTTTGGCGAAGTCGTGGCGAATATGAGGATAAATTTGGATCACGCATTCGATTCGATAGCACGATGGTTCACCCCGGCGAGATAGTTTGAGGCTACGGACTTTACGAGTGTAGCCGCGAGTTTTATGGGTGAGGCACGAGGATGATCGCGAGGAGTTCATCGGCGATTCTGGTCGTAAAGTGATCAAGGCGGAGACCGAGTCGGTGGTCTTAGGTTCGCGTCGGCCGCGTGATCCGCGATCGGCGGTTTGATTCGTGGGAGTTGTCGGGAGAGCATGCGCTTCAGCGATATGGGGACGAGTTCTCGAAGGCATTCCTCACTCACTTCTTGCCTCCGCGGATGAGGAGGGCGGGCGGACAGTTTATGATCTTTGAGACGAGAAGCGTGCGGTTGGAGTACAACGTGGAGTTTGACTCGTTGGCTCGGTATGTCCCGCTTTAGTGGCAACCATGGAGGATAGAGTGCACCGCTACGTCACGGGCTAGATAATTACTTGCAGGCTTGTTGAGTGTAGCTCTTCACCGGGCATGGACATTGCCGCGTGCGAGCTCATCTTGCAGGATGTGAGGCACGGAGAGGTCGACGGAATGACGAATCGTGAAGAGGCGAACAACGAGGTCCTTTGGTGACTTTCGAGGCGGACCGCCTCGTGAGATACTAGTTTTGTACCTCCACCGGTGCAGTGGTCCTCCACAACCTTGAGCATCGAGTATTCGGGGCGGTCGGGCTCGAGGTTCGAGTTTCGAGGAAGTAAGGATGTTGGCGGATCACGGTCACCCTACCTCGGTGTGGTCGATGTGGTAGACCGCATTTGGGAAGTGTCGTGGTGCCAAGGAGCTTGTTATTTTTGCGGCCAGCGGGCCATTTGCGAAAGCGTCCGACGAGGAAGCCGCGGATGTTCTGACTCGACGCCGGGATCGATGGCTGGTTCATCACCTTCGCTGGTATGCGCCTGCGGTGGGGTGTGATTAAGCGGTAGAGACAAGTATATCCTTAACCCTCTAGAGTTTTGTATCTTGATGTGTTTAGTGTTATGTTCGGATAGCTTTGTGCTAAAATGTGATTTAGACACACAGTTATTGTAGAAGGGTAAGTATGGGGGCATGGTAAGTGTGAACCTTAGACTATGTCACGATTGAGACCTTAGAGGTAAGGTCGTCTTGAGTAAAAGATTTATTTCATGGTTGACCCTTATCGAGTAAGTAGTGCGTGGGAATTATTTGTGTGATAAGTCCATGGGTAGTGTGAGATGGAAGTGGTAGCTTTCGCGACTTGATTTGGTAAGATTGTTCCGTTCGAGGAGCAAGTATTGGCGCGATTGTGGGTCGGGTTGATGGCGCTCGCGGTCGACCCGCGGCCGGTTTGGGTGGGGTCGATTAGGTGGTCGCGGAGGTAGGTCACGGGGTGCTAGGCCCGGTTTAGTTGACCATCGTATGAGTTCGTGGATGTGTTCGACGAGCGGTTCGTGAAGGCGGGAGTGGCCTTAAAGAAGATTGAGGTTAGTAAGATGACCAAGTTTGGAGGTAGTGACTCACGGTTTGAAGCTGAAGCAATGGTGAAGTATGGCGCGTCTGAGTGACACTAGAACCTCGCGCAAAGTGACAAAAGTGGTATCGCCACGGCGAGTAAGGAAGGAAGGGAACGTGTGTTATTTTCGTGGCCAAGCTGTGGCATTGGCAACTTGTTAGAGGAACTTCATCGATATCCGTCTTGAGAAGGAACATTCGGGACGAATGTTTCTAAGGAGGGAAGAATGTTATACCCCGTATTTCCAGTATGTGCGTGGAGGCGTGCGTGCGAACATTGAGACTTAAAGTTTGGCTTTGGTTCAAATTTGGGCACAAGTGCGAATAAGTCGTTTTCAGGCGAAGCGTTTCCACTTACGTAGGAAAATTCCGGCTATGTCATTTATATTTTTGCGGATTTTTAGAGATAAAATATTTTTGACCAACGGGAGGGTGACATGTGTCACCCTCACATTGGAAACAAGGCGGCAACCGCGGGCGAATTGGGGTCCGCGTTTTCTTGGCCAATTGGCTCCTTGTTTTGGCCTTGTTTGTGGCTTGTTTGGTGCCATGTTTTGTGCCTTGTTTTGTGGAGTAGGGGTTAGGGTGCACTTGGCGATCAAGGCCTTACACTTGCCTTGCACATGGCTTGATCTTGGCCGTTGGTTGGCTTTTGGTTTGCTATAAATACCCCTGGCTTGAAGACTTCATTCATCAAAAACTTCCAAGTCTTGAAACCCTCTCCTCCTTCTTGTTGCTCTGGCCAGAGCTTCCCCTCCACACACCGTGTGGCCTTTGGCGAGAGGGTCCCCCGCCCCCTCCTAGTGGTCTAGGCGTGGGGTACCCCCCCCCCTCCTAGCCTAGTTGTTTCGTATAATACACCCCCCCCCCCTTGGTAGAAATTATTCTCCAAGTATTGTTATAATGCCCAAAATACCTTAGCCTTTACCGTGTAGTATTCCAAAGTTACCTCTATCGTAGAGCAGGAAATACTACATTTTGTCCTCTTAGTCTCAACCGAAACCCTAAGGAAATCTTCATAGTTGGTTGAAGTATTCGAGTAGAAGTTGGTTAGAACTTAAGGGTTGTTTGGAGTGGTTTGGAGCGCACGGAGTTGGAGCTAAACCTTGCTCGGGATCGACATTATAACTTGGATAATTTTGGGCTTGTCGAGGTAAATATTCTTGTCCACTTATTGTAATTGGAGATTACATGTTGTAGGATTATATAGTTGAAGTATACTATATATAGAATCAACATAGCTTGCGTGCAATGTCTTTTGACTTAAGCACGAATTTAAAGAAAAGAAGCTGTAATTACATAGGGTGTATTCTGATGAACTTGTGTAGCATTCTTGTATAGTAGAATTGTATCGTCGGTTAGGCGTATAACCCCGGTTGGCTTGTGGCGGCGCCGATTGAGGAGGAGATTTTCTGTTTGTTGCGGGAAATGCCGAATTTTACGTAGAATATGGGCCGTGCGGTTAGAAGTTAATAGGCGTTTGTGGCCTTATAGGTGGAAATGCTGCGAGTAGCGTATTCTACTTGAAGAGTGGAAGCGGCTAGCGAGTTCTGATCTTGTGGGCGTTTTGCTTATTATCGATACTCATCGCGAGGTATGTGAACCTCTTCCTATCCTTCTAGCATGATGCTTTGTAAACTATGTAGTGCGGTAGGCGTCGTATGTTAAATGAGTTGGTTGGTTTAAAACATAGGGTGTTATAATAGCTTTATGGGAAGTTAGTTATAACGACTACATGTAGGTAAAAGATTGGTTTGTTGATTGTAGAAGTTAAGAGACTTGATCTTGAAAGATAAGAGACTTAACTTGTTTTACTTGGTTATTAACATTTTGTTAAATGTGTTGTGAAACCTCATTCGCGAGTAATGAGTACTTGGTTTTAAAAGAATAATGTTTCTTGATTTGGAAATGAGAATAAGTGTCGAGCAAACCACAGCTAATAAAGGAAGGTGTATTGACAATTAACTAATTGTTATTAAAACCGATGAAACCTCCATCTGCATAGAAGCTAAGATAAGACAAAATTGTATTACATCTCTAGATCATGGTCATTGTAACAAGATTGTTGTAAACAAGAATAAGCGGCTCACGTCTGAGACATATGTTACTCGATTGTTTTAAAAGAGATTAAGACTATGAGTTATGAAACCTTTCTAAAATGAGAAACTTGAGCATTTGAAATTAGGCAAACTTGAGCGTTTGGAAAATAATGTTGTTACTTGATTTTACAAAGGGAAGTATTTTAGTTTACCTAAATGTGAGTCACTCTATTTTTATACTACGGTATCGGGTGACCTTTATGAAAGGAATGGATCTCTTAAAAGGAATTTAACGTCGTAGTACTTTAGGAGTTAAAACCCGGACTTTGATCTGAAATGGAAGTACCTTGAGTTGTGTGTAACTTGCCTATGCTTGTTGTTGTGTAACTTCGCCTATGCTTGTTGTGATAGCCTTTGTTGTGCAAGTGTTGATATCAGTGACTTCTTGGGAAGGAGTGGATATTTTTATAAAAGTCTAGAAGTATGGTAATTTGCTTGAGCTTGTTTGTGATAGCTGGTTGTGCGGTATAATGTTGTTGATGTCACGTGGACATGCTCTGCCGTCACGAATTCGGGGCATGTGGCCGTGTGGCGGGGTTGATTACGATATATTGTTATTGTGGTTACATGGACATTTCTACCGTCTGCAGTCGGGCGTGTGGCGTGCGGGAGTTAATCACCCGATATTATTGATAATGTCACTTGGGCGATGTCTACCGTCACGCATTCGGGGCATGTGGCCGTGGGGCATTGTTATTATTGTTGCATCATGTGCATGTCTACACGATCAGAATTCGGGCATGCGGCCGTGATGCGAACACGATTGATGTTGTGGGCGTGAGACCCATAGTTATATTTGAGTGATGACTTGAGGGCGTGAGTCCCTGACTTGACGTGACTGCTTTTATGTTGTGAACTATAGTTTTGTCATCATACATGTCTCTTGTTTTCATATAAACTGTTATGATTTCATTTCTGATATTTTCTGATTTCACATACTTGGTACTGTTATCTTGACCTCGCCCGGAGTGCGTTCATCTGCGGTAGAGTACATCGGTAGTGGATCCGCTCATAGGATCACGATTCGGCGTATTGGGAAGCTCCGTTCTCGAGGCTTATCTTTTGGTATGTTACCACTGAGTTGTAGGTTCTTGTACATTCGGGGTATGACGGGGCCACTGTCGTCATGTTGTATAAAAACTCTTAGAAGTGCAGTAATCTTGTTGTGTGGCGGGGTTTGTAAAATGGATTAAAGCTGCTCGTTTTGAAAGAGTTGTTTATATATATATTTTATTGGAAGGTAACCGTTTGGTTGCTTTGTTTATGATCATATATCTTGTTTCTTGTTTAAGTTTTATATTCCGCTGGTTTTCTCTGATGTTGTATCACTAGGGTGTCCGGGGTAAGGCACCAGTCACGGGCCCGGGATCGGGTCGTGACATTGCTACGCCAATGTAGACTGCAGGGAGAGAGTAGTGCGGTTCCAGTTTCCTGAGGAGCCGGTTGTTGAGTGGGAGCAGCCGTATCGCCAGGGGTAGGTTTATTTCCTACCTCGAGGCTAGGAAGATGGTGCGAAGTACATCTACCATCGTTCGGGTGTTTGATCTCGAGGCTGCGGTGCAGATTTTGATCGATTCCGGTAGTCAGAGAGTTCCCAGGCGTGTTTCCAGACGACCTCCCGGGTATCCCTCCTGAGAGGGAGATCGAGTTTTGTATAGATGTGTTGCCAGACACTCGGCCTATTTCCATTCCGCCATATAGAATGGCACCTGCCGAGTTGAGAGAGTTGAAGGATCGGCTTAGAGACTTCTTTGGAGAAGGGTTTCATCGGACCTAGTGTTTCTCGCGAGGAAGCGCCGGTATTGTTCGTGAAGAAGAAGGGCGGGGCCAGCGCATGTGTGTTGATCTGACGGTGAACAAGGTGACCATTAAACGAATACCCCCTTCCGGGATTGATGATTTGTTCGACCCGATTGCGAGTGCGAGATGTTTCTCCAAAATTGATCTACGGTCGGGCTATCATCAGTGCAGTCGAGAGGTGGATGTCCTAGGCGCATTCGGACGATGCGGGCATTATGAGTTCGGTCATGTCTTTTGGGTTGACCAATGCTCAAGCGGTATTCATGGATTTGATGAACCGAGTGTTCAAACCACTTTTGGACACGTTTGTGATAGTGTTCATTGATGATATCTTGGTTTATTCGCTCGGAAGCGGAGCATGCGGAGCATTTGAGGCTGTCTTGTGATTCTCGAGACTAGCGATTATCGCCAAGTTTTCCCAATGTGAGTTTTGGTTAACCGGTGGCTTTTCTTGGGCACATTCTCGGGTGATGGCATTCGGTGGATACGGCCAAGATCGGCGATCGAGGACTTGGCCTAGACCTCTTACTCGGCTGCAGGTTCACGATTTTACGGGCCTTGCGAGTTATTATCGGTTCGTGGAGAAGTTTGCTTCTATCTACGCACCATTGACTAGGTTGACTCGTAAAGCGGCTAAGTTTGATGGATGATGCTTGTGGCGGGGTTTCGATTCTTGAAGGAGGCGACGGCCGCCCGTTCTTACTCTTCCAGAGGTCGACGGTTATATCGTGTATTATGATCGTCGGCGCATCGGGTTGGGATGTGTGTTGATGCGGCGTGGCAAGGTTATAGCGTATGCATCCGACGGTGAAGAAACACGAGAACTACCCACCCATGATTTGGAGTTAGCGGTGATTCACACCTTGAAGATGCGGAGGCACTATTTGTATGGGGTTCGTGTGGATATTTATCTGAGACCACAAGAGCCTCGGTATATCTTCACCGGAGGAGCTGAACTTACGGCGAGAGGCGGTGGTTAGAGTTATTTAAGGATTACGATGTTGATATCTGTACCACCGGAAGGCCAATGTTGTGGCGGATGCTCTTAGTCGTAGGTCGATGGGAGCCTATCAAATGTGCGGTAGAGAGGAGGACATGGTTCGTGATTTGCATCGATTAGCGAGCCTTGGTGTCCGTTTGATTGATTCGATAGCGATGGGGTTCGAGTTCGTGAGGTTGCGAGTCTTCCATCGTCGAGGAGGTGAAGAGGCGATTCGAGGATCCGATTTTGACACGTTATCGTGATCTGACTCTTCGTGAGGGCAAGGGTCCTTTTGAGTAGCACGATGGGGTGCTAAGGTTTGAGGCGAGTTGTGTGTTCGGATGTTTGAGGACTTGGCGGAGTTCTTGGGAAACACACGTAGCGGCGTTACTCCATCCGTCGGTCGACCAAGATGTACCACGACCTTAGATCGTGTATTGGTGGGATGGCTTGAAGAGGGCGTTGCGAGTTCGTAGCTCGGTGCGTGTTGTCGGCGGTGAAGGTAGAGCACGAGGCACGGTGGTTTATTCTGGCGATAGAGATCCCGACACGGAAGTGGGAGGTGATCAACATGGACTTCATCACGGGATTACCTCGCACTCGGAGAGACATGATTCTATATGGGTTATCGTCGGCGGTGACAAAATCAACCCACTTTCTTCCGTCGGGGCGACTTTTAGTGAGGATTATGCGGACTTTACATCAGAGATCGTCGATGCATGAGTCCCTATTTCGATCATATCGAGACGAGGAGCCCGGTTTACGACTAACGGAGGTCTTTCGAGAGGGTTTAGGGACGCGGTGATCTGATCGCATTCCATCCAGCGAGCCGGACGAGCGAGCGCCTTATCCGGACTCTTGAGGATATCTGCGAGCCTGTGTTATCGACTTCAGGGGTAGTTGGGAGGATCATTTGCCTCTAGTTGAGTTTGCATACAATAATAGCTACCACTCCAGTATTCAGATGACGCCTTATGAGGCCTTGTATGGGAGGAAGTGCAGATCGCCTATAGGCTGGTTCAATGTGGGCGAGTGCGATTAGTGGGACAGATTTGGTGCAGTGGCGATGGATAAGGTGAAGCTTATCCGGGAGAGGTTCTTGACAGCTCGAGTCGGCGAAGTCATATCACGAGATCATCGTCGTCGGCATCGGAGTTCGAGGTTCGTGATTGGGTTTTCCTAAAGGTGTCACCCATGAAGGGTGTGATGAGATTCGGGAAGAAGGGAAACTCAACCCAGTACATTGGGCCGTTTGATTGTCGCGAGGTAGGCAAGGTTACTATGAGTTGGATCTGCCGTCCGATCTGGAGGCGGTGCATCCGGTTTTCACGTATCTATCTTTGAGGAGATGTATCGGGATCCATCTAGGGTACACCGATTAGCGATGTCAGTGACCAGGGGTTATCATATGAGGAGATTCCCATGCGCGATGTCGATCATCGAGTTAGGCGTCTGCGGACGAAGAACGTGGCCGTCGAAGTCTTGTGGCGGAACGAGCTCGAGGAGGAGATGACGTCGGGCCGAGGAAGACATGAGGCGAAGTATCTCACCTATTCCCCACCTCCGGGTAATTCACTTTCCTACTTGTAAATTTTCATTATCGTTTATGCCTAAGTGTTGTTTTGTGGCCGTGTGTGGCATTTGCAAACTGTTTAAGTTATGAAGAACCTTATCGTTATCCGTCTTGGGAAGGAACATTCGGGACGAATGTTTCTAAGGAGGGGAGAATGTTATACCCCGTATTTCAGTATATGCGTGAGGAATACGTACAAAGTTTAGCCTAAAAGTTAGGCTTGGACGAAAATACTTGGGCCTGACTCACTAAAAGAATCGTTTTCCGAAATGTTTTACACAACTCGCGTAGGATAAATTCCGGCTATGTCATTTCTAATTTTTGCGGATTTTTCCGAGAGACGAAACATTTTGGACCAACGGGAGGGCGACACTTGTCACCCTCCAATTGATGGACTTGAGGCGTCATTGAGGCCGATTGGAGTGCCTATTTTGTCAAGTAGTTGGTAGGATATTTTGTGTGCAAGTTGGCTATGTACACTTGCCCTAATCTTGACCTTACACTTGCCTAGCACTTGGCTAAATCTTGGCCATTGGTTGGCCATCCCTTGACCTATAAATACCCCTCTTGTGATGAAGAGTTCTTCATCCACAAACAAACTTTCCAAGTCTAAAATCCTCTCCTCTCCCTTAAGCCTTTTTCGTCCAACACACCTCCCCCTCCCCCCCTTTGGTGAGCTTGGCCGAGGCAACCCCTCCCCTCTAGCCTAGCCGAAATCTACCCCCCCTCCCTTGGTAGAAAAGTTGCCTTCTAGTATTGTTATAATGCCCAAAATACCCTAGCCCAAATCCCTTAGTCCTTAGTAGAAGTTGTGAAGAACTTCTAAGGTTTTCTTAGAGCTCTGGGCGTACAACTTAGGAGCTAAACCTTGCTCAGTATGACTTTTATCTAGGATATTATTGGGCTTACGAGGTAAATAAACTTGTCCTTCTTTTGTAATTAGAGAATACATCTGTAGAAGTATAGAAATAAGTATAAATACTTAGAAGGATATTAAAGAATAGAATTGAACTGTTATCACGATTAGAAGGGTTTAAAAGAAGAATAATCAAATCATACTTACTTAGAATTTGTTTTCTGATGAACTTGAGTAGCTCACCGGTAGGAAGTCTTGCCCAATTTTCCGTAGGATAGAGAACCCTCTGCTTAGAACTGTTTTCAGAGTAGTTTGAACGTTGATAGACGTGTCTGACTATTATAGGTTGATTCTCTACGCGCGACATATTCAATTTGGCAGGTGGTTTTCGCTGAGAAGGTATGTGATTCTTCCTAAAGCATGATATTTTAAAATATATATGTAGTACGGTGACGCGTACGTGTTAATCGAATAATAACTACGGCAATGTCTTTTGCCTTAAGCCTGAATAATACTTACGGCAATGTCTTGCGACTTAAGCCTGAATAATAAGGATCTTAAAACATTTCAAAAGAATATTGAATCATTTTCTTACAGAAGAGAACTAATTGGTTTTTAAACATCAAGCTTAAGAGTTATACTAGCTTTATGGGAAGTTAGGTATAACAACTTAAGAATGATAAAAGGAACAGTTTACTTATGTGTTTATAACAGACTTATATTGATTTATGAAAGAATAATAAACTGGTTTGATAAGTAGACGTGATATGATGCTATGTGTGGTAGTGACTTGTAACATTTGTATAATAGGGTATTCTTGTTGTGCTTATGTGGTTTAACGATAAGCTATTATGTTGGTATTATATCACTCACCTCTTGACATGTTACCGGGGGTTAAGCTGCCCTCCGATACGGGGTAGACTCGGTGATGCAGGACCATGATTCGAGAATACCTCATGCGGGTCCAGGGACCTATGCGAGCTACGAGTTCGAGGTTAGTGTGCGGGTCATACCTCATGCGGCCTATGTGGCCATGCGGACTACGAGTCGGGGCGTTGCCAGGAGTAGCTACCCTCGATGCGAGGTTATACCCTACGCGGGCCTAAGTGAGTGGCCTATGCGGACTACGGAGTCGAGTTAGGCTTGCTTAATGATACTATGGGCAATTGGCCTGCTTGATCATTCGCACCTAGAAAAGACCATTCTGATTTACCTATTGTTGCTCTTGTTTGTGATGTGGCACTATGTGCGGTTTCCTTCGTTGTTTCATACATATTTGTAAACTGGTTTTAAAATGATATGATTTCATTTAAGTACTTCTGATTTCACATACTTAGTACTGTTGTCTTGACCTCGCCCGAAGTGCGTTCACGCTGCAGGTAAGGGCAGCAGTGCTAGATCCACATCCTTAGGATCTCTTTGCATTGGTGTCAGGAGCTCCATCTTCTCCGGAGGCTCTACGTTTTGGTATGATCTCCCTGTATTGTAGATAGTTTGTACATTCAGGGTATGGCGGGGCCCTGTCCCGCCATAGTTGTTTACTTCCCAGAGTCTGTAGTCTATTATGCAGTTGGGATGTATCGCAAAACTTGGGTTATTTATATATATATGCGAAAAGGCAAGCTTTTCATCGATAAAGCGTGTCTCGTTTACAAGCTGTTTCATGTCTTGTTTTATATTTCCGCTGATTTTCTCGATGTATGGCTGCAGGTGCGGGTAAGGCACGATCCACGAACGGGTCGTGACAAATATCCTGGGAGTTGAACCCGCATGAGCCCTTTAGACCCTCAATGAGTATACATACTCACGTCATGGGAGCTAATCCATGAAATATATAAAGGAAGCATGCCCATGGAATTACTACATCATGTAAGAATGTCCATGTAAATAATATAATAATGTTGCGAATCGTGCAACCCGTCCCAATATATAATAGTGTTGCGGATCGTGCAACCCGTTCCAATATATAATAGTGTTGCAGATCGTGCAACCCGTCCCAATATATAATAGTGTAGCTGATCGTGCAACCCGTCCCAATATGTATATAAGTGTTGCGGATCGTGCAACCCGTCATGTATATAAGTGTTGCGGATCGTGCAACCTGTTACAATATATATACATATAACTATCATGGCAACCCGGTGCAATTTAAATCACCTTTTGACTCTCAATAACATCATCTTTAAAACGAAATTTCATTTGAGAAAAACCAAGGCAATACCATGCCTTCCCTTTTTCGGGAAAAACCGAGACAACACCATGCCTCTCATTTTAGACAAACCAAGAAAATAACATGCCTTCTTTTTTACAAAAACCAAGACAATACCATACCTTTCTTTTTAGAAAAACCAAGGCACTCTCATACCTTTCGTTTTAAATCCTCATTTGGAAAATCAAGACACTTATCAAATCAAGTTACTTATTCTTTTCAAATCAAGTAACTTATACTTTTCAAATCAATTAACTTGTCACGCCCCGAACCCCGGGCCCATGACTGGTGCCCTACCTGGGCACCCTTCTACTTAACTGACACAAGAAAACCGCGGAACCAAATAACACTTCGTTTTTTTTTAAAACCAACGAACATGCAAGGGCAAAGCCGACAAGGCTGCCATATAATGTACATAATAAAAAGGCACTACATCGCAGTCCAATCCACATAAGAATCTGCACCTCTAAGAGTTTTACTGAAATATGACGGGACAAGGCCCCGTCGTACCCATAACTGTACAAAAGCCTGTACTGAAGGATCTATACCAAAATGATAAACTCCTGAACAGATGGAGCTATCCAAAAACTCTGAGCAGGGTCCTACACCTGCAGATCACCAAACTGCGTACCTAAACCTGCGGCATGAACGCAGCCCCCCGAAGGAGGTCAGTACGAAGAATGTACCAAGTATGTGAAACTGAAAATACTGTAATGAAATCATAACAGTCTATACAAAACAGGAGACATGTATGATAGCCAAACTACAGTACACAATACATAAGCAGTCATGTCAAATCAGGGACGCATGCCCTCAAAGTCATTACTCAAATATAACCATGGGTCTCACGCCCATAATATCAATCATGCCCGTGGAATCCTTCCTCACTGCCGGCAGTCCATGATATAATATAACATCAATAAGCACACTGAACCTTGCAATCATGAGAGTAATGCAATCATTTTTATCTTTTAAGTTATGTTTTTAACAATGAGACCAACTGTTCCACATTAAGTCATAAACACACTGCACCCTTTCATTAATGAAATCACTACCGTTTCAAAACATGAAGGTCGTGCCAGTGCCAGGGTCAACCACCCTCTGTGTTATAACTTATAATGCAACCTATCATGGGACTATTTCACCCGCAAGGGACTATTTCACCCGCATAGGTCATGTGGACCCGCAATGAGTCATCGGTACACGATACTCGCATCACGGATAGCTAATCCATGGCTTATATATATCCCGGTAATTTAACCCGCCCGAGTCAAATACCGACCCGCCGTGAGTGTGTACCACTCACCACCGTGGGGAGCTACCCCATGATATCCTTGAAACAAGTTGCAAACCCTTTATGGAGGGACGCGGAGATGTGGAAATACGACACTTGCACGAATGTCTATATGAGAAACCCATATGCAAGCAAACCATTTGTCACGACCCGACCCCGGGCCCGCGACTGGTGCCCTACCTGGGCACCCCTTACCGGTATACATCAGAGAATAGTAGCGGAACATACATATAACTCAAAAGAAATAAATAACAGGCTAGCCGATAAGACCACCTTCCAAAAGTATACACATAACCCAAAAAACAGTTACCTCTTTTTTTTTTTCTTTACAACCCAATCCACAAGACATGACTACAGACCTCTAAGAATAACAACTGTGACGGGATAGGGCCCCGCCATACCCCTGAATGTACAACAACTGACAATACCAGTGATCTGAACCAAGGATAAGCCTCCGGAGTAATGGAGCTTCTCAACAGCTGAACAGTGATCCTAAGAGTGAGGATCAACAACCTGTATAACTCTACATGTGGCATGAACGCAGCCCCCCGAAAGAGGTCAGTACAACAGGTACCAAGTATGTGAAACTGAAAGTATTGTAATGAAATCATAATAGTATAAAATAAACTGGGGACATGTATGAAAACCACAGTAACAATACACTATGCCTTACTAACAATGAGAGTGGACAAGAATAAATTTTGCCGATTTTAAAACAGGAAGCTCATGATTAACCTAGGGCCATCCGCCCGTAGTATCATTTTGCAATCCTACTCCTGGGACTATTTCACCTGCATAGGCTGTGTGGACCCGCATGAGGTTATTTCCTCGCATAGTGTGTATCCGCCCGCATAGGTCGTATGGACCCTCATGAGATAATCTCCTCGCATAGGACTGGTCCGCCCCGCATAGGACTATTTCACCCGCATGAGACCTACGGACTCACATGAGGTATTCCTCGCATCATGGGTAGCAAATCCACGGAATATGCAAATACCGCAAACCTGGGGAATGACCCCGAAATGAATAATATATCACTAGCACAACCGGCTATCATGCATAACATAAGCACTACCGGCTTATCATACATAACATAAGCACCACCGGCTTATCATAATTATCATGAGAAAGTTAAGACATCCCCTAACTTCTTATTAGCCTTAATTATCATGTACTCTCATTTTAGTTAACTTAAGGCACTAACATGTTATTAGAAATCCGGGAATTTAACCCAAAGTACTACGTACTTCCGTTCCTTTAGAAAAAGAGAACCCTTTTTATATAAAAACCCCCAAGATACTAACTCCCGTAGTATCAAGGCTTGTCTACTTTTCAAAACAAGTTACTACACCTTTAGAAATTCATTTCAAAGTTTTGACACTAAGTAACTTCTACATTCACAACCTAGGCAACTCATGCCTATAAATCAAGTAGACACTTTCTTAACCTTCCATAAATCCGTTATAACTAACTTTCCATAAAGCCGTTATAACTCTTTATGTTTTAGACAATTACATTCTTTTTGAAACCAAGAGACTTATACTTTTAAAACCAAGTATCATATACTTTCAAATCAAGTTTCATAACTTTCAGAATACTTCAAGTCTCTTAACTTTAGAAATCAAGTTTCTTAACTTTAGAATAGTTCAAGTAATCAATACTGTTATACCCCGTATTTCCAGAGTATGTACGCAGGGGACGTACGTAGAAAAGTTTGTGCCTTAAAGTGCTTGGCCGAATTTTATTTGTGCACAACACCCGTTTAGAGTCGTTTTTCGACGAAACGCTTTCCACGACTTTCGTAGGGAATTTCCGCTATGTCATTTTTAATTTTTGCGGATTTTTAGAGGCGAAGCGTGTTGGACCAACGAGAGGGCGCCACTTGGCACCCTCCCATTGGCGGACGTGAGGACTCGGCTTGGACGAATTGAAGAGGGGGGAGTTGGTAGGATATTTTGTGTGTTAGTTGGTTAAGGACACATGGGTGAATCTTGGCCCTACACTTGCTAGGCACTTGGCTAGATCTTGGCCATTGGTTGGCCTTGGCTTGTGCTATAAATACCCCTCTAAGGTTGAAGACTTCTTCATCCAAAATGCCTAAGTCTTGAGAGCTTTCCCCCTCCCCTGTTCGTGAGGCCCCCTTGGAGAGTTTCCCCACAGTGGGGTAGTAGCGGTAGCCACCCCCCCCCTCCTTTGTGGTGTGGCCGTGGGGTACCCCCCCCTAGCCTAGTTTGTTTTCATATAATACCCCCCTCTTGGTAGAAATACTCTCAAAAGTATTGTTATAATGCCCAAATTACCTTAGCCATATACCTTGTTGTATTCTAAGGTTATACCTATACGAAAAGCCCAGAAAATACTATTATACTTCCGTCAGTCACAAAACCGAAACCCTAGGAAAAATCTCCATAGTCCGTTGGAGTATTGTGTAGAAGTTGGTTAGAACTTCTAAGGGTGGTTTAGAGCGGGTTGGAGCGCTCGGAGTTGGAGCTAAACGATTGCCCAGGATCGACTTTAAGCTAGGATAATTATGGGCTTACCGAGGTAAATATCTTGTCCCTCTATTGTAATTGGAAATTACATATTGTTAGAATATATAGTTGAAGTATACTATATATAGAACTGAACGTAGTATCGGCAATGTCTTTTGACTTAAGCCTGAATAATACTTACGGCAATGTCTTGCGACTTAAGCTGAATTGAAAGAAGAATCTTGAACCGTAATTACATAGGGTTGTATTACGGTAGACTTGTGTAGTAATGCAGTGAAGTAGAATTGTACCCGTTAGGGTTAGATGTATAACCCCTGGTTGGCTTTGTGGCGGCCTCGATAGAGGAGGAGATTTCTGTTGTTGCGGGGAGGTCTTTGCCGAATTTTCGTAGAATGTTCTCTGATGAGATCTGAATGTTAATAGCGCCTTGTGGCCTTATAGGTTGAAGTACTACGAGTGGCGCGATCTACTTGGCTTAGGAGTAGCGACGTTTGGAAGTACTTGAGCGTTTTGCTATTAGTCGATACTCGTCGCGAGTATGTGAACCTCTTCCTATCTCTTCTAGCATGATATGTGTGAACTATGTAGTACGGTGACGTACATGTGCTAAACGTATTTGGTTGATTTAGAACATAAAGTGTTATAACGGCTTTATGGGAAGTTGGTTATAACGACTTTATGTTGGTAAGAAAATACTTGTGGTCTTTAAAAGGTAGCGATTTGAACTATAAGCGGCTTGTTATATGTTAATAAAGAACTTGAAGTATTTCAAAGATTTTTGAATCATTTTGAAAGAAGAAGTAATATACGTGGTTTTGAAAAACTTAAGAGTTATACTAGCTTTATGGGAAGTTAGGTATAACGGCTTAAGAATGTTTCTTGATTTCGAATCGTAATGTGTATCGACAAACCAACTGCAGCGTTAATAAAAGGAAATGTTTTGACTAATTAAGTATTATTAAAACCGATGAAGCTTCCATCCGCATGAAGCTAAGATGAGACAAAATGATATTTCCTAGATCATGGTCTTTGTAATAAGATTGTAATAAACAAGAATATCCTACTCACATATAAGGCTTAGGTTTCTCAGTTGTTTAAAGAAGAATTATATTCTTAAATGAATAAGACTATGAACTACGAAACCTTTCAAAAAATGAGGAACTTGAACATTGGAAATTAGGCAAACTTGAACATTGGAAAGAATGTTGCTACTTGATTTTACAAAGAGAAGTAATTGATTTTCTTTAAAAAGATAATCACTCTATTTTCATATACTACGTATTGTGTGACTTTTGTGAAGGTAACGTATCTTTTAAAGAGTTAATGTATGAAGTACTTTGGGGATAAAAACCGATCTTGTTGATCATATAGTAGGAAGTACCTTGTGTGAACAACTTGATTGTATTGGTTTGTGATAGCCTTGTAATACTTTCTTGTTGCTTTGATAAGTAAACGTGTTAGGATGCTACGTGTGTTAGTATCTTGTGATGTTTGTGTAAAGGGTTTCCCTTGATTGTGCTTATTAACTATCGGTCGTTATGATAGTATTGTGGCATTCATCTCTTGAGATGATTCCGGTTAAGCGCCCTCCGTCGGGGGTAGACTCGAGTGATGCAGGACCATGATTCGAGAATACCTCATGCGGGTCACGGGGCCTATGCGAGCTACGAGTTCGAGTTAGCGTCGTCCTTTATGGGCATGCGGTCCTTGTGGCTTGCGGACTCGGAAGTCGTGGCGATCTTGGGAGTAGCTACCCTCGATGCGGGAATACCTCATGCGGGCGATGAGATTGGCCTATCGCGGGCTGCGGGAGTTCGAGGTTAGACGCGTACATTGATCTGCGGGCAAGTGGCGGCTTGATCATGTGACGGTCTAAACAGATCTTATGATCTGATTCATGACCTTGTTGGTGCGTGGGTTTTAGTAGTCGGCTATGCCTTCGCACTTACCCCTGATTGTATTATGACACAGGTGGGACCTGGTGTTCATGTGTGTTCCTTGGTGCTTTTATATCATAGACTGCCGGCAGTGAGGAAGGTATTCCACGGGCATGATTGATGTTGTGGGCCTGAGACCCATTGTTATACTTGAGTGATGACTTGAGGGCGTGAGTCCCTAACTTGACATGACTGCTTTGTTGTAAACTGTAGTTTGGTTATCATACATGTCTCCTGCTTTATATGACTGCTATGATTTCATTTACAGTATGTATTTTCAGTTTCACATACTCGGTACCTGTTGTACTGACCTCCTTCGGGGGGCTGCGTTCATGCCGCAGGTTGAGGTACACCAGTCGTTGATCCTAGCTCTCAGGGTCACAGTTTCAGCGTTTGGGAAGCTCCGTTTCTCCGGAGGCTTATCAGTGGTATAGTCCCCTGTCGTCGTAAGTGTTTACATTCAGGGGTTTGGCGGGGCCCTGTCCCGCCATTGTTGTCGTATCATTCTTAGAGGTCTGTAGTACTGTTGTGGGCAGGGTTTGTAAAAAGGATTAAACTGTTCATGTTGAAAAAGTTGTCATTTTTATATATGCCGAAAGGCAAGTTTTTCTCAGATTATTGTTTCATATTTCATAATATGTCTTGCATCGTTTTATATTCCGCTGATTACTCTGATGTATGTCTACTTGGGTGCCCGGGGTAAGGCACCAGTCACGGGCCCGGGTTCGGGTCGTGACAAATACTTCCCAAACCAAGTATTCTATACATTTCCAAGTCAAGAAATCTTTGTTTACCTTTTTAGAATAAACCATTCTTTTAACTTCCCGTAAAGTTGTTATAACCAACTTCCCATAAAGTCGCTATACTAACTTTATGCTTTAGAAACTAAGACATCTTAACCTTTAAAAAAAGTGAGTTAATTCTCTAACTCAACCAACTTGGACATTCTTAAACAAGTCAAGGATACCAAATAAAATTAAATTCATTTAAATCTCGTACGTCCACCGTACTATACATTTATAGCTACTCATACTCAAGAGATAAGAAAAGTTCCACATACCTCTTCGACTTAATCCACTAGCCAAGTTGAATACGCCGCACGTAGAATGTCAACCTATAATGACCATAATACGTCCATCAATTACTAGCTTTCAACGTAGAATATTCCTAAGTATAAGGACTCTTAATTCTACGGAAAATCGGGCAGCACTTCCTTTGTTTCTACGTACTTTTCCACCTTTTTCAAGGCCCGAAAATCAATAACCAAATGCCACATTTAAGGCTCAACAATCAGTTAAACAAAGGGGATTACACGCCGCACAGGACGTGTAAAATTCTGCCCCACAATTTATACAAAACAGTCCAACAACTTAAGACCCATTCTCGGCAACTATCAATATCAACAACAATATCAATTTCCGTTCAATTCCTTTATAATCCAAGTTGTTATTCCCACATGTTATATACTTAATAACAATTACAACAACTATAAATCCTTTCTTCCTTAACATGCGACGATTGTATCTAATGATTAAATTGACTACAAACTTAATGGCTAACATGTCCAATTTCAGTTTTCAACATGTCGACATGATCCGAATCTTTTCAAACTTCAATATATATACCACATGCTCATTTAACAACTACTAAACATGTAATCTTCAATCACAATAAGAAGATGAAGATTTTTACCTCAATAAGCCCTAATAGTATCCAAGCATAAAAGTCAATCCTTAGAAACTTTTAGCTCATCTCCTTATGTTCCAATCCGCTCCAAGCACTCCTTAGAAGCTCATAACCAACTTCTCTTCAATTTCCAACTTCAAAGTTGAAGAACACCTTAGGTTTTCACCTTGCGACTAACGTGAAAACGTAGTTTTTCTGGGATTTTTCTATTGAGATATCATTGTAATGCCCTTAGGAACCTTGGGTTAAAGTATTGTGAATTATGAACAACAATTGCAAAAAAAATTGTGTGGGAGGAGGCCTATGCCGAGAGCTCTTTTAAGAGCAAGAAACTTGTGAATTGTTTTTCTAAGTGTTTAGAGCTTGTCTTGCTAGTAGTAGTAGTATGTATTTATAACACCATCAAGGGCTAAGATTGAACCAATTGGATGGCTAAGATTGGTCCACAATGTCAAGCCTCAACTTGCCCTTTGACTTGGTCCATTTTATCAAGCTACCATTTGCTACACTTAGCCATAATTTCGTCCAAGATGATACATGTGGAGGGTGACACGTGTCGCCCTCCCATTGGTCCATAACATTCTGTTTCCCGAAATTTCCATAATTGGTCAAAATATCGGAAACCTCGTGGGCCCCACAAAACGTAAAATTTCTCGGGTGGGCCACACGTATCCAACTCTGTAAATAAACTTTCATAATTCCGATAAGTTCTAAAAGTCTTAAATAACAAATTTGAGAACCCAATTCTCATTAACGAACAATTTTCCTTCCCGAGGTTCGGAAGATTTTTCCTTTGGAAAACAATTCTTTCTTTCATTCAATTTTTATACGTCTTGTGCTCTCACGTCTATTCTTGTAAACACATGTCCTGAAACTACGGGGTGTAACATTTTCCCCCCCTTAGAAACATTCGTCCCCGAATGTTCTTTCGGAGTTCCATCAAAACGGATATTGGCATAGTCTCTTGACTACACCCAACATAATCACCCTTGCCACACCTGGCCACATAACAATACTTATACTAAAACGTCAACCTGAACTCCAAGTGTCAACGTCGGTTATCTGCATAAAGCTTCTGCTGACTCTGAGCTTACTAATAATATTTCTTGGATAAGCTTCGCCTTATCCACACCCGCTGAATCAAGTCTGGACCAATTAACTGAACCTCGCCTACATCGAACCAACCAACCGGCGATCTACACTTTATTACATACAAGGCCTCATACAGGGCCATCTAAATACTTGAAGGGTATCTGTCATCGTACGTAACTCAACAAGAGGCAAAATAATCCTCCCGGCTATCTCTGAAATCAAGAAAACAGGCCCGCTACCTATCCTCAAGTGACTGGATAGTACGCTCTGCCTGTCTGTCGGTCTGAGGGTGAAATGCAACACTGAGACTCACCTGTGTCCCTAATCCCTTCTGGAAAACCTCCAGAAGTTATCCGTAAACTGAGCTCATCCACCTGACGTCATAAATATAGGAACCCCGTCCAGTCTCATACCCTTCCTGATATATAATCTCGCATAATCCTCAGCCGAGTAGATAGTTGTCACGACCCGATCCCGGGCCCGTGACTGGTGCCTTACCCGGGCACCCAAGTAGACATTCATCAGAGTAATCAGCGGAATAATAAATCAAGACATGAAACAAATGTAAAATGTAACACAATTTATCTGAGAAAAAGTTGCCTTTCGGCATATATATATATATACCAAGTCTGGCAGTTACATCCCAACTTTACAACAGGACTACAGACCTCTAGGAATGTAAACAACTATGGCGGGACAGGGCCCCGCCATACCCTGAATGTACAAAATATCTACAACACCAGGGAGAGTCATACCAAAAGTCGAGCCTCCGGAGAAATGGAGCTCCTGACACCAGAGTAAGGATCCTAAGAATGAGGATCTACCACTGCTTCCACCTGCGGCATGAGCGGCCGAAGGAGGTCGATAACAGTACCAAGTATGTGAAACTGTAAAGTACTCTAAATGAAATCATATCATTTTAAAAACCAATTTTACAAATATGTGCAAACAACCAATGTAACCGCACATAGTGCCACGGCGTAACCAAAAGCAAAATAGATATAACATAACCGGTCTTTTCTAGGCCGCTAATGATCGAAGCAAGGCCAATCGCCCATAGTATCATTATGCGAGCCTAATCTCCGAACTCTCGCACCGCATAGGTCACACGCACCGCATGAGGTATTCCTCGCATCGGGGTAGCTAACCAGCGGTATCCTCCGGACTCCGCGATCCGCATAGTCACATAGACCGCGTAGTCACACGGATCGCGTAGGCATTCCTCGCGTCGGGATAATACACGGAATGATCAATCCTGGAACTCCGCACTCGCGATAGTCACACGGACCGCATAGGCCGTATAGACGCATCAAGGGTGGCAAGTCCTCGGTATAACAAGTCGCGGTATGTGATATAATAAGATAACGGGTTTAACGTTTAACAACGTAAGCACAACAAGAATAACCCCTTACACAACATCACAAGACACTAACACGCCAGAACATGTTTACTTATCAAACCATCTTACTACACTTTTCAGAAATCAATACAAGACTTTCATAAACAAATAAGTAAACCGTTCCTTTTATCTTTCTTAAGTCGTTATACCTAACTTCCCATAAAGTTAGTATAACTCTTTAAGCTTTTAAAACCAAGTATTACTTTTCTTTCAAAAATGATTCACAACTCTTTTGAAATACTTCAAGATTCTTATTATTTAAAACTCAAGTCAAAAGACATCAGAGTAAAACCAAGTTCAGTTAACACACGTACGTCTACCGTACTATTTATATATTTTAAAAATATCATGCTCAAGAGGATAGGAAGAATCACATACCTCCTCGGCGAAATCCACCTGCCAAGTCGAATATGTCGCGCGCAGAGTATCAACCTATAATAGTCAAATACGTCTATCAACGTCTAGACTATTCTGTAGAATATTCTAAGCAGAGGGTTCTTAATTCTACGGAAAATTGGGCGAGACTTCCCTGCCGACAAACTACATAAGTCTCAGTAAATACGGTCCCATGTAAATCTGATTCAATTCTCTTCTTTTATACCATCCTTCTATACGTCTTATACTCAATTCTATACTACAACAATATGTAATTTCCAATTACAATAGAAGGACAAGATATTTACCTCGACAAACCCAAAATTATCCAAGATATATGTCGATCCTGAGCAAGGTTTAGCTCCTATTCTGCACGCTCCGATAGCTCCAAGAAACCCTTAGAAGTTTCTAAACAACTTCTACTTAATACTTCAACCCACTATGAAGATTTCCCTAGGGTTTCGTTTTGTGACTAAAGGATATAAAGTAGTATTTCTGGGCTTTTAGTATAGAGGTGTTATTATACCGTATTTCGGTAGTATGCGTGAGGCGTGCGTATTAAATTTTGCCTTAAGAATTGACAAGTTTCGAAATTTGGGCACAAGTGCGAAAGAGTCGTTTTTCGACTAAACGTTTTACTAAACTTGCGAAGGAAAATTCGCTATGTCATTTCTAATTTTGCGGATTTTTCGAGAGGCGAAACATGTTGGACCAGCGGGAGGGTGACATGTGTCACCCTCACATTGGATGAGTGTGGCGGTAATGCTTGGCGAATAGGTGGCATGGTTAGGTAGGATATTTTGTGCAAGTTGTGTGGTAGATGGATAAGGTGCACATGGCTTAATCCTAGCCCTACACTTGCCTAACACTTGGAGTGATCTTGGCCATTGGTTGGCCATGGCTTGACCTATAAATACCCTCTAAGTTGATGAACTTCTTCATCCTAAATTGTTCTAAGTGTTAAAAATCCTCCCCTCTTAGTGTGAGCTTTTCGTCCTCTCTCCCCCCTCTAGTTGAGCTTGGCGAGAGTGTCACGACCGAACTGGGCCCGTGGTGGTGCCTTACCGGACACCCTAGTGATACAACATCGAGTAATCAGTAGAACATCTGTGATACAAGACATATTATGAAATATGAAACAATAATCTGAGAAAAACTTTCCTTTCGGCATATATAACAACTTTTTTCAAAATGAACAGTTTAATCCTTTTTACAAACCACACTTGTGATTACTACAGACTTAAGAATGATACGACAACAATGGCGGGACGGGGCCCCGCCAAACCCAGAATGTAAACACTTACTACGACGAGGACCGTACGTGATAAGCCTCCGGAGAAAGCGGAGCTTCCCAAAGCTGTGACCACGAGCTAGGATCAACGCGGGTGTACCTCAACTGCGGCATGAGCGGCCCAGAAGGAGTCGATCTGGCCAGTGCGAGTATGTGAAACTAAAAATCGTAAATGAAATCATAATAGTCTATAAAGCGGGAGACATGTATGATAAGCAAACTACGATTCCACAACAAATAGCGATCGTGTCAAGTCGGGGACTCACGCCTCAAAGTTATCACAATAAAACCGTGCGGGGCAAATGCGAAGGCATAGCCGACTACTAAGACCGCGATGCAAAAATACCACAAAGCGTATCCGAGGTCTTTCTAGACCGCACCACATGATCGGCTCGCCACTGCGCAATATCAATGTCGCGCGTCTATCCACGAACTCTCGCACTCGCGCATAGGTCACACACGGACCGCGTGAGGTATTCCTCGAATCATGGTCCCATCACTGAGGTATACCCGCGTCGAAGGCGGCTAACCCTCGGTATCCGCTGAGGCTCCATGACCGCATAGTCTCAAAAGACCGCATAGTCTCAACGGACCGCATGGAATCCCCGCGTCGGGCTAAACACCGGAATGATCAATCACGGAGCTACCGCTCGCGTAGTCACGAGGACCGCATGGGCCGTAAAGACCGCATCAGGGTGGCAAGCCCTCGGTATAATAAGTCAAAGGGTATGTGATACAATAACGATAACGGGCTTAACGTTTAACAACGTAAGCACAACAAGAATGACCCACTTACATCACGATCACACAAGATACTAACACACGTAGCATCCTAACATGTTTACTTATCACATCAACAAGAAAGTATTTACAAGGCTATCTCAAACCAACACAATCAAGTTATTCACACAAGGTACTTTATGCTAACAAGTTCGGGTATCTATCCCTAAAGTACTTCATACATTAAAGCTTTTAAAAGATCCATTGCTTTCACATAAGTCACATGATACGTAGTATAAAATAGAGTGGTATTTGTCTTTTTAAGTAAACCAAAACACTTACCTTTGTAAAATCAAGTAACAACATTATTTTCCAAACGTTCAAGTTTGCCTAATTTCAAATGTTCACGTTTCTTATTTTAAAAGGTTTAGTAGTTCATAGTCTTATTCATTTAAGAATATAATTCTCTTTTCAACAATCAGGAGACATAAGCCTTATATGGAAGTAGGATATTCTTGTTTATAACAATCTTATTACTGACCGTGATCTAGGAAATATCATTTTGTCTCATCTTAGCTTCTACGGATGGAGGTTTCTCTTGGTTTTATTAATACTTAATTAGTCAAAACATTTCCTTTTATTAACGCTGCAATGGTTTGTCGATACACATTCTGATTTCCGAAATCAGTAAAACATTCTTAAGCCGTTATACCTAACTTCCCATAAAGCTAGTATTACTCTTAAGTTTTCAAAAACCAAGTATTACTTCTTCTTTCAAAATGATTCAAAAATCTTTTGCAATACTTCAAGTTCTTTATTAACACATAACAAGCCAGTTATAGTTCAAACCAGTTACCTTTTTAAAACCACATGTATTTTCTTACCAACATAAAGCTGTTATAACCAACTTCCCATAAAGCCGTTATAACACTTTATGTTTCAAACCAATCAAATACATTAAACACATGTACGTCTACCGTACTACATAGTTACACACATATCATGCTAGAAGAGATAGGAAGAGGTTCACATACCTCGCGACGAGTATCGACTAATAGCAAAACGCTCCAAGTACTTCAAACCGTCGGCTACTCCTTAGCCGATGGATCGCGCCATACGTAGTACTTCAACCTATAAGGCCACGCGCTTATTAACATTTAGATTCCCGTAGAACATCCTACAGAAAATTCGACACCTCCCATGACAGCGTAAATCTCCTCCTCTATCGGCCGCTATCAAGCCAACCGAGGGGTTCATACATCTAACCCGAGCAGTACAATTCTACTCGCATTACTACTACATAAGTCTCTTTGTAATACGATCTATGTAATTACTGATTCGATTCTATATATAGTATACTTCAACTATATATTCTAACAATATGTAATTTCCAATTACAATAGAGGACAAGATAATTACCTCGCTAAGCCCATAATTATCCAAGTATAAAGTCGATCTGGGCAATCGTTTAGCTCCAACTCAAATGCGCTCCAACCGCTCTAAACCACCCTTAGAAGTTTTAACCAACTTCTACATACGACACCAACTAACCATGGAGATTTTCCTTAGGGTTTTGGTTTTGTGACTGACGGAAGTATAATAGTATTTCTGGGCTTTTCGTATAGGTATAACCTTAGAATACTACAAGGTATACGGCTAAGGTATTTGGGCATTATAACAATACTTGGGGAGTATTTCTATACCACAAAAGGGTGGGTATTATCTGAAGCAACTAGGCTAGGGGTACCCATTGCACCACTAGGAGGGGAGTGTACCCTCGGCCAAGGCCTCTAGGAGAGGGAGGCCTCTTGGCGAACTCGACACAAAGGGGAGAAGGAGAGCTTTCAAGACTTAGGCAAATTTGTGGATGAATTTGTCTTCCAAAGGGGTGGGTATTTATAGGTCAAGTGAAGGCCAACCAATGGCCAAGATCATGCCAAGTGCAAGGCAAGTGTAGGGCCAAGATTTAGACAAGTGTGTGTGGGTCCCACTTATCAATCAACACACACAAATATCCTACCAACTAAGGCACACCTTTCGCCAAGCTACGCCATCACTCCACCAACTTGAGGGTGACAAGTGTCGCCTCTCGTTGATCCAAAATGTTTCGTCTCTCGGAAAAATCCATAAAATAAGAAATGACATAGCCGAATTTTCCTATGAAAAATGGAAGCGTTTAGTCGAAAAACGACTCTAATCGGGTGTTGTGAACAAAAGAATTCGCCAAGCCTAAATCACAAGTTCAAATTTTCTACGTGCGTCTGACGTACATACTGAAATCGAGGTATAACATTCTCCCCTCGCCGAAACATTCGTCGAATGTTCCTTCTAAATCTCAAAACAAGCGCGCGGTATAGTCCTCATCGCTATACTTACGAAAACAATCACGCCACGCGTAGCCCACGGAACCAACTTGTGCAAAATACTTACCTCGAGTCCACGAGGACACACCTCTAACACCACCAAAATGATACCACTTTTGTCACTTTGTCGCGAGCCTTGCTCCGACGACCCAACAAATGGTACCGGGCCGTATGCGATCCCTGAGGCTGTCGTACACTCGAACTCTTACCACGTTACGTCGGCGGTTTCCAAAACTCTGGGTTACTATCTCTAACGTGGTCATCATTAAAAGGGAACACTCTGGATGGATCTCCGATACTTTCCCGATCATAACAATACGAAAGACCGGACGTACTGCCTCCTAAGTCGGACGGCAAAAGCTAACATATAGGCAACCTGGCCTATTCTTCACAAGAACTCTAAAGGGCCCAAAGTAACTCGGCTAAGTTCACTCTGTTCTCCAAAACTCGTCACACCCAACCCGGGGTGGTACTTTCAAGAAGACCGACCATCAACCTGAACTCTAAGCGTCGTCGCCGATTATCCGCACGATTTCCCCTGAGCTGCCAGAACTTCTTCTAGACAAGCTTCTCACTATCCACAGTCTGCTGGAACAAGCCTGAACCAACTGTCTGAACCTTGCCAACATCGAACCAATCGACCGGCAACTTACACTTCCGCCCTTACAAGGCTTCATAAGGCGACATCCGAGCACTGAAATGGTAGCTTAAACGCTCCCTCTACAGGAGACAACAATCCCCACAACTACCCCGAAATCCACACGCCGGCAGGGGCGAATGCGATTCTGAGACTCACCTGAGTTCTTAACCTTGCCTGGTAAAACTTCCAGAAACAAAAACAGCCGCAACCTGGGCTCCACTGTCTGCCATAAGGTGAAGGTAGGCACCCCGTGCAGCCTTACAACCTTTCTGATGTACCAACACTGCCGAGTGAATGGTCCCGACCGAAGAACACGATGGGCTGCCCCCATCGACCCGACCACCGGTCGAACGTATCCACGAACTCGTATGCTGGTTAACTAAACTTGAGCCTAACACCCTCACAACCCTAACACAAGGCGGGACCACCATAACCTGACCCCACCACCAAAACTACCGCGGGTTGACCCGCGGGGGCCTCAACCCGGCAGCGCGCCGCACAATACTAGCTCCCGATCCTAACAATCTTACTAATCACGTTTGAAAACCTAGCGGTCTTCTTAGCTCAACTAACCTCTTTCATTCCACACTACTGGGACCTATCCCAAACATAGCTCACGTGCACTAGGCACCCGATGAGATCAACATAACCATACGTCTTTTACTCTAGATGACCTTACCTCTAAGGTCTCTACGTAACAAAACTCTAAGGTTCACACCTTCTCTATCCCCCCAAATCTTACTTGGTTAACTAACCAAGATTTCTAATCACAACTAACACACTGCTATCAGAACATAGCACTTAAGGTATACTCACCTTATCACATAAACAATACTCTAGAGGGTTAAAGATATATCTATATCTACTGCTACACTCCCCTTAGTCGTTCTAATCAAACCTGCCCCGTAGGGCGCAAAGCTGAGGGAGATGACAAACTACCCACCGATCCTGAAGGCTAAGTCCTCCTACAAGGACACTCTTCGACACCGGACCCTGACGGTCATAGGTACAACAAGTACCAACCTAAAAGATGACATTCCCCGGGATGGCGTGCATCTGCTGTGAACCGGAAGCCCTGGAGTTCTAACCAACTCCTGCATACCCCGAATGTCCTGAACTCCGTGGAAGACCACTCTGCACTGGCGGAGGTGCATAATCTAATCTGCTGGTGAGGTGACTCGCCTCGAAAGTTACCAAAGGACCTTGCTGCTCTGGCCCTCTTCTGTTGTCCTTCGTTAACCCGTCGATCTCTACGTTTCTCGGCCTGCTGCGCATAAGCCCGTACACAGGCCATGCTCAAGCCTAACTGAAGGATTACTCTTGCACAACCTTCTCTTAGGTAGTCATCAAGACTTGCGATACATCGGTATTGTTATACCCCGTATTTCCAGAGTATGTACGTGAGGGCGTACGTATACAATTTGAGCCTTAAAGTAGGCATAGATTCGAAATTTGTACACAACACCCGGTTAGAGTCGTTTTTAGACGAAACGTTTCCACAGCTTTCGTAGGGAAAATTCCGGCTTTGTCATTTATAATTTTTGCGGATTTTTAGAGGCGTAACATTTTGGACCAACGGGAGGGTGACATGTGTCACCCTCACATTGGAAGAGGTTGGGCGGCAATTGGCCATTCTTGGCGTTTTGTTGCCCAATTTTGGTCAAGGGTTAGGTAGGATATTTTTGTGTAGATGGATAAGGTTGCACATGGCTTAATCTTGGCCTTACACTTGCCTTGCACTTGGCACCATCTTGGCCATTGGTTGGCCTTCACTTGAACTATAAATACCCCCTTAGTTGATGAACTTTCTTCATCAAAAATTGAGCAATCTACCTAAGTCTCAAAATACTCCCTCCTCTTGTAGTTCTCGTCAAAGCCTCTCCCTCCTAGTGGCCTTTGGCGAGTTTCCACTCACTGTAGTGGTTAGTAGTGGGGTACCCACTAGCTAGTTGTCTCGTATAAATACCCACTTGTAGTGGTATAGAAATACTCTCTAGTATTGTTATAATGTCCAAATACCTTGGCCCCAAATACCTTGTAGTATTCCCAAGGTTACACTTATACTAGCCAGAAAATACCATTATACTTTCCCTCGATCGCTAAAGCGAAACCCTAAGTAAATCTTCACCCGTAGTTGAAGTTATAAGTAGAAGTTGGTTAGAACTTCTAAGGGTTGTTTGGGCGGATTAGACACTCGGAGTAGGAGCTAAACCTTGCTCGGGATCGACATATAAACTCGGATAATTTTGGGCTTATCGAGGTAAACATTCTTGACTACATTGTAATTGGAAATTACATGTTGTAGGAGTATATAGTTAAAGTATACTATATATAGAATTGAACATAGGTAATGCGGCAATGTCTTTGACTTAAGCTGAATAATACTTACGGCAATGTCTTGCGACTTAAGCTGAATTTAAATAAGAGAAGCTGAATTGTAATTACATGGGACTGTATTACGGTGGACTTGTGTAGTATACGTGAGTAAATTGTACGTCAGGTTAGGCGTGCAAACCCCCTGGTTGGCTTGGTAGCGGCCTCGGTAAAGGAGGAGATTAGCATTTGTTGCGGGAGAGTCTTTGCCGAATTTTACGTAGAATATGGAGCGATGTTAATAAGCGCCTTGTGGCCTTATAGGTTGAAGTACTACGTGTGGTGCGATCGTGGCTTAAGGAGTAGCGAGCGGTTTGAAGTACTTGGGCGTTTTGCTATTAGTCGGCACTCGTCGCGAGGTATGTGAACCTCTTCCTATCTCTTATAGCATGATATGTGTGAACTATGTAGTGCGGTAGGCGTACATGTGTTAGCGTGTTTGATTGTTTTTAAAACATAAAGTGTTATAACGGCTTTATGGGAAGTTGGTTATAACGACTTTATGTAGGTAAGAAAATACTTTGTGGTTTTAAAGGTAAGCGATGTGAATTATAAGCGGCTAGTTATAATAAAGAACTTGATGTATTTCAAAAGATTTATAAATCGTTTTGAAGGAGAGTAACACTTGGTTTTAAAGGTTTTAAAAAGAGTTATACTAGCTTTATGGGAGTTAGGTATAATGTCTTAAGAGAGGTAAAGAAAATGGTTTCTTGATGTTAGAAGTTAAGAGACTTGATCTTATAAGATAAGAGACTTAACTTATTTGTTTAATGTGAATGTTTGTGTGAAACCTCATTCGTGAGTAATGAGTACTTGGTTTTATTTAAAGGGATAATGTTTCTTGATTTGGAAATCGGAATGTGTATCGACAGGACCAACTGCGGCGTAATAAAGGAAAATGTATTGAATAATGATGTATCGTATTAAAACCGGTAGAAACCTCCATCTGCATAGAAGCTAAGATGAGACAAAATGATATTACATATCCTAGATCATGTTGCTTAATAAGATCGATTATAAACAAGAATAACCTACTCACATATAAGGCATATGTTTCTCAAATCATTAAAGGAGAATTATGTTTTAAAGTTAAAACTATGAACTAAGAGACCTTTTCTAAAAATGAGAAACTTGAGCATTTGAAATTAGGCAAACTTGAGCGTTTGGAAAATAAGGTTGTTACTTGATTTTTACAAAGGAAAGCATTTTTGTTTACTTAACAATGTTCGTCACTCTATTTTTATACTACGGACATCGGGTGACTTTTATAAATGGAATGGATCTCTTTAAAAGGAATTTAACGTACGTAGTACTTTAGGGTTAAAAACCCGGACTTTGGCATAAAATGAAAGTAGCTTGTGTTGTGTAACTTGCCTATCTTGGTTGTTGTGTAACTTGCCTATGCAGTGTTGTGTAACTTGCCTATCTTGGTTGTTGTGTAACTTGCCTATGCTTGTGTTGTGTAACTTGCCTATGCTTGTTGTTGCGTAGCTTGCTTATGCTTGTGATGATAGCCTTGGTTGTGCAAGAATTGTTATTTTTATGGACTAGCTTTCCATGAGGTTTCTTACTGTTCGGCCTTGGTCCCTGGTGGTCGGCTCTCGTACTTGCCGTCTCATGGTGATTCGGCCTTGGTACGGTAGTCGACCCTCGCACTTGCCCGTTCGATGTAGTGGCGAAGTCTCGTGTCTGACCTTGGTCCTGGTGGTCAGCCCTCGTACTTGCCCGGTCGACTCGTGGCCGGCCTTGGTATCCGATGTCGGCTCTCGCGCTTGCCCGTCAAACCGTGTTTTGGTTGCATTATATTATTGAGTGCGGTCGGATCTGGTAGTTATACTTGTCTATCGGTTTTATGACACGAGTGGGACACAGTGTTCATGTATACTCCTTGATGCTTGTCATATCATAAAGCTATGCGGTGAGGAAGAAATTCCAGACACAGTGATAATTTGGAGGCGTGAGTCACGACTTGATGTAACTAGTTATATGTTATGTCGTAGCTTGGTCATCATACATGTCTCTGCTTTATATAGACTATTATGATTTCATTTCATATTCTGATTTCACATACTTGGTACTGTTATCTTGACCTCCTTGAGTGCGTTCATCCGCGGTAGAAGTACATTAGTGTCGATCCGCTCTTAGGATCACCTTTGTAGCGTTAGGAAGCTCCGTTCCTTGGAGGCTTATCTTTTAGTATGTGTTCCACTGAGTTGTAGGTTCTTGTACATTCGGGGTATGGCGGGGCCTGTCCGTCATAGTTGTTGTAAATCTTAAGTGCAGCCTTTGTGTGGCGGGGTTTTGTAAAAAGGATTAAAGCATTCGTTTTGAAAGAGTTGTTTATATATATTTTATTGGAAGGTAACCGTTTGGTTGGCTGTTTTATTATCTTGTCTCATGTTCATGTTTAAGTTTTTATTTCCATTGGTTTTCTCGATGTATTATCACTAGGGTGCGGGTAAGGCACGATCACGGGCAGGATCGGTCGTGACAAAAGTGGTATCGAGCGATTAGTCCTCGGAAAGTGTCTACTGACCGTGTCTAGTAGAGTCTTGATTATCGATGTGTTGTGCACCACATCTATAATCGGAGGCTGAGACATTTAGGATTAGTTTCCATTCTTCTCATTACGAGATCGTGCCTTAAGGCGTGTGATAAGATTGGACCCTCCGGCGTGCCGTTTTTACGATTATGCCTCGCGTAAAAGGCAGGGCCCGAAGGGCAAAGCGGCGAAGGAGGCTGCGAGTAGAAGCGGCGAGAGACCCTGATACACGAGCCTCGATCCGCGATGCAGGCGAGAGGAGATGAGTTACAAGAAGTGGGCCCGATTAATGGCGGGGTTGTGGCGGACTTGAGGATAAGGTGGGCCGGCGATTCGATGCACCGATGGTTCACCTAGATCGAGATAGTTCGAGGCTACGGGATTTTTACGAGTTGCGAGCCGCGAGTTTTATGGGTGAGGCACGAGGATGATCCGCGAGGAGTTTATCCAAGCGATTCTGACGGATCGTGAGTGATCGAGGCATCGGAGACCGAGTCGGTGGTCTAGGTTCGCATCAGTGCGTGATACATGATCGGTAGTTTGATTCGTGGGAGCTGTCGGGAGAGCATGCACTTCGGCTTTATGGGGACGAGTTCTCGAGGCCTTTCTTGCACATTTCTTGCCTCCAGCGATGAGAGGGCTCGGGCGACAGATTTTGGTGTTCTGACGAGCAGGCGTCTGATTCGGGAGTACAATGTGGAGTTCGACTCATTGGCGATGCGTCCGCGTTGGTAGCTAGTATGGAGGATCGAGTGCACCGATTTATTCTGAGGCTCGATGATCACCTGGCGAAGTTGTTGGTGTAGCTCTTGGTGGGCATGGACATTGCCAGCGTGCGAGCTTATGCTGGGATGTGAGGAGAGGATAAATCGGCGGAATGACGAGTCGGCGAAGAGGCGAGCAATGAGGTCCTTTGGTGACTTTGAGCGGACCGCCTCAGCGAGCGATTATGCGCCTCCACGATCTGAGTGGTCCTCCGGCCGCCGGGACGCCGAGATATTGAGGCGGTCGGGGCTCCCGAGTTTCAGATTTTGAGGAAGCGGGAATGCTCGCCGGATGAGTTGCCCTTGTCTCGGTGTGGCGTTGTGGAAAGCTTCATAAAGGAGAGTGTCGTACTAACTCGAGGATTGTTATTTTTGCGGCCAGCGAGGCCATCGGCGAAAGGCTCCAGGCGAAGTAGCTGGCGAGATAGCATGGACTCTTAGGCGATTCGCGGGTTCTTCACCTTCCATAGCGAGCGGGATGTTCGTACCGCGAGCCCGGTAGAAGTCGCGGTGGA
Organism: Przewalskia tangutica; assembly: GCA_029844215.1. Classification (NCBI taxonomy): domain Eukaryota; kingdom Viridiplantae; phylum Streptophyta; class Magnoliopsida; order Solanales; family Solanaceae; genus Przewalskia; species Przewalskia tangutica. Next base: position 22,022,067 of record CM056733.1, read on the forward strand.
AGTTCCCGATTTTAGCGGTCCTTTGAACCGCCTATTTTGGTATATCCTTAACCCTTTAAAGATTTGTATGCATGAGATGATGACACTTATTATTGTGTGCTACGTTCGGATAAGCGTTATGATGGTTATGAGTTAGAAAGCTTGGCTAGTTGAAAGGATTTGTATGGGGGCATGGAAAGTGTGAACTTTAGAATATTTCATGTTGAGACCTTAGATGTAAGGTCGTCTTGAGTATCAGTTTTGCAAGTGATCCTTGTCGGAATACATTTTATGCCTAGAATGTGTTGTGTGATAATTTCCTTGAGTAGTGTTAAATGGAAGTGGTAGCTTTCATGACTGTTGAGTAAGATTGTTAGGGTCGGGAACAAGGCGTGATGCGTTAGTGGATCGGGTTGGGGCCATGTTGAGGGCCAACCGCGGCCGGTTTCAAAGTGGGGTCAGCTCTGGGTGGTCAGCGGTGGTAAGTCACGAGGTGCTAGGCCGAGTTTAGATGACCATCGTATGAGTTCGTGGGTATGTTCGACCAGAATCGGTCGTGAAGGCGGGAATGGCCTTAGTAAAGAAGTGAAGCTAGTAAGATGACCAAGTTTGGAGGTAGTGGCTCGAGGGTTGGAAAGCGAGCGTTGACTAAAGTGTGATGCGTATACTAGAAGAGTTCAAGTGTTAGAAGAAAGTCTGACGAGTAAAGGGTAAAGCGAGCATGTATTGCGAGCATAGATATGATCATTTCTTGTGACGGGAGAAGGTGCGAAGGATGTATATTTTAGACCTCGGGAATCGCATGCGATCAGGTACCATTTGTTGGGTCGCCGGGAGTGACACTAGAACCTCGCGGCAAGGTGACAAAAGTTTGTGATGTTAGAGGTGTTTCCTCGTGGACTTGGATGTAAGTATTTCTGGGTGTTTAAGTGGCGGTTGTGGCGTTGGCAACTTTTAGAAGAACTCTATCGTTATACGTCTCGAGAAGGAACATTCGGGACGAATGTTTCTAAGGAGGAGAATGTTATACCCGTATTTCCAGTATATGCGTGAGGCGTGCGTATACAATTTGAGCCTTAAAGTAGGCATAGATTCGAAATTTGTACCTGACACCCGGTTAGAGTCGTTTTTAGGCGAAGCGTTTCCCACGACTTTCGTAGGGAAAATTCGGCTTTGTCATTTATAATTTTTGCGGATTTTTAGAGGCGTAACATTTTGGACCAGCGGGAGGGTGACATGTGTCACCTCGCATTGGAAAGAGGTTGACTGACAATTGGCCATTCTTGGCGCGTTTTGTTGCCCAATTTTGGTCAAGGGTTAGGTAGGATATTTTTGTGTAGATGGATAAGGTTGCACGTGGATTAATCTTGGCCTTACACTTGCCTTGCACTTAGCACCATCTTGGCCATTGGTTGGCCTTCACTTGACCTATAAATACCCCAGTTGATGAACTTTCTTCATCAAAATTGAGCAATCTACAAGTCTCAAAATACTCCCTCCACTCTTGTAGTTCTCGTCAAAGCCTCTCCCACTCCTAGTGGCCTTTGGCGAGATTTTCCCACTCCACTTTGTAGTGGTTAGTAGTGGGGTACCCACTAGCCTAGTTGTCTCGTATAAATACCCTTGTAGTGGTATAGAAATACTCTCTAGTATTGTTATAATGTCCAAATACCTTGGCCCCAAATACCTTGTAGTATTCCCGAGTTACACTTATACTAGCCCGAAAATACCATTATACTTTCCCTCGATCGCTAAAGCGAAACCCTAAGTAAATCTTCACGTAGTTGAAGTTATAAGTAGAAGTTGGTTAGAACTTCTAAGGGTTGTTGGAGCGGATTAGAGCACTCGGAGTAGGAGCTAAACCTTGCTCGGGATCGACATATAAACTCGGATAATTTTGGGCTTATCGAGGTAAACATTCTTGACCTTACATTTGTAATTGGAAATTACATGTTGTAGGAGTATATAGTTAAAGTATACTATATATAGAATTGAACATAGGTGTGCGGCAATGTCTTTGACTTAAGCTGAATAATACTTACGGCAATGTCTTGCGACTTAAGCTGAATTTAAATAAGAGAAGCTGAGCGTAATTACATGGGGTGTATTACGATGAACTTGTGTAGTATTGCAGTGAGTAAATTGTACACGTCGGTTAGGCGTGCAAACCCCCTGGTTGGCTTGGTAGCGGCCTCGGTAAAGGAGAGATTATTTGTTGCGGGAGAGTCTTTGCGAATTTTACGTAGAATATGGAGCGATGTTAATAAGCGCCTTGTGGCCTTATAGGTTGAAGTACTACGTGTGGTGCGATCTACGTGGCTTAAGGAGTAGCGGTTTGAAGTACTTGGAGCGTTTTGCTATTAGTCGGCACTCGTCGCGAGGTATGTGAACCTCTTCCTATCTCTTATAGCATGATATGTGTGAACTATGTAGTGCGGTGAGCGTCGTATGTTAGCTGTGTTTGATGGTTTTAAAACATAAAGTGTTATAACGGCTTTATGGGAAGTTGGTTATAACGACTTTATGTAGGTAAGAAAATACTTTGTGGTTTTAAAGGTAAGCGATGTGAATTATAAGCGGCTAGTTATAATAAAGAACTTGATGTATTTCAAAAGATTTATAAATCGTTTTGAAGGAGAGTAACACTTGGTTTTAAAGGTTTTAAAAAGAGTTATACTAGCTTTATGGGAGTTAGGTATAATGTCTTAAGAGAGGTAAAGAAAATGGTTTCTTGATGTTAGAAGTTAAGAGACTTGATCTTATAAGATAAGAGACTTAACTTATTTGTTTAATGTGAATGTTTGTGTGAAACCTCATTCGTGAGTAATGAGTACTTGGTTTTATTTAAAGGGATAATGTTTCTTGATTTGGAAATCGAATGTGTATCGACAGGACCAACTGCGGCGTAATAAAGGAAAATGTATTGAATAATGATGTATCGTATTAAAACCGGTAGAAACCTCCATCTGCATAGAAGCTAAGATGAGACAAAATGATATTACATATCTAGATCATGGGCTTAATAAGATCGATTATAAACAAGAATAACCTACTCACATATAAGGCATATGTTTCTCAAATCATTAAAGGAGAATTATGTTTTAAAGTTAAAACTATGAACTAAGAGACCTTTTCTAAAAATGAGAAACTTGAGCATTTGAAATTAGGCAAACTTGAGCGTTTGGAAAATAAGGTTGTTACTTGATTTTTACAAAGGAAAGCATTTTTGTTTACTTAACAATGTTCGTCACTCTATTTTTATACTACGGACATCGGGTGACTTTTATAAAAGGAATGGATCTCTTTAAAAGGAATTTAACGTCGTAGTACTTTAGGGTTAAAACCAGGACTTTGGCATAAAATGAAAGTAGCTTGTGTTGTGTAACTTGCCTATCTTGGTTGTTGTGTAACTTGCCTATGCAGTGTTGTGTAACTTGCCTATCTTTGGTTGTTGTGTAACTTGCCTATGCTTGTGTTGTGTAACTTGCCTATGCTTGTTGTTGCGTAGCTTGCTTATGCTTGTGATGATAGCCTTGGTTGTGCAAGAATTGTTATTTTATGGACTAGCTTTCCATGAGGTTTCTTCTTGTTCGGCCTTGGTCACGGTGGTCGGCTCTCGTACTTGCCCGATCATGGTGATTCGGCCTTGGTACCGTAGTCGACCCTCGCACTTGCCGTTCGGTGTAGTGGCGAAGTCTCGTGTCTGACCTTGGTCACGGTGGTCGACCTCGTACTTGCCGATCGACTCGTGGCCGGCCTTGGTATCCGGTAGTCGGCTCTCGCTTGCCGTATCGGCCGTGTTTTGGTTGCATTATATTATTGATGCGGTCGGATCTGGTAGTTATACTTGTCCTATCACGGTTTTTATGACACAGTGGGACACGGTGTTCATGTATACTCCTTGAATCTTGTCATATCATAAAGCTATGGCGGTGAGGAAGAAATTCCACGAACGCAGTGATAATTTGGAGGCGTGAGTCACGACTTGATGTAACTAGTTATATGTTATGTCTTGTAGCTTGGTCATCATACATGTCTCTGCTTTATATAGACTATTATGATTTCATTTCTGATATTCTGATTTCACATACTTGGTACTGTTGTCTTGACCTCCTTGAAGTGCGTTAAATGCGCGGTAGAAGTACATTAGGTGTCGATCCAGCTCTTAGGATCACCTTTGTAGCATTGGGAAGCTCAGTTCCTTGGAGGCTTATCTTTTGGTATGTGTTCCACTGAGTTGTAGGTTCTTGTACATTCGAGGTATGGCGGGGCCTGTCCGTCATAGTTGTTGTAAATCTTAAGTGCAGCTTTGTGTGGCGGGGTTTTGTAAAAGGATTAAAGCATTCGTTTTGAAAGAGTTGTTTATATATATTTTATTGGAAGGTAACCGTTTGGTTGCTTTGTTTTATTATCTTGTCTCATGTTCATGTTTAAGTTTTTATTTCCATGGTTTTCTCGATGTATTATCACTAGGGTGCGGGTAAGGCACGATCCACGGGCGGGATCGGTCGTGAGTATACTCTCTGGTAGTCAAATCCATAGTTAATGTAGTCGCCTCGTGAAATCTATATTCACTGTTCGGTGTGGGCGAAGGTTCAAATATCATGGCCGCAGTAGGAACTGCTGCCGCCGTGCTAAACTCTGCTGGGGATAGTGACGTCGCAGAACTCCCCGAATGAAGCACCACTCAAGGTGACAATTGGGCCTGTGCCCACGTAACCCTCTGTACTCTACTCGCGACTCCATTTGCCTTGCCTCTGGGCCGGGTTGCCTGCGCGGGCATAACCATAAGGAAATAATTTCGTCGGAGGTCCAACTTACAACACACTCTAAGGCACGATCTCGAGTGAGAAGAATAGAAACCAGTCTAAATACCTATAGCCTCACGATTATTGGTGTGGTGCACACACCGATAATCAAACTCTGGATCTGATGCGTAGACACTTTCAGGATTAAGCGCTCACGATACCACTTTTGTCACGACCGAACTGGGCGTGGCGGTGCCTTACCGGACACCCTAGTGATACAACATCGAGTGTCAATGGAACATCTGACGATCTGAGACATATTATGAAATATGAAACAATAATCGAGAAAAACTTGCCTTTGGCATATATAACAACTTTTTCAAAATGAGCAGTTTAATCCTTTTTACAAACCACAACAGCGATTACTACGGACCTCTAAGAATGATCGACAACAATGGCGGGACGGGCCCGCCAAACCCTGAATGTAAACACTTTACGACGGGGACCGTACATCGATAAGCCTCGAGAAAGCGGAGCTTCCCAAACGCTGGCGTGACCACGAGCTAGGATCAACGGCGGTGTACCTCGACTGCGGCATGAGCGGCCCCGAAGGAGGTCGATCTGACAGTGCGAGTATGTGAAACTAAAAATCGTAAATGAAATCATAATAGTCTATAAAGCGAGACATGTATGATAAGCAAACTACGATTCACAACAAATAGCGATCATGTCAAGTCGAGGACTCGCGCCTCAAAGTTATCACAATAAAACCATGCAGGGCAAAATGCGAAGGCATAGCCGACTACTAAGACCCAGCATGCCAAAAATACCACAAAGCGTATCCGAGGTCTTTCTAGACCGCACCACGTAATCGAAGGCGGCCACTCGCGCCAATATCAATGTCGCGTCTATCCACTGGAACTCTCGCGACTCCGCATAGGTCACACGGACCGCGTGAGGTATTCCTCGAATCATGGTCCCGGACCGCTGAGGTATACCCGCGTCGAAGACGGCTAACCCTCGGTATCCGCCTAGGCTCCGCATGACCGCGTAGTCTCAAAAGACCGCATAGTCTCAGCGAGCGCATAGGAATCCCCGCGTCGGGCTAAACACCGGAATGATCAATCCGGAGCTACCGCGCTCGCGTAGTCACGAGGACCACATAGGCCGTAAGACCGCGTCGGGTGGCAAGCCCTCGGTATAATAAGTCAAAGGGTATGTGATACAATAACGATCTGCGGGCTTAACGTTTAACAACGTAAGCACAACAAGAATGACCCCACATCACGATCACACAAGATACTAACACGTAGCATCCTAACATGTTTACTTATCACATCAACAGAAAGTATTTACAAGGCTATCTCAAACCAACACAATCAAGTTATTCACACAAGGTACTTTATGCTAACAAGTTCGGTATCTATCCTAAAGTACTTCATACATTAAAGCTTTTAAAAGATCCATTGCTTTCACATAAGTCACACTGATACAGTAGTATAAAATAGAGTGGTATCTTTTAAGTAAACCAAAACACTTACCTTTGTAAAATCAAGTAACAACATTATTTTCCAAGCGTTCAAGTTTGCCTAATTTCAAATGTTCACGTTTCTTATTTTAAAAGGTTTCGTAGTTCATAGTCTTATTCATTTAAGAATATAATTCTCTTTTCAACAATCTGGAGACATAAGCCTTATATGGAAGTAGGATATTCTTGTTTATAACAATCTTATTACAATGACCATGATCTAGGAAATATCATTTTGTCTCATCTTAGCTATGCGGATGGAGGTTTCTCTTGGTTTTATTAATACTTAATTAGTCAAAACATTTCCTTTTATTAACATTGCGATGGTTTGTCGATACACATTCGATTTAGAAATCGATAAAACATTCTTAAGCCGTTATACCTAACTTCCCATAAAGCTAGTATTACTCTTAAGTTTTCAAAAACCAAGTATTACTTCTTTCAAAATGATTCAAAAATCTTTTGCAATACTTCAAGTTCTTTATTAACACATAACAAGCGGTTATAGTTCAAACGATTACCTTTTAAAACCACATGTATTTTCTTACCAACATAAAAGTTATTATAACCAACTTCCCATAAAGCGTTATAACACTTTATGTTTCAAACCAATCAAATACATTAAACACGTATGCGTCTACCATGCATACATAGTTACACGTATCATGCTAGAAGAGATAGGAAGAGGTTCACATACCTCGCGGCAGTATCGACTAATAGCAAAAGCGCTCAAGTACTTCAACCGTGGCTACTCCTTGCGATGGATCGCGCCATCGTAGTACTTGACTATAAGGCCACCAGGCGCTTATTAACATTTAGATTCCTTCGTAGAACATCCTACAGAAAATTCGGCAGCACCTCCCCCCCCGCAACAGCGTAAATCTCCTCCTCTATCGGGGCTGGCTATCAAGCCAACCAGGGGGGGGTTCATACATCTAACGAGCAGTACAATTCTACTCCACGGTACTACTACACTGATCTCGCATGTCTGATCCTATGTAATTACGATTCGATTCTATATATAGTATACTTCAACTATATATTCTAACAATATGTAATTTCCAATTACACTAGAGGGACAAGATAATTACCTCGATAAGCCCATAATTATCCAAGTATCAAGGCGATCCGGGGCAATCGTTTAGCTCGACTCCGTGCGCTCAACCGCTCTAAACCACCCTTAGAAGTTTTAACCAACTTCTACATACTACTCCAACTAACCATGGAGATTTTCCTTAGGGTTTCGGTTTGGTGACAGGCGGAAGTATAATAGTATTTACGGGCTTTTCGTATAGGTATAACCTTAGAATACTACAAGGTATCTGGCTAAGGTATTTGGGCATTATAACAATACTTGGGAGTATTTCTATACCACAAAAGGGGGTATTATCAAAGCAACTAGGCTGGGGTACCCACGGCTAGCACCACTAGGAGGGAGTGTACCCCTCGGCCAGGCCTCTAGGAGAGGAGGCCTCTTGGCGAACTCAACCTGAGGGAGGGAGAAGGAGAGCTTTCAAGACTTAGGCAAATTTGTGGATGAATTTGTCTTCCAAAGGGTGGGTATTTATAGGTCAAGTGAAGGCCAACCAATGGCCAAGATCATGCCAAGTGCAAGGCAAGTGTAGGGCCAAGATTTAGACAAGTGTGTGTGGGTCCCACTTATCAATCAACACACAAAAATATCCTACCAACTAATGCACACCTTTCGCCCATCACTCCACCAACTTGAGGGTGACAAGTGTCGCCCTCTCGTTGATCCAAAATGTTTCTCTCGGAAAAATCCATAAAAATAAGAAATGACATAGCGAATTTTCCCTATGAAAAGCTGGAAAGCGTTTCGTCGAAAAACGACTCTAATCGGGTGTTGTGAACAAAAAGAATTCGGCCAAGCCTAAATCACAAGTTCAAATTTTCTACGTACGTCCTGACGTACATACTCTGGAAATACGGGGTATAACAGAGAGCCACCACACCCTCCCCCTTGTGAAGCCTTGGCCGAGGGGTACCCCCCCCCCTAGCCTAGTTGTCTCGTATAAATACCCCCCTTTTTGTGGTATAGAAATACTCTCCAAGTATTGTTATAATGCCCAAATACCTTGGCCCAAATACCTTGTAGTATTCCCAAGGTTACACTTATACAAAAGCCCAAATACTATTATACTTCCTTTATCCACTAAACGAAACCCTAAGGAAAACCTTCATAGTCGGTTGAAGTGTTAAGTAGAAGTTGGTAAGAACTTCTAAGGGTTGTTTGGAGCGGGTTGGAGCGCACGGAGTAGGAGCTAAACCTTGCTCAGGATCGACTTATAACTTGGATAATTTTGGGCTTATCGAGGTAAACACTCTTAACCTTCTGTTGTAATTGGAAATTACATGTTGTTGGAATATATAGTTAAGGTATACTATATATAGAATTGAACATAGTTGTGCGGCAATGTCTTTTGACTTAAGCCTGAATAATACTTACGGCAATGTCTTGCGACTTAAGCCTGAACTTTAAGATGAGAAATGAACTGTAATTACTTAGGACTGTATTACAGTAGACTTGTATAGCATTACTGTGAAGTAGAATTGTACGTCGGTTAAGCGTGTAAACCACTGGTTGGCTTGGTAGCCGGCCTCGATAGAGGAGGAGATTCTGTTTGTTGCGGGGAAGTCTTTGCCAATTTTACGTAGAATATTCTACATCGGGATCTAAAGATATTAATAGGCGCCTTGTGGCCTCTATAGGTTGTAGTACTACGTGTGGAGTGATCTGCTTGGCAGAGTGTAGCCGAGCGGTTTGAGGTCTTGGGAGCGTTTTGCTATTAGTCGATAATCGTCGCGAGGTATGTGAAACTCTTCTTATCTGTTCTAGCATGATATGTGTATAACTATGTAGTACGGTAGACGTACATGTGTTAAATGTATTTGATTGTTTTTAAACATAAAGTGTTATAACGGCTTTATGGGAAGTTGGTTATAACAGCTCTATGTAAATGAGAAATGCTTTGTGGTTTTTTAAAGATAAGCGATTTGACTTATAACCGACTTGATGTGTGATAATAAAGAACCTTGAAGTATTCTAAAAGATTAAGAAACCTTTTTGAAAGAAGTGTATACTTGGCTTGAAAACATAAGAGTTATACCAGCTTTATGAGAAGTTAGGTGTAACGTCTTAAGAGAGATAAAAAGAATGGTTTAATGGATTAGAAGTTAAGAGACTTATTCTTAAAAGATAAGAGACTTGACTTAATATGGATGTTTGTGTGAAACCTCATTCGTGAGTAATGAGTACTTGGTTTTTGAAAGGAATAATGTTTTACTGATTTCGGAAATCAGAATGTGTATCGACAAACCACTGCAGCGTTAATAAAGGAAAATGTATTGAATAATTAAGTATTATTAAAACCAGTAGAAACCTCCATCTGCATAGAAGCTAAGATGAGACAAAATGATATTACATTTTCTAGATCATGACTGCTTAATAAGATTGATTATGAACAAGAATAACCTACTACTTTATGGCATATGTTACTCAATTGTTTTAAAAGAGATTAAGACATTGAACTATGAAACTTTTCAAAAAAGAGACTTGTGTAATTGAAATTAGGCAAACTGGAACTTTAGGGAAAAGAAAGGCATTGTGTTGTCTTAAAATGGTTTAAAACATAAGGTGTTATAACAGCTTTATGGGAAGTTGGTTATAACGACCTTATGAAAACAAAAGAAAGGTTTTATCATTGGTTTTAATGTGGTAACTTAACTTTAAAAAGAGAAGTGTTTTGGTCAAAAAAGAAGGCATGGTGTTGCCTTAATTTGGTTTTAAAAAGGAAAGTATGGAAGTTGTTTTGGTTTACTTAAAAGATATAAGTCACTCTATTTTTATACTACGGGTATCGGGTGACTTTTATAAAAGGAATAGATCTCTTTAAAAGGAATTTAACGTACGTAGTACTTTAGGGTTAAAACCCGGACTTGGGCATAAAATGAAAGTACTTCGAGTTGTGTATAAACTTGCCTATGCTTCTTGTTGTGAAAACTTGCCTATGCTTGTTGTTGTGAAACTTGCCTATGCTTGTTGTTGTGAAACTTGCCTATGCTTGTTGTTGTGAAACTTGCCTATGCTTGTTGTTGTGAAACTTGCCTATGCTTGTTGTTGTGAAACTTGCTTATGCTTGTTGTTGTGAAACTTGCCTATGCTTGTTGTGATAGCCTTTGTTGTGCAAGAATTGTGTTTCTATACTACCGCGTCTCTCGATGGAGGGTCGGTTGACTTGTTGAGAACTTACTTGGGCGTGGCCGCGGTGATGGATAAATTCCGCGCATGCGTTCTGTTGATAGTGTTACTTTTGTTAATCGCTTTGGACATCGACCACGATGCGTAGCGCACGGGTATGCTTCCACTTTGATTACCGCCTTGTTGTCTTATTGTTTCCCTTTGGACATACTGACACGATGCGTAGCGCACGAGTATGCTTCCATTTGGAATGTTGTCTTATTGTTTCCCTTTGGACCTACTGACACGATGCGTAGCGCACGGGTATGCTTCCATTTGGAAAGTTGTCTTATTTGTTCCCTTTGGACATCACGATACGATCGTAGCGCAGGTATGCTCCCATTTGGATTGTTGTCTTGTTGTTATCATATCATAGGCTGCCGGTGAGAAGGTACTCATGGCGGGATTGATGTTGTGGCGTGAGACCACGAATTGATATAATCGTTATGTGTGTATCTTGTAGTTTGGTTATCATACATCTCCTGCTTTTATAGACTATTATGATTTCATTTCTGATATTTCTGATTTCACATACTTGGTACTGTTATCTTGACCTCGCCTTGGGGCTGCGTTCATCTTGCCGTAGAAATCATCATTTGTCGATCCGCGTTTAGGATCTCATTTCAAATTTTGGGAAGCTCCGTTTCGTCGGAGGCTTATCTTTGGTATGTTACCACAGTGCAGTAAGTTCTTGTGCGTTCGGGGTATGGCGGGGCCTGTCCGTCATAGTTGTTGTATAAATCTTAAGTGCATGCCTTTGTTGTGGGCGAGTGTAAGGATTATGCTATTCAAATGTTTATATATATATGTTGGGAGGCAACCGTTTTGGTTGCTATTTGCTTTATTTATCATGTCTCTTGTTTCATATTTATGCTTTATGTTCGCTGATTTTCTCGATGTTGTATCACTAGGGTGCGGGGTAAGGCACGATCCACGCCGGTTGGGTCATGACAAAGTGGTATCGAGCGATTAATCCTCGGAAAGTGTCTGACCGTGTCTAGTAGAGTCTTGATTATCGGTGTGTTGTGCACCACATCTATAATCGTGAGGCTATAGGACATTTAGGATTAGTTTCCATTCTTCTCATTCGAGATCGTGCCTTAGAAGGTGTTGTAAGTTGGACCCCTCAGCGTATCTCGTTTTTACGATTATGCCTCGCGCGCAAAGCAGGCCCGAAGGGCAAAGCGGCGAGGAGATACGAGTAGAGCGATGGCGATCTCTGAGAGACCACAATACACGAGCCTCGATCCTACTGGTAGGCGAGAGAGATGGGTTACAAGAGATGGCCCGATTAATGGCGGGTTGTGGCGAACTTGAGGATAAGATGGGCCAGCAGATTCGATCGATAGCACCGTAGTTCAACCCGGCGAGCGATTTGAGACTACGGGATTTTACGAGTGTAACCCGCCGAGTTTTATGGGTCGAGGCACGAGGATGATCGCGAGGAGTTCATCCGGCGATTCTGACGGATCATGAGTGATCAAGGCCTCGGAGACCGAGTCGATGGTCTGAGTTCGCATCGGCTGCGTGATACGCGATCGATTGGTTTGATCGTGGGAGCTGTCGGGAGAGAATGCACTTGGCTTTGGGACGAGTTCTCAAAGGCATTTCTTGCACACTTCTTGCCGCCCGCGGATGAGGAGGGCTCGGTAAACGATTTTTGGTGTTGCGGCGAGCAGGCGTCTGATGCGGGAGTACAATGTGAGTTCGACTCATTGGCGATGCGTCCGCATTAGTAGCTAGTATGGAGGATCGAGTCCACCGATATATTCTGAGGCTCGATGATTACCTAGCGAGAGTTGTTGGTGTAGCTCTTGGTAGGGCATGGACATTGCCGCATGCGAGCTTATGCACTTGGAGGTGAGGCGGAGAAATCGCGGAATGACCAAAGTCACAGTGAGAAGGGCGAGCTGCGAGGTCCTTTGGTGATTTTAGCGAACCGCCTCGGCAGAACTAGTTATGCGCCTCGCCCGATCTGAGTGGTCCTCTACAATCTTGAGCGTCGAGTTTTGGGAAGCGGTCGGGGCTCGAGGTTGATTTTCGGAGAAGCGAGGTGTTAACGGTGAAGCCACCTACCTCGTTGTGACCGTTGTGGTAGACTCGCGATGGGAGTGTCGTGCTAGTCAGAATTTGTTTTACATGCGGCAGCGGGGCCATTTGGGAGAAATTGTCCGACCGAGTAGCGCTGGTAGGATAACACAGACTCTGGGATCGATTGCGGGTTCTTCACCTTCCATGAGCGGGATGTTCATACACCGGCGGGCCACGGTAGAGGTCGCGGTGGAAGTTCCCAGTTTTAGCGGTCCTCTGAATCGCTTATTTTCAGGTATATCCTTAACCCTCTAGAGTTTTGTATGTATTGATGTTGTGATGATGTGTTTAGTGTTATGTTCGGATAACTTTGTGCTAAAACGTGATGTAGAACCTGGTTAGTGAGAAGGGTAAGCTTGAGGGTGAGAAAATGATGAACCTTAGAATATTACAGTTGAGACCTTAGATGTAAGGCCGTCTTGAGTACCAGATTTTGCAAGTGATCCTTGTCGGAGTGCATTTTTTTTGCCTAGAACGTTTTGTGTGATAAAGTCCCTGGGTAGTGTGCAATGGAAGTGGTAGCTTTCATGACCTGTAGAGGTAAGATTGTTCCGGATCGGGGAACAAGAGCGTGATGCGTTAAGTGGGTCGGGTTGGGGCCATGTTGAGGGCCAACCGCGGCTGTTCGAGGTGGGGTCAGCTCTGGGTGGTCACGAGGGTGCTAGGCCCAAGTTTAGATGACCATCGTATGAGTTTGTGGATATGTTCGACCAGAATCGGTTCGTGAAGGCCGGGAATGGCCTTAGAGGAAAGTAAAGCTAGTAAGATGACCAAGTTTGGAGGTTGTGACTCCAAAGTATTGGAAACTGAAGCAATGACTGAAGTATGGTGCGTATACTAGAAGAGTTCAAGTGTTCGAGGAGGCGCGGCGAGTAAGGAAGGAAGAGAGCGTGTGTTAGTTCGTGGCGGCGTGGCGTTGGCAACTTGTTAGAAGATCTTCTTCGTAATCCACCTTGAGAAGGAACATTGGGACGAATGTTTCTAAGGAAGGAGAATGTTATACCGTATTTCCGCAGTATATGCGTGAGGCGTGCGTATTAAATTTTGCCTTAAGAATTGACAAGTTTCGAAATTTGGGCACAAGTGCCGAAAGGAGTCGTTTTTCGACGAAACGTTTTACTAAACTTGCGAAGGGAAAATTCCGGCTATGTCATTTCTAATTTTTGTGGATTTTTCGAGAGGCGAAACATGTTGGACCAACGGGGTGACATGTGTCACCTCACATTGGATGAGTGTGGGCGGTAATGCTTGGCGAATAGGTGGCATGGTTAGGTAGGATATTTTGTGCAAGTTGTGTGGTAGATGGATAAGGTGCACATGGCTTAATCCTAGCCTACACTTGCCTAACACTTGGAGTGATCTTGGCCATTGGTTGTCCATGGCTTGACCTATAAATACCTCTAAGTTGATGAACTTCTTCATCCTAAATTGTTCTAAGTGTTAAAAATCCTCCCCTCTTAGTGTGAGCTTTTAGTCCCTCCCACTCTAGTTGAGCTTGGCGAGAGCCACCACACCCTCCCTTGTGAAGCCTTGGCGAGGGTACCCCACTAGCCTAGTTGTCTCGTATAAATACCCCCTTTTTGTGGTATAGAAATACTCTCCAGTATTGTTATAATGCCCAAATACCTTAGCAAATACCTTGTAGTATTCCCAGTTACACTTATACAAAAGCCCAAATACTATTATACTTCCTTTAGCCACTAAACGAAACCCTAAGGAAAACCTTCATAGTCGGTTGAAGTGTTAAGTAGAAGTTGGTAAGAAATTCTAAGGGTTGTTTGGAGCGGGTTGGAGCGCGGAGTAGGAGCTAAACCTTGCTCGGGATCGACTTATAACTTGGATAATTTTGGGCTTATCGAGGTAAACACTCTTAACATACATTTGTAATTGGAAATTACATGTTGTTGGAATATATAGTTAAGGTATACTATATATAGAATTGAACATAGTTGTGCGGCAATGTCTTTTGACTTAAGCCTGAATAATACTTACGGCAATGTCTTGCGACTTAAGCTGAACTTTAAGATGAAGCTGATCGTAATTACTTAGGGTGTATTCTGAGACTTGTATAGCATTCTTGTGAAGTAGAATTGTACGTCACAGTTAAGCGTGTAAACCCCCCACTGGTTGGCTTGGTAGCGGCCTCGATAGAGGAGGAGATTTCTGTTGTTGCGGGGAGAAGTCTTTGTCGAATTTTACGTAGAATATTCTACGTCGGGATCTACAAGATAATAATAGGCGCGTAGTGGCCTCTATAGGTTGTAGTACTACGTGAGGCGTGATCTGCTTGGCTTAGAGTGTGGCCAAGCGGTTTGAAGTCTTGGGAGCGTTTTGCTATTAGTCGATAATCGTCGCGAGGTATGTGAACCTCTTCTTATCTGTTCTAGCATGATATGTGTATAACTATGTAGTACGGTGAGCGTACGTGTGTTAAATGTATTTGATTGTTTTTAAACATAAAGTGTTATAACGGCTTTATGGGAAGTTGGTTATAACAGCTCTATGTAAATGAGAAATGCTTTGTGGTTTTTTAAAAGATAAGCGATTTGACTTATAACCGACTTGATGTGTGATAATAAAGAACCTTGAAGTATTCTAAAAGATTAAGAAACCTTTTTGAAAGAAGTGTATACTTGGCTTGAAAACATAAGAGTTATACGACTTTATGAAGTTAGGTGTAACGTCTTAAGAGATAAAAAGAATGGTTTAATGGTTTAGAAGTTAAGAGACTTATTCTTAAAAGATAAGAGACTTGACTTAATATGGATGTTTGTGTGAAACCTCATTCGTGAGTAATGAGTACTTGGTTTTGAAAGGAATAATGTTTCTTGATTTGGAAATCGAATGTGTATCGACAAACCAACTGCGGCGTTAATAAAGGAAAATGTATTCAATAATTAAGTATTATTAAAACCGGTAGAAACCTCCATCTGCATAGAAGCTAAGATGAGACAAAATGATAGTACATTTTCTAGATCATGGCTGCTTAATAAGATTGATTATGAACAAGAATAACCTACTACTTTATGGCATATGTTACTCAATTGTTTTAAAAGAGATTAAGACATTGAACTATGAAACTTTTCAAAAGAGACTTGTGTAATTGAAATTAGGCAAGCTGGAACTTTAGGAAAAGAAAGGCATTGTGTTGTCTTAAAATGGTTTAAAACATAAGGTGTTATAACAGCTTTATGGGAAGTTGGTTATAACGACCTTATGAAAACAAAAGAAAGGTTTTATCATTGGTTTTAATGTGGTAACTTAACTTTAAAAAGAGAAGTGTTTTGGTCAAAAAAGAAGGCATGGTGTTGCCTTAATTTGGTTTTAAAAAGGAAAGTATGGAAGTTGTTTTGGTTTACTTAAAAGATATAAGTCACTCTATTTTTATACTACGGGTATCGGGTGACTTTTATAAAAGGAATAGATCTCTTTAAAAGGAATTTAACGTACGTAGTACTTTAGGGTTAAAACCCGGACTTGGGCATAAAATGAAAGTACTTCGAGTTGTGTATAAACTTGCCTATGCTTCTTGTTGTGAAAACTTGCCTATGCTTGTTGTTGTGAAACTTGCCTATGCTTGTTGTTGTGAAACTTGCCTATGCTTGTTGTTGTGAAACTTGCCTATGCTTGTTGTTGTGATAGCCTTTGTTGTGCATGCTTGTTGTTGTGAAACTTGCCTATGCTTGTTGTTGTGAAACTTGCCTATGCTTGTTGTTGTGAAACTTGCCTATGCTTGTTGTTGTGAAACTTGCCTATGCTTGTTGTTGTGATAGCCTTTGTTGTGCAAGAATTGTGTTTCTATACTACCGCGTCTCGATGGAGGTCGGTTGACTTGTTGAGAACTTACTTGGGCGTGGCGGTGTGGATAAATTCCGCACGTGCGTTCGCTGATAGTGTTACTTTGTTAATCGCTTTGGACATCGACACGATCGTAGCGCGGGTATGCTTCCACTTTGATTACCGCCTTGTTGTCTTATTGTTTCCCTTTGGACATCTGACCGCGATGCGTGGCGCGGGTATGCTTCCATTTGGAATGTTGTCTTATTGTTTCCGCTTTGGACTCATCGACACGATCATGCGCGGGTATGCTTCCATTTGGAATGTTGTCTTATTTGTTCCCTTTGGACATACCGACACGATCGTAGCGCACGCGGGTATGCTCCATTTGGATTGCTGTCTTGTTGTTATCATATCATGAGCTGCCGCGGTGAGAAGGTACTCAGGCGGGATTGATGTTGTGGCGTGAGACCACTGAATTGATATAACCCATTATGTGTGTGTCTTGTAGTTTGGTTATCATACCATCTCCTGCTTTTATAGACTATTATGATTTCATTTCTGATATTTCTGATTTCACATACTTGGTACTGTTATCTTGACCTCGCCCGGGCCGCGTTTATCTGCGGTAGAAGTATCATTTGTCGATCCGCGTTTAGGATCTCATTTCAGATTTTGGGAAGCTCCGTTTCGTCGGAGGCTTATCTTTGGTATGTTACCACAGTGCATGTAAGTTCTTATGCGTTCGGGGTATGGCGGGGCCCTGTCCGTCATAGTTGTTGTATAAATCTTAAGTGCATGTAATTGTTGTGGGCGGGTGTAAGGATTGTATGCTCAAATGTTTATATATATATGTTGGGAGGCAACCGCTTTGGTTGGCCTATTTGCTTTATTTATCATGTCTCTTGTTTCATATTTATGCTTTATGTTCCGCTGATTTTCTCTGATGTTGTATCACTAGGGTGCCCGTGGTAAGGCACCAGTCACGGGCCCCGGTTCGGGTCGTGACAGTGACTTTGGAATACTACAAGGTATTTGGCTAAGGTATTTTGGGAATAGTAACAATACTTGGAGAATACTTTTCTACCAAGGGGGTGTTTGACGAAACTACAAGGAAGGGGAAGAGGACTTGGGCGAAAACTACTAAAAGGGGAGGAGTTTTGGAGACTTGGAAATGTTTTGTGGATAAAGAAGTCTTGCACAAGAGGGGTATTTATAGAACCACAAGGCGAATTAAAACAAATGGAGGGTGTAGATTTGGTAGCTTGTTCAAGTGAAGTCTTCCACCAAGTGTCCACCACAACCTTGGGACATATGTCCACCACAACATTGGGACATATGTCCCCCACAACAATGAGCCATGTGGCCTTCCACTAGCACAAGAAAAACGCCCAAGGCAAGCCCCCCACTTGCCCAAAAAATCGTCCCGTACCTACTCCCACTCACCCAAAGAAATATCTTGCAAGACTTGGCCATTTGACTTGTCCACTAGGCCACCATTTCGTCCAACCCATGCCAACTAAGGGTGACACATGTCGTCCTCCTATTGGTCCAAAATATTTCGTCTCTCGGAAAAATCCGTAATCGGTTAAAATATTAAAAACGTAGAATTTCCTTCACAAGGTTCGGAATCTTTTCCGTTGAAAGTTCACAATTTCATCCTTAACCTAATAAGGGTATGTACAAATGTACGTACGTCCTCATATACAGACTCTGGAAATACGGGGTATAACATTCTCCGCTCCTTAGAAACATTCGTCCCGAATGTTCCTTCTCAAGACAGATAACGATAAAGTTCCTCATAACGTAAACAGTTTGCAAATGCCACACATGGCCATAATACAACACTTAAGCATATATGCCAAAGAAAATTTACAAGTAGGAAAGTGAGTTACCTGGAGGTGTGGGGAATAAGTGAGGATACCTCTGCCTCATGTCCTCCTCTGCTTCCCACGTCATCTCCTCCCTGTTCTCGTTCCGCCACAAGACCTTGACGGAAGCCACATCCTTCGTCCGCAGCCGCCTAACCTGACGATCGAGTATCGCTATGGGACTCTCCTCATACGATAACCCCTCGTCCACCTGGACATCGTCGATCGGGTGTACTCTAGATGGATCCCCGATACATCTCCTCAGCATAGAAACATGAAAAACTGGATGCACTGCCTCCAGATCGGACGACAGATCCAACTCATAGGCAACCTTGCCTACCCTGCGGACAATCTGATAAGGCCCAATGCACCGGTGAGCTTCCTTTCTTCCCAAACCTCATCATACCGCCATGGGTGACACCTTCAGAAAACCCAATCATCAACCTCAAACTCGGATCTGCGACGACGATGATCTGCATACGACTTCTGTCGACTCTGAGCTGTCAATAGCCGCTCCTGGATAAGCTTCACCTTATCCACTGCCTGCTGTATCAAGTCTGGTCCCACTAACTGCACCTCGCCCACATCAAACCAGCCTATCGGCGATGCACTTCCTCATACAAGGCCTCATAAGGCGTCATCGAATCTTTGGAGTGGTAGCTATTATTATACGCAAACTCTACTAGAGGCAAATGATCCTCCCAGCTACCCCTGAAGTCAATAACACAGGCTCGCAGCATATCCTCAAGAGTCTGGATAGTACGCTCTGCCTGTCCGTCTGTCTGAGGATGGAATGCGATCGAGGCTCACTGCGTCCTAATCCCATTCGGAAAGACCTCGAAGTTAGCCGTAAACCGGCTCTCTGCATGCGATATGATAGAAATAGGGACTCCATGCAGTCTCACGATCTCTCGGATGTAAAGTCTGGCATAATCCTCGGCCGAAAAAGTCGTCCTGACTGGAAGAAAGTGGGCTGATTTCGTCAGCCTGTCGACGATAACCCAAATAGAATCATGTTTCCTCTGAGTGCGAGGTAATCCTGTGATAAAGTCCATGTTGATCACCTCCCACTTCCAGGTTGGGATCTCTATCGTCTGCAATAATCCACCAGGCCTCTGATGCTCTACTTTCACCTGCTGACAACACGGGCTGAGCACAAACTCTGGCGTCCTCTTCAAGCCATCCCACCAATACAGATCCGAGGTCGTGGTACATCTTTGTCGACCGGATGGATAGAGTAACGCTGCGCGTGTGCTTCCCTAGAACTCCGCTGCCAAGTCACGAAATATCCGAACACACAACCTGCCTCAAACCTTAGCACCCATCAGTGCTACCTCAAAGGACCCTTCCTCACGAAGAGCCGTATCACGATCCGGTCAAAATCGGATCCTCAAATGTTGCCTCTTCACCTCGCCGACGATGGAAGACTGGAAACCTCTCGAACTCGAACCCCACTACTATCGAATCAATCAATCGGACTCAAGGCTCGCTAGCGATGCAACTTGCAAACCATGCCCTCCTCTGCCGCACATCCGATATACTCCCCATCGACCTACGACTAAGGGCATCTGCCACAACATTGGCCTTCCCTGGGTGGTACAGGATATCGACATCATAATCCTTGAGTAACTCTAACCACCGTCTCTATCGTAAGTTCAGCTCCCTCTGGCTGAAGATATACTGGAGGCTCTTGTGGTCTGTGTAAATATCCACATGAACTCCATACAAATAGTGCCTCCAGATCTTCAAGGCGTGAATCACCGCGACTCCAAATCATTGGTGGGGTAGTTCCTCTCATGCTTCTTAAGCTGTCGGGATGCGTACGCTATAACCTTTCCCTGATGCATCAACACACATCCAAGCCCGATGCCTGACGCATCACAATACACCACATAGCCGTCTGCACTCTGCGGAAGAGTAAGGCTGGCGGTCGTCAGCCTCTCCTTCAGTAACTAGAAACCCTGCTCACAAGCATCAGTCCACTGAAACTTAGCTCCCTTCTAAGTCAGCTTGGTCAAAGGTGCCGAAATAGAAGCAAACTTCTCCACGAATCTCCGATAGTAACCTGCAAGGCCTAGAAAGTTGCGCTGCTGTCGGAGTAGTAGAGTTCAGCCAACTCTGTGCCTCGATCTTGGCCGTATCCACCCGAATACCATCAGCCCCTACAATATGTTACACCCCGTAGTTCCAGAGTATGTATGTAAGGACGTACGTACAAAAATACGACATTTAATTTGGAAAGGAAGAAAGATGTGATTTTTCGACGGAAAAGTTTTCGGATTTTGTGAAGGAAAAAGGTTCGTTAATGGGAATTGGATTCCCAAATTTGGTATTCGGACTTTTTGGAATATTTGAGAATTATGAAATTTTATTTCCGAAATTGGTCACGTGGGGCCCACGGGAAAATGTATGATTTTGTAGGCCCAGCTTTATTTTGGATTTTGGCATTATGAATATTTTGGAAGATGAAATATTTTGGGCCAGTAGGGGCGACACGTGTCACCCCGTGTGGCCATGTTGGCGTGGAGAAGGACAAGTGGGACGTTTTTTTGGTGGACTAGTGGCCCATTTTTGTGGTGGCCACTTGTCCCATTTTTGTGGTGAACAAATGGTTGACCAACTACCCACACACATGTACCCCATCCTCACCTTACACTTGCCTAGATCTTGGCCATTGATTTTCCTATAAATACCCCTTTGTGCAAGACTTATTCTTCATCCACACTTAAAGCTTTTCCAAGGCAAAAACTATCCCCCCCTCTTGTGAAGTTCTCGTCCAACCCCCCCCCCCCCCACTTTGTGTAGAAATACTCCAAGTATTGTTGTATAAATCCCAAATACCTTAGCCTAGTATTCCTAGTAGTTTTCCAAAGTTATTTCAAATACTAAGAGCCCGGAAAAATACTACTTTATTCCTATAGTCGCAAAAATGAAGCCCTAGAAAAATCTTCATAGCTTAGATGAAGTGTTGAGAAGTTGTTTGGAAACTTCTAAGGGTTGCTTGGAGCGGGTTGGAGCGTCAGGAATTGGAGCTAAACGTTGCTCAGGATCGACTTATATCTTGGATAATTTTGGGCTTATCGAGGTAATGATCTTTGTCCCCCTATTGTAATTGGATATTACATGTTGTAGTAATGTATAGTTGAGTATACTATATGTAGAATGAATATGGATAAGAATTGAATCAGTATTTACATAGGATTTGTATTCTGATGAGACTTATAGTATTATTGTGGAGTAGAATTGTACACGTCCGGTTAGACGTGTAACCCCCCTGGAATTGTTGGCTTGGTAGCAGGCCTCGTTAAAGGAGGATATTTTTGTGGTTGCGGGGGGGGAGGTGCTGCCGAATTTTCCGTAGAATAAGGAGTCTTGTATCTAGAATTATTCTACGAAGAGATCTAGAGGTTGATAGACGTTTTGTGGCCTTTATAGGTTGAAGTACTACGAGTAGCGTATTCTACTTGAAGGGTGGAAAAGGAGAGCAAGGTTAGAGTACTTTGGAGCGTTTTGCTAATTGTCGATAATCGTCGCGAGGTATGTGAACCTCTTCCTATCCTTTCTAGCATGATATTTGTGAAATATATTTAGTGCGGTAGACGCACGTGTGTTTAAAGGAATTTGATTTTCCTTTTGTGTCCTTGACTTGATTCCAAAGTTACTATGAAATATTAAGAACTTAAATTATGTTAAAAAGTAGTAAAACCTCACTCATGAGTAATGGGTGTGTGGTCTTTTAAAGAATAAAGTTACCTTGATTTCGAAAATAAGAATGGTTTTATCATTGGATTTAAAATGATAACTTGACTTATAAACAACTTGATTTTGGGAAAGGAGAAGTAACTTGATTTAAAGGTATAGGTTACTTGTTTTTAAAAGAGTGAGACACTTGGTTTAAAAAGTATATTGCTACTTGACTTTTAAAGGAAAAAGTGCCTTGGTTTTAAAAAGGAAGGCATGTTTTTGTCTTAAGGTTGGTTTAAAAAGAAGGTATGGAAATTGTTTTGGTTTTACTTTGATGTCTTTTGACTTGAGTTTTAAATAATAAGAATCTTGAAGTATTTCAAAAGAGTTATGAATCATTTTTGAAAGAAAAGAAATACTTGGTTTTAAAAGCTTAAGTGTTATACTAGCTTTATGGGAAGTTAGGTATAACGACTTAAGGAAGATAGAAGGAACGGTTTACTTATTTGTTTATGAAAATCTTGTATTGATTTCTGGAAAGTGTAGTAAGATGGTTTGATAAGTAAACATGTTACGATGCCACGTGTGTTAGTGTCTTGTGATGTTTGTGTGAGGGGGTTATTCTTGTTGTGCTTACGTTGTTAAACGATAAGCCCGTTGTACTGCTATTATATCACATACCCCCCTGACTTGTTATGATGCCGAGGACTTGCCACCCTCTATGCGAGGTATACCTCATGCGGTCTGTGTGACTATGCGAGTCAGCGGAGTTCCAGGATTGATCATTCCGGGTGTGTATCCCGATGCGAGGAATGCCTGATGCGGTCTGTGTGACTATGCGGTCTGTGTGACTCTGCGGACTGCGGGAGTTCCAGGATTAGGCACGCATAATGATACTATGGGCGATTGGCCTTGCTTCGATCATTAGCGGCCTAGAAAAGACAAGTTACGTTATATCTATTTTGCTCTTGTTTATGCTGTGGCACTATGTGCAGTTAAATTGGTTGTTAAATGCGTATTTGTAATTGGTTTTAAAATGTTATGATTTGATTTGATGCTACTGATTTCACATACTTGGTACCTGTTGTACTGACCTCCTTCGGGGGGCTGCGTTCATGCCGCAGGTAGAGGTACACCAGTCGTCGATCCTCGCTCATAGGATCACAGTTCAGCGTTTTGGGAAGCTCCGTTTCTCTGGAGGCTTATCTTTGGTATAGTCCCCTGTCGTTGTAGGTACTTACATTCAGGGGTATGGCGGGGCCCTGTCCCGTCATTGTTGTTATAACATTCGTAGAGGTCTGTAGTACTGTTGTGGGCAGAGTTTGTAAAAGGGATGTAACTGTTCGGGTTCAAGTTTTATTTATATATTCAGAAAGGTAACCGTTTTGGTTAGCCTGTTTTTCTTATTTCATTATTGTATATCTTGTTTCATGTGTATGTTTTTATTTCCGCTGATTTTCTCTTATGTTGTATCACTAGGGTGCCCGGGGTAAGGCACCAGTCGCGGGCCCGGGGTCGGGTCGTGACAAAAGTGGTATCAGAGCAGTTAATCCTCGGAAAGTGTCTACAGACCGTATCTAGTAGAGTCTTGATTATCGGTGTGTTGTGCACCACCTATAATCGTGAGGTCTGCGGATATTTAGGATTGGTTTTCATTCTTCTCACTCGAGATCGTGCCTTAGAGGCGTGTTATAAGTTGGACTCCTCCGCGTATTCTTTTCACCGTTATGCCTCTGCGCGGCAACCAGAGCCCGAAAGGCAAGGCGTGAGAGGAGGCTGCGAGTAGAAACGAGGGTTACGAGGCACGGGCGGTCATTATCCGAGACAGCGCCATTCGGGAGTTCTGCGGCGCGCTAGCCCGAAGAGTTTAGAGCGATGGCGGTAGCTCGAGACCACGATACTTGAGCCTCTAGTCGCGGCCGAGAAGAGGATAGGAGTTACAAGGAGATGGCCCGATTACTAGCTAGTCGGTGGATGGGAATGAGGGCGAGCGAGTCGGAGGTTCGTAGTACGATGAGTTCACCCTAGATCCGATAGTTGAGATTTGGGACTTCTTGAGTTGCGATCCACGAGTTCTATGGATCGAACCGAGGGCGATCCTCGGGAGTTTATTCGACGATTCTGACGGATCATGAGGATGATCAAGGCTTCGGAGACACAGTCGGTGGTCTTAGGTTCGCATCGGCTGCATGGTACTGCAGTCGACCGGTTTGATTCATGGGAACTATCCCGGGGGAAGCATGCGCCTCCAGCTGGTTGGGACGAGTTCTCAGAGGCATTTTTTACACACTTCTTGCCCTCACAGATGAGAGAGCTCGGGCGATTAGGTTTATGATGTTGAGGTAGAACGGGCGGACGGTTCGGGAATACAGTATAGAGTTTGACTTATTGTCTCGTTATGTCCCCGCGTTAGTGGCAGACATGGAGGATAGAGTGCACCGATATGTCACAGGACATGACGATTATCTAGCAGAGAGTGGTACAAGAGTAGCTCTTCAGTCAGACATTGACATTGCGCGTCTGAGCTTATGCGCAGATCGAGGAACGTGGAGATCGGCGGATTAACGAGATCATCGAAGAGGGCGAACAGCGAGGTCCTTTGGTAACTTTCGAGGCGGACCTTCTCGCCAGGCCCGGTTATGCGCCTCCGCCCGATCAGGTGGTCCTCCGCGCACTTCAGGCGCTCGGGGTATTTAGGAGTTGGTCGAACTCGGGGTTTCAGTTCCGCGAGTTACATAGGTTCGGCCGGCCCAGTTGATTTTCCTCGGTGTTCACTATGTGGTAGACGTCATCTCGAAATGTCGTCTTTTACTAATGCTTGTTTTACCAGTGATCGTCGAGGGCCATGTGAGGAGAATGTCCTAGTAAGAGGATACGGTGGGATGACTTAGCCTACCAGTCGATTCTTGGATTGATGGTTCGGAGAGGAAGGGGTGTTAGCCAGATGAGGCTGCCCCCACCTCGGTATTTCCGTTGTGGTAGGTGTTCTTATGGGGAGTGTCGTACTACTTAGATAGCTTGTTAGGCTTGCGGCCAGCAGGGCCATTTTGCGAGAAATTATCCGAACAGAGGTGGCGCGGATGTTACGACTCAACCTTCGGGATCAGTGGTTGGTTCATCACCGTCTGTAGTTATGCGCCCAACAGAGCAGGATTTGATTAGAGCGGCAAAGGGAAAGTGAGGCAGTAGTTACAGAGATATCTTCAGCCTTAAGAGACTTGTTTAGGTCGTTATGGTAGATACATGTGGAGTGCTATGTTCGGTTAGCATTGTGTAAGTTGTGATTAGAAAACATGGGTAGTGTGAGATGGAAGTGGTAGCTTTCATGACGTGAACTGGTAAGATTGTTCCGAATCGGGGAACGAGAGTTTAGTACGAAGTGGGTCGGGTTGAGGCCATATCGCGAGTCAACCCGCAGCCCGGAATGTGGTGGGGTCAGTTTGAGGTGGTCCCGCTAGATGATAGGGTCACGAGGGTGTTAATCCCAAGTTTAGGTAACCATCGTACGAGTTTGTGAATGCGTTCGACCAGTAGTAGGGCCGATGGGGTCAGCCCATCTTGTCTTTCAGTCAGGGTTGTTTACTCGGCGGAGGGTTATGCGAGATGTTGTATATCAGGGAGGATGTAAGGCTGCACGGGGTTCCTACTTTTTATGACAGGCAGTGGAGCCCAGTTTTCGGCTATTTCTTTTGTTTTAGGAGGTTTTACCAGGCGGGGTTAGGAACTCAGGTGAGTCTCAGTATTGCATTTACCCTCGGGCCGATGGACAAACAGCGCGTTTTATCCAGACATTTGAGGATAGGTTACGGGCCGGTGTTTTGATTTCAGGGGTAGTTGTAAGGATTATTCGCCTCTTGTGAGTGAGTATTATAATAGCTACCATTTCAGTATTCGGATGTTGCCTTATGAAGCCTTGTATGGGCGGAAGTGTAGGTTGCCGATCGATTGGTTCGATGTTGGCAAGGTTCAGATAGTGGGTCCATACTTGATTCAGCAGGATGTGGATAAGGTGAAGCTTATCCAGAAGAGGTTATTAGCAGCTCAGAGTCAACAGAAGTCGTGCGGGTAATCAGCGTCGACACTTGGAGTTCAGGTTGACGGTGGGTCTTCTTGAAGGTACCACCGGAAGGTGTGGCGAGATTTGGAAGCGAGGGAAACTTAGCCCGAGGTACTTTGGGCATTTTCAGATCATTTGTAGAATAGGCCAGGTTGCCTATAAGTTAGCACTGCCGTCCGACTTAGGAGGCAGTACGTCCGGTATTCCATGTTGCTATGTTTCGGAAGAGTATCGGAGATCCCTCCAGAGTGTTCCCAGTTAATGATGACCAAGTTAGAGATAGTAACCCCGAGATTTTGGAAACTGAAGCAATGACAGAAATGTGGTAAATATATTAGGAAGAGTTCGAGTGTACGAGAAGGGTACGACGAGTAAGGGAAGAAGCGAGCATGTGTTATGAGAATAGAAGTGATCATTTCTTGTGTGAAGAAAGTATCCTTTGGACCATAGGTGGAGCTAATGGTATTGTTATACGATTAGAGGTGATTCTTCGTTGGCTCGGATGTGAGTTTTGCGCGTATGTTGTATTGTGGCAATGTGTGGCATATTTGGTTTCGTAAGCATAGTAGGGAAGACTATACCGACAGGTATGTTTGGAGACTTAGAAGGAACATTCGGGACGAAAGTTTCTAAGGGGGGAAGAATGTTACACCCCGTAGTTCCAGAGTATGTATGTGTTATACCCCGTATTTCCAGAGTATGTACGTAAGGACGTACGTAGAAAATTTGAACTTGAGAAAGTGGCTTGGCCGAAATTATTTGCTCACAACACCCGATTAGAGTCGTTTTTAAACGCTTCCACGACTTTCGTAGGGTAAAATACGGCTATGTCATTTCTAATTTTTGCGGATTTTTCCGAGGCGGAATATTTTGGACCAACGAGGGCGACACTGGTCACCCTCAAGTTGGCGGTTTGCTTGGCCGAAAGTGGGACGTTTTGGCTAGCTTTCTTGGCCTTGTTTTGTGCCTTGTTTTGTGCCTTGTTTTGTGCCATGTTTTGTGGAGTAGGGATAGGGTGCACTTGGCTTGATCTTGGCCTTACACTTGCCTAACACATGGCTTGATCTTGTCCATTCGTTGGCCCTCGCTTCCTATAAATACCCCTCCCTTTGTTGAAGACTTCATCATCCAAATGTGTTCTAAGTCTTGAAATCCTTCCTCTCTCCTCTTGTTTGACTCTCGTCCAAGCCCCTCCCTAGCAAGGCCCTTGGCGAGACCCTCCCCTTTGAGTGGCCTTTGTGGCCGTGAGCCTCCCCCGTCCCCCTTTGGGGTGCTAGCGTGGGTACCCACTAGCCTAGTTGTTTTCGTATAATACCCCCCCTCTTGGTAGAAATACTCTCAAAAGTATTGTTATAATGCCCAAAATACCTTAGCCTTTACCTTGTTGTATTCCAAAAATTACCTCTATACGTAGAGCCCGGAAATACTACCTTTTGTCCTTTTAGTCTCAAACCGAAACCCTAAGGAAATCTTCATTGTTGGTTGAAGTATTTAAGTAGAAGTTGGTTAGAACTTCTAAGGGTTGTTTGGAGCGCACGGAGTAGGAGCTAAACCTTGCTCAGGATCGACATTATAACTTGGATAATTTTGGGCTTATCGAGGTAAATATCTTGACCTTCTATTGTAATTGGAAATTACATGTTGTTGGAATATATAGTTAAGGTATACTATATATAGAATTGAACATAGTTGTGCGGCAATGTCTTTTGACTTAAGCCTGAATTTAAAGAAGAGAACTGAACTGTAATTACATAGGACTGTATTACAGTAGACTTGTGTAGCTTTTCTGTGAGGTAGAATTGTACACGACCGGTTAGACGTGTTAACCCCCCCCCGGTTGGCTTGATAGCCGGCCTCGATAAAGGAGGAGATTTACGCTGTTGCGGGGGGGGGGGGAGGTGCTGCCGAATTTTCTGTAGAATGTTCTACGAAGGGATCTAAATGTTAATAAGCGCCTTGTGGCCTTATAGGTTGAAGTAATGAGTATGGCGGGATATCATGGCTAAGGAGTAGCCGACGGTTTGAAGTACTTGGGCGTTTGCTATTAGTCGATACTGTCGCGAGGTATGTGAACCTCTTCCTATCTCTTCTAGCATGATATGTGTGAACTATGTAGTACGGTGAGCGTACGTGTGCTAAATGTATTTGATTGGTTTAAAACATAAAGTGTTATAACGGCTTTATGGGAAGTTGGTTATAACGACTTTATGTTGGTGAAGATACTTGTGGTTTTAAAAGGTAATCGTTTGAACTATAAGCGGCTTGTTATGTGTTAATAAAGAACTTGAAGTATTTCAAAAGATTTTGAATCATTTTGAAAGAAGAAGTAATACTTGGTTTTTGAAAACTTAAGAGTTATACTAGCTTTATGGGAAGTTAGGTATAACGGCTTAAGAATGGTTTCTTGATTTGAATCGAATGTGTATCGACGAACCACTGCAGCGTTAATAAAAGGAAATGTTTTGACAGATTAAGTATTATTAAAACCAGTAGAAACTTCCATCTGCATAGAAGCTAAGATGAGACAAGATGATATTTCCTAGATCATGGCTGCTGTAATAAGATTGTTATAAACAAGAATATCCTACTCAAATATAAGACTTATGTTTCTCAGATAGTTTAAAAGAGAATTATATTCTTAAATGAATAAGACTATGAACTACGAAACCTTTCTAAAATAAGAAACGTGAACATTTGAAATTAGGCAAACTTGGACGTTTGGAAAATAATGTCGTTACTTGATTTTACAAAGGTAAGTGTTTTGTTTTACTTAAAAGGATAATCACTCTATTTTCACATAACTACGGGTATTGTGTGACTTTTGTGAAAGTAACGTATCTTTTAAAGATTTAGTGTATGAAGTACTTTGGGGATAAAAACCCGAACTTGTTGACATATAGTAGAAAGTACCTTGTGTATATAACTTGATTGTGTTGGTTTGTGATAGCCTTGTAAATACTTTCTTGTTGATTGATAAGTAAACATGCTAGGATGCTATGTGTGTTAGTATCTTGTGATGTTAGTGTAAAGGGTTTTCCCTCATCGTGCTTAAAGTTGTTTGACTATCAGTTATGTTGGTATTGTACCACTCACGACTTATTTCCGAGGTTGCGCCTCCGACGGGGTAGACTCAGCGATGCAGGACCATGATTCGAGAATACCTCATGCGGGTCGGGGATCCATGCGGAACTACGGGAGTTCGAGTTAGTGTGCGGCCTTTATGGTCATGCGGTCTATGTGGCCATGCGGATCGCGAGTCGGGGCGATGCGGGAGTAGCTACCCTCGATGCGGGGTTATACCTCATGCGGGCCTATGAGGTTGGCCTATGCGAGTCGCGGAAAGTTCGTGGCTAGACGCGCATTTGATCTGCGCGCGAGTGACGGCTTTGATCATGTAACGATGCAGACAGATATCATGATACTGATTTATGACCTTGTTAATGCGTAGGTGTTAGTAGTCGGCTATGCCTTCGTGCTTACCCTGCATCGTTTATTTGGACACAGTGGAACACGGTGTTCATGTGTATTCCTTGGTGCTTTTCTATCATGAGGCTGGCGGTGAGGAAGGTATTCCACGCATGATTGATGTTATGGGCTTGAGACCCATAGTTATATTCGAGTGATGACTTTGAGGCGTGAGTCACGACTTGACATATTCGCTTATTTATTGTGAATCGTAGTTTGGTTATCATACATGTCTCCGCTTTATAGACTATTATGATTTCATTTACGATATTTTTAGTTTCACATACTGCACTGTTGTCTTGACCTCCTTCGGGCTGCGTTCATGCCGCAGTTGAGGTACACCGATCGTTGATCCTAGCTCTCGGGTCACATTTATTTGGGAAGCTCCGTTTCTCGGAGGCTTATCGGTGATATAGTCCCGCGTCGTCGTAAGTGTTTACATTCGGGGTTTGGCGGGGCCCTGTCCGCCATTGTTGTCGTATCATTCTTAGAGTGCATGTAATCGTTGTGGCGGGGTTTGTAAAAGGATTAAACTGCTCATGTTGAAAGAGTTGTTATTTATATATATCCGAAGGTAACCGTTTTTGTTAGCTTTGTCTTCTTATTTCACTGTCTTATTACACTGGTTTTATGTATTGTCTTTATGTTCCGCTGATTACTCTGATGTATGTCTACTTGGGTGCCCGGGGTAAGGCACCAGTCACGGGCCCGGGTTCGGGTCGTGACAAAAGTGGTATCAGAGCAGTTAATCCTCGGAAAGTGTCTACTGACCGTATCGATGAAGTCTTGATTATCGGTGTGTTGTGCACCACACCAATAATCGTGAGGCTATAGGGTATTTAGGATTGGTTTCTATTCTTCTCACTCTGAGATCGTGCCTTAGAGTCGTGTTGTAAGTTGGACCTCCGACGAAATTATTTCCCTTATCGTTATGCCTCGCGTAGGGCAACCGGCCCGTGAGGCAAAGCGGCAGGAGCTGCGAGTAGAGTTCGAGGAGGGTGGCGAGGGCACAGCCCAATCATTACCTAGGGTAGTGCTTCATTCGGGGAGTTCTGCGACGTCACTAGCCCCAGGAGAGTTTTAGCACGGCGGCGGACGTTCCTACTGCGACCACGATGTTTGGACCTTGATTCGCGGCCAGGGAGCAGTATAGAGTATACCGATGTACCGCGAGTCTTGATGAATATCAACGAAGGTTGTGCGAGTAATTCTTCGATTGAAGCTTGGCATGGCACGTATGCGGGCTTATGCGCACGGCCAAGCGTAGAGATCAACGGGTTAACGAAGGACAACAGAAGAGGGCCAGAGTAGCAAGGTCCTTTGGTAACTTTCGAGGCGAGTCACCTCACCAGCAGATTGAATATGCGCATCCACGGTGCAGTGGTCCTCCGCGGGGTTGGGACGTTCGGTATGCAGGAGTTGGTCGAACTCCGGAGTTTTCGTCACGCGGCACGTATGGTTCGGCCGGCCGATTGATTTTCCCTCGGTGTTCACAGTGTGACAGACGTCATCCCGGGGAATGTCGTCTTTTATGTTGGTACTTGTTGTACCTGCGGCCGTCGAGGCCATGTCGAGAGAGTGTCCTTGTAGGAGGACTTAGCCTTCGGATCGGTGGGTAGTTCGTCATCTTCCTTAGCTATGCGCCTACTGCAGGCGGGGTTGATTAGAACGACTAGGGAGTGAAGCGAGAGATATAGATTATCCTTAACCCTCTAGAGATCTGTATGTGTGATAAGGTGAGTATACCTTAAGTGCTATGTTCTGATAGCAGTATGTTAGTTGTGATTAGAAATCATGGTGGGTTAACCGAGTAAGATTTTGGGGATAGAAGGTGGGAGCCTTAGAGTTTTATACGTAGAGACCTTAGAGGTAAGGCCATCTCAAGTATAGGTGTAGTGTTATGTTTGATCCTTATCGGAGTGCATAGTGCACGTGAGCTATGTTTGTGGGATAAGTCCCTGAGTAGCGTGATTTGAAAGAGGGTAGTCGAGCTAGGAAGACCGCTAGGTTTTCGTAACGTGATTTGTGAAATTGTTCCGGATCGGGGAACTAGTGTTTTGCGCGATGCCGGGTAGGGTTGAGGCCATGTTGCGGGTCAACCCGCGGCCTGTTTGGTGGGGTCAGTTTGTGGTGGTCCCGCGTTGTGGTAGGGTCACGAGGGTGTTAGGACCATGTTCGATTAACCAAATGTCTGAGTTCGTGGATGCGATTCGACGATGGTCGGGCCAATGGGGTCAGCCCATCGTGTCTTTCAGTCAGGACCGTTGCTCGGCAGTGATGTTATGTCAGAGAGGTTGAAAGGCTGCACGGGGTGCCTACCTTCACCTTATGTCAGGCAGTGAAGCCCAGGTTGTGGCTATTTTCGTTTTTCTAAAAGTTTACCAGGCAGGGTTAGGAACTCAGGTGAGTCTCAGAATCGCATTCGCCCTCGGGCCAGTGGTTGGATTTCAGGGGTAGTTGTGGAGATTGTTGTCTCCGGTGGAGGGAGTGTTTAAGCTACCATTTCAGTATTCGGATGTCGCCTTATAAAGCCTTGTAGGGGCGGATGTGTAAGTTGCCGGTCGAGTGGTTCGATGTTGGCAAGGTTCGCAGGTTGGTTGAGCTTGTTCCAAGACCGTGGATAGTAGTGAAGCTTGTCTAGAAGAAGTTACGGCGGCTCGGAGGAAATCGTGCGGATAATCGGCGACGCTTAGAGTTCGAGTTGACGGTCGGTCTTCTTGAAAGTACCACCGGGTTGGGTGTGACGAGTTTTGGAATACAGAGGAACTTAGCGAGTTACTTTGGGCCTTTGAGTTCATGTGAAGAATAGGCGGGTTGCCTATATGTTAGCATTTGCCGTCCGACTTAGGAAGCGGTCGTCGATCGTTAAATCTATGTTCGAGAAGGAAATCGGAGATCCATCCGAGTATTCCCACTAATGATGACCAAGTTGAAGATGATAACCCGAGTTTTGGAAGTGACGATGATCGGAAATGTGGTAAGAGTTCGAGTGTCTGACGGCCTCGGGGATCGCATGTAGTCGGTACCATTTGTTGGGTCGCGAGTGACACTAGAACCTCGCGGCAAAGTGACAAAAGTGGTATCGGAAGAAGCGAGCATGTATGGCGAGCATAGATGTGACCATTTCTTTTGTTTGGAAAAAGTGTGGAGGAAGTATATTTTAGACCCGGAGAGAGGTGTTTGTGGTGATGTTAGAGGTGATTCCTCGTGGACTTGGATGTAAGTATTTTGCGCGATTGTTTCGTGGCCATTGTGGCAGGATTGTTTCGTAAGTATGGTAGTGAAGACTATACTGGCGCACTTTTGTTTTTAGAATTAGAAGGAAAATTAGGGACTAATGTTTCTAAGGAGGGGATAATGTTATAACCCGTATTTCAGTATATGCGTGGGGCGTGCGTAGAAAATTTGAACTTGAGAAAGTGGCTTGGCCGAAATTATTTGCTCACAACACGATTAGAGTCGTTTTTTAAACGAAAGCGTTTCCACGACTTTCGTAGGGTAAAATACGGCGATGTGATTTCTTATTTTTGGGGATTTTTCCGAGAGACGCGAGATTTTGGACCAACGAGAGGCGACACTTGTCACCTCAAGTTGGCGGTTTCTGGCCGAAAGTGGGACGTTTTGGCTAGCTTTCTTGGCCTTGTTTTATGCCTTGTTTTGTGCCTTGTTTTGTGCCATGTTTTGTGGAGTAGGGATAGGGTGCACTTGGCTTGATCTTGGCCTTACACTTGCCTAACACATGGCTTGATCTTGTCCATTGGTTGGCCTTTGGCTTCCCTATAAATACCCCTCCCTTTGTTGAAGACTTCATCATCCAAATGTGTTCTAAGTCTTGAAATCCTTCCCCTCTCCTCTTGTTTGACTCTCGTCCAAGCCCCCTCCTAGCAAAGGCCCTTGGCGAGACCCTCCCCTTTGAGTGGCCTTTGTGGCGTGAGCCTCCTTCCCCTTTGGGGTGCTAGCCGTGGGGTACCCCTAGCCTAGTTGTTTCGTATAATACCCCTCTTGGTAGAAATACTCTCAAAAGTATTGTTATAATGCCCAAAATACCTTAGCCTTTACCTTGTTGTATTCCAAAATTACCTCTATCGTAGAGCAGGAAATACTACCTTTTGTCCTTTTAGTCTCAAACCGAAACCTAAGGAAATCTTCATTGTTGGTTGAAGTATTTAAGTAGAAGTTGGTTAGAACTTCTAAGGGTTGTTTGGAGCGCACGGAGTAGGAGCTAAACCTTGCTCAGGATCGACATTATAACTTGGATAATTTTGGGCTTATCGAGGTAAATATCTTGACCTTCTATTGTAATTAGAAATTACATGTTGTTGGAATATATAGTTAAGGTATACTATATATAGAATTGAACATAGTTGTGCGGCAATGTCTTTTGACTTAAGCTGAATTTAAAGAAGAGAATCAGTAATTACATAGGATTGTATTCTGAGACTTGTGTAGCTTTTACGCGAGGTAGAATTGTACGGCCAGGTTAGGCGTGTTAACCCCCCCGGTTGGCTTGATAGCGGCCTCGATAAAGGAGGAGATTTCTGCTGTTGCGGGGAGGTCTTTGCGAATTTTACGTAGAATGTTCTCTGAAGGGATCTAAATGTTAATAAGCGCCTTGTGGCCTTATAGGTTGAAGTACTACGTATGGCGCGATCTCGGCTAAGAGTAGCCGGCGGTTTGAAGTACTTGGGCGTTTTGCTATTAGTCGATACTCGTCGCGAGGTATGTGAACCTCTTCCTATCTCTTCTAGCATGATATGTGTGAACTATGTAGTACGGTGACGCGTACGTGTGCTAAATGTATTTGATTGGTTTAAAACATAAAGTGTTATAACGGCTTTATGGGAAGTTGGTTATAACGACTTTATGTTGGTGAAGATACTTGTGGTTTTTAAAAGGTAATCGTTTGAACTATAAGCGGCTTGTTATGTGTTAATAAAGAACTTGAAGTATTTCAAAAGATTTTGAATCATTTTGAAAGAAGAAGTAATACTTGGTTTTGAAAACTTAAGAGTTATACTAGCTTTATGGGAAGTTAGGTATAACGGCTTAAGAATGGTTTCTTGATTTGAAATCGGAATGTGTATCGACGAACCAACTGCGGCGTTAATAAAAGGAAATGTTTTGACAGATTAAGTATTATTAAAACCGAGAAACTTCCATCTGCATAGAAGCTAAGATGAGACAAAATGATATTTCCTAGATCATGGTCATTGTAATAAGATTGTTATAAACAAGAATATCCTACTCATATAAGACTTATGTTTCTCGGATAGTTTAAAGAGAATTATATTCTTAAATGAATAAGACTATGAACTACTTAAACCTTTCTAAAATAAGAAACGTGAACATTTGAAATTAGGCAAACTTGGGCGTTTGGAAAATAATGTCGTTACTTGATTTTACAAAGGTAAGTGTTTTGTTTTACTTAAAAGGATAATCACTCTATTTTCACATAACTACTGTATTGTGTGACTTTTGTGAAAGTAACGATCTTTTAAAGATTTAGTGTATGAAGTACTTTGGGGATAAAAACCGAACTTGTTGACATATAGTAGAAAGTACCTTGTGTGTATAACTTGATTGTGTTGGTTTGTGATAGCCTTGTAAATACTTTCTTGTTGATTGATAAGT
Organism: Przewalskia tangutica; assembly: GCA_029844215.1. NCBI lineage: Eukaryota > Viridiplantae > Streptophyta > Magnoliopsida > Solanales > Solanaceae > Przewalskia > Przewalskia tangutica. The sequence continues at coordinate 22,057,156 of CM056733.1, forward strand.
AAACATGCTAGGATGCTATGTGTGTTAGTATCTTGTGATGTTAGTGTAAAGGGGTTTTCCTCGATCGTGCTTAAAGTTGTTTGACTATCACCGTTATGTTGGTATTGTACCACTCACCTTGACTTATTTCCCGAGGTTGCTGCCTCCGTCTGGGGGTAGACTCGGTGATGCAGGACCATGATTCGAGAATACCTCATGCGGGTCCGAGGATCCATGCGGAACTACGGAGTTCGTGTTAGTGTGCGGCCTTTATGGTCATGCGGTCTATGTGGCCATGCGGTGCGAGTCGGGGCGATTTACGGGAGTAGCTACCCTCGATGCGGGGTTATACCTCATGCGGGCCTATGAGGTTGGCCTATGCGGAGTCGCGGAAAGTTCGAGGCTAGACGCGCACATTTGATCTTCGCGGGCGAGTGACGGCTTTGATCATGTGGCCTGCAGACAGATATCATGATACGATTTATGACCTTGTTAGTCTTGTGGGTGTTAGTAGTCGGCTATGCCTTCGTACTTACCTGTCTTCGCTTTATTTGGACACAGTGGAACTTGGTGTTCATGTATTCCTTGGTGCTTTTCTATCATAGATCACGGCGGTGAGGAAGGTATTCCACGGGCATGATTGATGTTATGGGCTTGAGACCCATAGTTATATTCGAGTGATGACTTTGAGGCGTGAGTCACGACTTGACATGATCGCTTATTTATTGTGATCGTAGTTTGGTTATCATACATGTCTCCCGCTTTATAGACTATTATGATTTCATTTACGATATTTTTAGTTTCACATACTCGGCACTGTTGTCTCGACCTCCTTGAAGTGCGTTCATGCCGCAGTTGAGGTACACGATCGTTGATCCTAGCTCTCGGTCCAGATTTGGCGTTTGGGAAGCTCCGTTTCTCGGAGGCTTATCGGTGATATAGTCCACTGTCGTCGTAAGTGTTTACATTCGGGGTTTGGCGGGGCCGTCCGCCATTGTTGTCGTATCATTCTTAGAGGTGCAGAGTAATCTGTGTGGCGGGGTTTGTAAAAAGGATTAAAGCTGCTCATGTTGAAAGAGTTGTTATTTATATATATCCGAAGGTAACCGCTTTTTGTTAGCTTTGTCTTCTTATTTCACCGTCTTATTACACCGGTTTTATGTATTGTCTTTATGTTCGCTGATTACTCGATGTATGTCTACTTGGGTGCCCGGTAGGCACGATCCACGGCCGGTTCGGTCGTGACAATATGTAAGGGCGTGCATCTGAATCGACATTTAATTTGGAAAGGAAGAAAGATGTGATTTTTCGATGGAAAAGTTTCTGATTTTGTGAAGGAAAAAGGTTCGTTAATGGGAATTGGATTCCCGATTTGGTATTCGGACTTTTGGAATATTTGAGAATTATGAAATTTTATTTCCGAAATTGGTCACGTGGGGCCCACTGAAAATTCTGATTTTGTAGCCACTTTATTTTCGGATTTTTGGCATTACGGATATTTTGGAAGATGAAATATTTTGGGAGTAGGGGCGACACGTGTCACCCGTGTGGCCATGTTGGCGGGTGGAGAAGGACAAGTGGGACGTTTTTGGTGGACAAGTGGCCCATTTTGTGGTGCCACTTGTCCCATTTTTGGTGAAAAAATGGATGGCCAACTACCCACACACATGTACCCCATCCTCACCTTACACTTGCCTAGATCTTGGCCATTGATTTTCCTATAAATACCCCTTTGTGCAAGACTTATTCTTCATCCACACTTAAAGTTTTTCCAAGGCAAAAACTATCCCCCCCGCTTGTGAAATTCTCCTCCCACCCCCCCCCCCCCCACTTTGTGTAGAAATACTCCAAGTATTGTTGTATAAATCCCAAATACCTTAGCCTAGTATTCCTAGTAGTTTTCCAAAGTTATTTCAAATACTAAGATCCCGGAAAAATACTACTTTATTCCTATAGTCGCAAAAATGAAGCCCTAGAAAAATCTTCATAGCTTAGATGAAGTGTTGAGAGAAGTTGTTTGGAAACTTCTAAGGGTTGCTTGGAGCGGGTTGGAGCGTCAGGAATTGGAGCTAAACGTTGCTCAGGATCGACTTATATCTTGGATAATTTTGGGCTTATCGAGGTAATGATCTTTGTCCCCCTATTGTAATTGGATATTACATGTTGTAGTAATGTATAGTTGAGTATACTATATGTAGAATGAATATGGATAAGAATTGAACTGTATTTACAGTAGACTTATAGTATTATTGTGGAGTAGAATTGTACACGTCCGGTTAGACGTGTAACCCCCCTGGAATTGTTGGCTTGGTAGCAGGCCTCGTTAGAGGATGAGATTTTTGTGGTTGCGGGGGGGGAGGTGCTGCCGAATTTTCCGTAGAATAAGGAATCTTGTATCTAGAATTATTCTACGAAGAGATCTAGAGGTTGATAGACGTTTTGTGGCCTTTATAGGTTGAAGTACTACGAGTAGCGTATTCTACTTGAAGGGTGGAAAAGGAGAGCAAGGTTAGAGTACTTTGGAGCGTTTTGCTAATTGTCGATAATCGTCGCGAGGTATGTGAACCTCTTCCTATCCTTTCTAGCATGATATTTGTGAAATATATTTAGTGCGGTAGACGCACGTGTGTTTAAAGAAATTTGATTTTCCTTTTGTGTCCTTGACTTGATTCCAAAGTTACTATGAAATATTAAGGACTTGAATTATGTTAAAAAGTAGTAAAACCTCACTCATTGTTTTTAGGTAAATGCAAATATTATTACTAATAACGAAAAGAAAGTGGCTACAATCAGTCGTTGAGGTATCTCAAACCTCAACGTAATGTAAACAAGAAGTGAGGGAGGGGAGGGGTGGTCACTCAAATGGTGCCATTACAAGAGGGGATAAAATCATAGAGAACTCTATAAGATGTTGTTTTGATTCTTGCAATGATCTCTTCTGCCGGAAAGCTTGTACCTTCAAAGAGCAATGTGTTTCTTGCCCTCCAAATCTCATAGACCACTATGCAAAAAGTAAGCAAAATAGCTTTGGCTCGGATGCTTGTCCCGCGGTGATCTTTCTTAATCCACTTGGAGAGCTTTCAAGTTGTCATCTCTTCTAATGCCCTACCAATCTTTTATGCTCTTCCAAATCATGTGTGTGTAGGGGCAAGTGAAGAAGAGGTGTTCCCTTGTTTCATTAGCTTGCTTGCAGAACCCGCAAGACTTATCCTCCAAGTTGAGATATGATAGAGTATCCTTTGTAGCTAACCGCTTTCTGCAATTTAGCCACACAGTAAAAGAGAATTTGGGAGGAATGAAGCCTTTCCAAATTTGTGACATCCAAGGCTTTTTAACTTGCGTAGTGCGCAAGATATTATACACGAGGCTTGAATCAAATTTACCGTTGGTACAACACTTTGTAAAGCCGTCAATAGCATCACCATGGCTACCAAAGATAGAAACAAATTTGTCGCGAATCCCACAAATCCTTTTGAATAAGGGGGAGTCCCTAGGACGTACCTCATAGTCCCAAATTGTAATACCTCTCAAATAGTGGCTATTGATCCATTGGACCCATAGAGAATCAGCATCCGTGTGAGTTTGCCAAATAGTCCTGGATAGCAAGGCATGATTCCATTCCTTGATGTTCATTAGACCCAAGCCGCCTTCAGTTTGAGGCAAGCAAATGATATCCCAAGCAACTCTTGGTGGTTTCCCTCCCCATAAGAACTGAATATAAGCAGACCGTACCTTGTTGATAATAGTGGCCGGGATAGGAAGTGCCCGGAACCAAAAGCTCTCAGCCCCTTGGACAACCGACCTGATTAGTTCCAGCTTACCCGCATAAGAAAGGGTGTGATGCCCCCATTTCTGAATGTAATTCGAAATTGCACTAGTGAATGGAGCAAATTGGTCCACCGAGACTGAAATTGGGGACAAAGGGATCCCCAAGTATCGTACCGGAAAGCTACCAACGGCGAATCCCACTCTGGACAATATCAAGTCACGAACTGTAATATGCATTCCCGCTAAGTAGATAGAGGATTTAGACGGGTTAAGAGTTAGCCCTGAGGCAGCCTCCAACTTTTCCAGACAATTCATAAGAATCCCAACTGAAGATATATCTCCTTTGGCAAAAAGCATGAGGTCATCGGCAAATGCAAGATGAGTAATGCCCAATTTCTTGCACTTTGGAAAATATGAGAAAGCTCTTGCCTCAGCCTTCATTTTAAGCAGCCTTGAGAGGTATTCCATGCACAAGATAAAGAGAGTAGGGGACATAGGACCACCTTGTCTTAGGCCGCGCTTACCTTTGAAGTATCCATGTAGCTCACCGTTGATAGAAAGGGAGAAGGAGGTTGAGCTAACACATTCCATGATCCAACTTATAAATCTGTCTGGAAATTTTAGACTTCTTAGTACCAATTCGAGGAAACTCCAAGAGACTGTATCAAATGCTTTACGAAGGTCCACCATAAGCATACATCTTGGTGAGACTCTGGTTCTATTAAATCCCCTCACAAGCTCCTGTGCCACATATACGTTGTCCATCATGTTTCTTCCTTTCACAAAAGCCCCTTGGGATTTGTCAATGAGAGAAGGAAGGATCGATGCCATTCTGTTAGCTAGAATCTTTGTGATAATCTTATAGACCACATTAGTCAATCCGATGGGCCTGGAATCATTTACCTTAGGATCATGATCAGTCTTTGGTAGTAGGGTAATGATGGTATGATTCACCTGCTTCAAAAGAACTCCAGTAGAGAAGAACTCTTGGACACTTCTTACAACATCATGGCCCATATCTCTCCATCTATTCTTGAAGAAAGCGTAGAATAACCATCCGGTCAGTGCCTTGTCATTGCCTATATCGCATGAGCTTCCCATATCTCCTTTGGGGTGATGAAATGCAAAAGCTGTAATCTCTCCTCTTCACTTAGCTTCGGGCCATAGTTGAACACTTCAGGATCAAAGTTGGTAGTGGATCGGGAAGTACCTATTAGATCTTTGTAAAATTCAACAAGCAACTTCCTAACTTCTTCTGGTGATGTAGTGATGGTACCATTAGCTTTAACAAGAAAGTTAATTGAGTTCCTGACATTACTCCTCTTGATCAAGCTATGAAAGTATTTGGAGCATCTCTCACTTCCAATCAAGTGTTTCGCCTTGACTTCCGCTTATGAAGTGTCTTTCGCTTCAGATGAGTGTTTGCTCTAGCTCTTGAGGACTTAACCTTGGCTTTTAGCTCCTCATCAAAAGGATTTTCCATGTGTGCATTGATAGCCTCCTTGAACTCAATGTTTGCCCCTTTTGCTCTTTGTTCAATACCCCCAAAGTCACTTATGTTCAATGCCCTTAATGGTTGCTTTAAGGTTTTCAATTTTGAGGCAAGGACGAATTGAGCAGTTCCCAATATGTCTTGTCTCCAACATGAAGTCATTATGTCCTCGAAGGCTGGGTGAGAAAGCCACATATTCATGAACTTGAAAGGGCGCTTCCCAACATTATAGGATGCAATAACCGTGGCTATCACAGGACAGTGGTCCGAGACAGGTTCCATAGGCATGAAATTGGCCGTGCATTCTAGGGTCAAATCACTCCAATTTTGATTCATCAACACTCTATCAAGCTTAGACCAAATCGAACCATTTGTCCAAGTGTAGAAGGAACCGAAAGAAGGAGCGTCTTCTAGTCCATGAGAAATCCTGAAATCGTCAAGATCCCTAAGTGCATAAGGCGTGAGAGGAGTGTCACGACCCGACCCCGGGCCGCGACTGGTGCCCTACCTGGGCACCCTTAAAACATACAACATAATAAACTACTGCGGAAAATAAGTAACACATTTTTTTTTAAAACCAAGGCAAAGCCGATAAGGCTGCCGTAATATAAATCACCCAAAAAGGGCTTACACTATCCAAAAATGTAATTACAATTCTAACCAGTCCAATGCCACATGTGAATACAGACCTAAGATTTGAACATCTACTATGACGACAAGGCCGTACTCACGAATATACATAGCCATGACAACTCGGAACATTGGAGCCATCTCAAAATCTGAACCAGATCCTAAGCTCGCGGATCCATAATCAGGTACCTAAACTCGGACATTTAACGAAGCCCGAAGAAATGATTCAACAGTGCGAATATGGAGCAGAAATAAAGTAAAAGAAATGATCATAATCGTACAAAAGAATGACAGAGCAAGTATAAAAGTACATACGGATCTGCGTGTCATTACCACTTATGAACTTAATTGCATATCATTATCTTTTCCATTCCATTAAGAGTTATAGCCATATCTTACGTACATACTTAGGAGAAGTCATTAAGTTTATTACCATCTAACTTACTTATCTTTCATAACCTAATCCGACTCTTTACGGAGGGACGCCTATACTGCCCGGCCCAAACTGGGACGCGATAAAGTCACATAGTCTGCCCGTAAAGGTATACTGCCCGGCCCATCTCTGGGTCGATAATGTCATATAGTCGCGTAAGGTATATTGCCCGCCCATCTCGGGTCGATAATGTCATATAGTCTGCGTAAGGTATCGCGGCCCGTCTCGGGTCGATAATGTCATATAGTCCGCCCATAAGGTATCTTGCCGCCCATCTCGGGTCGATAATGTCATATAGTGCGCGTGAAGGTATCCGCCCGGCCCATCTCTGGGTCGATAATGTCATATAGTGCGCGTAAAGGTATACTGCCCGGCCCATCTCTGGGTCGATAATGTCATATAAAACCCGGGAATTTAACCCAACGTACTTCGCACCTCTACTCCTTTAGAAAGACTCTTTTTCAAATAAAACTTCCCAGATACTAACAACCGTAGTATCAAGTCATCTCTACCTTTCAGGACAAGTCACAATACCTTTTTAGAAATACAATTCCGCTTCTAAATCAAGTGACTTATTTCTTAAAAACCTTAAGCAATTGGTACCTTTAAAACAATTTTCCCTTCTTTATTTCAAATCATTTCTTGTTTATGTTACTGAAGAAAACCATTCTCTTAACCTCCCATAAAGTTATTATAACCAACTTCCCATAAAGCCGTCATACTAACCTTATGCCTTAACTAATTCATTCTTTTTTTTATAACCAAGAGACTTATACTTTCAAATCAAATCACATAGCTTTCAAAATACTTCAAGTCTCTTAACTTTTAAGAAAACAAGTTTCAAAGTCTTAAAAACTTCATACGTAAACTCTTTTAAATTAAGTAACATATACTTTGGTGCGTTGTGAATAAGTTATACTTATTTATAACGATCTTATTCAAGTAGCCATGATCTAGAAAATGTAATACAATTTTGTCTTATCTTAGCTTCTATGCAGATGGAGAATTCTACTTGTTTTAACATAATTAATTGTCATTACATTTTCCTTTATTAACGCTGCAATGGCTTGTTCGATACTTATTCTCATTCGTACGTAAATTAGCCAAGTCAACTCGACTCCAAATACTTCCTAACGACTCTTACCAACATCCCCCATAAGACTTGGTAGGGACTTAGGATTTCTTAGACGTAGCTTTTACATAGAGTAAATCAACATAACTACCTCTTAACTTCTAAGAGTAGACGGAATCATGAAATACTACTACATGTATATTTCATACATAGAATCATGCCAAAGGAAGGAAGAGGTTCACATACCTCGACGATTATCGACAAGTAGCAAAAGCTCCAAAGTACTTCAACCTTGCTAGCTATTCCATCCTTCAAGTAGAATACGCTATACTTGGTACTTCAACCTAAATTGGCCATAATACGCCCATTAACCTCTAGCTTCGAACGTAGAATATTCTAAGTGCTAAGTCACTAAATTCTACGGAAAATCGGACAAAGACTTCCTTTGTTTCTACATACTTTGCCACCTTTTTCAAGGCTGAATACAATAACCACACACGCCACATTTAAGGCCCAACAAATCAGCTAACCAAAGGGGATTACACGCCTTAACAGGACGTGTAAAATTCCCCACAAATTACATTAAACTAGTCCACAATACAAATGTCAATTCGCCAAAAAGTGCAACAACTTATCAACCTTTCCAATTCCTTTTCAATCCAAGTTCTTAGGTCTAGCATGTTATATAGTAATAAACAACTTAACAATTATAACCACCTTAATCCACTCTTTAGATAACATGCGACGACTAAACTAGTAACTAAATTGAATTACAATCTTAAAGGCTAAATCATGCAACTTTCGGATTCCATCCAACTATTCCATAACACATATCATTCTTCATAATATAATCCACATGATCATTTCTAACTACTACAACATGAAATCTTGAATTATAATAGTAAGACGGAGATTAATACCTTCTTAAGCTCAAAATGCTCCAAAACCCTAAGTCGATCCTTAGCAACTCCAACTCCTTTTCTTAACGTTCCAATCCGCTATTTGCGACCCTTAGTGAAAAACTCCTCTTCTATTTCCAACTTCAAAGTTGAAGAACACCTTAGGGTTTCTTTGCGACTAACGTAAACGTCGTTTTTCCAAATCTTTCTATTGAGATATCCTTACAATACCCTTAGGGACCTTGGGTTAAAGTCTTGTGAATAATGATCCACATTTGCAAAAATTCTCTCAAGAACTCACTTGGCGAGAGCACCTAAAGCTAGCACAATATTTTCTTGAAATTTTTTCTAAGTATAGAACTTGTCTTGCACTAGTGGAGGATATATACTACAAAGGAAGGCTTAGATAATAACACATGTGAGGCTAGGATGAAGAGCAATTAATAAAATAGCCAAGTGGATAAGTTGACCTTGGTGAACAATATCATCTTCAGAGACTAATCTTTTACCTTGGTCAATGACCATCTTACCCTTGCTCCAATTCGTCCAAGACCAATGTGGGGGGGGGGGGGGGCTGGTGACACGTGTCGCCCTCCCATTCATCCATAAAATTCCGTAACCCTCGTGGGTCCCACAAAACGTAAAATTCCTCGGGTGGGCCCCACGCGACAAAATCCGTAAAAAATAAATTTCCATAATGATAATAAGTTCCATACTCTTCAATTAATGCATTTTGAGAACCTAATTCTCACCAACGAACATTTTTCCTTTCCGACGTTCGGAAGATTTTCCGTCGGAAAAACAATTCTTCCTTTCGTACTAATTTCAAGTCTTGAGTTCCTTACGTACATTCTCTTAAACATGTCCTGGAGTTACGGGGTGTAACATTCTTCCCCCCTTAGAAACATTCGTCCCCGAATGTTCTTTCGGAGTCCAATCTAAATAGATAGCGACATAGTCTCCCTTCATACAACATATGCCACCCATGGCCACATAACAACTTATACTAAGACGTCAACCTTGGCACTCACGAAGCCAACTAGCCCATACTCATAATGACCTCAAAGTCAGTCATAATCCTCTCTACTAGGTCTACTAGGTCCGACGATCAGATCATCACCGAAAACCTCATATTCCCGCCATTTACCACCCCACACACGCGGGTGTAGTTACCTCGAAAGGTTCTAATGGATTCGTGCTCTACTTCTTCCGTACTTACAACTCTTACTAGCATACATACATAACTTCCATACCGATTTTGGCCTCTAATCTTTGGGGTCACTCTATAAAACAATGTAAGGCCATTTCCGGCTTTCACGACTGGTTCGGTGGAACACGCCCACGAACCCAGTAAACAATTAACTAGACTTGGGCCTTGCACCTCGTGACCACCACGTGGCGAACTACTACCAACTGATCCCACTCTATTCCGGGCTATGGGCGACCCGCACAGGTCCTCACCCGCCCCACCATCGCACTTAACTCTTATTCTTGGTCTATAATAAATCTTTCTACAGAAGACCTTGATGAGAATTCATTAACTGCTCCATACCTTCCTGTATTTAGTTAGTCTTTACCAACTGGTAATCTAAAATCATTCTAGGCAACACGCGTCGACCTCATACATAACTCGTATAGATGTATGTCACAATACCAACTATACTATAATCATTTCCAACCTGGATACATAATCCACATAGTCCTCCGGGTCACTCTTTGTCTTTCTCAGTGCAATCAACATAACTCGTTAGGGAGACGACCCTAACGACCGCGGCTATCGCACGATCTCGAGTGAGAAGAATGGAAACCAATCCTAAATGTCCTGCGGACCTCACGATTATAGATGTGGTGCACAACACACCGATAATCAAGACTCTACTAGACACGGTGCCTAGACACTTTCCGAGGACTAATCGCTCGATACCACTTTTGTCACGACCGACCCGGGCGCGGCGGTGCCCTACCGGGCACCGCTTAAAACATACAACATAATAAAGCTCATGCGGAAAATAAGTAACATTTTTATTAAAACCAAGGCAAAGCCGATAAAATTTGTAATATAAATCACCCAAAAGGGCTTACACTATCCAAAAATGTAATTACAATTCTAACCATCCGGCCACGTGTGAATACGCACCTCTAAGATTTGAACACCTACTATGACGGGACAAGGCCCGCCGCACTGAATATACATAGCCATGACAACTCCGAACATTGGAGCCATCTCAAAATCTTTGAACCAGATCCTAAGCTCGCGGATCCATAGCGTAATACCTAAACTCGGGACATTTAACGCGGCCCGAAGAAGTCGATAACAGTACCGAATATGGAACAGAAATAAAAATCTGATGCAGATCATAATCGTACAAAAGAATGAGAGCAAGTATAAAAGTACATACGGATCCTGCCGTGTCATTACCACTTATGAACTTAATTTCATATCATTATCTTTTCCATTCCATTAAGAGTTATAGCCATATCTTACGTACATACTTAGGAGAAGTCATTAAGTTTATTACCATCTAACTTATACTGCCCGGCCCAAACTGGGACGCGATAAAGTCACATAGTCTGCCCCTAAAGGTATACTGCCCGGCCCATCTCAGGGTCGATAATGTCATATAGTCTGCCCGTAAAGGTATACTGCCCGGCCCATCTCTGGGTCGATAATGTCATATAGTCGCGTGCAGGTATACCGCCCGGCCCATCTGGTCGATAATGTCATATAGTGCGCGTAAAGGTATCTTGCCGGCCCATCTCGGGTCGATAATGTCATATAGTGCGCGTAAAGGTATACGCCGGCCCATCTCTGGGTCGATAATGTCATATAAAACCCGTGAATTTAACCCAACGTACTTCGCACCTCTACTCCTTTAGAAAGACTTTTTTTCAAATAAAACTTCCCAGATACTAACAACCGTAGTATCAAGTCATCTCTACCTTTCAGGACAAGTCACAATACCTTTTTAGAAATACAATTACCGGCTTCTAAATCAAGTGACTTCTTTCTTAAAAACCTTAAGCAATTGGTACCTTTAAAACAATTTGCCCTTCTTTATTTCAAATCATTTCTTGTTTATGTTACTGAAGAAAACCATTCTCTTAACCTCCCATAAAGTTATTATAACCAACTTCCCATAAAGCCGCCATACTAACTTATGCCTTAACTAATTCATTCTTTTTTATAACCAAGAGACTTATACTTTCAAATCAAATCACATAGCTTTCAAAATACTTCAAGTCTCTTAACTTTTAAGAAAACAAGTTTCAAAGTCTTAAAAACTTCATACGTAAACTCTTTTAAATTAAGTAACATATACTTTGGTGCGTTGTGAATAAGTTATACTTATTTATAACGATCTTATTCAAGTAGCCATGATCTAGAAAATGTAATACAATTTTGTCTTATCTTAGCTTCTATGCAGATGGAGAATTCTACTTGTTTTAACATAATTAATTGTCATTACATTTTCCTTTATTAACGCTGCAATGGCTTGTTCGATACTTATTCTCATTCGTGTTGTAAATTAGCCAAGTCAACTCGACTCCAAATACTTCCTAACGACTCTTACCAACATCCCCCATAAGACTTGGTAGGGACTTAGGATTTCTTAGACGTAGCTTTTACATAGAGTAAATCAACATAACTACCTCTTAACTTCTAAGAGTAGACGGAATCATGAAATACTACTACATGTATATTTCATACATAGAATCATGCCTAAGGAAGGAAGAGGTTCACATACCTCGCGACGATTATCGACAAGTAGCAAAAAACTCCAAAGTACTTCAACCTTGCTAGCTATTCCATCCTTCAAGTAGAATACGCTATACTTGGTACTTCAACCTAAATTGGCCATAATACGTCCATTAACCTCTAGCTTCGAACGTAGAATATTCTAAGTGCTAAGTCACTAAATTCTACGGAAAATCGGACAGCACTTCCTTTGTTTCTACATATTTTGCCACCTTTTTCAAGGCCGAATACAATAACCAAACACGCCACATTTAAGGCCCAACAAATCAGCTAACCAAAGGGGATTACACGCCTTAACAGAACGTGTAAATTCCGCCCACAAATTACATTAAACTAGTCCACAATACAAATGTCAATTCGGCCAAAAAGTGCAACAACTTATCAACCTTTCCAATTCCTTTTCAATCCAAGTTCTTAGGTCTAGCATGTTATATAGTAATAAACAACTTAACAATTATAACCACCTTAATCCACTCTTTAGATAACATGCGACGACTAAACTAGTAACTAAATTGAATTACAATCTTAAAGGCTAAATCATGCAACTTTCGGATTCCATCCAACTATTCCATAACACATATCATTCTTCATAATATAATCCACATGATCATTTCTAACTACTACAACATGAAATCTTGAATTATAATAGTAAGACGGAGATTAATACCTTTTTAAGCTCAAAATGCTCCAAAACCCTAAGTCGATCCTTAGCAACTCCAATTCCTTTTATTAACATTCCAATCCGCTATTTGCGACCCTTAGTGAAAAACTCCTCTTCTATTTCCAACTTCAAAGTTGAAGAACACCTTAGGGTTTCGCCTTGCGACTAACGTAAAAACGTCGTTTTTCCGAAATCTTTCTATTGAGATATCCTTACAATACCCTTAGGGACCTTGGGTTAAAGTCTTGTGAATAATGATCCACATTTGCAAAAAAATTCTCTCAAGAACTCACCTTGGCCGAGAGCACCTAAAGCTAGCACAATATTTTCTTGAAATTTTTTCTAAGTATAGAACTTGTCTTGCACTAGTGGAGGATATATACTACAAAGGAAGGCTTAGATAATAACACATGTGAGGCTAGGATGAAGAGCAATTAATAAAATAGCCAAGTGGATAAGTTGACCTTGGTCAACAATATCATGCTAGCAAGACTAATCTTTTACCTTGGTCAATGACCATCTTACCCTTGCTCCAATTCGTCCAAGACCAATGTGGGGTGTGTCACGTATCGCCCTCCCATTCATCCATAAAATTCCGTAACCCTCGTGGGTCCCACAAAACGTAAAATTCCTCGGGTGGGCCCCACGCGACCAAATCCGTAAAAATAAATTTCCATAATGATAATAAGTTCCATACTCTTCAATTAATGCATTTTGAGAACCTAATTCTCACCAACGAACATTTTTCCTTTCCGACGTTCGGAAGATTTTCCGTCGGAAAAACAATTCTTCCTTTCGTACTAATTTCAAGTCTTGAGTTCCTTACGTACATTCTCTTAAACATGTCCTGGAGTTACGGGGTGTAACATTCTTCCCCCCTTAGAAACATTCGTCCCCGAATGTTCTTTCGGAGTCCAATCTAAATAGATAGCGACATAGTCTCCCTTCATACAACATATGCCACCCATGGCCACATAACAACTTATACTAAGACGTCAACCTTGGCACTCACGAAGCCAACTAGCCCATACTCATAATGACCTCAAAGTCAGTCATAATCCTCTCTACTAGGTCTACTAGTGCGACGATCAGATCATCATGGAAAACCTCATATTCCCGCTCATTTACCACCACACATCTGCGGGTGTAGTTACCTCGAAAGGTTATAATGGATTCAGGCTCTACTTCTTCTGTACTTCCAACTCTTACTAGCATACATACATAACTTCCATACCGATTTTGGCCTCTAATCTTTGGGGTCACTCTATAAAACAATATAAGGCCATTTCCGCCACGACTGTTCCGTGGACGCGTCCACGAACCCGTATAACAATTAACTTGTTATACCCGTAGTCCTGTGGTATGTATGCGAGGGCGTGCGTCTGAGAATCTGACGAAAGATTGGAAAGGAAGAAAGAGGCGATTTTTCCACGGAAAAGTTTCCGGTTTTTGTGAAGGAAAAAGGTTCGTTAATGGGAATTGGATTCCCAGATTTGGTATTCGGACTTCCTGGAATATTAGAGAATTATGGAATTTTATTTTCGAAAATGGTCACGTGGGGCCCACGGGAGAAATTTACGGTTTTGTGGGGCCCACTTTGTTTTCGAGATTTTGGCCATTATGGATATTTTCGGAAGATGTTTTATTTTGGGCCAATAGGAGGGTGACACGTGTCACCCCCGCCTAGGTGGCTTGGCCGAATGGCATTTGTGCACAACACCCGGTTAAAGTCGTTTTTCGACGAAACGTTTTACGTAACTTGCGAAGGGAAAATTCCGGCTATGTCTTTTCTCATTTTTGCGGATTTTTCCGAGAGACGGAACATTTTGGACCAACGAGAGGGCGGCACTTGGCACCCTCTCATTGGTGGGCAAGGTGGGCGGTACTTGGACGAAATGGGGATGTCAAGTGGTAGATATTTTGGTAGATATTTTGTGAGGGTTTTAAGGAGTAGGGACTAGGGGGCACTTGGGCATATCTTGGCCCTACACTTGTGTAGCACTTGGCTCAATCTTGGCCATTGGTTGGCCTTGGCTTGTGCTATAAATACCCTCTCCTTTGATGAATTCTTCATCCATTCTGTTATACCAGTATTTCCAGTATGTGCGTGGGAATACGTCAAAAGTTTGGCTTGAAAGTTAGCCTTGGACGTTTTTTTGTACACAACTCGCTTAAGAATCGTTTTCCGCGTAAACGTTTCCACGGCTTCGTAGGGAAAATTCCGGCTATGCCATTACTAATTTTGCGGATTTTTCCGAGAGACGAAACATTTTGGACCAACGGAGGGCAACACTTGGCACCTCCCATTGGTGGATTTGAAAATCGTCCTTGGACGAATTGGATGGACATTGGCACGTTTTGTTGCCTTGGCACAAAGTCAAGGAGTTGGTAGGATATTTGTGTGTAGTAAATCTTCACCCTACACTTGCCTTGCACTTGTCTCAATCTTGGCCATTGGTTGGCCACTTCTTGACCTATAAATACCCCCTTAGAGATGAAGAGTTCTTCATCCACAAATCTTCCAAGTCTTGAAAAATCCTCTCCTCTTCCTTAAGCCAAATCGTCCAACACCTCTCCCCTTTGAGTGAGCTTGGCGAGGCCTACCCCACCCTAGCCTAGCCGAAATCTACCCCCCCTCCCTTGTTAGAAAAGTTGTCTTCTTGTATCGTTATAATGCCCAAAATACCCTAGCCCAAATACCTTAGTACTTAGTAGAAGTTGTGAAGAACTTCTAAGGGTTCTTGGAGCATACAACTTAGGAGCAAAACCTTGCTCAGGCGCGACTTTTTCTAGGATATTATTGGGCTTACCGAGGTAATAATCCTAACCCTCTTTTGAATTAGAGAATACTTATTGTTATAGTATCAGGATAAGTATAAATACTTAGAAATATATCACAGAATAGAATTGAAGTATTAATCACTTAGAAGGGTTTAAAAGAGGAATAATCAAATCAGATTTACCTAGGACTGCTTTCTGATGAACTTATATAGCTCACCGGTAGGAAGTGCTGACTTACCAGAGAATTATGAACCCCCTGTTTAGAATGACCTTCAGAGTAGTCTTTAATAGATATCTGTGACTATTATAGGCTGACTCTCTGCGCGCGACATATTCAACTTGGCAGGTGGTTTTCGCTGAGAAGGTATGTGATTCTTCCTAAGCATGATATTTTACAATATAACTACGGCAATGCCTCACGGCTTAAGCCTGAATAATACTTACGGCAATGCCTCACGGCTTAAGCTCGCCCTAATAATACTTACTGAATGCCTGGCTTAAGCTGAATAATAAAGAACTGAGAACATTTCAAAAGACTACTGAATCATATTAACAAGAAGAGAACTAATTGGTTTTTAAAACAGAAGCTTAAGAGTTATACTAGCTTTATGGGAAGTAAGTATAATCACTTAAGATTTATAAAAGAAACAAGTTTGCCTATGTGTTTATAACAGACTTATATTGTGAAAGAATAATAAAGATGGTTTGATAAGTAGACATGATATGATGCTATGTGTGTTAGTACCTTGTAACGTTTGTATAGGTGAGTATCCTTGTTATGCTTATATTGTTTAAAGACAAGTTGTTATGTTAGTATACTATCACTCACCTCTTGAGATGATACCGGGGTTAAGTCGCCTCCGACGGGGTAGACTCAGCGATGCAGGACCATGATTCGAGAATACCTCATGCGGGTCCAGGGGCCTATGCGAGCTACGAGAGTTCCGTGTTAGTATGCGGGTTATGCCTCATGCGGTCTGTGTGGCCATGCGGACAATGAGTCCGCGATGCCGAGGAGTAGCTACCCTCGATGCGGGTTATACCTCACGCGCCCACGTGGGTGGCCTATGCGACTCGAGTTCAGACTAGGCTTGCGGAATGATGATATGGGCGAGTGGCCTGTTTCGATCATTCGCAGCCTAGACAAGACCTATTACGCTTACCTATTGTTGCTCTTGTTTGTGATGTAACCACGTGCGGTTTCCTTGGTTGTTTCACTCATATTTGTAAACCGGTTTTAATGATATGTTTTCGCTAAGTATTTTACGCCGCATACTTAGTACTGTTGTCTCGACTCCTTCGGGGCTGCGTTCATGCCGCAGTAAGGGCAAAGCAGTGCTAGATCCGCATTCTTAGGATCTCTACATTGGTGTCGGAGCTCCATCTCTTCCGAGGCTCTACTTTTGGTATGATCTCCTGTTGTAGATAGTTTTGTATACAGGTATGGCGGGGCCCTGTCCCGCCATAGTTGTATATTTCCTTAGAGGTCTGTAGTCATGTTGTACAGTGTCGGATGTAACTGCAAAACCATGATTTTATATATATACGCCGGGAGGCGATGTTTTCTCACATAAACTGTGTCTTATTTCATAAACTGTTTCATGTCTTGCTTTATATTTCCGCTGATTACTCTGATGTATGACTACTTGGGTGCCCTTGAGCACGACACGCCCCGGAACGGGTCGTGACAAAAGTGGTATCAGAGCAGTTAATCCTCGGAAAGTGTCTACAGACCGTATCTAGTAGAGTCTTGATTATCGGTGTGTTGTGCACCACGCCAATAATCAGGAGGCTATAGGATATTTAGGATTGGTTTCCATTCTTCTCATTCTGAGATCGTGCTTTAGAGTTGTGTTATAGGTTGGACCTCTAACGTATTCCTTTCCTTTCCGTAATGTGATTATGCCTCCACGTAAGGCAACCCGGCCCGTATGGCAAGGCAAATGAGGAGTCGCTAGCAGACACCCAGAGTCACGAGGGCTCGTGCCCGCCTATACCGAGACGGCGAGTTCTATGACGCCGCCAGCCAAAGACAGACCACAGACCTACACCTCCCGCCCCACACCGGGCGGAGGAGTTAGGGTACAAGGAGATGGCCCGCCTTTGGCTAAAGTGTGGCCCGACACGAGGAGAGATTGGATGCGGCGGTTCAGCCCAGCCTCCACTGCATTGTTCACCCGAGGGCGAGAGTTTGAGGCTACGAGACTTCGAGTCAGAGCCTCACGGAGTTTTATGGGTCGAGGCCGAGGATGATCCGCAGGAGTTCATCCGTCGCCTTCAGAGGATTTTGAGAGTGATCGCGTGCCGAGACCGAGTCCGTGATCTTTGGTTCACATAGGCCGCGTGATACCGCAGCCGATTGGTTTGATTCACGGAGTTATCCCGGAGAGCACGCGTCCCCGCCTACTGGGATGAGTTCTCGCAGGCTTTCTCACTCACTTCTTGCCTCCACGATGAGGCGAGGGCGCGGCCGATAGATTTTTACCGCCGAGGCGAGAGGACGACCGCCGTGGAGTACAATGTCGAGTTTGATTCATCGCTCGATATGTCCCAAAGATTGCAGCAGATATGAGGATAGGGTACACCGCTATGTCACCGCTAGACGACTATATGGCCGAAGTCATGTGGGGTTTTCTCCACCGGTATGGACATTACCCGCACGCAGCTCACGCCTCGATGCGCGAGCGCCGAGGTCGACGAGCCGGAGCGACAAAGAAGCAGGCAGGCCAGACGGAGGGCCTTTCGGTGGTTATCGTGGCGGCCTCGCAGCAGCCTAGATTCGCACCACGCCAGCCTCGAGCACTCTCGCACCGCCCTCGACCCAGAGTTTTCGAGGGCGCAGGGCCCAGAGCTTCGACGCCCGAGTAGCAGAGGTACTGGCCGATCGGGACCACCCCGGTGGCCGACGCGGGATCCCATTACGGGAAGTGTGGTACTACTTATGGATCTTGTTACGCCAGGCCGCAGGTCACTTTGCGAGGATCGTCCGACCGGGGCACGGTGGTAGGCCCACCTTCAGTTCTGTGGCCGCTTCATCATCTCCTACGCTTACTCGCCGAGGCGTGGTGCTCATGGGTCGCCAGGTCGCGCAGAGGTCGTGGCTCGTCCCAGCCTAGCGGTCCTCGAACCGCATATATGCTTTGTCCACCGACAGATCGTGAGGCCTCACCGATGTCGCCACGGTACCTTATCGCTCGGGTTTGATGTGTATGCTTTGATAGATCCGGGTTCTACTCTGTCCTATATATCTCCCCTTGTTGCTAGTAGGATAGGGATAGAGCCTGAGTCCATAGACCCTTTCGAGGTAGCTACGCCAGTGGGTGATTCGGTGATAGCTCGGCGGGTATATAGAGCTTGTCCTGTGACCATTTACAGTCGTCGGACCCTAGCCGACTTGATAGAGGTGGAGATGATTGACTTCGACGTGATCATGGGGATGGATTGGCTAGCTTCTTGCTACGCCAATGTAGACCGCAGGAGAGTAGTGCGGTTCCGCTTTCACGGCGAGCCATTGTTGAGTGGGAGGAGCACGGATCGCCGGCGGTAGGTTTATTTCCTACCTCAAGGCTAGGAAGATGGTGCGAAGGGTATATCTACCATCTAGTTCGTGTTTGATATCGAGGTCGCGTACCAGATTTTCATCGATTTCAGAGTCACGAGTTCCCGCACGTGTTCCCGCATGACCTCGTATCCTCCCGAGAGGAGATTGAGTTTTGTATTGACATATTGCGATACTCGGCCTATTTCCATTCCGCCATACGTAATGGCACCGCCGAAGTTGAGAGAGTGAAGGATCGGCTTAGGGATTTGCTAGAGAAGGGCTTCATTAGGCCCAGTGTTTCTCCACGGGGCGCAGATTGTTCGTGAAAAGAAGGGCGACGCCTTGCGCATGTGTTGATTACACGGTGAACAAGGTGACCATTAAGAATGATACCCCTTCCCGTGATTGATGATTTGTTCGACCGGTTGCGGCGCGAGATGTTTTTCCAAGATTGATCTGCGTTCGCTATCATCGTTCGTGTCGAGAGGTGGATGTCCCTAGATCGCATTCGACTGCAGACGCATTATGAGTTCGTGGTCATGTCCTTTGGGTTGACCAATGCTCCGCGGTATTCATGGATTTGATGAACCGAGTGTTCAAACCATTTTTGGACACGCTTGTGATAGTGTTCATCGATGATATCTTGGTTTATTCTCGCCAGAGCGAGCATGCGAGCATTTGGCGATCTGTGGCCGGCGCTTCTCCAGACAGCAGCTTGTACGCCAAGTTTTCCAAATGTGAGTTTTGTTGACTTGATGGCGTTTCTTGGGCATATTGTCGGGCTGATGGCATTCGAGTTGATACGCCAAGATCGGCGCATCGAGACTTGGCCGAGACCTACTACTCCGGCAGAGGTTCGCAGCTCGGGCCTTGCGAGTTATTATCGGCGTTCGTGGAGAAGTTTGCTTTATCTCGCACCATTGACTAGGCCGACTCGTAAAGCGCCAAGTTTCTGGATCGATGCTTGGAGCGTGGTTTCCAGCTCTTGAAAGAGAGATCGACGACCGCCCGTTCTTACTCTTCCGCAGGTCCATGGTTATGTCGCGGTATTGTGATGCGTCGGGCATCGGGTTGGGATGTGTATTGATGCAGATGGCAGGTTATAGCATATGCATCCCGACACCAAGAAACACGAGAGGAACTACCCCACCCATGATTTGGAGTCGCACCGTGATTCACGCTTTGAAGATCCGAGGCACTATTTGTATGGGGTTCACGTGGATATTTATACGCACCACAAGAGCCTCCAAGATATCTTCACGAGGGAGCTGAACTTACGGCGAGACGGTGGTTAGAGTTGCTTAAGGATTACGATGTTGATATCCTATACCACCGAAGGCCAATGTTGTGGCGTATGCTCTTAGTCGTAGGTCGATGGGAGCCTATCGATGCGCAGCTAGAGAGAGGGACATGGTTCGCGATTTGCATCGCTTAGCGAGCCTGGTGTCCGCTTGATTGATTCCGATAGCGGTGGGGTTAGAGTTCGTGAGATTGCCGAGTCTTCCATCGCCGAGGAGGTGAAGAGGCAACATTCGAGGATCCACTTTGATTCGATATCGTGATACGACTCTTCGTGAGGCGCGGTCCTTTTGAGGTAGCACCACGGGTGCTAAGGTTTGAGGGCGATCGGTGTTCCAGATGTTTCAGACTTCGCAGCAGGTTCTTGGGAAGCACACAGCGTTACTCTATCCATCCGGTCGACCAAGATGTATCACGACCTTAGATCCGTATTGGTGGGATGGCTTGAAGAGGACGCTGCGAGTTCGTAGCTCGTGCCGTGTTGTCGCAGTGAAGGTAGAGCACCGCAGGCCCGTGGTTTGTTACGCATTGATTGAGATCCCGACCGGAAGTGGGAGGTAATCAACATGGACTTCATCACGTGATTACCTCGCACTCGCAGGAGACATGATTCTATATGGGTTATCGCCGACAGTCGACGAAATCAGCCCACTTTCTTCCCGCTCGACGACCTTTTCTACCGAGGATTATGCCGCACTTTACATCCGAGAGATCGCCGATCGCATGGAGTCCCTACTTCGATCATCGCATGAGGAGAGCCCGCCACGCTAACTCGAGATCCTTCCGCAGGGGTTTAGGACGCAGTGAGCTCGAGTAATCGCATTTCATCCACGCATGCACGACAGCAGAGCGCACTATCCGCACTTCGAGGATATGCTGCGAGCCCGTGTTATTGACTTTAGTGGTAGTTGGGAGGATCATTTGCCTCTAGTTGAGTTCGCATATAATAATAGCTACCACTCCAAAGATTCGATGGCGCCTTATGAGGCCTTGTATGAGGAAGTGCGATCGCCTATAGGTTGGTTCGATGTGGGCGAGGGCGCAGTGGGACCAGATTTGGTACAGCAGTGATGGATAAGGTGAGGCTTATCCGAGAGCGCTATCGACAAACCGTAGTCGATGTAAGTCGATGCAGATCATCGTCGTCGGATCTTGAGTTCGAGGTTCATGATTGGGTTTTCCTAGCGTGTCACCCATGAAGCGGTGTGATGAGATTTGGGAAGAAGGGAAACTCACCAAGGTACATTGGGCGTTTCAGATTGTCCGCAGGTAGGCAAGGTTGCCTACGAGTTGATCTGCCGTCCGATCTGGAGGCAAGGCATCCGGTTTTTCACGTATCTATGCCGAGAGATGTATCGGGATCCATCTGTGGTACACCCGATTGACGATGTCCGTGTGACCGAGGGTTATCGTATGAGGAGATTCCCATAGCGATAGTCGATCGTCAGGTTAGGCGTCTGCGGACGAAGGACGTGGCTTCCGTCAAAGTCTTGTGGCGGAACGAGCTCAGGGAGGAGATGACATGGGAGGCCGAGGAGGACATGAGGCGGAAGTATCCTCACCTATTCCCCATACCTCCAGGTAAATTCACTTTCCTACTTGTAAATTTTCGTTATCGTTTCTGCCTATGTATTGCTCTGTGGCCGTGTGTGGCATTTGCTAACTGTTTAAGCTTCTTCGATAACTGTCTTGAGAAGGAACATTCGGGACGAATGTTTCTAGCGAGGAGAATGTTATACCCCGTATTTCCAGAGTATGTACGTAAGGGAATACGTACAAAAAGTTTGGCTTGAAAGTTAGCCTTGGACGTTTTTTTTTGTACACAACTCGCTAATAGAATCGTTTTCCGACGAAACGTTTCCACTTTCGTAGGAAAATTCCGCTATGCCATTACTAATTTTTATGATTTTTCCGAGAGACGAAACATTTTGGACCAACGGAGGGCAACACTTGGCACCCTCCCATTGGTGGACTTGAAAATCGCCCCTTGGACGAATGGATGGACATTGGCACGCTTTTGTTGCCTTGGCACAAAGTCAAGGAGTTGGTAGGATATTTGTGTGTAGTAAATCTTCACCCTACACTTGCCTTGCACTTGTCTCAATCTTGGCCATTGGTTGGCCACTTCTTGACCTATAAATACCCCCTTAGAGATGAAGAGTTCTTCATCCACAAATCTTCCAAGTCTTGAAAACTCCTCTCCTCTTCCTTAAGCCAAATCGTCCCACACCTCTCCCTTGAGTGAGCTTGGCGAGGCCTACCCCACCCTAGCCTAGCCGAAATCTACCCCCCCTCCCTTGTTAGAAAAGTTGTCTTCTTGTATCGTTATAATGCCCAAAATAACCAAGCCCAAATACCTTAGTACGTAGTAGAAGTTGTGAAGAACTTCTACGGTTCGTCGAGCATCCACCTTTGGAGCAAACCCTGGCTCAGGCGCGACTTTTTCTAGGATATTATTGCGCTTACCGAGGTAATAATCCTAACCCTCATTTGAATTAGAGAATACTTACTGTTATAGTATCAGGATAAGTATAAATACTTAGAAATATATCACAGAATAGAATTGAAGTATTAATCACTTGTAAGGGTTTAAAAGAGGAATAATCAAACCAGATTTACCTAGGACTGCTTTCACATGAGACTTATATAGCTCACCGGTAGGGAAGTGCTGCCCGACTTATCAGAGAATTATGAACCCCTGTTTAGAATGACCTTGAGTAGTCTTTAATAGATATCTGTGACTATTATAGGTGACTCTCTGCTGACATATTCAACTCGGTGGTTTTCACGGAAGGTATGTGATTCTTCCTAAGCATGATATTTTACAATATAACTACGGAATGCCTCACGGCTTAAGCTCGAATAATACTTACGGCAATGCCTCACGCTTAAGCTCGATAATACTTACGGAATGCCTCACGCTTAAGCTCAATAATAAAGAACCGAGAACATTTCAAAAGACTACGAATCATATTAATGCTAAGAGAACTAATTGGTTTTTAAAATGTAAGCTTAAGAGTTATACTAGCTTTATGGGAAGTAAGTATAATCACTTAAGATTTATAAAAGAAACAAGTTTGCCTATGTGTTTATAATGGACTTATATTGTGAAAGAATAATAAAGATGGTTTGATAAGTAGACATGATATGATGCTATGTGTGTTAGTACCTTGTAACGCTTGTATAGGTGAGTATCCTTGTTATGCTTATATTGTTTAAAGACAAGTTGTTATGTTAGTATACTATCACTCACCTCTTGAGATGATACCGGGTTAAGCCGCCTCCGACGCGGGTAGACTCGAGCGATGCAGGACCATGATTCGAGAATACCTACGCGGTCCGGGGCCTATGCGAGCTACGAGAGTTCCGTGTTAGTATGCGGGTTATGCCTCACGCGATGCAGTGGCCATGCGCGACAATGAGTCCAGATTTACGCCGAGGAGTAGCTACCTCGATGCGGGTTATACCTCACGCGCCCACGTGGGTGGCTATGCGGACTCGAGTTCAGACTAGGCTTGCGAATGATGATACGGGCGAGTGGCCCTGCTTTCGATCATTCGCGCCTAAACAAGACCTATTACGCTACCTATTGTTGCTCTTGTTTGTGATGTACTACGCGGTTTCTCGTTGTTTCACTCATATTTGTAAACCGGTTTTAATGATATGTTTTCGCTAAGTATTTTACGCCGCATACTTAGTACCGTTGATCGACTCTTCGGGCTGCGTTCATGCCGCAGTAAGGGCAGCAGTGCTAGATCCGCATTCTTAGGATCTCTACATTGGTGTCTGAGCTCCATCTCTTCCGAGGCTCTACTTTTGGTATGATCTCCTGTTGTAGATAGTTTTGTACATCAGTGGTATGGCGGCCCCCCCGCCATAGTTGTATATTTCAGAGGTCTCAGAGTCATGTTGTACGATGTCGGATGTAATCGCAAAACCATGATTTTATATATATACGGAGGCGTGTTTTCTCACATAAACCGTGTCTTATTTCATAAACTGTTTCATGTCTTGCTTTATATTTCCGCGATTACTCGATGTATGACTACTGGGTGCCCCTTGAGGCACTCCACGCCCCTAACGGGTCGTGACAATTCCTAAATGTTTCTAAGTGTAAAATCCTCTCCTCCTCAGGTTGAGTTCGCCATGGCCTCCCTCATGTCGAGAGCACCCTCTGTGGTGCTAGCCAAGTAGTGCCCTCCTGTAGAGTTGCTAGGGTACCCCTAGCCTAGGTTGTTTTCGGATAATACCCCTTGTTGTGGTATAGAAATCCTCTGCTATTATTGTTATAATGTCCAAATACCTTGGCCCAAATACCTTGGAGGATTCCCAAGGTTACACTTATACAAAAGCCCAGAAAATACTAGTATACTTCCCACTACAAAACCGAAACCCTAGGAAAATCTCCATAGTCCGTTGGAGTATTGTGTAGAAGTTGGTTAGAACTTCTAAGGGTGGTTTAGAGCGGTTGGAGCGCCTGAGTCGAGCTAAAACTTGCTAAGGATCGACATTAAACTCGGATAATTATGGGCTTATCGAGGTAACTATCTTGTCCCCTTTTGTAATTGGATATTACATGTCAGGAAAATATAGTTAAAGTATATTATATATATAATCAACATAGCTTGTGGCAATGTCCTTGGACTTAAGCCTAAAGAACTGAACTGTAATTACATAGGACTGTATTACAGTAGACTTGTGTAGTAGTACCGTGGAGTAGAATTGTACCCGTTAGGGTTGATGTATAACCCCCCCCCCCTGGTTGGCTTGGTAGCCGGCCTCGATAGAGGGGGAGGTTTACGCTGTTGCGGGGGGGGGGAGGTGCTGCCGAATTTTCGGTAGAATGTTCTACGATGAGATCTAAATGTTAATAAGCGCCTTGTGGCCTTATAGGTCACGATGTACACGTGTGGCGCGATCACGTGGCTTAAGGGGTAGCCGACGTTTGGAAGTACTTGAGCGCTTTGCTATGAGTCGATACTGCCGCGAGGTATGTGAACCTCTTCCTATCTCTTCTAGCATGATATGTGTGAACTATGTAGTACGGTAGACGCATACGTGCTAAATGTGTTTGAGTGGTTTAAAACATAAAGTGTTATAACGGCTTTATGGGAAGTTGGTTATAACGACTTTATGTTAGTAAGAAAATACATGTGGTTTTTAAAAGGTAATCGATTTGAACTATAATCGCTTGTTATATGATAAGAAAGAACTTGAAGTATTTCAAAAGATTTTTGAATCATTTTGAAAGGAGAAGTAATACTTGGTGTTTGAAAACTTAAGAGTTATACTAGCTTTATGGGAAGTTAGGTATAACAGCTTAAGAATGCTTTCTTGATTTCTAAATCGAATGTGTATCGACAAACCATCGCAGCTACATTAAAAGGAAATGTTTTGAATAATTAAGTATTATTAAAACCAGAGAAACTTCCATCCGCATAGAAGCTAAGATGAGACAAAATGATATTTCCTAGATCATGGTCAGTAATAAGATTGTTATAAACAAGAATATCCTACTCACATATAAGGCTTATGTTTCTCGATTGTTTAAAAGAGAATTATATTCTTAAATGAATAAGACTATGAACTGAAACCTTTCTAAAATAAGAAACGTGAACATTTGAAATTAGGCAAACTTGGACGCTTGGAAAATAATGTTGTTACTTGATTTTACAAAGGTAAGAGTTTTGGTTTTCTTAAAAGGATACCACTCTATTTTACACTACGGGTATTGTGTGACTTATGTGAAAGAAACAGATCTTTTTTAAGATTTTAATGTGTGAAGTACTTTGGGGATAGATACAGAACTTGTTAGTAGAAAGTACCTTGTGTGAATAACTTGATTGTATTGGTTTGTGATAGCCTTGTAATACTTTCTTGTTGCTTTGATAAGTAAACGTGTTAGGATGCTACGTGTGTTAGTATCTTGTGATGTTTGTGTAAGGGGTTTCCTTGATTGTGCTTATTAACTATCGACGTTATGATAGTATTGTGGCATTCATCTCTTGAGATGATTCCGGGTTAAGTCGCCTCCGACGCGGGTAGACTCAGCGATGCAGGACCATGATTCGAGAATACCTCATGCGGGTCCCGGGGCCTATGCGGAGCTACGAGTTCCGTGTTAGTGTGCGTCCTTATGGGCATGCGTCCTCAGGCCATGCGGACTCGAAAGTCGGGACGATGCCGGGAGTAGCTACCGACGCGGGAATACCTCACGCGGGCCGATGAGATTGGCCTACGCGGAGTCTGCGGAGTTCCAGGACTAGACGCGCATTAGATATCGCGGGCAAGTGGCCGCCTTTGATCATGTGACTGCAGACAGATCTTATGATACGCTTTATGACCTTGTTGGTACCGTGGTGTTAGTAGTCGGCTATGCCTTCGCATTTACCCCGCATGCTTTATTAGGACACGTGGACCTCGTGTTCATATGTATTCCTTGGTGCTTGTATATCATAAACCGCCAGGTGAGGAAGGTATTCCACGCACGATTGATGTTGTGGGCGTGAGACCCATTGTTAAATTGAGTGATGACTGAGGTGTGAGTCCACGACTTGACATGATCGCTATTTATGGTGAATCGTAGTTTGGTTATCATACATGTCTCCCGCTTTGTATAGACTACTATGATTTCATTTACGATTTATTTTTAGTTTCACATACTCTGCACTGTTAGATCGACCTCCTTGCCGGCTGCGTTCATGCCGCAGTTGAGGTACATCGCCGTTGATCCTAGCTCGTGGTCACAGCGTTTGGGAAGCTCCGTTTCTCCGAGGCTTATCACGTATAGTCCCCGTCGTAGTAAGTGTTTACATTCGTGGTTTGGGCCCCGTCCCGCCATTGTGGTCGATCATTCTTAGAGGTCCATGTAATCTTGTTGTGGCGTGGTTGGTAAAAAGGATTGCCGCTCATTTGTAAAAGAGTTGATGGTTATATATATGCCGAAAGGCAAGTTTTCACAGATTATTGTTTTATATTTCGTTATCTCATGTTGTTGTTTTATGTTCCACGATTACTGATGTTGTGTCACTAGGGTGCCCGGTAAGGCACCGCCACGCCCCGCCGGTCGTGACAAAAGTGGTATCGAGCGATTAATCTCTGGAAAGTGTCTACGCATCGATTCCAAGAGAGTCTTGATTATCGGGGTGTGCACCACACCAATAATCGTGAGGCTATAGGATATTTAGGATTGGTTTCTATTCTTCTCACTCCGAGATCGTGCCTTAGAGCCGTGTTGTAAGTTGGACCTCCGACGAAATTATTTCCTTATCGTTATGCCTCCGCGTAGGCAACCCGCCCGTGAGGCAAGGCCGGCGAGCCGCGAGTAGAGTTCGTGAGGGTGGCGAGGGCACAGCCAAATCATTACCTAGGGTAGTGCTTCATTCGGGATTTCGCGACGTCACTAGCCCCGAGAGTTTAAGCATGGCGACGCAGCTTCCTACTGCGCCATGATATGTGAACCTTCGCCCACGATCGAACCGAATATAGATTGCAAGAGACAACCTTGTTACTAGCTATGGATTTGGCTACCAGAGTATACCGATGTATCGCGAGTCTTGATGACTACCTAAGAGAAGGTTGTGCAAGAGTAATCCTTCAGTTAGGCTTGAGCATGGCCTGTGTACGGGCTTATGCGCAGCAGGCCGAGAAACGTAGAGATCGACGGGTTAACCAAGGACAGCAGAAGAGGGCCAGAGCAGCAAGGTCCTTCGGTAACTTTCAAGGTGAGTATACCTTAAGTGCTATGTTCTGATAGTAGTGTGTTAGTTGTGATTAGAAATCATGGTGGGTTAACCGAGTAAGATTTTGGAGGATAGAGAAAGTGTGAGCCTTAGAGCTTTATACGCAAAGACCTTAGAGGTAAGGCCATCTCGAGAAAGGTGTAGTGTTATGTTTGACCCTTATAGGAGTGCATAGTGCACGTGAGCTATGTTCGTGGGATAAGTCCCTGAGTAGCGTGATTTGAAAGAAGGTAGTCGAGCTAGGAAGACCGCTAGGTTTTCGTAATATGATTTGTGAAATTATTCCTTCGGGGAGCTAGTGTTTTGCGCAATGCCGGGTCGGGTTGAGGCCATGTTGCGGGTCAACCCGCGGCAGGT
Source organism: Przewalskia tangutica (assembly GCA_029844215.1). NCBI lineage: Eukaryota > Viridiplantae > Streptophyta > Magnoliopsida > Solanales > Solanaceae > Przewalskia > Przewalskia tangutica. Next base: position 22,085,567 of record CM056733.1, read on the forward strand.
ATGGTGGTGGGGCGGTTGTGGTGGTCCCGCCTTTGGTAGGGTCACGAGGTGTTAGGCCCAGTTTAGTTAACCAACAGATGAGTTCGTGGATGCGTTCGACCGATGGTCGGGCCGATGGGGCAGCCCATCGTGTTCTTCTGGCCGTGACCGCTTTACTCTACCGTTGGGTTATCGAAAGGTTGTAAGGTTGCACGGTGCCTACCTTCACCTTATGACGCATGTGGAGCCAGTGGTACCGCTGTTTTTGTTTCGGAAGTTTTGCCGCATGTGTTAAGAACTCGTAAGTCTCGACCGCATTCGCCTCGCCGGTGTTTGATTTCGGGGATAGTTGTAGGGATTGTTGTCTCTGTGGAGGTAGTGTTTAAGCTACCATTTCGGTTCGGATGTCGCCTTTGAAGCCTCAGGGCGGAAGTGTAGGTTGCCAGTCGATTGGTTCGATGTTGGCAAGGTTCAGTTAGTTGGTTCAGTCTTGTTCCAGCAGACTGTGGATAGTGAGAAGCTTGTCTAGAAGAAGTTCTGGCAGCTCAGAGGAATCGTGCGGATAATCGGCGACGACGCCAGAGTTCGTGCCGACGGTCTTCTTGAAAGTACCACCCCGGTTAGGGTGTGACGAGTTTTGGAAACAAAGGGAACTTAGCCCGAGTTACTTGGGGCCCTTTTTAGTTCATGTGAAGAATAGGCCAGGTTGCCTATATGTTAGCTTTTGCCGTCAACTTAGGCAAGATTTCCGGTCTTCGTATTGTTATGATCGGGAAAGTATCGAGATCCATCCAGAGTGTTCCCAGTTAATGATGACCACGTTAGAGATAGTAACCCCGAGTTTTGGAACCGCCGACGTAATGTGGTAAGAGTTCGAGTGTACGAGATCCTCCGATCGCAGCACCGGCACCATTTGTTGGGTCGCCGAGCAAGGCTCGCGACAAAGTGACAAAAGTGGTATCGCTGACTAAGGAAGTATATTTTGACCCCGGAAGAGGTATTTGTGGTGATATAGAGGTGTTTTCGTAGACTTGGATATAAGTATGTTGCGCAGTATTTCGTGGCCGTATGGGCAGATTGTTTCGTAAGTATAGTAGTGAAGACTATATCGCGCACGCTTGTTTTGAGACTTAGAAGGAACATTCGACGAATGTTTCTAAGGAGGAAGAATGTTATACCCCGTAGTCCCGTGGTATGTATGCGAGGACGCATTTGCGAGAATACGAGAAAGATCGAAAGGAAGAAAGAGGCGATTTTTCCACGGAAAAGTTTCCGGTTTTGTGAAGGAAAAGGTTCGTTAATGGGAATTGGATTCCCAGATTTGGTATTCGGACTTCTGGAATATTAGAGAATTATGGAATTTTATTTTCGAAAATGGTCACGTGGGCCCACGGAGAAATTTACTGCTTTGTGGGGCCCACTTTGTTTTCTAGATTTTGGCCATTATGGATATTTTCTAAGATGTTTTATTTTGGGCCAATAGGAGGTGACACGTGTCACCCCGCCTAGTGGCTCGCCGAATGGCATTTGTGCACAACACCCTGCTAAAGTCGTTTCGACTAAACGCTTTACGTAACTTCGAAGGAAAATTCCGGCTATGTCTTTTCTCATTTTTGCGGATTTTTCCGAGAGACGGAACATTTTGGTCCAACGAGATGGCGGCACTTGGCACCCTCTCATTGGGCAAGTGGCGATACTTGGACGAAATGAGGATGTCAAGTGGTTGATTTTTTGGTAGTTATTTGGTGAGGTTTTTAAGGTGTAGGGACTAGGGGCACTGGGCATATCTTGCCCTACACTTGTGTAGCACTTGGCTCAATCTTGGCCATTGGTTGGCCTTGGCTTGTGCTATAAATACCCTCTCCTTTGATGAATTCTTCATCCATTCCTAAATGTTTCTAAGTGTAAAATCCTCTCCTCCTTGTGTTGAGTTCGCCATGGCCTCCCTCAGTGGTCGAGAGCACCCCTCTAGGGGTGCTAGCCGAGAGTAGTGCCCCCCCTCCTAGAGTTGCTAGCCGTGGGGTACCCCCCCCCCTAGCCTAGGTTGTTTTCGTATAATACCCCTTGTTGTGGTATAGAAATACTCTCCTAGTATTGTTATAATGTCCAAATACCTTGGCCCAAATACCTTGTAGTATTCCCAAGGTTACACTTATACAAAAGCCCAGAAAATACTATTATACTTCCCGTCAGTCACAAAACCGAAACCCTAGGAAAATCTCCATAGTCCGTTGGAGTATTGTGTAGAAGTTGGTTAGAACTTCTAAGGGTGGTTTAGAGCGGGTTGAGCGCCTGAGTCGAGCTAAAACTTTGCTAAGGATCGACATTAAACTCGGATAATTATGGGCTTATCGAGGTAACTATCTTGTCCCCCTTTTGTAATTGGATATTACATGTTGTAGGAAAATATAGTTAAAGTATATTATATATATAACTGAACATAGCTTGTGGCAATGTCCTTGGACTTAAGCCTAAAGAACTGAACTGTAATTACATAGGACTGTATTACAGTAGACTTGTGTAGTAGTACCGTGGAGTAGAATTGTACCCGTTAGGGTTGATGTATAACCCCCCCCCCCTGGTTGGCTTGGTAGCCGGCCTCGATAGAGGGGGAGGTTTACGCCATGCGGGGAGTCTGCCGAATTTTCGGTAGAATGTTCTACGATGAGATCTAAATGTTAATAAGCCTTGTGGCCTTATAGGTTGATGTACACGTGGCGCGATCTACGTGGCTTGGGGTAGCCGACGTTTGGAAGTACTTGAGCGTTTTGCTATGAGTCGATACTGCCGCGAGGTATGTGAACCTCTTCCTATCTCTTCTAGCATGATATGTGTGAACTATGTAGTACGGTAGACGTACGTGCTAAATGTGTTTGAGTGGTTTAAAACATAAAGTGTTATAACGGCTTTATGGGAAGTTGGTTATAATTTTTATGTTAGTAAGAAAATACATGTGGTTTTTAAAAGGTAATCGATTTGAACTATAACCGCTTGTTATATGATAAGAAAGAACTTGAAGTATTTCAAAAGATTTTTGAATCATTTTGAAAGGAGAAGTAATACTTGGTGTTTGAAAACTTAAGAGTTATACTAGCTTTATGGGAAGTTAGGTATAACGTCTTAAGAATGCTTTACTGATTTCTGAAATCAGAATGTGTATCGACAAACCATCGCAATACATTAAAAGGAAATGTTTTGAATAATTAAGTATTATTAAAACCAAGAGAAACTTCCATCCGCAGAAGCTAAGATGAGACAAAATGATATTTCCTAGATCATGGTCATAATAAGATTGTTATAAACAAGAATATCCTACTCACATATAAGGCTTATGTTTCTCAGATTTTTTAAAAGAGAATTATATTCTTAAATGAATAAGACTATGAACTACGAAACCTTTCTAAAATAAGAAACGTGAACATTTGAAATTAGGCAAACTTGGACGATTGGAAAATAATGTTGTTACTTGATTTTACAAAGGTAAGAGTTTTGGTTTTCTTAAAAGGACAATCACTCTATTTTATACTACGTATTGTGTGACTTATGTGAAAGAAACAGATCTTTTTTAAGATTTTAATGTGAAGTACTTTGGGGATAGATACGAACTTGTTAGTAAAGTACCTTGTGTGAATAACTTGATTGTATTGGTTTGTGATAGCCTTGTAATACTTTCTTGTTGCTTTGATAAGTAAACGTGTTAGGATGCTACGTGTGTTAGTATCTTGTGATGTTTGTGTAAGGGGTTTCCTTGATTGTGCTTATTAACTATCGTTATGATAGTATTGTGGCATTCATCTCGAGATGATTCCGTTGCCGCCTCCGATGCGGTAGACTCAGCGATGCAGGACCATGATTCGAGAATACCTCACGCGGGTCCTGGGGCCTATCGCGAGCTACGAGTTCCGTGTTAGTGCGTCCTTTATGGGCATGCGGTCCTGTGCCGTGCGGACTCGAAAGTCCGGGGCGATGCCGGGAGTAGCTACCCTCGATGCGGGAATACCTCATGCGGCCGATGAGATTGGCCTACGCGAGTCGCGGAAGTTCCGTGACTAGACGCGCACATTAGATATCGCGGGCAAGTGGCCGCCTTTGATCATGTGACGGTGCAGACAGATCTTATGATACGATTTATGACCTTGTTGGTACTGTAGGTGTTAGTAGTCGCTATGCCTTCGCACTTACCGCATGCTTTATTAGGACACAGTGGGACTGGTGTTCATATGTATTCCTTGGTGCTTGTATATCATAAACCGCCAGCGTGGCGGAAGGTATTCCACGAGCACGATTGATGTTGGGCGTGAGACCCATTGTTAAATTGAGTGATGACTTGAGGTGTGAGTCCACGACTTGACATGATCGCTATTTATGGTGAATCGTAGTTTGGTTATCATACATGTCTCCCGCTTTGTATAGACTACTATGATTTCATTTACTGATTTATTTTTAGTTTCACATACTCGGTACTGTTATCGACCTCCTTGGGGCCGCGTTCATGCCGCAGTTGAGGTACATCGCCGTTGATCCTAGCTCTCGTGGTCACAGCGTTTGGGAAGCTCCGTTTCTCCGAGGCTTATCGACGTATAGTCCGTCGTAGTAAGTGTTTACATTCGTGGGTTTGGCGGGCCCCGTCCCGCCATGTGTCGTATCATTCTAGAGGTCTCAGTAATCTTTGTGGGCGGGGTTGGTAAAAAGGATTGCCGCTCATTTGTAAAAGAGTTGATGGTTATATATATGCCGAAAGGCAAGTTTTCACTGATTATTGTTTTATATTTCGTTATCTCACGTTGTTGTTTTATGTTCCACGATTACTGATGTTGTGTCACTAGGGTGCCCGGTAAGGCACCGCCACGCCCGCCGGTCGTGACATAACTAGACTGGGCCTTGCACCTCGTGACTCGCCACGAGCGGAACTACTACCAACTGATCCCACTCTATTCCGTGCTATGGGCGACCCGCACAGTCCTCACCCCGCCCCACCGTCGCACTTAACTCTTATTCTTGGTCTATAATAAATTTTTCTACCCGAGAAGACCTTGACGAATTCATTAATCGCTCCATACCTTCCGGTATTTAGTTAGTCTTTACCAACTCTTGGTAATCTAAAATCATTCTAGGCAACACGCGTCTGACCCTCATACATAACTCCGTATAGATGTATATCACAATACCAACTATACTATAATCATTTCCAACCTGGATACATAATCCACATAGTCCTTCCCGGTCATCACGCTTTCTCGTAGTGCAATCAACATAACTCGTTAGGAGAGACGACTCTAACGATACAGCTCTATCGCACGATCTCAGAGTGAGAAGAATGGAAACCAATCCTAAAAGTCCTGCAGCCTCCTGATTATAGATGTGGTGCACAACACACCGATAATCAAGACTCTACTAGACACGGTCTTAGACACTTTCCGAGGACTAATCGCTTCGATACCACTTTTGTCACGACCCACTCGGGCGCGATCGGTGCCCTACCCGCACCTTAAAACATACAACATAATAAACTGCTGCGTAAAATAAGTATCACATTTTTTTTTTAAAACCAAGGCAAAGCCGATAAGCCGCTGTAATATAAATCACCCAAAAAGGGCTTACACTATCCAAAAATGTAATTACAATTCTAACCATCCATTACACGTGAATACGCACCTCTAAGATTTGAACACCTACTATGACGACAAGGCCCCGCCGCACTGAATATACATAGCCATGACAACTCCGAACATGGAGCCATCTCAAAATGCCAACCAGATCCTAAGCTCATGATCCATAATCGGTACCTAAACTCGGACATTTAACGCACTTCGGCGGGGTCCGCATAACAAAAATTTAATATGGAACAGAAATAAAGTACAGTAAACAGATCATAACTGTACAAAAGAATGACAGAGCAAGTATAAAAAGTACATACCAGATCCTGCCGTGTCATTACCACTTATGAACTTAATTGCATATCATTATCTTTTCCATTCCATTAAGAGTTATAGCCATATCTTACGTACATACTTAGGAGAAGTCATTAAGTTTATTACCATCTAACTTACTTATCTTTCATAACCTAATCCGACTGTTTACGGAGGGACGCCTATATCGCCTACCAAATCGGGACGCGATAAAGTCACATAGTTGCGCCTCAAAGGTATACTTCCGCCCATCTCGTGGTCGATAATGTCATATAGTGCGCGTGCAGGTATATTGCCCGCCCATCTACGGGTCGATAATGTCATATAGTCCGCCTGAAGGTATACCGCCGCCCATCTCTGGGTCGATAATGTCATATAGTCTGCCCGTAAAGGTATACTGCCCGGCCCATCTCTGGGTCGATAATGTCATATAGTCTGCCCGTAAAGGTATACTGCCCGGCCCATCTCTGGGTCGATAATGTCATATAGTCTGCCCGTAAAGGTATACTGCCCGGCCCATCTCTGGGTCGATAATGTCATATAGTCTGCCCGTAAAGGTATACTGCCCGGCCCATCTCTGGGTCGATAATGTCATATAAAACCCGGGAATTTAACCCAACGTACTTCGCACCTCTACTCCTTTAGAAAGACTCTTTTTCAAATAAAACTTCCCAGATACTAACAACCGTAGTATCAAGTCATCTCTACCTTTCAGGACAAGTCACAATACCTTTTTAGAAATACAATTACCGGCTTCTAAATCAAGTGACTTCTTTCTTAAAAACCTTAAGCAATTGGTACCTTTAAAACAATTTGCCCTTCTTTATTTCAAATCATTTCTTGTTTATGTTACTGAAGAAAACCATTCTCTTAACCTCCCATAAAGTTATTATAACCAACTTCCCATAAAGCCGTCATACTAACCTTATGCCTTAACTAATTCATTCTTTTTTTTATAACCAAGAGACTTATACTTTCAAATCAAATCACATAGCTTTCAAAATACTTCAAGTCTCTTAACTTTTAAGAAAACAAGTTTCAAAGTCTTAAAAACTTCATACGTAAACTCTTTTAAATTAAGTAACATATACTTTGGTGCGTTGTGAATAAGTTATACTTATTTATAACGATCTTATTCAAGTAGCCATGATCTAGAAAATGTAATACAATTTTGTCTTATCTTAGCTTCTATGCAGATGGAGAATTCTACTTGTTTTAACATAATTAATTGTCATTACATTTTCCTTTATTAACGCTGCAATGGCTTGTTCGATACTTATTCTCATTCGTGCCGTAAATTAGCCAAGTCAACTCGACTCCAAATACTTCCTAACGACTCTTACCAACATCCCCCATAAGACTTGGTAGGGACTTAGGATTTCTTAGACGTAGCTTTTACATAGAGTAAATCAACATAACTACCTCTTAACTTCTAAGAGTAGACGGAATCATGAAATACTACTACATGTATATTTCATACATAGAATCATGCCAAAGGAAGGAAGAGGTTCACATACCTCGCGACGATTATCGACAAGTAGCAAAAAGCTCCAAAGTACTTCAACCTAGCTAGCTATTCCATCCTTCAAGTAGAATACGCTATACTTGGTACTTCAACCTAAATTGGCCATAATACGTCCATTAACCTCTAGCTTCGAACGTAGAATATTCTAAGTGCTAAGTCACTAAATTCTACGGAAAATCGGACAGAACTTCCTTTGTTTCTACATACTTTGCCACCTTTTTCAAGGCCGAATACAATAACCAAACACGCCACATTTAAGGCCCAACAAATCAGCTAACCAAAGGGGATTACACGCCTTAACAGGACGTGTAAAATTCCGCCCCACAAATTACATTAAACTAGTCCACAATACAAATGTCAATTCGGCCAAAAAGTGCAACAACTTATCAACCTTTCCAATTCCTTTTCAATCCAAGTTCTTAGGTATAGCATGTTATATAGTAATAAACAACTTAACAATTATAACCACCTTAATCCACTCTTTAGATAACATGCGACGACTAAACTAGTAACTAAATTGAATTACAATCTTAAAGGCTAAATCATGCAACTTTCGGATTCCATCCAACTATTCCATAACACATATCATTCTTCATAATATAATCCACATGATCATTTCTAACTACTACAACATGAAATCTTGAATTATAATAGTAAGACGGAGATTAATACCTTCTTAAGCTCAAAATGCTCCAAAACCCTAAGTCGATCCTTAGCAACTCCAACTCCTTTTCTTAACGCCCAATCCGCTTATTTGCGACCCTTAGAAGCTTGTGAAAAACTCCTCTTCTATTTCCAACTTCAAAGTTGAAGAACACCTTAGGGTTTCGCCTTGACTAACGTAAACGTCGTTTTCCAAATCTTTCTATTGAGATATCCTTACAATACCCTTAGGGACCTTGGGTTAAAGTCTTGTGAATAATGATCCACATTTGCAAAAAATTTCTCTCAAGAACTCACCTTGGCCGAGAGCACCTAAAGCTAGCACAATATTTTCTTGAAATTTTTTCTAAGTATAGAACTTGTCTTGCACTAGTGGAGGATATATACTACAAAGGAAGGCTTAGATAATAACACATGTGAGGCTAGGATGAAGAGCAATTAATAAAATAGCCAAGTGGATAAGTTGACCTTGGTCAACAATATCATGCTAGCAAGACTAATCTTTTACCTTGGTCAATGACCATCTTACCCTTGCTCCAATTCGTCCAAGACCAATGTAGGGGGGGTGGGGTTCCACGTGTCGCCCTCCCATTCGTCCATAAAATTCCGTAACCCTCGTGGGTCCCACAAAACGTAAAATTCCTCGGGTGGGCCCCACGCGACCAAATCCGTAAAAATAAATTTCCATAATGATAATAAGTTCCATACTCTTCAATTAATGCATTTTGAGAACCTAATTCTCACCAACGAACATTTTTCCTTTCCGACGTTCGGAAGATTTTCCGTCGGAAAAACAATTCTTCCTTTCGTACTAATTTCAAGTCTTGAGTTCCTTACGTACATTCTCTTAAACATGTCCTGGAGTTACGGGGTGTAACAAGGAGTACCCCCCACCTTATCATTAGGGTTGCAATAAGTGTTGAAATCTCCCATAATCATCCATGGCTTAGTGATGCCAATGCCCAAGTGAGAAAGGTGATGCCAAAGCATCCTTCTATCCGAGATGCTATAAACTGGGTACACAAATGTGGCAAGGAAGGACACTTGTGTTATATTGCAACTTGCCTGGACATGGATATGCTGAGAGTCCATACCAAGCACTTCGCAACAAACCCTAGATGGATCCCAAAGTAATAGCATTCTTCCGCCTCCAATGAATTCCAAATTTGAGCAAAACTTCCAAGCTTTGAATCTTTGAGTAGAAAGACTGGCCCTGGCCGAGATAGTTTAGTTTCCAATAGACAAATCATAGCCGTGTCATGCTGTTTTGTGATACTACACACTAGAGCTTGCGTGGCTGCCCTATCCCTTTGTCCGCAAAGACCACGGACATTCCAACAAAGTATTTTCATTAGGAAACAAAGGAGGTTTTGTTAGCACCTCCGCGCTTAGTCGCCGCTTCCCATCGCTTTGGCCCATTCTTTTTGACAAAACTTCTTTCCATCCATCATCTTTGTTGCTGGAAGCCATAACATGTGGTTCAGCCAAGCTATGTTCCCCGCGTTCAAAGTTAACGTTACGTGACACAAGTTGAGCCTTTTCCGTAGCACCCTTGTATGTATCTCCATCCAATGAAGGTGGAGGGTTCATAGGCATCTCAGAATCAGAATGTTTTGACTCACAACTCATCCTAACATGTTGTGCACTGCCATGGTGAGAATTAGGCAGTGAGGACCTTGCTTGAGAATCCCGCAAACATGATGGGCCAGAATGACCCAAAACCGGAGGACCCGCGGCATGTGATGCTTCTCCCAAACTTCCGGTACCAGGAGGTGTTGTGTGCTCACTTTCTTCAATGTCCATCAAGTTATCAGCATCTACGGGATGTTGAGAAGTTGGTGGATGAGGGGGAGGAGGGTTGGTTCCACCCGTACCTCTGTTGACCTCCAAACAAGTAGAATCTTCTTTATTGTTAGGGGGTACCTCCGTATTGCTTTTTTTTGGAGCTTCTTCATTGTTGACATCATCCCTCAGCTTCCTACACTTCAAATAGTTGTGTCCAAAAGCCGCACAATGATAGCAAAAGTCCGGGTAATTCTCATAGTTTACCCTTTGAGTATACCTTCTGTTATCGGGGAGTTTGACGACAAAATCCATTATTGGCTCCTTGCTAACATCCACTTCCACTATAACTCTTGCATAGTTCATTTTAGACCTTTCCTTAGTGTATTGGTGTTACACCCCGTATGTACAAGACATGTTTTAAGGTAGTACGTAAGAGCTCACAAGTGTTAAGATTTGTGACTTGTAAAAAGATTATCGGAATTATGGAATTGTCGGAAAAACGTAATATTGTGATGAATGGGAGGGCGACACATGTCACCCCCCCTTATGTTGTCTTGGACGAATTGAAGCATGGACACAATGGTCATTTGACCCTTGTTAGGAAGACAAGTCTTGCTAGTAGTCAAGCTTGAGAAAGTTGACTAAGTCAAAGGGTCCAAAGTCTTGATATTTTATAAGTTTTCATCCAAACCACCCATTTGTTTGTAGCATGACCCTCCAATGCACTATATAATACTAGTAGTGCAAGACTTGACTAAGACTTAGCCAAAATTCACAAAAATTTGAAGAACACCCATAGGGAGCTCTCGGGTTCAAGGAGGAAAAAAGGGAAAAAATTTTGTTTGTTGTCCAATAATCTCCCCACTTTAAACCAAGGTTCCTAAGTGTATAGTGAGTGTATCTCTATAGAAAAATCTTGGAAAAATATAGTTTACGGGTTAGTCGCAAAGTGAAAACCTAGTGGCTTTCTAGGTTTTGGATTGGAAGTTGGAAGGAAAGTTGTTGGTGTTGTTCTAAGGGTCTCAACGAGCGGATTGAAGTGTCTTGGAGAGGTTCTAAACTACTAAGGAGCGACTTCGGATTGGAATTGGATTAAGATTCGTTGAGGTATAATCTTGTCCTTTAATGTGTTACAAGATTATATATTTATATTGTTGTTGTTAGCTTTACGTGTTGCTAGCATGAAGTTGATATGTAGAAGTTTATAAGGATTGTGGATTGATTGTAGCCTTAGAAATCCGGAATGTAATGTAAGCCATGTTAAGTTGGATTTCAATTTAGTCGTTATTAGAATCGTCGCATGTTATGGATTTGAAGATTGTGGTAGTTTTAATCAAATGCGACATGATAGCATGTTATGTTAACAATTTGGATTGAAATGGAAATTTGATAAGAATTGGTATGGTTGAACTCTAGGTGGTCGAATTTGGACTACTTTCTAAATTGTGAGCCAATTGGGTCATTTAGTTATTCATTTGTATTGGACTACCTTCTATATTATTGTGAGCCAATTGGGGCTGTTTAGTTATTCATTTGTATTGGACTACCTTCTATATTGTTGTGAGCCAATTGGGGCTGTTTGGTTATTGTATTTTGGCCTTGAAAAAGGTGGCAAAGTAAGTAAAAACAAAGGAGGTGCTGTCCGAATTTCTGTAGAATTTGGCGACTTAGCACTTAGAATATTCTATGTTTGAAGTAAGAGGTTAATGGACGTATTGTGACCATGATAGGTTGAAGAACTAAGTATAGCGTATCCTACTTGAAGAATGGAATAGCTCAAGGTTGAAGTACTTTGGAGCATTTTACTACTTGTCGACAATCGTCGCGAGGTATGTGAACCTCTTCTTTCTTTGGCATGATACTACGTATGAAATCTCCATGTGATAGTATTTCAAGATTCCTTCTACTCTTAGAAGTTAAGAAGTATTTACTGTTATACCCCGTATTTCCAGAGTATGTACGTAAGGGAATACGTACAAAAGTCTAGCCTTAAAGTTTAGGCAAAACGTTTTTATTTGTGCACAACTCGCTAAAAGAATCGTTTTCCGACGAAACGTTTCCACAGCTTTCGTAGGGTAAATTCCGGCTATGCCATTTCTAATTTTTGCGGATTTTTCCGAGAGACGAAACATTTTGGACCAACGGGAGGGCGACACTTGGCACCCTCCAATTGGTGGACTTGAATCGTCCATTGGACGAAATTGGAGAGCATTGGCACGTTTTTTGTGCCTTGTGCACAAGTCAAGGAGTTGGTAGGATATTTGTGTGGAGTAAATCTTCACCCTACACTTGCCTTGCACTTGTCTTAATCTTGGCCATTGGTTGGCCACTTCTTGACCTATAAATACCCCCCTTAAGATGAAGAGTTCTTCATCCACAAATCTTTCCAAGTCTTGAAAATCCTCTCCTCTCCCTTTGTAGCCTTTTCGTCCAAACACCTCCCCCTCCCCTTGTGAAGGCCCTTGGCCGAATACCCCCCCTCTCGCCTCAGTGGTTGGGCCGAGGCCCCCCTACCCTCGCCAAAACCTACCCCCCCTCCCTTGGTAGAAAAGTTGCCGTCTTGTATTGTTATAATGTCCAAAATACCCTAGCCCAAATACCTTAGTACTTAGTAGAAGTTGTGAAGAACTTCTAAGGTTTCTTTGGAGCATACAACTTAGGAGCAAAACCTTGCTCAGGCGCGACTTTTTCTAGGATATTATTGGGCTTACTGAGGTAACTAATCCTAACCCTCTTTTGAATTAGAGAATACTTACTGTAGTAGTATAAGAATAAGTATAAATACTTAGAAGAATATCACAGAATAGAATTGAACTGTTACCACAGTAGAAGGGTTTAAAAGAAGAATAATCAAATCAGATTACATAGGACTGTTTTCACATGAACTTATATAGCTCACCGGTTAGGAAAGTGCTGCCCAACTTTCCATAGAATTGTGAACCCTCTGTTTAGAATGACCTTCAGAGTAGTCTTTGATAGATGTCTGTGACTATTATAGGCTGACTCTCTGCGCGACATATTGACTTGGCGGTGGTTTTCACGAGAAGGTATGTGATTCTTCCTAAAGCATGATATTTTACAATATATATATAGTACGGTGACGCGTACGTGTTAACCGAATAATAACTACGCAATGTCTTTGACTTAAGCTGAATAATACTTACGAATGCCTCACTAGCTTAAGCTGAATAACACTTACTGAATGCCTCACGCTTAAGCCCTAATAATAAAGATCCGAAAGCATTACAAAAGAATACTAAATCATTTTTAATGTAAGAGAACTAATTGGTTTTAAGCGGACAGCTTAAGAGTTATACTAGCTTTATGGGAAGTTAAGTATAACCACTTAAGATTGATAAAAGAAACAGTTTGATTATGTGTTTATAACCGACTTATATTGAATTGTGAAAAGAATAATAAGATGGTTTGATAAGTAGACATGATATGATGCTATGTGTGTTAGTGTTGTAACGTTTGTGTAAAAGAGTATTCTTGTTGTGCTTATGTTGTTTAACGATAAGTTCGTTAGGTTAGTGTAACATCACTCACCTCTTGACATATTACACGGGGTTAAGTCGCCTCCGACGCGGGTAGACTCAAAGTGATGCAGGACCATGATTCGAGAATACCTCATGCAGTCCAAGGACCTATGCGGAGCTACGGAGTTCCGTGTTAGTGTGCGGGGTTATACCTCATGCGGTCTATGTGGCCATGCGGACTACGAGTCCAGGACGATGCCGAGGAGTAGCTACCCTCGATGCGGGGTTATATACCCTATGCGGGCCTATGTGATTGGCCCATGCGGACTACGGGAGTCCAGGATTAGGCTTGCATGGTGATACTACGGGCAAGTGGCCCTGCTTCGATCATTCGCAGCCTAGAAAAGACCTACATGATTTACCTATCACGCTCTGTTTGTGATGTGGCACTATGTGCGGTTTCCTTGGTTGTTTCATACATACTTGCAAAACTGTTTTTAAAATGATATGTTTCATTTAAGTATTTTACAGTTTCATATACTTAGTACCTGTCACGACCCGATTCCGGGCCCGTGACTGGTGCCTTACCCCGGGCACCCTAGTGATACAACATCAGAGTAATCAGCGGAACATAAAACGATACAAGACATATTATGAAATATGAAACAATAATCTGAGAAAAACTTGCCTTTCGGCATATATATAAACAACAACTTTTTCAACATGAACAGTTTAATCCTTTTACAAACCCCGCCACAACAAAGATTACTGCACTCTACGAATGATATGATAACAACGACGGACAGGGCCGTCATACCCCGAATGTAAGCACCTACAACAACAGGACTATACGAAGACAAGCCTCCGAGAAACGGAGCTCTCCAAGTGCTGAATCTGTGACCCTAAGAGCGAGGATCAACGATCGGTGTACCTTTACTCGCGCAGATGAACGCAGCCGGGGAGGTCGATAACAAAAAGTAGTATGTGAAACCGAAAATCAGTAAATGGAATCATAGTAGTCTATATAAAGCGGGAGACATGTATGATAACAAAACTACGATTCACAATAAACAAGCGAATATATCAAGTCGTGACTCACGCCTCAAAGTCATCACTCAAACATAACAATGGGTCTCACGCCACAACATCAATCATGCCCGTGGAATACCTTCCTCACCGCCAGCGGTTATGATATACAAGCACCAAGGAATACACATGAACACGAGTCCCACTGTGTTCTAATAAAACAAGATGGTAAGTACGAAGGCATAGCCGACTACTAACACCTACGCATCAACAAGGTCATAAAGCGTGTCATGATATCTCGCTTGCATCGCCACATGATAAAAGCCGTCACTGCTCGCAGATATCAAATGTGCGCGTCTAGCCTCGAACTCTCCGCAGCTCCGCATAGGCCAACCTCATAGGCCCGCATGAGGTATAACCCCGCATCGAGGGTAGCTACCCGGCATCGCCCCGACTCGCACCGCATGCCACAAAGACCGCATGACCATAAAGGCCGCACACTAACCTGGAACTCCGTAGTTCCGCATGGATCCCCTGGACCCGCATGAGGTATTCTCGAATCATGGTCCTGCATCACTCGAGTCTACCCAGACGGAGGCGACAACCTCCGGCACAAGTCAAGGTGAGTGGTACAATACCAACATAACTACCGATAGTCAAACAACTTTAAGCGCGATGAGGAAAACCCCTTTACACTAACATCACAAGATACTAACACACGTAGCATCCTAACATGTTTACTTATCAAATCAACAAGAAAGTATTACAAGGCTATCACAAACCAATACAATCAAGTTATTCACACAAGGTACTTTCTACTAACAAGTTCGGGTATCTATCCCCAAAGTACTTCACACATTAAATCTTTGAAAGATCTGTTTCTTTCACATAAGTCACACAATAACCGTAGTATAAAATAGAGTGACTGTCCTTTTAAGAAAACCAAAACTCTTACCTTTGTAAAATCAAGTAACAACATTATTTTCCAAACGTCCAAGTTTGCCTAATTTCAAATGTTCACGTTTCTTATTTTAGAAAGGTTTCGTAGTTCATAGTCTTATTCATTTAAGAATATAATTCTCTTTTAAACAGTCGGAGAAACATAAGCCTTATATGTGAGTAGGATATTCTTGTTTATAACAATCTTATTACAAAGACCATGATCTAGGAAATATCATTTTGTCTCATCTTAGCTTCTATGCAGATGGAAGTTTCTCGGTTTTAATAATACTTAATTATTCAAAACATTTTCCTTTATTAACGCTGCAGATGGTTTGTCGATACACATTTCGATTTCAAATCAAGAAACATTCTTAAGCCGTTATACCTAACTTCCCATAAAGCTAGTATAACTCTTAAGTTTTCAAAACCAAGTATTACTTCAAGTTCTCTATTAACACATAACAAGCCGGTTATAGTTCAAATCGATTACCTTTTTAAAACCACAAGTATTTTCTTACCAACATAAAGTCATTTATAACCGACTTCCCATAAAGCCGTTATAACACTTTATGTTTTAAACCAATTAAATACATTTAGCACATGACGTCTACCGCACTACATAGTTCACACATATCATGCTAGAAGAGATAGAAGAGGTTCACATACCGCGACGATTATCGACTAATAGCAAAACGCTCAAGTACTTCCAACCGCGGCTACTCCTAAGCCAAGTAGATCGCGCCACACGTAGTACTTCAACCTATAAGGCCACAAGGCGCTTATTAACATTTAGATCTCATCGTAGAACATTCTACCGAAAATTCGCAGACTCTCCCCGCAACAACAGAAATCTCCTCCTCTAACGAGGCCGGCTACCAAGCCAACCGGGGGTTATACGCCTAACCCTAACTGTACAATTCTACTCCACGGTACTACTACACAAGTCTCATGTAATACAGCCTATGTAATTACTGTTCAAGATTCTTCTTTAAAATCGGGCTTAAGTCAAAAGACATTGCGATAACTACGTCCAGTTCTATATATAGTATACTTCAACTATATATTCTAATAATATGTAATTTCCAATTACAATAGAGGGACAAGATAATTACCTTGATAAGCCCATAATTATCCGAGTTTAATGTCGATCCTTAGCAAAGTTTCGCTCTACTCCGGTGCTCCAACCCGCTCCAAACAACCCTTAGAAGTTCTAACCAACTTCTACATAGTACTCCAACTAACTATGGAGATTTTCCTAGGGTTTTCGGTTTTGTGACTAAGGAAGTATAATAGTATTTCTGGGCTTTTCGTATAGGTATAACCTTAGAATACAACAAGGTATACGGCTAAGGTAATTTGGGCATTATAACAATACTTTTGAGAGTATTTCTACCAAGAGGGGGGGTATTATACGAAAACAACTAGGCTAGGGGGGGTACCCCACGGCCTAGACCCCGAGGAGGGGAAGGGCTCTCGCGAGGGGAGGAGGCTCTTGGCCGAATTCTACACTAAGGGGAGGGAGGAGGATTTAACACTTAGAAAAATATTTGTGGATGAAGAAAGTTCATCACTTAGAGGGGTATTTATAGCAAAACCAAAGGCCAACCAATGGCCAAGATCTAGCCAAGTGCAAGGCAAGTGTAAGGCCAAGATCAAGCCAAGTGCACCCTAACCCCTACTCCACAAAACATGGCACAAAACAAGCCACAAAACAAGGCCAAAACAAGGCACAAAACCATGAACCAATCGGCCAAGGCCAAGCCTCCTTTATCAGTCAACGAGGGTGACAAGTGTCACCCTCCCGTTAATCCAAAATGTTTCTTCTCTCTTAAAAATCCGCAAAAATTAAAAATGACATAGCCGGAAATTCCCTAAAGCCGTGGAAAACGTTTCACTAAACACGACTCTAATCGGGTGTTGTGTACAAAAATAATTCGTCCAAGCCTATTCTCAAGTTCGAATTTCCTACGTCGTCCTGCGCATATACTGAAATACGGTATAACATTCTCCTCGCCAGAAACATTCGTCGAATGTTCCTTCTAAGTCTCAAAACAACTGCGCGCCAAGATAGTCTTCACTACTATACTTACGAGAATCAATCCCGCCACACCGCCACGAAACAACTTGCGCAAAAATGCTTACATCCAAGTCCACGAGGAAACACCTCTAATCATCACCACAAAACACTTCTCACCGGGTCTAAAATATACTTCCTTCGCACCTTCTCTTTACAAAAGAAATGATCACATCTATGCTCGCCATACATGCTCGCTTCTCTTTACTCGTCGTAGATACCGCTTTGTCACTTTGCTCGAGGCATTAACCTTCTCAAAGCGACCCAACAAATGGTACCACTTTTGTCACTTTGTCGCGAGCCTTGCTCCGACGACCCAACAAATGGTACCGGCCGCATGCGATCCCCGAGGTCGTACACTCGAACTCTTACCACATTTCGATCATCGCTTATCTCCAAAACTCGGTTACTATCTCTAACGTGGTCATCATTAATCGGGAACACTCAATGGATCTCCGATACTTTCTGATCATATCAATACGAAAGACGGACGCATCGCCTCCTAAGTCGACGGCAAATGCTAACATATAGGCAACCCGCCTATTCTTCACATGAACTCGTGCGGCCCGGTAACTCGGCTAAGTTCCCTTTGTTTTCCAAAACACGCCATACCCTAACCACGATCTGTGGAACAAGCTGAACCAGTATGCGAACCTTGCCAACATCGAACCAATCGGCCAAGAACTTACACTTCCGCCTTACAAGGCTTCATAAGGCGATATCCGAACACCGAAATGGTAGCTTAAACACTACCTCCACAGAGACAACAATCCCCACAACTATCCTCGAAATCAAACACCGGCCCGAGGCGAATGCGATTCTGAGACTCACCGAGTTCTTAACACATGCTTGGTAAAACTTCCAAACAAAAATAGCCGTAACACTGGCTCCACTGTCATTCATAAGGTGAAGGTAGGCACCCGTGCAGCCTTACAACCTTCGATAACTCAACACACCGAGTAAACGGTCTTTGCTAGAAGACAAGACGGTGACCTCCTCGCCCGACTCATCGGTCGAATCGTCCACGACCGCACGTTGGTTAACTAAACTCGGCCTAACACCCTCGTGACCTACCACAAGACGGGACCACCACAAACCGACCCCACCACCAAACCTACCGCGGGTTGACCCGCAACGCGTGGCCTCAACCCGACCCGCAACGCCGCACAATACTAGCTCCCGATCCGAACAATCTCACTAATCACGTTTGAAAACCTAGCGGTCTTCTTAGCTCAACTACCCCCTTTCATTCCATACTACTGAGGACCTATCCCAACATAACTCACGTGCACTATGCACTCCGATAAGTGGTCAACATAAACAATACATCTTTTACTCGAGATGGCCTTACCTCTAAGGTCTCTACGTAAAAACTCTAAAGCTCACACCTTCACTATCCCCAAAATCTTACTCGGTTAACCCACCATGATTTCTAATCACAACTAACACATCTATCGAACATAGCACTTAAGGTATACTCACCTTATCACACATACTGATCTCTGAGGGTTAAGGATATATCTATATCTCCGCTTCACTCCCTTAGTCGTTCTAATCAAACCCGCCTGTAGGCGATAATGAGGAGATGACACACTACCCACCGATCCTGAAGGCTAAGTCCTCCTACAAGTACACTTTTCGACCCCAGACCCTGACGGTCATAGGTACAACAAGTACCAACTAAAAAAACGACATTCCCGACGACGCGTCACACATCGTGAACCTAAGTCCCGAGTTCGACCAACTCCTGCATACCCCGAACGCCCCGAACTCCGGAAGACCACTCTGACCGGCGGAGGTGCATAATCTAATCTGCCGTGAGGCGACTTTCGAAAGTTACCAAAGGACCTCGCCGCTCGCCGCCTTCTCGCCCTTTGTTAACCCGTCGATCTCTATGTTTCTACGGCGATGTGCATAAGCCCGCATACGTGCCATGCTCAAGCCTAATCAAGAACTTACTTGCACAACCTTCTCTTTGATATTCATTAAGACTCGCGTTACATCTGTATATTCTCTGGTAGCCAAATCCATAGCTAGTAATAGGGTCGCCTCTTTGCAATCCATATTCTCTGTTCCTGGTCGTGGAACTGAAGGTTCAAATGTCATGGCCGCAGTAGGAACTGCCGCCGCCGTGCTAAACTCTGCTGGGGCTAGTGACGTCGCAAAACTCCCCGAAAGAAGCACCACCCCAGGTGATGATTGGGCCTGTGCCCACGTAACCCTCCGCATTACTCGCAGCCTCCTCTGCCGCTGACCTCCGGGCGGGTTGCCACGCGAGGTATAGCAGTGGAAAGAAATACGCCGAGGTCCAACTTACAACACGCTCTAAGGCACGATCTCGAGTGAGAAGAATAGAAACCAATCCTAAATATCCTATAGCCTCACGATTATTGGTGTGGTGCACAACACACCGATAATCAAGACTCTGATCGATACGGTCAGACCTTTCCGAGATTAATCGCTCGATACCACTTTTGTCACGACCCGATTCTCGCCCGTGGATCGTGCCTACCGGGCACCCTAGTGATACAACATCGAGTAATCAGCGAACATAAACGATACAAGACATATTATGAAATATGAAACAATAACTGAGAAAAACTTGTCTTTCGATATATATAAACAACAACTTTTTCAACATGAACAGTTTAATCCTTTTACAAACCCCGCCACAACAAGATTACAGCACTCTACGAATGATATGACAACAACGACGGACAGTGGCCCGCCATACTCGAATGTAAGCACCTACAACAACAGGGACTATACGAAGACAAGCCTCCGAGAAACGGAGTTTCCCAAGCGCTGAATCGTGACCCTAAGAGTGATGATCAACGATCGTGTACCTTTACCGCGCAGATGAACGCACTTCGGGCGAGGTCGATAACAAAAATTTAGTATGTGAAATCAAAATATCAGAATGGAATCATAGTAGTCTATATAAAGGTGAGACATGTATGATAACAAAACTACAGCTCACAATAAACAAGCGATATATCAAGTCGTGACTCACGCCTCAAAGTCATCACTCAAACATAACAATGGGTCTCACGCCCACAACATCAATCATGCCCGTGGAATACCTTCCTCACTGTCGGCAGTTTATGATATACAAGCACCAAGGAATACACATGAACACCAGGTCCCACCTGTGTTCTAATAAAACAAGACAGGTAAGTGCGGCGCATAGCCGACTACTAACACCCACGCATGCAACAAGGTCATAAAGCGTGTCATGATATCTGTCTGCACCGTCACATGATAAAAGCCGTCACTCGCCGCGCAGATCAAATGTGCGCGTCTAGCCTCGAACTCTCCGCAGCCTCGCATAGGCCAACCTCATAGGCCCGCATGAGGTATAACCCCGCATCGAGGGTATCTACTCCCCGGCATCGTCCTGGACTCGCAGTCCCCATGGCCACAAAGACAGCATGACCATAAAGGCCTCACACTAACCTGGAACTCCCTAGTTCCGCATGGATCCCCTGGACCCGCATGGGTATTCTCGAATCATGGTCCTGCATCGCTGAAGTCTACCCCGCGTGGAGGCGCTTAACCTCCGGGCACAAGTCAAGGTGAGTGGTACAATACCAACATAACGGCTGATAGTCAAACAACTTTAAGCGCAGTCGGAGGGAAAACCCCTTTACACTAACATCACAAGATACTAACACACGTAGCATCCTAACATGTTTACTTATCAAATCAACAAGAAAGTATTACAAGGCTATCACAAACCAATACAATCAAGTTATTCGGACAAGGTACTTTCTACTAACAAGTTCGTATCTATCCCCAAAGTACTTCACACATTAAATCTTTAAAAGATCTGCTTTCTTTCACATAAGTCACACAATAACCGTAGTATAAAATAGAGGATCGCCCTTTTAAGAAAACTAAAACTCTTACCTTTGTAAAATCAAGTAACAACATTATTTTCCAAACGCCCAAGTTTGCCTAATTTCAAATGTTCACGTTTCTTATTTTAGAAAGGTTTCAGAGTTCATAGTCTTATTCATTTAAGAATATAATTCTCTTTTAAACAAATGAGAAACATAAGCCTTATATGAGTAGGATATTCTTGTTTATAACAATCTTATTACTGACCATGATCTAGGAAATATCATTTTGTCTCATCTTAGCTTCTATGCAGATGGAAGTTTCTCCGGTTTTAATAATACTTAATTATTCAAAACATTTTCCTTTTATTAACGCCGCAGTTGGTTTGTCGATACACATTCTCGATTTCAAATCAAGAAACATTCTTAAGCCGTTATACCTAACTTCCCATAAAGCTAGTATAACTCTTAAGTTTTCAAAACCAATTATTACTTCAAGTTCTCTATTAAAACATAACAAGCCGCTTATAGTTCAAATCGCTACCTTTAAAAACCACAAGTATTTTCTTACCAACATAAAGCTGTTTATAACCGACTTCCCATAAAGCCGTTATAACACTTTATGTTTTAAACCAATTAAATACATTTAGCACATGTACGTCTACCGTACTACATAGTTCACACATATCATGCTAGAAGAGATAGGAAGAGGTTCACATACCTCGCGACGATTATCGACTAATAGCAAAACGCTCCAAGTACTTCCAACCGTCGGCTACTCCTTAAGCCAAGTAGATCGCGCCACACGTAGTACTTCAACCTATAAGGCCACAAGGCGCTTATTAACATTTAGATCTCATCGTAGAACATTCTACCGAAAATTCGGCACCTCCCCGCAACAACAGAAATCTCCTCCTCTAACGAGGCCGCTACCAAGCCAACCGGGGGTTATACGCCTAACCCTAACTGTACAATTCTACTCCACGGTACTACTACACAAGTCTCATCAGTAATACCCTATGTAATTACGTTCAAGATTCTTCTTTAAAATCGGGCTTAAGTCAAAAGACATTGCCGATAACTACGCCCGATTCTATATATAGTATACTTCAACTATATATTCTAATAATATGTAATTTCCAATTACAATAGAGGGACAAGATAATTACCTCGATAAGCCCATAATTATCCGAGTTTAATGTCGATCCTTAGCAAAGTTTCGCTCCTACTCCGGGTGCTCCAACCCGCTCCAAACAACCCTTAGAAGTTCTAACCAACTTCTACATAGTACTCCAACTAACTATGGAGATTTTCCTAGGGTTTTCGGTTTTGTGACGGAAGGGAAGTATAATAGTATTTGGGCTTTTCAGATAGGTATAACCTTAGAATACAACAAGGTATACGGCTAAGGTAATTTGGGCATTATAACAATACTTTTGAGAGTATTTCTACCAAGAGGGGGGGTATTATACGAAAACAACTAGGCTAGGGGGGGTACCCCACGGCTAGCACCCCAAGGAGGGGGGGAAGGGCTCTCGGCCAAGGGGGAGGGAGGAGGATTTAACACTTAGAAAAATATTTGTGGATGAAGAAAGTTCATCACTTAGAGGGGTATTTATAGCAAAACCAAAGGCCAACCAATGGCCAAGATCTAGCCAAGTGCAAGGCAAGTGTAAGGCCAAGATCAAGCCAAGTGCACCCTAACCCCTACTCCACAAAACATGGCACAAAACAAGCCACAAAACAAGGCCAAAACAAGGCACAAAACCATGAACCAATCGGCCAAGGCCAAGCCTCCTCTTTACCGTCTAACGGGTGACATGTGTCACCCTCCGTTTGGTCAAAAATTGTTTCGTCTCTCGTAAAAATCCGAAAAAATTAAAAATCACATCGCCGGAAATTCCCCTACGAAAGCTGTGAAAACGTTTCGCCGAAAAACGACTCTAATCGGGTGTTGTGTACAAAAATAATTCGGCCAAGCCTATTCTCAAGTTCGAAATTTCCTACGCACGCCCCTCGCGCATACTCTGGAAATACGGGTATAACGAGACTGTTATCGACCTCCTTCGGGCTGCGTTAACTGCCGCAGTAAGGGCAAGCAGTGCTAGATCCACATTCTTAGGATCTCTACGTTGGTGCCTGAGCTCCATCTTTTCCGAGGCTCTACTTTGGGTATGATCTCCTGTTGTAGATAGTTTTGTACGATCGAGGTATGGCGGCCCCGTCCGCCATAGTTGTATATTTCCTTAGAGGTCCAGAGTCATGTTGTACGATTGTCGGATGTAATCGCTAAACCATGTTTATATATATATGCCGAAGGCGATGTTTTCTCACATAAGTTGTGTCTTATTTTATAAACTGTTTCATGTCTTGCTTTATATTTCCGCTGATTACTCTGATGTATGACTACTTGGGTGCCCCGGTAAGGCACCAGTCACGGGCCCCGGAACGGGTCGTGACAAAAGTGGTATCGAGCGATTAATCCTCTGAAAGTGTCTGAACCGTATCTAGTAGAGTCTTGATTATCGGTGTGTTGTGCACCACATCAATAATCGTGAGGCTATAGGATATTTAGGATTGGTTTCTATTCTTCTCACTCGAGATCGTGCTTTAGAGTCGTGTTTAAGTCGGACCCTTCTAACGTATTCCTTGTTCTCAGAATGATTATGCCTCCACGTAAGGCAACCCGCCCGTATGGCAAGGCAGCGGCGGAGCCGCCAATGACACCTAGAGTCACGAGGGCTCGAGCCCAGTCTATACCAGAGACGGCGAGTTCTATGACGCCGCCAGCCCCAGCAGAGACCACAGTACCCACACCTCCCGCCCCACACCGGGCGAGGAGTTAGGGTACAAGGAGATGGCCCACTATTGGCTAAAGTTGTGGCCCGACACGGAGAGAGGCCGACGCGCAGCCCAGTTCAGCCTCGGCTCGATCGCACCCGTGGTGCACCCGAGGGCAGATAGTTTGAGACTACGAGATTTCTTGAGTTGTAGCCCGCCAGAGTTTTACGGGACGAGGCCGGAGGATGATCTGCAGGAGTTCATCCGTCGCCCTGAGAGGATCATGAGGGTGATCAAGGCCTCAGAGACAGAGTCTGTGACCTTCGGTTCGTATCGGCTGCGTGATACCGCAGTCGATTGGTTTGATTCATGGGAGTTATCCCGGGAGAGCACGCGCCCAGCCTACTGGGATGAGTTCTCGAGGCTTTCTCACCACTTCTTGCCTCCACAGATGAGGAGGGCGCGGGCTGAGAGATTTTGACTGCTGAGGCAGAGAGGACGCACTGTCAGGGAGTACAATGTCGAGTTTGATTCATTGGCTCGATATGTCCCAAAGATTGGTAGCGCATGGAGGATAGGGTGCACCGCTACGTCACCGGCTAGATGACTATATGTCCGAGTCGTGTGCGGGTGTTTCTCTCCAGCCGGGTATGGACATTACCCGCATGAAGGCTCATGCTCTTGGATGTGAGGAGCGTAGAGATCGCCGGGTTGACAGGCAGCAGCAGAAGACCAGGACAGCAGGGTCGTTTGGTGGCTATCGTGGTGGGCGGCCTCAGCAGCAGTCTAGATTTGCACCACGGCACCAGAGCACTCTCGCACCGCCTCAAGACACCAGATATTCGAGGCGCACCGAGGCCCGGGACTTCGCATCCGAGCGGCAGAGGTTACGCCGACGACCACCCCTCAGTGTGGCCGATGCGGTAGATCCCACTTCGGAGTTGTGGTGCGGAGTTTGTTTCGCCAGGCCAGCAGGTCACTATGCGAGGAACCGTCCACCGCGGCGATCTTGATGGTAGGGTCACCTACGAGTTCTTTCGTCGGTCTTCTTCATCTCCTACAGTTACTCGCCCCGAGGGCGTGGTACTCATGGGTCGCCAGGTCGCGGCAGGTCGTGGCGCGGGTCCAGATTCTAGCGGTCCTCGAACCGCATTTATGCTTTGTCCACCGACAGATCGTGAGGCCTCACCGATGTCGTCACAGTACCTTATCGGTTCTCGGTTTGATGTTTATGCCTTGATAGATCCGGTTCTACTCTGGCCCCATATATCTCCCCTTGTTGCTAGTAGGATAGGGATAGAGCACGAGTCCATAGATCCTTTCGAGGTAGCTACGCCAGTGGTGATTCGATGTAGCTCACGTATATAGAGCTTGTCCTGTGACCATTTACGATCGTCGGACCTAGCCGACTTGATAGAGTTAGAGATGATTGACTTCGACGTGATCATGGGGATGGATTGGCTAGCTTGCTACGCCAATGTAGACCGTAGAGAGAGAGTAGTGCGGTTCCAGCTCTGAGGAGCCGGTTGTGTGGGAGGAGCACCAGACGCCGAGGTAGGTTTATTTCCTACCTCAAGGCTAGGAAGATGGTGCGAAGGCGGTATATCTACCATCTCGTTCGGGTGTTTGATAATCGAGGTGCGGTACCAGATTTTCCGCTGGCCGGTGGTCACGAAGTTCCCGCAGCGTGTTTCGGATGACCTCCTGTATCCTCCCGAGAGGAGATCGAGTTTTGTATAGATGTGTTGCGGATACTCGCCTATTTCCATTCCGCCATACGTAATGGCACCGCCGAGTTGAGAGAGTGAAGGACCAGTGAGGATTTCTTTGGAGAAGGGCTTCATCGAGCCTAGTGTTTCTCCCCGGGAGCGCCAGATTGTTCGTAAAGAAGAAGGGCGGACGATGCGCATGTGTGTTGATTACAGCGGTGAACAAGGTGACCATTAAGAATGATACCCCTTCCGAGATTGATGATTTGTTCGACCAGTTGCAGGGTGCGAGATGTTTTTCCAAGATTGATCTGCGATCGGGCTATCATCAGGTGCGAGTCAGAGAGGTGGATGTCCTAGATCGCATTCGTGACCCGTGACGCATTATGAGTTCGTGGTCATGTCTTTGATTGACCAATGCTCGTGGTATTCATGGATTTGATGAACCGAGTGTTCAAACCATTTTTGGACACGCTTGTGATAGTGTTCATTGATGATATCTTGGTTTATTCTCGCCAGAGCAGAGCATGCGAGCATTTGGCGATCAGGCCGATGATTCTCCAGACCAGCAGCTTATACGCCAAGTTTTCCAAATGTGAGTTTTGGTTGACTTCAGTGGCGTTTCTTGGGCATATTGTCGGGGCTGATGGCATTCGAGTGGATACGGCCAAGATCGAGGCAGTCGGGACTTGGCCTAGACCTACTACTCCGGCAGAGGTTCGCAGCTCGGGCCTTGCGAGATATTATCGGTTCGTGGAGAAGTTTGCTTCTATCTACGCACCATTGACTAGGCCGACTCGAAGGCAGCCAAGTTTGATGGACTGATGCTTGTGGCGGGGTTTCGATTCTGTTGAAAGAGAGACCGACGATCGCCCGTTCTTACTCTTCCGCAGGTCCGGATGGTTATGTCGTGTATTGTGATCGTCGGGCATCGGGTTGGGATGTGTTGATGCAGCATGGCAGGTTATAGCATATGCATCCCGACACCAAGAAACACGAGAGGAACTACCCCACCCATGATTTGGAGTCGCGGTGTGATTCACGCTTTGAAGATCCGAGGCACTATTTGTATGGGGTTCACGTGGATATTTTTACAGACCACAAGAGCCTCCAAGATATCTTCACCGGAGGAGTGAACTTACGGCAGACGGTGGTTAGAGTTGCTTAAGGATTACGATGTTGATATCCCGTACCACCCGGGAAGGCCAATGTTGTGGCGATGCTCTTAGTCGTAGGTCGATGGAGAGCCTATCGGATGTGCGGCTAGAGAGGAGGAGATGGTTCGTGATTTGCACCGATTAGCGAGCCTTGGTGTCCGCTTGATTGATTACGATAGCAGGGGTTAGAGTTCGTGAGGTTGCCGAGTCTTCCATCGTTGAGGAAGTGAAGAGGCAACAGCCGAGGATCCACTTTGATTCGATATCGTGATACTGACTCTTCGTGAGGGCAAGGTCCTTGAGGTAGCACCGATGGGGTGCTAAGGTTTGAGGGCGATCGTGTTCCGGATGTTTCAGACTTCTGCGAGTTCTTGGGAAGCACACAGCGCAAGCGTTACTATCCATCCGGGTCGACCAAGATGTACCACGACCTTAGATCCGTATTGGTGGGATGGCTTGAAGAGGACGTTGCGAGTTCGTAGCTCGGTGCCCATGTTGTCGCAGTGAAGGTAGAGCACCGAGGCCCGATGGTTTGTTACGCGATTGAGATCCCGACCGGAAGTGGGAGGTAATCAACATGGATTTTATCACGGGATTACCTCGCACTCGGAGAGACATGATTCTATATGGGTTATCGCCGACAGTCGACGAAATCAGCCCACTTTCTTCCCGTCAGATCGACTTTTTCTACCGAGGATTATGCCGACTTTACATCCGAGAGATCGTCGATCGCATGAGTCCCTACTTCGATCATATCGCATGCAGGAGCCCGCTTTATGGCTAACTGGAGGTCCTTCCGAGGGGTTTAGGGACGCAGTGAGCACGAGTACGCATTTCATCCACGCAGACGGACAGCAGAGCGCACTATCCGGACTCTTGAGGATATGTCATGAGCCTGTGTTATTGACCGATGGTAGTTGGGAGGATCATTTACCTCTAGTTGAGTTCGCGTATAATAATAGCTACCACTCCGATTCGGATGGCGCCTTATGAGGCCTTGTATGGGAGGAAGTGCGATCGCCTATAGGTTGGTTCGATGTGGGCGAGGTACGGCTAGTGGGACCAGATTTGGTGCAGCAGCGATGGATAAGGTGAAGCTTATCCGAGAGCGGCTATCGACAACCGTAGTCGATGTAAGTCGATGCAGATCATCGTCGTCGGCATCTTGAGTTCGAGGTTCATGATTGGGTCTTCCTAAAGGTGTCACCCATGAAGGGTGTGATGAGATTTGGGAAGAAGGAAACTCACCAAGGTACATTGGGCCGTTCGGATTGTCCGCAGGTAGGCAAGGTTGCCTATGAGTTGATCTGCCGTCCGTCCGATCCGGAGGCGGTGCATCCGGTTTTTCACGTATCTATCTTTGGGAGATGTATCGGGATCCATCTAGGTACACCCGATTGACGATGTCCAGTGACCGAGGGTTATCGTGAGAGATTCCCATAGCGATAGTCGATCGTCGAGTTAGGCGTCTGCGACCAAGGATGTGGCTTCCACAAAGTCTTGTGGCGAACGAGCTCGGGAGGAGATGACGTGGAAGCCGAGAGGACATGAGGCGAAGTATCCTCACCTATTCCCTACACCTCCGTAATTCACTTTCCTACTTGTAAATTTTCGTTATCGTTTACGCCTAAGTGTTGTTACGTGGCCGTGTGGCATTTGCAACCGCTTAAATTCTGAAGAATCTTATCGTTAATCGTCTTGGGAAGGAACATTCGACGAATGTTTCTAGGGGGAGAATGTTATACCGTATTTCAGTATGTACGTAAGGAATACGTCTGAAAGTCTAGCCTTAAAGTTTAGGCAAAACGTTTTTATTTGTGCACAACTCGCTAAAAGAATCGTTTTCGACTAAACGCTTTCCACAATTTCGTAGGGTAAATTCCGGCTATGCCATTTCTAATTTTTGCGGATTTTTCCGAGAGACGAAACATTTTGGACCAACGGGAGGGCGACACTTGGCACCCTCCAATTGGTGGACTTGAATCGTCCATTGGACGAAATTGGAGAGCATTGGCACGTTTTTTGTGCCTTGTGCACAAGTCAAGGAGTTGGTAGGATATTTGTGTGGAGTAAATCTTCACCCTACACTTGCCTTGCACTTGTCTTAATCTTGGCCATTGGTTGGCCACTTCTTGACCTATAAATACCCCCCTTAAGATGAAGAGTTCTTCATCCACAAATCTTTCCAAGTCTTGAAAATCCTCTCCTCTCCCTTTGTAGCCTTTTCGTCCAAACACCTCCCCCTCCCCTTGTGAAGGCCCTTGGCCGAATACCCCCCCCCCCTCTAGCCTAAGTAGTTTGGCCGAGGCCCCCCTAGCCTAGCCAAAACCTACCCCCCCTCCCTTGGTAGAAAAGTTGCCTTCTTGTATTGTTATAATGCCCAAAATACCCTAGCCCAAATACCTTAGTACTTAGTAGAAGTTGTGAAGAACTTCTAAGGTTTCCTTGGAGCATACAACTTAGGAGCAAAACCTTGCTCAGGCGCGACTTTTTCTAGGATATTATTGGGCTTACTGAGGTAACTAATCCTAACCCTCTTTTGAATTAGAGAATACTTATTGTAGTAGTATAAGAATAAGTATAAATACTTAGAAGAATATCACAGAATAGAATTGAACTGTTACCACAGTAGAAGGGTTTAAAAGAAGAATAATCAAATTGTACTTACATAGGACTGTTTTCACAGTAGACTTATATAGCTCACCGGGTAGGGAAGTGCTGCCCAACTTTCCATAGAATTGTGAACCCTCTGTTTAGAATGACCTTCAGAGTAGTCTTTGATAGATGTCTGTGACTATTATAGGCTGACTCTCTGCGCGCGACATATTCAACTTGGCAGGTGGTTTTCGCTGAGAAGGTATGTGATTCTTCCTAAAGCATGATATTTTACAATATATATAGTAGTGACGCGTACGTGTTAACTGAATAATAACTACGGCAATGTCTTTGACTTAAGCCTGAATAATACTTACGGCAATGCCTCACGGCTTAAGCCTGAATAACACTTACGGCAATGCCTCACGGCTTAAGCCTGAATAATAAAGATCTGAAAGCATTACAAAAGAATACTGAATCATTTTTAACAGAAGAGAACTAATTGGTTTTTAAACAGAAGCTTAAGAGTTATACTAGCTTTATGGGAAGTTAAGTATAACCACTTAAGATTGATAAAAGAAACAGTTTGCTTATGTGTTTATAACCGACTTATATTGAATCGTGAAAAGAATAATAAGATGGTTTGATAAGTAGACATGATATGATGCTATGTGTGTTAGTGTCTTGTAACGTTTGTGTAAAAGAGTATTCTTGTTGTGCTTATGTTGTTTAACGATAAGCTGTTAGGTTAGTGTAACATCACTCACCTCTTGACATATTACAGGGGTTAAGCCGCCTCCGACGGGGTAGACTCAGCGGTGCAGGACCATGATTCGAGAATACCTCATGCAGTCCAAGGGACCTATGCGAGCTACGGAGTTCCGTGTTAGTGTGCGGGGTTATACCTCACGCGTCTATGTGGCCATGCGGACTACGAGTCCAGGCGATGCCGAGTAGCTACCTCGATGCGGGGTTATATACCCTATGCGGGCCTATGTGATTGGCCCATGCGGACTACGGAGTCCGAGATTAGGCTTGCATGGTGATACTACGCAAGTGGCCTGCTCGATCATTCACGGCCTAGAAAAGACACATTCTGATTTACCTATCACGCTCTTGTTTGTGATGTGGCACTATGTGCGGTTTCCTTGGTTGTTTCATACATACTTGCAAAACTGTTTTTAAAATGATATGTTTCATTTAAGTATTTTACAGTTTCATATACTTAGTACCTGTTGTACTGACCTCCTTCGGGGGGCTGCGTTCATGCCGCAGGTAAGGGCAGTGCTAGATCCACATTCTTAGGATCTCTACGTTGGTGTCGGGAGCTCCATCTTTTCCGGAGGCTCTACTTTTGGGTATGATCTCCCTGTTGTAGATAGTTTTGTACAGTCAGGGTATGGCGGGGCCCTGTCCCGCCATAGTTGTATATTTCCTTAGAGGTCTGTAGTCATGTTGTACAGTGTCGGATGTAACTGCTAAACCATGTTTATATATATATGCCGAAAGGCGATGTTTTCTCACATAAGTTGTGTCTTATTTTATAAACTGTTTCATGTCTTGCTTTATATTTCCGCTGATTACTCTGATGTATGACTACTTGGGTGCCCCGGTAAGGCACCAGTCACGGGCCCCGGAACGGGTCGTGACATTTACATTGTTGAATCTAAGTTAAGAGTATGTTTAAATTGTCCTAAGTCCTTACTAGGTCTTATGGGAGACGTTGGTAAGAACGGTTAGGAAGTTATGAGATTTGATTTAAAGGCTATGTGTCTTGATTTGTTTAAAGTAAGTAAGTGGATTTTATGTTCGAAAATGACTTGAATTTATATGTGAAAAGGGGATTGATTTTAAAAGTGGAAGTTATATTATTTTAAGGGAATAAATTACTTGGTTTTGGAAGGTATGGAACTTTATATGTTTTTGTATAAGTAATTGGGCTTTAAAGGAAGTATGTTATGAAGTTTGAAGACTAAGAACTTTGATTGTCTTTTAAGGATTATGAAGTTTTAAGCGATACGATTCTTTTTAAGTATGTATGTACGTAGTATCTTTGGATCCCGTTTTCCTAAATGTTGTAAGAATAAAAGTGTCTTAAGTCCTCTAAAATGAAAGGTTGTTATAACAGCTTTATGGGAAGTGGTTATGACGACTTAAGAAGAAGTAATAAGACGGTTTAAAATGTTACGTAAGGAAAATCACACCGAGCCTACAAATAGGCCGGATTACGTTATGGAATACACCGAGCCTACAAATAGGCCGGATTACGTTATGAGGTACACCGAGCCTACAAATAGGCCGGATTACGTTATGAGATACACCGAGCCTACCCATAGGCCGGATTACGCCATATTACCCCGAGCCTACACATAGGCCGGGTTACGTCATCTTACACCGAGCCCCACAGGCGGGCCGGATTATGCTACATGATTCCACAGTACACCGAGCCCCACAGGCGGGCCGGGTTATGTCACATGATTCATCAGTACACCGTGTCCCGCAAATGGGCCGGATTATGTTATGTAAGATATGTAAGTTATGTGAAAAAGACTGGATTAAACTCTTAAGTATGTATGTAAGAATATGTTATTAAATCTTATTGAAAGGAGGAAAGGAACGGTTAATATATGATTGATTTCAGGAGTAAAAAGGACATTCTTTTATACATATATGATTTGGTTATTGCATTTTATTTCTGTTCCATACTCGGTACCTGTTGTACTGACCCCCTTCGGGGGGCTGCGTTCATGCCCGCAGGTGATAGGTACACAGGTTGGTGATCCTTGCTCTTAGGATCTCTGTTCAGTTTTTGGAAAGAAGCTCCTTTCACACCGGAGGCTTATCTTTTGGTACGGTTTCCCTGATGTGGTAGACTTATGTACATTCAGGGGTATGGCGGGGCCCTGTCCCGCCGCAGTTGTAATTCTTAGAGGTCTGTAGTCTCATGTTGTGGGTCGGTTTGTAAAAAGAAAGGGATGTAACTGCTGTTGTTATGTATATGTATATGTGTCCAGGAAGGTAGCCTTATCGGCTAACCTGTGGTTTAATTTCTCGTTATTTATGTTATAAGTTTCATGTATGTTCCGCTGCTATTCTCTGATGTATACCTGAACAGGGTGCCCAGGTAGGGCATCAGTCGCGGGCCCGGGGTCGGGTCGTGACAAAAGTGGTATCAGAGCAGTTAGTCCTCGGAAAGTGTCTACGCATCGTGTTCAGTAGAGTCTTGATTATCGGTTTGTTGTGCACCACATCTATAATCGGGAGGCTGCAGGACATTTAGGATTAGTTTCCATTCTTCTCACTCGAGATCGTGCAAGAGAGTCAGACAATAGGTTGATCCGCTCCGACGTATTCTTATGTATGTGAATCGGTTATGCCTCCACCGGCGACCAGGCCCGAAGCGGCAAGGTAGCGCAGGAGCCGCCAAGAGCGCAGAGTTACCGTGAGTCGCACGCACTATGCCTGAGGTAGTAGGCGGGTCGGCGAGTTCAGCCACGCCGCAGTATTAGAGGAGCCGAGAGCGGCAGTAGCTCCAGAGGTTCCGCACTGAGCCTCCAGCCCGCACTGTGCCGAGTATAGAGACTACGGGAGCGATCCGATTATTGACCAAGATAGATAGCCGGCAACACGGCAGAGCAGCAACCCACCCTGCAGAGCCGATTTGCGAATTAGGGATTTTCTAGGATGTCATCCACCTGAGTTTTATGGTTCGAGGTCTGATGAGGATCCGCAGGAGTTCATTCGGCAGCTACAGCGGACCACGCAGGTCTTAGGGCTTCAGAGACAGAGTCTGTTACGCTAGCCTCCTACCGGTTACGCGATATCGCGTTGAACTGGTTTGAGTCGTGGTTGCTTTCAAGAGGTGATGATGCTCTTCCAGCTGTTTGGGAGGAGTTTACAGAGGCCTTCATGGATCACTTTTGCCTCCCGAGATGAGGAGAGCCGGGTAGATGATTCTTGACCTTGAGGCGAGCGGAGGACTATCGGAGTATAGCTTGGAGTTTGACTCGTTGGCTAGGTATGCGCACACTATTGTGGCTAACATGGCCGATAGAGTCCATCGCTATGTTATGGGACTAGACCGTTATATGATCACTGCTTGCCTGGGAGTGGCCCTTCAGCCAGGAATGGATATTGCCAGGATGCAGACATATGCACTGTGGATCAAGACAGGAGAGAGAGGACCGACCAGACCAAGGCCATCCCTAGAGGCCAAGGCAGCGAGGGTTCGTGGTGATTTTTGAGGCGAGAGCCTCGGCGAGCTAGGTCTGATTCGCCGCACGCAGTGCTCCTTCCCAGTTTTTTGGCGGGAGGTTAGATCAGCCGGGTAATTCGGGAGCCGGTCAGAGCTCCAGGGCTTCGGATTCGTATACGCACATGGGTTCTAGCGCCAGGGCCCTCTTCCTCGATGTTCACGCAGTGGCC
The DNA here is from genome assembly GCA_029844215.1 of Przewalskia tangutica. Lineage (NCBI taxonomy): Eukaryota > Viridiplantae > Streptophyta > Magnoliopsida > Solanales > Solanaceae > Przewalskia > Przewalskia tangutica. Next base: position 22,119,455 of record CM056733.1, read on the forward strand.
GGCATCACCATGGGGAATGTCGTCGTGCTACTGGTGCCTGTTTTGCCTGTGGCCGTCAGGGCCATATGTTGAGGGATTGTCCTAGTAGGAGAGTTGCAGGAGGGATAGAAAAGTCTACCGGATCAGTTGCGGGTTCTTCGCCTTCAGTAGCTAGGCAGGATGTTCATACACCGGCAGGCCGTGGCAGGGGTCGTGATGGAAGTTCCCAGTTTTAGCGGTCCTTTGAACCGCCTATATGAATTCAGGTATATCTTCGGCCCTTTACAGATTTGTATGCATGATAAGGTTATTTTATGTTTAAGTATCAAGAACGGATAATATTGAAATTATGTACGTATGCTAGAAGTAAGTTGGAAGTACGAAAAGATAATCTTTTTAGGCCTTGAATGTGAGTATATAGTGATGATGCACACTATGGATTGTTTCCTCGTTTGGTTTGTGATGGATAAATATGCAAGTGCGGTATATTAGGGCCATATGTGGCATAATTAGGTTTTGCTAAGTGCAAGTTTATGAGACTATGCCAAGGAATGATAGATTGAGCTCCGAAAGAACATTCGGGGACGAATGTTTCTAAGGGGGGAAGAATGTTACACCCCGTATGTACAAGACATGTTTTAAGGTAGTACGTAAGAGCTCACAAGTGTTAAGATTTGTGACTTGTAAAAAAATTATCGGAATTATGGAATTGTCGGAAAAACGTAATATTGTGATTTAATGGGAGGGCGACACGTGTCACCCCCCCTTATGTTGTCTTGGACGAATTGAAGCATGGACACAATGGTCATTTGACCCTTGTTAGGAAGACAAGTCTTGCTAGTAGTCAAGCTTGAGAAAGTTGACTAAGTCAAAGGGTCCAAAGTCTTGATATTTTATAAGTTTTCATCCAAACCACCCATTTGTTTGTAGCATGACCCTCCAATGCACTATATAATACTAGTAGTGCAAGACTTGACTAACACTTAGCCAAAATTCACAAAAATTTGAAGAACACCCATAGGGAGCTCTCGGGTTCAAGGAGGAAAAAAGGGAAAAATTTTTGTTTGTTGTCCAATAATCTCCCCACTTTAAACCAAGGTTCCTAAGTGTATAGTGAGTGTATCTCTATAGAAAAATCTTGGAAAAAGATAGTTTACGGGTTAGTCGCAAAGTGAAAACCTAGTGGCTTTCTAGGTTTTGGATTGGAAGTTGGAAGGAAAGTTGTTGGTGTTGTTCTAAGGGTCTCAACGAGCGGATTGAAGTGTCTTGGAGAGGTTCTAAACTACTAAGGAGCGACTTCGGATTGGAATTGGATTAAGATTCGTTGAGGTATAATCTTGTCCTTTAATGTGTTACAAGATTATATATTTATATTGTTGTTGTTAGCTTTACGTGTTGCTAGCATGAAGTTGATATGTAGAAGTTTATAAGGATTGTGGATTGATTGTAGCCTTAGAAATCCGGAATGTAATGTAAGCCATGTTAAGTTGGATTTCAATTTAGTCGTTATTAGAATCGTCGCATGTTATGGATTTGAAGATTGTGGTAGTTTTAATCAAATGCGACTTGATAGCATGTTATGTTAACAATTTGGATTGAAATGGAAATTTGATAAGAATTGGTATGGTTGAACTCTAGGTGGTCGAATTTGGACTACTTTCTAAATTGTGAGCCAATTGGGGTTGTTTAGTTATTCATTTGTATTGGACTACCTTCTATATTATTGTGAGCCAATTGGGGCTGTTTAGTTATTCATTTGTATTGGACTACCTTCTATATTGTTGTGAGCCAATTGGGGCTGTTTGGTTATTGTATTTCGGCCTTGAAAAAGGTGGCAAAGTAAGTAAAAACAAAGGAGGTGCTGTCCGATTTTCTGTAGAATTTGGCGACTTAGCACTTAGAATATTCTATGTTTGAAGTAAGAGGTTAATGGACGTATTGTGACCATGATAGGTTGAAGAACTAAGTATAGCGTATCCTACTTGAAGAATGGAATAGCTCAAGGTTGAAGTACTTTGGAGCATTTTACTACTTGTCGACAATCGTCGCGGTATGTGAACCTCTTTCTTTCTTTGGCATGATACTACGTATGAAATCTCCATGTGATAGTATTTCAAGATTCCTTTTACTCTTAGAAGTTAAGAAGTATTTACATTGTTGAATCTAAGTTAAGAGTATGTTTAAATTGTCCTAAGTCCTTACTAGGTCTTATGGGAGGCGTTAGTAAGAACGGTTAGGAAGTTATGAGATTTGATTTAAAGGCTATGTGTCTTGATTTGTTTAAAGTAAGTAAGTGGATTTTATGTTCAAATGACTTGAATTTATATGTGAAAAGGGATTGATTTTAAAAGTGGAAGTTATATGATTTTAAGGGAATAAATTACTTGGTTTTGGAAGGTATGGAACTTTATATGTTTTTGTATAAGTAATTGGGCTTTAAAGGAAGTATGTTATGAAGTTTGAAGACTAAGAACTTTGATTGTCTTTTAAGGATTATGAAGTTTTAATCGATACGATTCTTTTAAGTATGTATGTACGTAGTATCTTTGGATCCCGTTTTCCTAAATGTTGTAAGAATAAAAGTGTCTTAAGTCCTCTAAAATGAAAGGTTGTTATAACAGCTTTATGGGAAGTGGTTATGACAACTTAAGAAAGTAATAAGACGGTTTAAAATGTTACGTAAGGAAAATCACACCGAGCCTACAAAACGTTATGGAATACACCGAGCCTACAAATAGGCCGGATTACGTTATGAGGTACACCGAGCCTACAAATAGGCCGGATTACGTTATGAGATACACCGAGCCTACCCATAGCCGGACACGCCATATTACCCCGAGCCTACACATAGGCCGTTACGTCATCTTACACCGAGCCCCACAAAGCGGCCGGATTATGCTACATGATTCCACAAGACACCGAGCCCCACAGCGGGCGGTTATGTCACATAATTCATCAAGACACCGTGTCCCGCAAATGGGCCGGATTATGTTATGTAAGATATGTAAGTTATGTGAAAAAGACTGGATTAAACTCTTAAGTATGTATGTAAGAATATGTTGTTAAATCTTATTGAAAGGAGGAAAGGAACGGTTAATATATGATTGATTTCAGGAGTAAAAAGGACATTCTTTTATACATATATGATTTGGTTATTGCATTTTATTTCTGTTCCATACTGCACTGTTAGATCGACTTCTTCTGGCCAAGTGCGTTAAATGCCCGCAGGTGATAGGTACACAGGTTGGTGATCCTTGCTCTTAGGATCTCTGTTCAGTTTTTGGAAAGAAGCTCCTTTCACACCGGAGGCTTATCTTTTGGTACGGTTTCCCTGATGTGGTAGACTTATGTACATTCAGGGGTATGGCGGGGCCCTGTCCCGCCGCAGTTGTAATTCTTAGAGGTCTGTAGTCTCATGTTGTGGGTCGGTTTGTAAAAAGAAAGGGATGTAACTGCTGTTGTTATGTATATGTATATGTGTCCAGGAAGGTAGCCTTATCGGCTAACCTGTGGTTTAATTTCTCGTTATTTATGTTATAAGTTTCATGTATGTTCCGCTGCTATTCTCTGATGTATACCTGAACAGGGTGCCCAGGTAGGGCATCAGTCGCGGGCCCGGGGTCGGGTCGTGACAATTGGTCCGTGTAAAGAGGTTTTCCTACACGTGAAGCAATCTTACTAAGGCCCGTTGCACTCCAAATAGAAAGGGGAATGTCCGGAAAAGTGACCCAAATAGGAATGTCCATGAATAAATCATCCGTTATTAGAACTCCTTTATTGATAGCCTTGAGCATCATGGTTTTCCCGTAGACCATATAAGGGCCTCCGTGAAGTACATTAGTGCGCTCCTCCTCCGTCATGAATTTGAACACTGTCCAGCCTTTGCCATATGGTATAATACGACATTTAACTCCCCATCCTTTCACAATGGTATTCAATGTTTCTCTTCCCGGGAAAGGACCCGTGAAGCAACCTATTAGGCAATAGCCCCATGTTTCTATGAAAGGAACTTCATCCTCAGCTTCTATATCTACTTCCGCCCCTTGTTGTTCAATAAATTGTAACTTCATACCTTTTGCCTCGATCCTAGTTCCCGCAAAGACTCCAGCATAAGTCTTTTTGGGAGGGAAGGTACCCTTGCCATGGTTTGGGGGAAGATTGTTATGAGTTGTAGCCGCGGTAGGAATATGATGTGGTTTAGAAGATGCATTAGTGTGTAAATCATTGGGAGGTATTTATGGAGGTATAGGCAGAGGGGGATGGGTAGAAGGAAATGAGCTTGGGCCCGCGATAGGAGAGAGGATTCGCGTGCCATTTGGGAGGGTAGGGAATTTGTGTTGGGTTTCAGAAGGAATAGAAGGAAGAGAAGATAGAAGGGGTGAGGTGTTATGTAATTCAGAAAGTAGTGAAGGGGTATTAGATGAGAGAGGGGGTATGTTCAAGACTTTACTCGAATCCAAGGAAGTATTAAAGACGAAAGGTTTGTTGTGATTCTTGAGATTGACTCCACTTAGCAAACTAGCTAAAGTAGGGAAGGCTTCATTAGTGACACTTAAAGAAATCTGGGGTTGTTGTCTTAATACACGAGAGGACTCTTTGGATCCCGCGTCATTCAAGGCTGACCCCTCGGATCCCGCGTTATTAATGGTCATGGAGTTCCTAGGCTCCTTGGAAATATAATTAGCTTTGTTTCTCACAATTAACTTGGCTCCTTGTATAACGGGAATAGTCAATGACCCATGGTTATCCACCTGACCCGTCTTGGAAATCAGACCATCATAAAGACCCGTGCTTGTGAGTGAATCGTTGGTACCCGCAACATTAATGTGTGACGCCTCGGCACCCTCAATAATAACGTTAGAATCCTTGGGGATAGAAATCCCTTCGTATCCCACATATGACCTTGATCCTTGCATAGAGTGCATATTCCTAGTTTCATTGTTATCCTCCTGACCCGCCTTATCCTTCTGACCCAAGCCCCGACCCGGAATAGGAGGAGTCACATCGTTTCCCGGGGCATTAAAGTTTGTTCTCTTGACACCCGCGTTAAACTTCTTGGGGATAGGAGTACCTTCAATGCTATCAACTGACTTTGATTCAAACAAGACGTGATTACTCTTGGACCCATGGACACCTGCCCGACCCGCCATGAACTTCTGACCCGCGCCCTGACCCGGTTTTGACCCGAGTATGCCATCGTGCCTTGTTTCACCAACTGCAATGTCTGGCCCAGATTTTAACCCTTTTCCGGCTATCCTGAGTGAATTACCAGGTAGTGTCGGGGTACTAATGCTTGAGTGACTGTCCTGTTCTTCCGAAATGATCCCGTTATCAACTAATTGGCCCGTGGAATGATCGACCACCATAGTAGCATTAGGGGTGTCAATGGCTATCGGTAAAAGGCCTTGCCTGCCGGAAGTTCCGCCTTCAAATTCACTTATATCCAAGCTTTCAATTTCTATATTTTTGCCCCATTCATGTATCTTTTGTAGCATAGAATCGTCTACTACATTCTCTAATGGAAAGCGCGAGTCTGGCGTGACATGAACCAACACGTATGGTGCGAGATTGCTTAATAAGATTTTCCTCGGCAATTGTTGGACTGCCGCCACTCTTTTTTTTCTTCCTTGTTCTAGCTTTAGCCGAACTGCCTGAACCTCCTGAATCATTGCTAGAACGTGTGTAATGTTTAGACTTCTTCATATTGTGAACAATAACAATTAAACCATTGGGAAACAAACGAAAATCTTAGGGGAGGGAAGAAGAGGGAAAACCGAAGGAGCAACTAAGGGGAAACGTTGAGAGCGTTTTCTTAGTTAGAGAAACTTCTCTCTAACTCCTAGGAAAAAGTTGTAAAACCTCACTCATGAGTAATGGGTGTGTGGTCTTTTAAATAATAAAGTTACCTTGATTTCGAAAATAAGAATGGTTTTATCATTGGATTTAAAATGATAACTTGACTTATAAACAACTTGATTTTGGGAAAGGAGAAGTAACTTGATTTAAAGGTATAGGTTACTTGTTTTTAAAAGAGTGAGACACTTGGTTTAAAAAGTATATTGCTACTTGACTTTTAAAGGAAAAAGTGTCTTGGTTTTAAAAAGGAAGGCATGCTTTTGTCTTAAGGTTGGTTTAAAAAGAAGGTATGGAAATTGTTTTGGTTTTACTTTGATGTCTTTTGACTTGAGTTTTAAATAATAAGAATCTTGAAGTATTTCAAAAGAGTTATGAATCATTTTTGAAAGAAAAGAAATACTTGGTTTTAAAAGCTTAAGTGTTATACTAGCTTTATGGGAAGTTAGGTATAACGACTTAAGGAAGATAGAAGGAACGGTTTACTTATTTGTTTATGAAAATCTTGTATTGATTTCTGGAAAGTGTAGTAAGATGGTTTGATAAGTAAACATGTTACGATGCCACGTGTGTTAGTGTCTTGTGATGTTTGTGTGAGGGGGTTATTCTTGTTGTGCTTACGTTGTTAAACGATAATCCCGTTGTACTGCTATTATATCACATACCCCCCTGACTTGTTATGATGCCGATGACTTGCCACCCTCGATGCGAGGTATACCTCATGCGGTCTGTGTGACTATGCGGAGCTGCGGGAGTTCCAGGATTGATCATTCCGGGTGTGTATCCCGATGCGAGGAATGCCTCATGCGGTCTGTGTGACTATGCGGTCTGTGTGACTATGCGGACTGCGGGAGTCCAGGAGGATGCCGCGGGTTAGCTGCCCCCGATGCGAGGAATACCTCATGCGGTGCAGTGTGACCTATGCGGATCGTGAGTTCCAGGATTAGGCACGCATAATGATACTATGGGCGATTGGCCTTGCTTCGATCATTAGCGGCCTAGAAAAGACCAGTTACGTTATATCTATTTTGCTCTTGTTTATGCTGTGGCACTATGTGCAGTTAAATTGGTTATTCGTACGTATTTGTAATTGGTTTTAAAATGTTATGATTTGATTTCAGTACTTTACAGTTTCACATACTTGGTACCTGTTGTACTGACCTCCTTCGGGGGGCTGCGTTCATGCCGCAGGTAGAGGTACACCAGTCGTCGATCCTCGCTCATAGGATCACAGTTCAGCGTTTTGGGAAGCTCCGTTTCTCCGGAGGCTTATCTTTGGTATAGTCCCCTGTCGTTGTAGGTACTTACATTCAGGGGTATGGCGGGGCCCTGTCCCGTCATTGTTGTTATAACATTCGTAGAGGTCTGTAGTACTGTTGTGGGCAGAGTTTGTAAAAGGGATGTAACTGTTCGGGTTCAAGTTTTATTTATATATTCAGAAAGGTAACCGTTTTGGTTAGCCTGTTTTCTTATTTCATTATTGTATATCTTGTTTCATGTGTATGTTTTTATTTCCGCTGATTTTCTCTGATGTTGTATCACTAGGGTGCCCGGGGTAAGGCACCAGTCGCGGGCCCGGGGTCGGGTCGTGACACAATATACCCAAGAAATGCCACCGAAGCCAACCAAAACTCACATTTGGAAAACTTGGCGTACAACTGCTGGTCCTGGAGAACTCTCAGCACAGTCCTCAAATGCTCCGCATGCTCCTGCTCTGAGCGGGAATAAACCAATATGTCATCAATGAATACTATCACAAACGTATCCAAAAATGGCTTGAACACTCGGTTCATCAAATCCATAAATACCGCCGGAGCATTGGTCAAACCGAAAGACATAACCCTGAACTCATAGTGCGTCACGGGTCCGAATGCGATCTAGGGACATCCGCCTCTAACTCGCACTGATGATAGCTCGATCGCAGATCAATCTTGAGAAACATCTCGCACTCGCAATCGGTCGAACAAATCATCAATCCGGAAGGGTATTCGTTTAATGGTCACCTTGTTCACCGTAATCAACACATGCGCAGCGCCCCGCCCTTCTTCTTCACGAACAATACGGCGCTTCCCGGGAGAAACACTAGGCCTGATGAAGCCCTTCTCCAAAGAAATCCCTTTAGCTGGTCCTTCAACTCTCTCAACTCGGCAGTGCCATTCTCAGATGGCGGAATGGAAATAGCCGAGTGTCCGCAAAGACATCGATACAAAACTCTATCTCCCTCTCAGGAGGGATACCCGGGAGGTCATCTGGAAACACATCTGGGAACTCTCTGACTACTGGAACTGACTGAAAATCTGGTACCGCAGCCTCAGTATCAAACACCCGAATGAGATGGTAGATATACCCCTTCTGCACCATCTTCCTGGCCTTGAGGTAGGAAATAAACCTACCCTCGGCATACGGTGTTCTCCCACTCAATAACCGGCCCCTCAGGAAACTGGAACCGTACCACTCTCTCCCTGCAGTCCACATTGGCGTAGCAAGAAGCTAGCCAATCCATACCCATAATCACATCGAAATCGGTCATATCCAACTCTATCAAGTCGGCTAGGGTCTGACGACTGCATAAAGTCACTGGGCAAGCCCTATATACCCGCCGAGCTACCACCGAATCACCCACTGGCGTAGCTACCTCTAAAGGGTCTATGGACTCAGGCTCTATCCCTATCCTACTAGAAATGAGGGGAGATATATAGGACAGAGTATAACCCGGATCTATCAAGGCATACACGTCACAACATGAAACTGATAAAGTACCTGTGACGACATCAGGTGACGCCTCCGTCCCGCTACCGACAAGGCATAAATGCGGTTCTGAGGACCGCTAGAACTAGGACCCCTGCCACGACCTCTGCGGCGACCTGCTGGTCCCTGAGCACCCTGCCCTCCGGGGCGAGTAACTGTAGGAGATAAAGACCCGGCGAAAGACCCTGTAGGCTGACCCCTACCATCTGCGCTGCCTCTGGTCGGACAGACTCTCGCATAGTGACCTTGCTGGCCGAAAGTGTAGCAAACTCCCGAGGTAGTATCACAACTCCCAGAATGGAATCTACCACATCGGACACACTGAGAGGACCTCGATCGGTTAGCACCCCTGCTACCCTGGAAGTCCGAAGTCCTGGGGCCCTGATCTTCCCCCGAATACCCTGGTTGTCCTGAAGACGGTGTAGGAGTGCTCTGAGCTAGCTGTGGTGCAAATCTAGACTGCTGCTGAGGCCGTCCACCCCGAGAGCTACCAAAAGATCCTGCCGTCCTGGCCTTCTTCTGGCGATATCACGCCGACCCGTCGGCCTCTACGCTCCTCGCATCCTAGTGCATGAGCCTGCATGCGGGCAATGTCCATGCCCGGCTGAAGAGCCACACCCGAGCAAGACTCTGCCAAATAGTCATCTAGTCCCGTAACGTAGCGGTGCACTCGGTCCTCCATATTTGCTACTAATGCAGGGACATATCGAGCCAATGAATCGAACTCAACGTTGTACTCCCAATCATGCGCCTTCTGTCTCAAAGATCAAAATCTGTCGGCCCGTGCCCTCCTCATCTGCGGAGGTAAGAAGTGGCTGAGAAAAGCCTCCGAGAACTCGTCCCATACTGCTGGAGGCTCATGCTCTCCCCGGGATAGCTCCCACGAATCAAACCAATCGACTGCAGTATCACGCAGCCGATGTGAACCTAAGACCACTGACTCGGTCTCTGAAGCCTTGATCACTCGCATGATCCGCTGTAGCTGTCGGATGAACTCCTCCGGATCATCCTCAGGCCTCGACCCGTAGAACTCTGGCGGGCTACAACTCAGAAAATCCCGTAGCCTCAAACAATCCGACCTCGGGTGAACCACGGCATACCGAGCTGAATCTGCATCCATCCTATCTCACGTTGCGCCACAACTCGCTAGCAATCGGGCCATCTCTCTCAGTAACCCATCTCCTCTCGCTTCCAGGTGGACCGAGGCGCAGTCTCGTGGTCTCATCGCCCACCGCTGCGGCTCTAAACCTCGCTGGCCGGGCGGCGTCGTGGAACTCGCCGTCGAGGTATCGCCAGGGTATAGATCGGGCACAGGCCTCGTGGCCCTCTGTGTCCTACTAGCAGCTCCCTCGGCTGCCTTGCCCTTCTGGGCCCGGGTTGCCTTGAGTGGAGGCATAACTGTTAAAGAAAGGAAATACGTTAGAGGGGTCCAACTTATAACACAGCTCTAAGGCACGATCTCAGAGTGAGAAGAATGGAAACCAATCCTAAATATCCTATAGCCTCCTGATTATTGGTGTGGTGCACAACACACCGATAATCAAGACTCTACTAGATACGGTCTGTAGATACTTTCCGAGGATTAACTGCTCTGATACCACTTTTGTCACGACTCGATCCAGGGCCCGTGACTGGTGTCTTACCCGGGCACCCAAGTAGACATTCATCAGAGTAATCAGCGGAATAATAAATCAAGACATGAAACAAATGTAAAATATAACACAGTTTATCTGAGAAAAAGTTTCCTTTCGGCATATATATATATACCAAGTCTGGCAGTTACATCCCAACTTTACAACAGGACTACAGACCTCTAGGAATGTAAACAACTATGGCGGGACAGGGCCCCACCATACCCTGAATGTACAAAATATCTACAACACCAGGGAGAGTCGTACCAAAAGTCGAGCCTCCGGAGAAATGGAGCTCCTGACACCAGAGTAAGGATCCTAAGAATGAGGATCTACCACCGCCTCTTACTCATGCGGATGAACGCAGCCCCAAGGAGGTCGAGATAACAGTACCAAGTATGTGAAACTGTAAAGTACTCTAAATGAAATCATATCATTTTAAAAACCAATTTTACAAATATGTACGAAACAACCAATGTAACCGCACATAGTGCCACAAAGATAACCAAAAGCAAAATAGATATAACATAATGGTCTTTTCTAGGCCGCTAATGATCGAAGCAAGGCCAATCGCCCATAGTATCATTATGCGAGCCTAATCCTCGAACTCCCGCACCGCATAGGTCACACGCACTGCATGAGGTATTCTCGTGACGGTAGCTAACCCGCGGTATCCTCCTGGACTCCGCATCCGCATAGTCACATAGACCGCGTAGTCACACGCATCGCATGAGGCATTCTCCTCGACGGATAATACACCGGAATGATCAATCACGAACTCCCGCAGCTCCGCATAGTCACACAGACCGCATAGGCCGTATAGACCCGCATCAAGGGTGGCAAGTCCTCGGTATAACAAGTCAGAGGGGTATGTGATATAATAACAGTACAACGGGCTTTACTTATCAAACCATCTTACTACACTTTTCAGAAATCAATACAAGACTTTCATAAACAAATAAGTAAATTGTTCCTTTTATCTTTCTTAAGTCGTTATACCTAACTTCCCATAAAGTTAGTATAACTCTTTAAGCTTTTAAAACCAAGTATTACTTTTCTTTCAAAAATGATTCACAACTCTTTTGAAATACTTCAAGATTCTTATTATTTAAAACTCAAGTCAAAAGACATCAGAGTAAAACCAAGTTCAGTTAACACACGTACGTCTACCGTACTATTTATATATTTTAAAAATATCATGCTCAAGAGGATAGGAAGAATCACATACCTCATCGGCGAAATCCACCTGCCAAGTCGAATATGTCGCGCGCAGAGTATCAACCTATAATAGTCAAATACGTCTATCAACGTCTAGACTATTCTGTAGAATATTCTAAGCAGAGGGTTCTTAATTCTACGGAAAATTGGGCAGCACTTCCCTACCCGACAAACTACATAAGTCTACTGTAAATACAGTCCTATGTAAGTACAGTTCAATTCTCTTCTTTTATATCATCCTTCTATACGTCTTATACTCAATTCTATACTACAACAGTATGTAATTTCCAATTACAATAGAAGGACAAGATATTTACCTCGACAAGCCCAAAATTATCCAAGATATATGTCGATCCTGAGCAAGGTTTAGCTCCTATTCTGCACGCTCCGATAGCTCCAAGAAACCCTTAGAAGTTTCTAAACAACTTCTACTTAATACTTCAACCCACTATGAAGATTTCCCTAGGGTTTCGTTTTGTGACTAAAGGATATAAAGTAGTATTTCTGGGCTTTTAGTATAGAGGTGACTTTGGAATACTACAAGGTATTTGGCTAAGGTATTTTGGGAATAGTAACAATACTTGGAGAATACTTTTCTACCAAGGGGGGGGGTGTGTTTCGGACGAAACTACAAGGAAGGGGGGAAGAGGACTTGGACGAAAACTACTAAAAGGGGGAGGGAGTTTTGGAGACTTGGAAATGTTTTTGTGGATGAAGAAGTCTTGCACAAGAGGGGGGTATTTATAGAACCACCAAGGGCCAAGATTAAAACAAATGGAGGGTGTAGATTTGGTAGCTTGTTCAAGTGAAGTCTTCCACCAAGTGTCCACCACAACCTTGGGACATATGTCCACAACAACATTGGGACATATGTCCCCCACAACAATGAGCCATGTGGCCTTCCACTAGCACAAGAAAAACGCCCAAGGCAAGCCCTCCACTTGCCCAAAAAATCGTCTCTTACCTACTCCCACTCACCCAAAGAAATATCTTGCAAGACTTGACCATTTGACTTGTCCACTAGGCCACCATTTCGTCCAACCCATGCCAACTAAGGGTGACACATGTCGCCCTCCTATTGGTCAAAAATATTTCGTCTCTCGGAAAAATCCGTAATCGGTTAAAATATTAAAAACGTAGAATTTCCTTCACAAGGTTCGGAATGTTTTCCGTTGAAAGTTCACAATTTCATCCTTAACCTAATTAGGGTTTGTACAAATATACGTACGTCCTCACATACATACTCTGGAAATACGGGGTATAACAATAGTCCTGACCGAAAGAAAAATGGGCTGACCTCGTTGGCCTGTCTACTATAACCCATAAGGAGTCGCACTTCCTCTGAGTACGATGCAACCCTGTAACAAGATCTATATTAATCACCTCCCATTTCTAAGTCGGGATCTCAATCGCCTGTAATAGCCCACTGGGCTTCTGGTGCTTCACCTTGATCTGCTACTAATTTGGACACTAAGCAACAAACTCTGTTGCGTCCCACTTCAGGCCATCTTACCAATACATACATCTGAGGTTATGATACATCCTAGTCGACCCCGAACAAATAGAGCAATAAGCATTGCGTGCCTCCCCTAAAACCTGCTGACAAGTCCTGCAGCATCGGGCACACACAATCTATCCTCATATCACAGCACCCTACCCGTTGCTACCCAAACAGGCTATTCTCCTCTTGGAGAGAAGTATGTCAAATTTTCCCTAGAACTGGATCCTTATATTGTCGCCTATTCACCTCCTCAACGAGGGAAGACTTGGCAACCTCTCGAATCTGAACTCCACTATCATGCTCCCCTAACTGTCGGGAACTATAGGTTATTACCTTATCGTGTTACATCCGCACACAACCCAGCCAAACACTCAAAGTATTACCATAATAACCTAACCCTCTAGTCCTTCAGTCCTCAGGAGGGGTTAGAACTGTAGTCGTAGTCAGCTTATCTTCCCATAACTGGAAGCCTGTCTCATACTTCCGAAATATTCGGGGATATAATCTCAATTATGATTCTTGTTTCCATTTCTCTGTTGCAACCAATTTGGTCACTATACTTAGATTCGATTCCTTTGCTTGTCTCATGGATATGACTTCCTGCCAATCACCATTTAGTGGGAGACTTTCTTGATCTCGTCAAGTAGTAATCCTATTATTCTCTCCCAGCTCGTAGAGCTTATAGTCAGGTGTTCAACCTCAATTCATGGTATTACATAATCCAATGGCTTGCCAAGATTTCTTATCGTTCGAGTGTCTACTCGTCTTACCTTTATTTTTATTTTTTATTTTTTTCAAGTTGCCCTGGGGTCTCTTACCTCCCCGTATATATGGTATGGCCCGTCATTACAGGCTTGCCACCTATCGCCGAGGTGTTCCTAACTGCCCATCATTTCTAATGGCCTTTACACTAGTCTGGTAATTATGCCTTGGGAAACCTTCATAACTGTAATTGCATTCTCCTTATTATTCTGGTCATAACCCTTCATCATACTAATTACTAACCCAAAATATTTCTACCTCGCTCCTGGGTCATACATTTCCATTTATGCTTATAACCAACATTTATATCCTTAAGACACATCCTCGACCATTTCCTAATGTCGTTCTCAATTAGCCCAACACAATACCTTTTTCCAAGGTTATTTAAAATTGTAACTTATTGCATAACGAAGCTGGAGACTTTACCAGTCCCCTATCTATGGCTTAAATAAAGGGTACGCATAACCCTCAATAATACGTACAACTATCCTGTTACGTGGGTGTTATACCCCGTATTTCCAGAGTATGTACGTGAGGACGTACGTACAAAAGTTTAAGCCTTAAGTAGGCAAAGTGGCGAAATTTGTACACAACTAGCGAAAAGAGTCGTTTTCCGACGAAACGTTTTCCGGACTTTGCGAAGGGAAAAATACGGCTATGTCATTTATAATTTTTGCGGATTTTTCCGAGAACGGAAATATTTTGGACCAACGAGAGGGTGACACTTGTCACCCTCAAGTGGACGATTTCAAGGGGCCATTCTTGGCGTTTTTTGGGGGTCAAGGGTTGGTAGGATATTTTGTGTAGTTGATGAGCAAGTGGGACCCACAAACACATGTCCAAATCCCCACCCTACACTTGCCTACCACTTGGCTTGATCTTGGCCCTTGAATGTCCTATAAATACCCCTCTAATGCAAGACCATTTCTTCATCCTCACTTGAAATTTCAAGGCAAAAATCCTCTCCCCTTAAGTGTAGTTCTCGTCCAAATCATCTCCCCTTGAGAAGGCTTCACTAAACCCCTCCCTAGTTGTTTTCGTATAAATACCCCCCCCCCCTTTGTGGTAGAAAATACTCTCCAAGTATTGTTATAATGCCAAAATACTCTAGCCCAAATACCTTGTAGTATTCTAAGGTTACACTTATACTAAAAGCCCAGAAATACTATTATACTTCCCTTCAGTAACTAAACGAAACCCTAAGGAAAATCTTCACAGTTGGTTGAAGTATTAGGAAGAAGTTTCGTAGAACTTCTAAGGGTTGTTTGGAGCGGGTTGGAGCACCCGGAGTAGGAGCTAAACGTTGCTGAGGATCGACATTAAACTTGGATAATTTTAGGCTTACCGAGGTAAATAATCTTATCCTTCTATTGTAATTGGAAATTACATACTGTAGTTGTATATAAATGAATATAAGATTCATAGAAGAGAATTGAACTGTAATAGAAGAATATTACAGAAAAGACTTGAACTGAAATCACATCAGAAGAATATTAAGGTAGAAGATTAAACTGTACTTACATAGATCAGTATTCTGATGAGACTTATAACCTTTATTGGTTGAATGTTCTGCGAGTAGCATGTACTACTTGGAAGGTGGACAAGGCTAGCCGGGTTATAGCCGTGGAGCGTTTTGCTAATAGTCGATAATCGTCGCGAGGTATGTGATTCTTCCTATACTCTTGAGCATGATATTTTAAAAGTATATATATATATATATATATATATATATATTACGATGACGTCGACGTTAATCAACGTAGTTATCGGCAATGTCTTCGACTTAAGCCTGAATAAAAAGAATCTTGAAGTATATATATATATATATATATATATATAGTACGGTAGACGTACGTGCGTTAACTGAACGTAGTTTATTGGCAATGTCTTTCGACTTAAGCCTGAATAATAAAAAATCTTGAAGTATTTCAAAAGAGATAAGAAACCTTTTGAAAGAAGAATAATGCCTGGTTTTAAGAGTTATACTAGCTTTATGGGAAGTTAGGTATAACGACTTAAGAAAGATAAAAAGAATGGTTATTTGATTTTTTATAAGATAAGAGACTTGACTTAATTAAATTAACATGAAGTTTGTTAAAAAGTGTGATACCTCATTCGTGAGTAATGAGTACTTGGTTTTTAAAAGGAATAATGTTTTACTGATTTCGGAAATCAGAATGAGTATCGACAAACCACTGCAGCGTTAATAAAGGGAAATGTTTTGACTAATTAAGTATTATTAAAACCAGTAGAAACCTCCATCTGCATAGAAGCTAAGATGAGACAAAATGATATTACATTTCCTAGATCATGGCTGCTTTAATAAGATTGATTTTGAACAAGAATAACCTACTCACACATAAGGCATATGTTTCTCAAATTGTTTTAAAGGATTAAAACTATGAACTACGAAACCTTTTCGAAAATGAGAAACTTGAGCATTTGAAATTAGGCAAACTTGAACGTTTGGAAAATAATGTTGTTACTTGATTTTACAAAAGGAAGTGTTTTGGTTTACTTAACAATGTTAGTCACTCTATTTTTATACTACGGGTATCGGGTGACCTTTGTAAAAGAAATGGATCTTTAAAAGGAATTTAACGTACGTAGTACTTTAGGGTTAAAACCCGGACTTTGACATAAAATGAAAGTACCTTGAGTTGTGTATAACTTGCCTATGCTTGTTGTTGTGTAACTTGCCTATGCTTGTTGTGATAGCCTTTGTTGTGCAAGAATTGTGTTTCTATACTACCGCGTCTCTCAATGGAGGACCGGTTGACTTGTTGATAACTTACTTGGGCGTCTGGCGATGTGAAGATTCCACGGGTATGCTTCCATTATTATTGTTACATGGGCATGTCTACACCGATGATGGATTCTGTGGGCATGTGACCATTATGGTTATTTATGGCGAAGTATCGTGACTTACGGTTGTGATCGGGTGCATAGCCTGTTTACTTGCCCCCGTCAGCTACGTGACGCAGGTGGATCTGGTATAGGTTATCGCACTTTCCACGTGTCAGCTTCGCGGCGAAGTATCGTGACTTACGGTTGTGATCTGGTGCTTAGCCTGGTTACTTGCCCCCGTCATCTGCGTGGCGCTGGGAGGATCTGGTAGAGGCTATTGCACTTGCCACGTGTCAGCTTCGCGAGTCAGTGTTTGGATGAAGCTTCGTGACTTACGGTTGTGATCTGGTGCATAGCCTGGTTACTTGCCCCGCCGCCACGTGGCACCTGAGGATCTCGCGAGGCTATCGCACTTGCCACGCGTGTCGCCTTCATGTTATGATTATTTCGCATTTGCCTTTTTATGACACGGTGGGACTCGATGTTCGTGTGTACTTCGTGTTATCATATCACGCATCGCCAGCGATGGAAGGTATTCCACGCATGATTGATGTTGTGGCGTGAGACCCATAGTTATATTTGAGTAATGACTTGGAGGCGTGAGTCCACGACTTGATATAATCGTTTGTATGTGTATCGTAGTTTGGTTATCATACATGTCTTCGCTTTATATAGACTATTATGATTTCATTTACGATTTTCGCCACATACTGTACTGTCAGATCGACCTCCTTGGCCGCGCTCATGCCGCAGGTAGAGGTACATCGGCTGCCGATCCCCGCTTATAGGATCACATTTCAGCGTATTGGGAAGCTTCGTTCCTTCGGAGGCTTATCTTTTGGTATGCTACTCGAGTCCAGAGTTCTTGTACATTGTGGTACGCGGCCCCGCCCCGTCATAAGTTGTTGTAAAATCTTAGAGGTCCAGAGTAATCGGCAAGTGTGGTTGTAAGGATTGTAATCGCTCAAATGTATATATATATATATATTTGCGTAAAGGCAACCGCTTTGGTTGGCCTATTTTCTTTATCTTGGTCCAGATCTAATTGGAGGTTTAAGTTTATATTTCCGCGGGTTTTTCTCTGAGGTTGTATCACTAGGGTGCCCGGTAGGCACGATCCACGCCCGGTTCGGTCGTGACAAAAGTGGTATCGAGCGCTTAGTCCTCGGAAAGTGTCTACGCATCGTGTTCAGTAGTCTTGATTATCGATGTGTTGTGCACCACATCTATAATCAGGAGGCTGCAGGACATTTAGGATTGGTTTCCATTCTTCTCATTCTGAGATCGTGCCTTAGAGCTGTGTGATAAGTTGGACCCCTCTGACGTATTTCGTTTTTACCAGTTATGCCTCCGCGTAGGGCAACCCGCCCGAGCGGCAAGGCAGGCGGAGCCGCGAGTAGAGCGGCGTCTCTCTGAGACCACAAGACTGAGCCTCCACCCCACACCGGAGCAGAGGAGATGGGTTACAAGGAGTTGGCCCAGTTATTGGCCCGGGTTGTGACCAGACTTGAGGATAGGCTGGACGCAGCAGTTCCAGTAGCACCAGTGGTTCACCCTAGATCAGAGAGTTTGAGGCTACGGGGTTTTTTGAGTTGTAGCCCGCCATAGTTTTATGGGTCGAGGCCTGAGGATGATCCGCAGGAGTTCATCCGACAGTTACAGCGGATCATGAGAGTGATCAAGGCATCGGAGACCGAGTCAGTGGTCCTAGGTTCGCATCGGCTGCGTGATACCGCAGTCGATTGGTTTGATTCGTGGGAGCTGTCCCGGGGAGAGAATGCACTTCCAGCTATATGGGACGAGTTCTAAGGGGCATTTCTTGCACATTTCTTGCCTCCACAGATGAGAAGGGCTCGGGCCGACAGATTTTTGGTGTCATGCGAATCCGCGCATTTCGGGAGTACAATGTGGAGTTCGACTCATCGGCCAGACGCCCCGCGTTAGTATCTAGTATGGAGGATCGAGTGCACCGATATGTTCAGGTGGCTCGATGATTACCTAGCAGAGAGTTGTTCGGGTGTAGCTCTTCAGCTGGGCATGGACATTGCCCGCATGCAGGCTTATGCACTTGGATGTGAGGAGCGGAGAGATCAACGGAATGACCGAGATCAGCAGAAGAGGGCCAGAACAGCAGGGTCCTTTGGTGACTTTCGAGGCGGACCGCCTCAAAGAAGAAAGCGATTATGCGCCTCCGCCAAGATTAAGTGGTCCCCACCGTCGCCGGACGTTTGGGATATTCGAGAGCAGTCGTGGCTCCTGTGTTTCAGATTTTCGCGAGTAGAAGTGCTCACGGATGAGGCCACCCGTATCTCGGTGTTGTCGTTGTGGTAAAGCCCATGTGGGAATGTCGTCTTGGTTTGGGAGATTGCTATACTTGCGCCGAGTGGCCATTTGACGAGACTGTCCCACCGTGGGTAGCACTGGTAGGATAGCACGACTACTAGATCGCCATGGTTCTTCACCTTCCATAGCTAGGCAGATATTCATACACCTACAGCCACGGTAGAGATCGCGTGGAAGTTCCCAGTTTTAGCGGTCCTTTGAACCGCCTATTTTCGGGTATATCTTTAACCCTCTAGAGTTTGTATGTATTGATGTTATGATGATGTGTTTAGTGTTATGTTCGGATAGCTTTGTGCTAAAATGTGACTTAGAAGCCTGGTTAGTGAAAAGGGTAAGCTCAAAGGGTGAAAATGATGAACCTTAGAATATTACAGTTGAGACCTTAGATGTAAGGCCGTCTTGAGTACAAGATTTTGCGGGTGATCTTTGTCAGAATGTATAAGTATACGTGGAGTAATTATGGGAAAATTCCTTGGGTGGTGTAAAATGGAAGTGGTAGCTTTCATGACCTGTATAGGTAAGATTGTTCTGGATCGGGGAATAAGAGCTTGATGCGTTAAGTGGGTCGGGTTGGGGCCATGTTGCGGGTCAACCCGTAGCCTGGTTTGGGGTTGGGTCAGTTTGAGGTGGTCCCTCCAGGTGGTAGGATCACGAGGGTGCTAGGCCCAAGTTTAGGTAACCATCGTATGAATTAGTGGATGCGTTCGACCAGAATCGGTTCGTGAAGGCCGGGAATGGCCTTAGAGGAAAGTGAAGCTAGTAAGATGACCAGGTTTGGAGGTAGTGACTCCAAGGTTTTGGCAATGCGTTGCTGATCAAGTGTGGTACGATACTAGGAAGAGTTCGAGTGTTCGAGAAGCGGTACGAGAAAGGAAAGAAGTGAACTTGTCTTTGAAAGATGGAAGTAATCATTTTTGTGAAATGAATGTGCGAAGGAGTATCCTTTGGATCGAAGCGAGTTGGTACTATTTTGCATCATCGAGGTGATTCCTCGCTTGGATTTAAGTATTTGCGCGTGTTATTCTCGTGACCATGCGCATTTGCAAACCGGTTAAGCTATGAGGAACTTGATCGTTATTTGTCTTGAGAAGAACATTCGACGAATGTTTCTGCGAGGAGAATGTTATACCCCGTATTTCCAGAGTATGTACGTGAGGACGTACGTACAAAAGTTTAAGCCTTAAATAGGCAAAGTGGCGAAATTTGTACACAACTAGCGAAAAGAGTCGTTTTCCGACGAAACGTTTTCCGGACTTTGCGAAGGGAAAATACGGCTATGTCATTTATAATTTTTGCGGATTTTTCCGAGAGCGAAATATTTTGGACCAACGAGAGGTGACACTTGTCACCTCGCCGACGATTTCGCGGCCATTCTTGGCGTTTTTGGTCGGGTTGGTAGGATATTTTGTGTAGTTGATGAGCAAGTGGGACCCACAAACACATGTCCAAATCCCCACCCTACACTTGCCTACCACTTGGCTTGATCTTGGCCCTTGAATGTCCTATAAATACCCCTCTAATGCAAGACCATTTCTTCATCCTCACTTGAAATTTCAAGGCAAAAATCCCTCTCCCCCTTAAGTGTAGTTCTCGTCCAAATTATATCCCCCCCCCTGAGAAGGCTTTGGTGAAACCCCTTTGAGAAGGCTTCAGTAAAACCCCCTACCTAGTTGTTTTCGTATAAATACCCCCTTTTGGTAGAAAATACTCTCCAAGTATTGTTATAATGCCAAAATACTCTAGCCCAAATACCTTGTAGTATTCTAAGGTTACACTTATACTAAAAGCCCAGAAATACTATTATACTTCCCTTCAGTAACTAAACGAAACCCTAAGGAAAATCTTCACAGTTGGTTGAAGTATTAGGAAGAAGTTTCGTAGAACTTCTAAGGGTTGTTTGGAGCGGGTTGGAGCACCCGGAGTAGGAGCTAAACGTTGCTGAGGATCGACATTAAACTTGGATAATTTTAGGCTTACCGAGGTAAATAATCTTATCCTTCTATTGTAATTGGAAATTACATACTGTAGTTGTATATAAATGAATATAAGATTCATAGAAGAGAATTGAACTGTAATAGAAGAATATTACAGAAAAGACTTGAATCAAATCACATCGAAGAATATTAAGGTAGAAGATTAAATCAGATTTACATAGGATCGTATTTACTGAGACTTATAACCTTTATTGGTTGAATGTTCTGCGAGTAGCATGTACTACTTGGAAGGTGGACAAGGCTAGCCGGGTTATAGCCGTGGAGCGTTTTGCTAATAGTCGATAATCGTCGCGAGGTATGTGATTCTTCCTATACTCTTGAGCATGATATTTTAAAAGTATATATATATATATATATATAGTACTGAGACGACGACGTCACGTTAATCGAACGTAGTTATCGCAATGTCTTCGACTTAAGCCTGAATAAAAAGAATCTTGAAGTATATATATATATATATATATATATATATATATATAGTACGGTAGACGTACGGGCGTTAACTGAACGTAGTTTATTGGCAATGTCTTTCGACTTAAGCCCTAATAAAAAATCTTGAAGTATTTCAAAAGAGATAAGAAACCTTTTGAAAGAAGAATAATGCCTGGTTTTAAGAGTTATACTAGCTTTATGGGAAGTTAGGTATAACGACTTAAGAAAGATAAAAAGAATGGTTATTTGATTTTTTATAAGATAAGAGACTTGACTTAATTAAATTAACATGAAGTTTGTTAAAAAGTGTGATACCTCATTCGTGAGTAATGAGTACTTGGTTTTTAAAAGGAATAATGTTTTACTGATTTGAAATCGAATGAGTATCGACAAACCATCGCAGCGTTAATAAAGGGAAATGTTTTGACTAATTAAGTATTATTAAAACCAAGAAACCTCCATCCGCATGTGAAGCTAAGATGAGACAAAATGATATTACATTTCCTAGATCATGGCTGCTTTAATAAGATTGATTTTGAACAAGAATAACCTACTCACACATAAGGCATATGTTTCTCAAATTGTTTTAAAGGATTAAAACTATGAACTACGAAACCTTTTCGAAAATGAGAAACTTGAGCATTTGAAATTAGGCAAACTTGAACGTTTGGAAAATAATGTTGTTACTTGATTTTACAAAAGGAAGTGTTTTGGTTTACTTAACAATGTTAGTCACTCTATTTATATACTACGGTATCGGTGACCTTTGTAAAAGAAATGGATCTTTAAAAGGAATTTAACGACGTAGTACTTTAGGTTAAAACCCGGACTTTGACATAAAATGAAAGTACCTTGAGTTGTGTATAACTTGCCTATGCTTGTTGTTGTGTAACTTGCCTATGCTTGTTGTGATAGCCTTTGTTGTGCAAGAATTGTGTTTCTATACTACCGCGTCTCTCAACGAGGACCGGTTGACTTGTTGATAACTTACTTGACGCGTCGCGGTGACTAAGATTCCACGTATGCTTCCATTATTATTGTTATACGGGCATGTCTACACCGATGATGGATTCTGTGGGCATGTGACCATTATGGTTATTTATGGCGGCATCGTGACTTACGGTTGTGATCGTGCATAGCCTGTTTACTTGCCCCGCCGCCACGTGACGCAGTGGATCTCGTATAGGTTATCGCACTTGCCACGTGTCGCCTTCGCGCGAAGTATCGTGACTTACGGCCAGTGATCCGTGCTTAGCCCGGTTACTTGCCCCGCCATCCGCGTGGCGCCGTGAGGATCTGGTAGAGGCTATTGCACTTGCCACGGTCGCCTTCGCGAGTCAAGATTTGGATGAAGCCGTGACTTACGGTTGTGATCTGGTGCATAGCCGGTTACTTGCCCGTCGCCTACGTGGCGCCGAGGATCTGGCGAGGCTATCGCACTTGCCACGCGGTCGCCTTCATGTTATGATTATTTCCCGCACGGTCTTTTTATGACACAGTGGGACTGATGTTCGTGTGTACTTCTTGGTGTTATCATATCATGATCGCCAGTGAGGAAGATATTCCACGCATGATTGATGTTGTGGCGTGAGACCCATAGTTATATTTGAGTAATGACTTGGAGGCGTGAGTCCACGACTTGATATAATCGTTTATATGTGTATCTTGTAGTTTGGTTATCATGCATGTCTCTCGCTTTATATAGACTATTGTAACGACTGCCCGGTTCGCATCGTGCCTTACCTCGCACCCTAGTGATACAAACATCGAGAAAATCACGAACACAAAACAAGAGTCATTTAACAAGAGATAAATGAATAAACAAAGCAACCAAAATAGCTTGCCTTCAAGATATACATAAAACCCGAGCAGTTTAATCCTTTTACAACCCCGCCACAACAAGATTACAGCACTCTAAGATATACACGACTATGACGGACAGGCCCCGCCATACCCCGAATGTACAAGAACCTACAACTCAGGAACACCTACTAAAAGATAAGCCTCCGAGAAACGGAGCTTCAAATGCTGAATCGTGATCCTATGAGCGAGGAACCACGACCGATGTACCTACCGCGCAGATGAACGCAGCCCAAGGAGGTCGATAACAGTACCAAGTATGTGAAATCATAATATCAGAATGAAATCATACTAGTCTATATAAAGCGAGAGACATGATAACCAAACTACAGTTCACAACATAAAACAGCCATCACTCCAATATAACTATGGGTCTCACGCCCACAACATCAATCAGGTTCGCATTATGGCCGCATGCCCCCGGAATACTGCATCGGTGTAGACATGTCCATGATGCAACAATAATACCAATGTCCAATGGCCACATGCCCCCGGAATTCTGCATCGGTGTAGACATGTCCATGTGACCTCAACAACAAGACAGCAATCCAAATGGAAGCATACCCGTGCGCTACGAATCGTGTCAGTATGTCCAAAGGGAAACACTACGACAACATACCAAATGGACGATACCCGCGCGCTACGATCGCGGTCGGTATGTCCAAAGGAAATCACAAGGCGATAATCAAAATGGAAACATACCCGCGCGCCACGATCGCGGTCGATATATCCAAAGCGATTAACCACAAGACCTTAACCAAAATGGAAGCATACCCGCGCGCTACGATCGTGTCGATGTCCAAAGCGATTAACAACAATAATACTATCAAGCGCGAACGCATCTGCGGAATTTCTCCGTCACGCTGCAAGACGCCCAAGTAAGTTCTCAACTACCAACCGACTCTATCGAGAGACGCGTAATACGAAACACAACGATTGTACAATAAAGGCTATCATCACAAGCATAGGCAAGTTTCACAACAACAAGCATAGGCAAGTTTCACACAACTCAAAGTACTTTCATTTTATGCCAAAGTCCGGTTTTTAACCCCAAAGTACTACATACGTTAAGTTCTTTTTAAAAGAGATCCATTACTTTTATAAAAGTCACCCGATACCCGTGGTATTAGAATGACCAACCCACCTTCCTTTTCAAAATCAAGTAACAACATTCTTTCCTAAGTTCCAGGTTGCCTAGTTTCAATTACTCAAGCTTCTCATTTTCAAATGGTTTCATAGTTCCCAAACTTAATCACTTGATTCCTTTTAGAACAATTGAGTAACATATGTCATATCGAGTAGTTTATTCTTGTTTATAACGATCTTATTACAAAGAACCATGATCTAGAAAATGTAATATCATTTTGTCTCATCTTAGCTTCTATGCAGATGGAGGTTTCTACCGGTTTTAATACAACACATCATTATTCAATACATTTCCTTTATTAACGCCGCAGGGTCCTGTCGATACACATTCTCGATTCCCGAAATCAAGAAACATTATCCCTTTAAAACCAAGTACTCATTACTCACGAATGAGGTTTCACACAAACATCCACATTAAAACAAATAAGTTAAGTCTCTTATCTTATAAGATCAAGTCTCTTAACTTCCAACATCAAGAAACCATTTTCACTTACATAAGGTCGTTATAACTAACTTCCCATAAAGCTATTATAACACCCTATGTTTTAAACCAACCAAATCACTTAGCACACGTACGCCTACCGTACTACATAGTTCACAACAATCATGCTAGAAAAGATAGGAAGAGGTTCACATACCTCGCGACGATTTATCGACAATAAGCAAAATGCTCCAAGTACTACAACCTTGCTAGCCCTTTCCACTCCTCGAGTAATACGCTACTCTTAGTACTTTCACCTATAAAGGTCAAAACGCCTATTAACCCCAAAACACAAGTTTCTATCTTTCTATAGAAAATTCGAAGACTCTCCCCGCAACAACAGAAATCTCCTCCTCTATCGAGGCCTGCTACCAAGCCAACCAGTGGGGTTTACACGCCTACCCGGACGTGTACAATTCTACACAAGTCTACCGCAATACACCCTATGTAAATACAGTTCAGCTTCTTTATTCTTCAGCTTAAGTCAAAAGACATCATTAATACTAAGTAGTTCCATATATAGTATACTTCAACTATATATTCAACCAAACATGTAATTTCCAATTACAATAGAGGACAAGATAATTACCTCGATAAGCCCAAAATTATCCAAGTTATAATGTCGATCCCGAGCAAGGTTTAGCTCCACCGCGGCGCCCAAACCACTCCAAACAACCCTAAGTTCTAACCAACTTCTACTCAAAATACTTCAACCAACTATGAAGATTTCCTTGTGGTTTCGGTTTGAGACTAAAGGACAAAAGGTAGTATTTCCTGACTCTACGTAAAGAGGTATCTTTGGAATACTACAAGGTACAAGGCTAAGGTATTTTGGGCATTATAACAATACTAGGGAGTATTTCTATACCACAACAAGGGTATTATACGAAACAACTAGGCTAGTGGTACCCCACTACCAAGCCTCACTCAGCTGGGGCCTCTGGTCAAAGCTCCACAAGGGGAGGGCTTTGACGATTTCAACTCACAAAGGGAGAGATTTCAAGACTTGAAAATGATTTTGACGAAGAAAGTTCATCAACTAAGGGTATTTATAGCAAACCCAAAGGCCAACCAATGGCCAAGATCTAGCCAAGTGCAAGGCAAGTGTAAGGCCAAGATCAAGCCAAGTGCACCCTAGCCCCTACTCCTTAAAACCCTCACAAATATCTACACAAATATCTAGCACCACAAGCCCTCAATTCGCCAAGTGTCACGCCCCACTTGTCTCCATCACAGGGTGACACATGTCACCCTCCCGCTGGTCCGAATGTTTCGCCTCTAAAAATCCGCAAAAATACAAAACGACATAGCCTAATTTTCCTTCGCAGTTACGCAAACGCTTCGTCGAAAACGACTCTAACCGTGTTGTGCACAAAGGTCATTTCGCCAAGCCACCTAGCGGGGTGACACGTGTCACCCTCCTATCGCCCTCAAAAACGCCTTCAAAAAAATCCACAATGGCCAAAATCTCAAAACAAAGCTGGCTCTACAAAACCAGAATTTCTCCCGTGGGCCCCACGTGACCATTTCCAAAATAAAATTCCATAATTCTCTAATATTCCAGAAGTCCGAATACCAAATCGGGAATCCAATTCCCATTAACGAACCTTTTTCCTTCACAAAAACCGAAACTTTTCCGTGGAAAAATCACTCTTTCTTCCTTTCCAATCTTTCTCGCCAGATTCTCGCACGCACGCCCTCGCATACATACTGAAATACGGGTATAACATTCTCCTCCTTAGAAACATTCGTCCCGAATGTTCCTTCACAAGACGGATATCGATGAAGCTCTTCTAACAAATTGTCAACGCCACACCGTCACTAAATAACACACGTTATCTTCCTTCCTTACTCGTCGTGCCCTTCTCGAACACTTGAACTCTTCTAGTATACGCATCACACTTCCCATCGCCTGCTTCCCAAAACCTTGAGTCACCACCTCCAAACTTGGTCATCTTACTAGCCGTAATATCCCCTAAGGCCATTACCGCCTTCACGAACGATTCTCGTCGAACACATCCACAAACTCATACGATGGTCGTCTAAACTCGCCTAGCACCCTCGTGACCCTACCACCTGGCGGACCACCCGAACTGACCCCACCTAAACCGGTTACTGTTGACCGCAAATGGTCCTAAACCCGACCCCAACCGTGCAAACTCTTGTTCCCGATTCTAACAATCTTACTAATTCACATCACGAAAGCTACCACTTCCATCTCACACTACCCACTGACTTATCACACAAATAAATCCCACGATACTACTCACCCTAAAAAGGTCAAACATAAAACGAATCTTTTACTCAAGACGACCTTACCTCTAAGGTCTCGCGTGAAATAGTCTAAGGTTCACACTTACCATGCCTCCATACGTATCCTTCCAACTAACCACGCATTCTAACTCACACATATCACAATGCTATCCGCATAGCACACAATAATGAGATCATCATAACAAGCATACCAAAACTCTGAGGGTTAAGGATATACCCGAAGCTACCGCCCACTCTAATCATAGGCCCACTGCAGGCGCATACCAGGCGTGATGAACCAGCCACAGATCCCGGCGTCGAGTCGAACATCCGCGCTCCCTTGGTCGGACAGCCTCGCAAATGGCCCGCTGGCCGCATGCAAAACAAACTCCCAATCTAGCACGACACTCTCCAAAATGGAGTCTACCACAATGGTCACAACGAGGTAGGGTGGCTTCACCGTTAACACCCCGCTCGCCGAAAATCTGAACCTCGAGCCCCGACCGCCTCAAGACGTGGAGGACCACTGCATCGCTGGGGTATATAACTAGCTCGCCGAGGCGGTGCCGCTCGAAAGCCACCAAAGGACCCCGCCCCGGCCCTCTTCTCGCGATCCGTGTCATTCCGCGACCCTCCGTGCCTCACATCCTAGTGCATGAGCTCGCACGCGGCAATGTCCATGCCCTAAGAGAAACACCCGCACAAGACTCACCATATAATCATCTAGCCCTGACGTAGCGATGCACCCTATCCTCCATATCTCGCAACTAGCGCAGGACATATCGAGCCAAAGAATCGAACTCGACATTGTACTCCCGACAGTCGCCTCTCGCCTCAAGAATAAAAATCTGCTTACCGCGTTCTCCTCATCCGCGGAGGCAAGAAGTGCGTGAGGAAAGCCCCCGAAAACTCATCCCATACTGCTGAGGTGCATGCTCTCCCCGGGAAAGCTCCCATGAATCAAACCAATCGACATGCGGTATCACGCAGCCGATGCGAACCAAAGGTCACAGACTGCTTCAAGCCTTGATCACCCGTGATGATCCGTCAGAATCGCCGGATGAACTCCTCGGATCATCCTCGTGCCTCACCCATAAAACTCGCGCTACAACTCGAAAGTCCCGTAGCCTCAAACTATTCGCTCGGGGTGAACCATCAGCATCGAACCGAATCGCCAGATCCACTGCTCTCATATCCGCCACAACCTCGCCAATAATCGCCATCTCTCGTGACCCATCTCCCTCGCCTGCATCGTGGACCGAGGCTCGTGTATCAGAGTCTCACGCCCATCGCCGCGCCTAAACTCACTGGCCGGGCGGCGCGCGAAACCCGCTGCCTAAAGCACAACCTCGTATCGCTCGCTCGCGCTCATTCTCTCAGATCTCACTAGCAGCACCCTCGCTTTGCCCTTCTGGCTCGCTGTTTCGCGCGAGGCATAATCGTAAAACGAGATACGCCGAGGGTACAACTTACAACATGACTCTAAGGCACGATCTCTGAATGAGAAGAATGGAAACCAATCCTAAATGTCCTATAGCCTCCGATTATAGATGTGGTGCACAACACACCGATAATCAAGACTTACTAGACACGGTCATAGACACTTTCCGAGGATTAATCGCTCGATACCACTTTTGTAACGACCGCCCGGCCCGCATCGTGCCTTACCCCGCACCCTAGTGATACAAACATCGTGAGAAAATCAGCGAACACAAAACAAGAGTCATTTAACAAGAGATAAATGAATAAACAAAGCAACCAAAACAGCTTGCCTTCAAGATATACATAAAACACGAACAGTTTAATCCTTTTACAACCCCGCCACAACAAGATTCATGCACTTAAGATATACAATGACTATGACGGACAGGGCCCCGCCATACCCCGAATGTACAAGAACCTACAACTCAGTGGAACACCTACTAAAAGATAAGCCTCCGAGAAACGGAGCTTCAAATGCTACTGAATCATGATCCTATGAGCGAGGAACCACGACCGATGTACTTACCGCGCAGATGAACGCAGCCCGAGGAGGTCAAGATAACAGTACCAAGTATGTGAAACTGCATAATATCAGAATGAAATCATACTAGTCTATATAAAGCAGAGACATGTATGATAACCAAACTACGATTCACAACATAAAACAATCATCACTCCAATATAACTATGGGTCTCACGCCCACAACATCAATCAGTTCGTGACATGGCCGCATGCCCTGGAATCGTGACGGTGTAGACATGTCCATGATGCAACAATACCAATGTCCCACGGCCACATGCCCCCGACTCAGACGGTGTAGACATGTCCATGTGACCTCAACAACAAGACAAAGAATCCAAATGGAAGCATACCCGCAGCGCCACGATCGTGTCGCGATGTCCAAAGGGAAAATAAGACAACATTCCAAATGGACGATACCCGCAGCGCTACGATCGTGTCGTATGTCCAAAGGGAAATCACAAGGCGATAATCAAATGGAAACATACCCGCGCGCTACGATCGTGTCGAGATATCCAAAGCGATTAACCACAAGACCTTAACCAAAATGGAAGCATACCCGCAGCGCTACGATCGCGGTCGATGTCCAAAGCGATTAACAACAATAATACTATCACCGAACGCATTGCGGAATTTCTCCACACGCCAAGACGCCCAAGTAAGTTCTCAACTACCAACCGACTTCTATCGAGACGCCAGAATACGTAAACACAACGATTGTACAATAAAGGCTATCATCACAAGATAGGCAAGTTTCACAACAACAAGCATAGGCAAGTTTCACACAACTCAAAGTACTTTCATTTTATGCCAAAGTCCGGTTTTTAACCCCAAAGTACTACATACGTTAAGTTCTTTAAAAGAGATCCATTACTTTTATAAAAGTCACCCGATACCCGTGGTATTAGAATGACCAACCCACCTTCCTTTTCAAAATCAAGTAACAACATTCTTTTCCTAAGTTCCAGCTTTGCCTAGTTTCAATTACTCAAGCTTCTCATTTTCAAATGGTTTCATAGTTCCCAAACTTAATCACTTGATTCCTTTTAGAACAATTGAGTAACATATGTCATATACGTGAGTAGTTTATTCTTGTTTATAACGATCTTATTACAAAGAAATGCATGATCTAGAAAATGTAATATCATTTTGTCTCATCTTAGCTTCTATGCAGATGGAGGTTTCTACCGGTTTTAATACAACACATCATTATTCAATACATTTCCTTTATTAACGCCGCAGTGGTCCTGTCGATACACATTCGATTCCCAAATCAAGAAACATTATCCCTTTAAAACCAAGTACTCATTACTCACGAATGAGGTTTCACACAAACATCCACATTAAAACAAATAAGTTAAGTCTCTTATCTTATAAGATCAAGTCTCTTAACTTCCAACATCAGTAAACCATTTTCACTTACATAAGGTCGTTATAACTAACTTCCCATAAAGCTATTATAACACCCTATGTTTTAAACCAACCAAATCACTTAGCACACGTACGCTCACCGCACTACATAGTTCACAACAATCATGCTAGAAAAGATAGGAAGAGGTTCACATACCTCGCGACGATTTATCGACAATAAGCAAAATGCTCCAAGTACTACAACCTTGCTAGCCCTTTCCACTCCTCGAGTAGAATACGCTACTCTTAGTACTTTCACCTATAAAGGTCAAAACGTCTATTAACCCCAAAACACAAGTTTCTATCTTTCTATAGAAAATTCGCAAGACCTCCCGCAACAACAGAAATCTCCTCCTCTATCGCGGCCGGCCACCAAGCCAACCAGTGGGGTTTACACGCCTACCCGGACGTGTACAATTCTACACAAGTCTATCGCAATACACCCTATGTAAATACATTCGATTCGATCTTTATTCTTCAGCTTAAGTCAAAAGACATTGCATTAATACTAAGTAGTTCCATATATAGTATACTTCAACTATATATTCAACCAAACATGTAATTTCCAATTACAATAGAGGACAAGATAATTACCTCGATAAGCCCAAAATTATCCAAGTTATAATGTCGATCCCGAGCAAGGTTTAGCTCCAATTCCGCGCTCCAAACCACTCCAAACAACCCTTAGAAGTTCTAACCAACTTCTACTCAAAATACTTCAACCAACTATGAAGATTTCCTTGTGGTTTCTGGTTTGAGACTAAAAAGGACAAAAGGTAGTATTTCCTGACTTCACGTAAAGAGGTATCTTGGAATACTACAAGGTACAAGGCTAAGGTATTTGGGCATTATAACAATACTAGGAGTATTTCTATACCACAACAAGGGTATTATACTAAAACAACTAGGCTAGTGGGTACCCCACGCCAAGCCTCACTCAAAGGGGGCCTCTCACAAAGCTCCACATGGGAGGGCTTTGGACGATTTCAACTCACAGCGGAGAGATTTCAAGACTTGAAAATGATTTTGACGAAGAAAGTTCATCAACTAAAGGGTATTTATAGCACACCCAAAGGCCAACCACTGGCCAAGCTCTAGCCAAGTGCAAGGCAAGTGTAAGGCCAAGATCAAGCCAAGTGCACCCTAGCCCCTACTCCTTACAACCCTCACAAATATCTACACAAATATCTAGCACCACAAGCCCTCAATTCGGCCAAGTCCGCCCACTTGTCTCCATTGTGAGGTGACACATGTCACCCTCCCGTTGGTCCGTAATGTTTCGCCTCTCGAAAAATCCGCAAAAATACAAAACGACATAGCCGAATTTTCCTTCGCAAGTTACGAAAACGCTTCGCCAAAACGACTCTAACCGTGTCACAGACAGGTCATTTCGCCAAGCCTAGGCGGGGTGACACGTGTCACCCTCCTATCGCCCTCAAAAACGCCTTCAAAAAAATCCACAATGGCCAAAATCTCAAACAAAGTGGCCCTACAAAACCAGAATTTCTCCCGTGGCCCCACGTGACCATTTCCAAAATAAAATTCCATAATTCTCTAATATTCCAGAAGTCCGAATACCAAACTGGGAATCCAATTCCCATTAACGAACCTTTTTCCTTCACAAAACCTAAACTTTTCC
Source organism: Przewalskia tangutica (assembly GCA_029844215.1). Taxonomy (NCBI): domain Eukaryota; kingdom Viridiplantae; phylum Streptophyta; class Magnoliopsida; order Solanales; family Solanaceae; genus Przewalskia; species Przewalskia tangutica. Next base: position 22,151,554 of record CM056733.1, read on the forward strand.
GTGGAAAAATCACCTCTTTCTTCCTTTCCAATCTTTCGCCAGATTCTCGCACGCACGCCCTCGCATACATACTGGAAATACGGGTATAACAACTATTATGATTTTATTTACGTGATTTTCGGGCCACATACTTGGTACTGTCAGATCGACTCCTTCGGCCGTTCATGCCGCAGGTAGAGGTACATCGGCTATCGATCCCCCCTTATAGGATCACATTTCAGCGTATTGGGAAGCTCCGTTCCTTCGGAGGCTTATCTTTTGGTATGTTACCCTGAGTCTGTAGGTTCTTGTACATTCAGGGGTATGGCCCCGCCCCCGTCATAAGTTGTTGTAAAAATCTTGTGAGGTCTCAGAGTAATCGCTGCAAGGTGGTTGTAAGGATTGTAACTGTTCAAATGTATATATATATATATATATATTTGCAGAAAGGCAACCATTTTGGTTGGCCTATTTTCTTTTATCTTGATCCATATCTAATTGTATGTTTAAGTTTTTATTTCCGCTGGTTTTTCTCTGATGTTGTATCACTAGGGTGCCCGGGGTAAGGCACCAGTCACGGGCCTGGGTTCGGGTCGTGACAGTGGGGGAGAGAGCTTATCTTCCTTAAATAATCTTTCCTTGAAGTTACAACCCTAATCACAGGGTCCTCTTGCGGTCCTGTAAATATCTAATCACCAAGCACCGCAAAAAAAAAATCGTGTAGATTTTCAAAACCTACCAAAGAAGTCTTCGCTTTTCGCAGCAAGACTGCACTTATCTTATTCTTGCCTTGCGCATTTTCCTGAAATCATTCAGGAAGTCGTGGCCCTGACCGCCATACTAGACAACTCCAAGAACCCCCAAGGGCACTTAACATAAAATCCTCCAATGATCGTACGTTCTTATCTCCGGCTTTTTAGCTTTCAAATTCACGTACCACACACTTCCAACATCAATTTATTTACTTCAACCGAAAAAGTCACATAGACTTTCTAGAATCAAGTCTGCCAATCGTATATCATCACCGACAATCCCTATGTACCCGCTCAGCTACAACCCAAACACCCACTGGTGTAGCTACCTCGAAAGGTTCTTATGGATTCAGGCTCTATTCTCCTACACTTGGTTGTTTCTTTCTTCATCGGGTCGCATTTCTTCCGTACTCCCAAAATTAGTCTAGAATACGAACAAAACCTCTATACTGATTCTGGCCTCCAATCCTTGGAGTTACAATTCTAAACAATATAAGGCCATTTCCGGCTCTCACAACCAGGTTCCGGTGGAACGCGTTCGCGAACCCGTAAAACAATTAACTAGACTTGGGCCTTGCACCCTCGTGACCCTGTCATGTAGCGGAACTACTACCAATTGATCCCACTCCATTTCAGGTTATGGGGCGACCCGCAACAGGTCCTCAACCCGACCCACCGTCGTACTTAACTATTACCCTTAGTATGAATTAAATCTTATTACCCGAGAAGGCCTTATATACCTAAGGTCTCGGCGGTTATCAATATTCTTAGGCTCGCAATTTCCATGCTCCAAGCCTACCTTATCAGTCCCCCCGTAAACAGGTACAATAACTTCTCATAACACCATACTCGTGTTGTCTTAATCACAATAACCATTACTTACTCCATACGGATCTCATCCGTACAATTCTCTTAAGCATACCACGTAGCTTAATCTACTAACATAATCTTCCATTAAGTCCTTAAATCATGACTTCTTAAGGGTTCATTACCCTTTCAGATGGATCATCATCTCTTAACTAATTCAAATTAGTACGTAGAACCTTGATGAGAATTCATTAAACTGTTCCATACCTTTCCGGTATCTATTTAGTCTTTACCAATTCTTGGTAATCTAAAATCATCCAAGGCAGCACGCGTCTGACCCTCATACATAACTTCTTATAGCTATATGTCATAATACCAACTATACTACAATTATTACCAACCTGGATACGCAATCCACATAATCTTTCCGGTCATCACGCTTCAGAATGCAATCAACATAACTCGTTAGGAGAGACGACCATAACAACACGCTCTATCATCGCACGATCTCGGAGTGAGAAGAATCGAAACCAATCCTAAATGTCCCGCACTCCTCGGTTATAGATGGTGCACAACACACCGATAACCAAGACTCTACTAGACACGGCCCGTAGACACTTTCTCGAGGACTAACGCCTCGATACCACTTTTGTCACGACTGCCACGACCTGCCCGGTTCGCGGATCGTGCCTTACCGGGCACCCAAGTAGTCATACATCGAGTAATCACGAAATATAAAGCAAGACATGAAAGCTTTATAAAATAAGACATACGCTTATGTGAGAAAACATCGCTTTTCGCGTATATATAAAAATCATGGTTTTGCGATACATCCGACATCGCATAAATACGACTACTGCACTCTAAGGAAATATACAACTATGGCGACAGTGGCCCCGCCATACCCGATCAGTACAAAACTATCTACAACAGGAGATCATACCAAAAGTAGAGCCTCCAAGAGATGGAGCTCCCGACACCAACGTAGAGATCCTAAGGATGCGGATCTAGCACTGCTGCCCTTACCGCGGCATGAACGCACTTCGGAGGTCGACAACAGTACTAAGTATGCGAAATCAGAAAGTACTTAAATGAAAACATATCATTTTTAAAACCGGTTTACAATTATGTATGAAACAACCAAGGAAACCGCATATAGTGCACATCACAAACAAGAGCAACAATAGGTAATCAGAATGAGTCTTGTCTAGGCCGCGAATGATCGAACCAGGCCACTCGCCCCATCATCATTCTCGCAAGCCTAATCCTCGACTCAGAGTCCGCATAGGCCACTCACGGGCCCGCATGAGGTATAACCCCGCATCGAGGGTAGCTACTCCTAAGCATCGCCCCGACTCGCTGTCCGCATGGCCACACGCACCGCATGAGGCATAACCACGCATACTAACTCGAACTCTCGTAGCTCGCGATAGGCCCCCGACCCGCATGAGGTATTCTCGAATCACGGTCCTGCATCACCGAGTCTACCCCAGACGGAGGGCGCTTAACCCCTGTGATCATCTCAAGAGGTGAGTGATAGTATACTAACATAACAACTTATCTTTAAACAACATAAGCACAACAAGTGGTACTCACCTATACAAACGTTACAAGATACTAACACACATAGCATCATATCATGTCTACTTATCAAACCATCTTATTATTCTTTCACAATATGAGTACATTATAAGCACATAGGCAAACTTGTTTCTTTTATCAATCTTAAGTGGTTATACTTAACTTCCCATAAAGCTAGTATAACTCTAAGCTTCGCTTTAAAACCAATTAGTTCTCTTCATTAATATGATTCAAGAGTCTTTTGAAATGTTTTCGATTCTTATTATTCGTGCTTAAGCCAGGCATTGCCGTAAGTATTATTCAGCTTAAGTCAAAGACATTGCCGTAGTTATTATTCGCTTAACACATGTACGCTCACCGACTATATATATATTGTAAAATATCATGCTTTAGGAAGAATCACATACCTTCTCAAATAAAACCACCGCCAAGTCAATATGTCGCAAGCAGAGTCACCTATAATAGTCACAGATATCTATCAAAGACTACTCAAGGTCATTCTAAACAGAGGGTTCACAATTCTACGGAAAGTCGGGCAGACTTCCTACCCATGAGCTATATAAGTTCATCGTGAAACAAATTCCTATGTAAGTACAGTCAATTATTCTTCTTTAAACCCTTCTATTGTGATAATAGTTCAATTCTATTCGTGATATACTTCTAAGTATTTATACTTATCCTTATACTACAACAAAGATATATTTTCTAATTCAAAAGAGGGTTAGGATTAGTTACCTCGGTAAGCCCAATAATATCCTAGAAAAGTCGCGCTGAGCAAGGTTTTGCTCCTAAGTTGTATGCTCAGTTAATCCTAGAAGTTCTTCACAACTTCTACTAAGTACTAAGGGATTTGGGCTAGGGTATTTTGGGCATTATAACGATACAAGAAGGTAACTTTTCTACCAAGGGAGGGGGGTAGATTTCGGCTAGGCTAGGGGTAGGCTCTCGCCACACTACACAAGGGAGGGAAGGGTGTTGGACTAAAAGCTTAAGGGAGAGGAGAGGATTTTTAGACTTGGAAGATAACTTTGTGGATGAAAAACTCTTCATCTCTAAGGGGGTATTTATAGCTCAAGCCTTGGCCAACCAATGGCCAAGATGAAGACAAGTGCAAGGCAAGTGTAAGGCCAAGATCAAGCCAAGTGCACCCTAACCCCTACTCCACAAAACACTCCACAAAACACTCCACAAAACACTCCACAAAACAAGGCCTAAGCAAGGAACCAATCGCCAAGGCCAACATCCTCTTGACGCCTTGATCGCCCAAAGCCATCCCACTTGTTTCCAATGTGAGGTGACACATGTCACCTCCCGTTGGTCCAAAATGTTTCGCCTCTCGGAAAAATCCGCAAAATAAGAAATGGCATAGCCGAATTTACTCTACGAAGTCAGGAAACGCTTTGCCTGGAAAACGATTCTTTTAGTGAGTTGTGTACAAAATAAAACGCCCAAGGCTTATCTTTAAGGCTAGATTTCGCACGTATTCCTTACGTGCATACTGAAATACGGTATAACATTCTCCTCCTTAGAAACATTCGTCCCGAATGTTCCTTCCCAAGACAGTTATCGAAGAAGTTTAAACAGTTAGCAAATGCCACACGCGGCCACAAAACAACACTTAGGCATAAATGATAATGGAAATTTACAAGTAGGCAAGTGAATTACCTGGAGATGTGGGGAATAGGTGAGGATACTTCCGCCTCATGTCCTCCTCGGCTTCCCATGTCATCTCCTCCCTGAGCTCGTTCCGCCACAAGACTTTGACGGAAGCCACGTCCTTCGTCCGCAGACGCCTAACTCCGACGATCGACTATCGCGCATGGAATCTCCTCATACGATAACCCCTGGCCACTGGACATCGTCAATCGGGTGCACTATATGGATCCCCGATACATCTCTCAAAGATAGATACGTGAAACACGGATGCACCGCCTCCGGACGGACGGCAGATTCAACTCGTAGGCAACCTTGCCTACCTCGCGACAATCTGAAACGCCCAATGTACCTTGGGCTGAGCTTCCCCTTCTTCCCGAATCTCATCACACCCTTCATGGGTGACACCTTTAGGAAAACCCAATCATGAACCTCGAACTCAAGATGCCGACGACGATGATCTGCATACGACTGGCCGACTCGAGTCATTAATAGCCGCTCTGATAAGCTTCACCTTATCCATCGCTCATTGCATCAAATCCGTCCCACTAGCCGCCCTCGCCCACATCGAACCAACCTATAGGCGATCTGCACTTCCTCCCATACAAGGCCTCATAAGGCGCCATCCGAATACCGAGTGGTAGCTATTATTATATGCGAACTCAACTAGAGGCAAATGATCCTCCCAACTACCACTAAAGTCAATAACACAGCTCGCAGATATCCTCGAGTCGGATAGTGCGCTCTGCTGTCCGTCTGCTCTGTGGATGAAATGCGACTGTGCTCACTCGCCCCTAAAACCCTCTGGAAGGACCTCCGAGTTAGCCAGAACCGGGCTCTCGTCTCGATATGATCGAAGTAGGGACTCCATGCATCGACGATCTCTGATGTAAAGTCCGCATAATCCTCACCAAAAAGTCGCCCCGACGGAAGAAAGTGGGCTGATTTCACACCGCCGACGATAACCCATATAGAATCATGTCTCCTCCGAGTGCGAGGTAATCCTGTGATGAAGTCCATGTTGATTACCTCCCACTTCCGTGTCGGGATCTCTATCGTCAGAACAAACCACCGTGCCTCCGTGCTCTACCTTCACCGCCGACAACACGCACCGAGCTACGAACTCGCAACGTCCTCTTCGCCATCCCACCAATACACGATCTAAGGTCGTGGTACATCTTGGTCGACCGGATGGATAGAGTAACGCGCTACCGTGTGCTTCCCAAGAACTCGCCGAAGTCCTCAAACATCCGAACACACAAGCCTCAAACCTTAGCACCCCATCGTGCTACCTCAGGACCCTTGCCTCACGTAAGAGTCAGATCACGATATCGAATCAAAGCCGATCCTCGAATCGTTGCCTCTTCACCTCCTCGACGATGGAAGACTCGCAACCTCACGAACTCTAACCCCACCGCTATCGTAATCAATCAAACGGACACCAAGGCTCGCTAATCGATGCAAATCACGAACCATGTCCTCCTCTCTAGCCGCACATCCGATAGGCTCCCATCGACCTACGACTAAGAGCATCCGCCACAACATCGCCTTCCCGTGGTATAGGATATCAACATCGTAATCCTTAAGCAACTCTAACCATCGCTCGCCGTAAGTTCAGCTCCTCCGTGAAGATATACTGGAGGCTCTTGTGGTCTGTATAAATATCCACGTGAACCCCATACAAATAGTGCCTCCAGATCTTCAAAGCGTGAATCACTACCGCTAACTCCAAATCATGCGGGTAGTTCCTCGTGTTTCTTCACCGTCGGGATGCATATGCTATAACCCCGCCATGCCGCATCAATACACATCCCAACCCGATGCCCGACGATCACAATACACGACATAACCATCCGACCCTCCGGAAGAGTAAGAACGGGGCGCCGCCTTCTTTCAAAGAATCGAAACCCCGCCACAAGCATCAGTCCATCAAACTTGGCCGCTTCGAGTCACCTTAGTCAATGGTGCGAGATAGAAGCAAACTTCTCCACGAACCGCCGATAATAACTCGCAAGGCCCGAAATCGCGAACCTCGCCGGAGTAGTAGGTCTCGCCAAGTCTCGATCGCCGATCTTGCCGTGATCAACTCGAATGCCATCACCCGACAATATGCCCAAGAAACGCCATCAAGTCAACCAAAACTCACATTTGGAAAACTTGGCGCATAATCAGTCTGGAGAAGCGTCACAAGATCCTCAAATGCTCGCATGCTCTCGCTCGAGCGAGAATAAACCAAGATATCATCAATGAACACTATCACAAACGTGTCCAAAATGGTTTGAACACTCGGTTCATCAAATCCATGAATACCGCCGAGCATTGGTCAACCCAAAAGACATGACCGAACTCATAATGCCCGCACGGTCCGAATGCACCCTGGGACATCCACCTCTCTCGACTGCACTGATGATAGCCCGATCGCAGATCAATCTTGAGAAACATCTCGCACCGCAACCGGTCGAACAAATCATCAATCACGTGGAGGGTATTCGTTCTTAATGGTCACCTTGTTCACCGTCAGAATCAACACACATGCGCAGCGTCCCGCCCTTCTTCTTTACGAACAATACCGGCGCTTCTGGGAGAAACACTGGCCTAATGAAGCCCTTCTCTAGCAAATCCCTAAGCCGATCCTTCACTCTCTCAACTCGGCGGTGCCATTCTCAGATGGCGGAATGGAAATAGGCCGAGTATCCGCAATATGTCAATACAAACTCAATCTCCTCTCGGGAGGATACCCGGAGGTCATCCGGGAACACGTCTGGGAACTCGTGACTACGGAATCGATCAAAATCTGGTACCGCACCTCGGATCAAACACTCGAACTAGATGGTAGATATACCCTTTCGCACCATCTTCCTAGCCTTGAGGTAGGAAATAAACCTACCCTCGGCGATACCGTGCTCTCCCACTCAACAACCGGCCTCAGAAACCGAACCGCACTACTTCTCTCTCAGCCTACATTGGCATAGCAAGAAGCTAGCCAATCCATCCCCATAATCACGCCGAAGTCAATCATCTCCAACTCTATCAAGTCGCCAGTGGTCCGACGATCAGAATGGTCACAGACAAGCCCTATATACCCGCCGAGCTACCACCGCATCACCCATCGCGTAGCTACCTCGAAAGTGGTCTATGGACTCGTGCTCTATCCCTATCCTACTAGCAACAAGGGGAGATATATAGGATGCAGTAGAACCCGGATCTATCAAGGCATAAACATCAAACCTAAACCGATAAGGTACCGTGACGACATCGGTGAGGCCTCCCGATCTCCGCTTACCGACAAAGCATAAATGCGTTTCGAGGACCGCTGAATCGACTCGAGCCACGACTCGCCGCGACTGGCCGACCCACGAGCACCCCGCCCCGGGCGAGTAATCAGGAGATGATGGCGGCCACGTAACCTCGGCCGGGCCCTACCACCGCCACGCCGGCCGGACAAGCCTCGCAAAGTGACTCGCTACAATCAGAATAAGATCCATAAGTAGTACCACACTTCCCGTAATGGGATCTACCGACGGCCACACCGTGGTGGTCCCGATCGCCGCACTTCGCTACTCGACGCCCAAGCCCTGGCCCCCGGTCCGCCTCAAAACTCGGGCCGCGGCCGAGGACGGTGCAGAGTGCTCGAGCCGGGCCGGTGCGACCCAGATCCGCCGAGGCCGCCACCACGATAACCACCGTAAGACCCTCCCGCCCCGCCTTCTTCTCGCCGTCGCCCACTCGCCGACCTCGCGCCTCGCATCCAAGGGCGTGAGCTCGCACGCGGTAATGTCCATACCCTACCGGAGAGAAACCCCGCACATGACTCGCCATATAGTCGTTTCAGCCCGTGACATAGCGGTGTACCCTATCCTCCATATCTGCTACAATGCTGGGACATATCGAGCCAATGAATCAAACTCGACATTGTACTCCCGACAAGGCGTCCTCTCGCCAAGAAGAAAATCTATCACCGCGCCTCCTCATCCGCGAGGCAAGAAGTGAGTGAGGAAAGCCTCGAGAACTCATCCTGCAGTAGGGACGCGCGGCTCTCCCGATAACTCCCATGAATCAAACCAATCGATCGCGGTATCACGCAATTTATGTGAACCAAAGATCACGGACTCGGTCTCCGACGCCCGATCACTCTCAAAATCCTTCAAGCCGACGGATGAACTCCTGCGGATCATCCTCCCGCCACCCATAAAACTCCGGCTACAACTCAAGAAATCTCGTAGCCTCAAACTATCTCGCCGGGTGTACCACACGGCGCGATCGAGCCGAGCTGAACTGAACCGCCGATCCAATCTCTCTCAGACGGGCCACAACTTTAGCCAAAAGTCGGGCCATCTCTCAGAGCCCTAACTCTCCGCCTGTGCCGTGGGATGCGAGGTGTGGGCACCGTGGTCTGCGGCTGGGCCGGGCGGCGTCATAGAACTCGCCGACTGGTATAGACTGGGCCTGAGCCCTCGTGACTCTGGGTGTCCTGCTAGCAGCCTCGGCCGCTTGCCTCTTCGGGCCCGGTTGCCTTACGCGAGGCATAATCACATAGAAAGGAATACGTTAGAGGGTCCAACCTATAACACGCCTCTAAAGCACGATCTCGTAATGAGAAGAATGGAAACCAATCCTAAATATCCTACGCCTCACGATTATTGGGCGTGCACAACACACCGATAATCAAGACTTACTAGATACGGTTCAGACACTTTCCGAGGATTAATCGCTCGATACCACTTTTGTCACGACTGCCCGGTTCGTGGATCGTGCTCACCGGCACCCAAGTAGTCATACATCGAGTAATCGGCGAAATATAAAGCAAGACATGAAACAGTTTATAAAATAAGACACGCTTTATGTGAGAAAACACGCTTTCGGCGATATATATAAAATCATGGTTTTGCGCTACATCCGATAATCGCATAACATGACTACGCACTCTAAGGAAATATACAACTATGGCGGACAGTGGCCCGCCATACTCGATCAGACAAAACTATCTACAACAGGAGATCATACCAAAAGTAGAGCATCCGTAAGAGATGGAGCTCTCGACACCAACGTGAGATCCTAAGGATGCGGATCTAGCACTGCTGCCCTTACCGCGGCATGAACGCACCCCCGGCGAGGTCAAGACAACAGTACTAAGTATGCGAAATCAGAAGTACTTAAATGAAAACATATCATTTTTAAAACCATTTACAATTATGTATGAAACAACCAAGGAAACCGCACATAGTGCCACATCACAAACAAGAGCAACAATAGGTAATCAGAATGAGTCTTGTCTAGGCCGCGAATGATCGAACCAGGCCACTCGCCCCATCATCATTCTCGCAAGCCTAATCTCGACTCCCGAGTCCGCATAGGCCACTCCACGGGCCCGCATGAGGTATAACCCCGCATCGAGGGTAGCTACTCTTCGCATCGCCCCGACTCGCTGTCCGCATGGCCACACAGACCGCATGAGGCATAACCCCGCATACTAACTGAACTCTCGTAGCCCGCATAGGCCCCCGACCCGCATGAGGTATTCTCGAATCACGGTCCTGCATCACCGAGTCTACCCCGTCGGAGGCGCCTAACCCCTGTATCATCTCAAGAGGTGAGTGATAGTATACTAACATAACAACTTATCTTTAAACAACATAAGCACAACAAGGGTACTCACCTATACAAACGTTACAAGATACTAACACACATAGCATCATATCATGTCTACTTATCAAACCATCTTATTATTCTTTTCACAATATGAGTCTGTTATAAGCACATAGGCAAACTTGTTTCTTTTATCAATCTTAAGTGGTTATACTTAACTTCCCATAAAGCTAGTATAACTCCTAAGCTTCGCTTTAAAACCAATTAGTTCTCTTCATAATATGATTCAAGAGTCTTTTGAAATGTTTTCGATTCTTTATTATTCAAAGCTTAAGCCGAGGCATTGCCGTAAGTATTATTCAAAGCTTAAGTCAAAGACATTGCCGTAGTTATTATTCGCTAACACATGTACGTCTACCGCACTATATATATATATTGTAAAATATCATGCTTTAGGAAGAATCACATACCTTCTCAAATAAAACCACCGCCAAGTGAATATGTCGCGCAGAGAGTCACCTATAATAGTCACAGATATCTATCAAAGACTACTCAAGGTCATTCTAAACAGAGGGTTCACAATTCTACGGAAAGTCGGGCAGCACTTCCTACCCATGAGCTATATAAGTTCATCGTGAAACAAATCCCATGTAAGTACTCAATTATTCTTCTTTAAACCCTTCTACTGTGATAATAGTTCAATTCTATTCGTGATATACTTCTAAGTATTTATACTTATCCTTATACTACAACAGATATATTTTCTAATTCAAAAGAGGGTTAGGATTAGTTACCTCGTAAGCCCAATAATATCCTAGAAAAGTCGCTACCGAGCAAGGTTTTGCTCCTAAGTTGTATGCTCCAGAATCCTGAAGTTCTTCACAACTTCTACTAAGTACTAAGGTATTTGGGCTAGGTATTTTGGGCATTATAACGATACAAGAAGGTAACTTTTCTACCAAGGGAGGGTAGATTTCGGCTAGGCTAGGGGGTAGGCTCTCGGCCACACTACACAAGGAGGAGGAAGGGGTGTTGGACGAAAAGCTTAAGGGAGAGGAGAGGATTTTAGACTTGGAAGATAACTTTGTGGATGAAAACTCTTCATCTCTAAGGGGTATTTATAGCTCAAGCCTTGGCCAACCAATGGCCAAGATGAAGACAAGTGCAAGGCAAGTGTAAGGCCAAGATCAAGCCAAGTGCACCCTAACCCCTACTCCACAAAACACTCCACAAAACACTCCACAAAACACTCCACAAAACAAGGCCTAAGCAAGGAACCAATCGGCCAAGGCCAACATCCCTCTTGGACGCCCAATCGTCCAAAGCCATCCCACTTGCTTCCAATGTGAGGGTGACACATGTCACCCTCCCGTTGGTCCAAAATGTTTCGTCTCTCGGAAAAATCCGCAAAAATAAGAAATGGCATAGCCGGAATTTACTCTACGAAAGCTGTGGAAACGTTTCGTCGGAAAACGATTCTTTTAGTGAGTTGTGTACAAAATAAAACGTCCAAGGCTTATCTTTAAGGCTAGACTTTCGTACGTATTCCCTTACGTGCATACTCTGGAAATACGGGGTATAACAGACCCGACCCCGGGCCCGCGATTGGTGCCCTGCTTGGGCACCCCTTACCGGTATACATCAGAGAATAGTAGCAGAACATACATATAACTCAAAAGAAATAAATAACAGGCTAGCCGATAAGGCCACCTTCCAAAAGTATACACATAACCCAAAAAGCAGTTACCTTTTTTTTTCTTTACAACCCAATCCACAAGACATGACTACAGACCTCTAAGAATAACAACTGTGATGGGATATGGCCCCGCCATACCCCTGAATGTACAACAACTGACAATACCAGGGATCTGAACCAAGGATAAGCCTCCGGAGTAATGGAGCTTCTCAACAGCTGAACAATGATCTTAAGAGTGAGGATCATCAACTCAGATAACTCTACTGCAGATGAACGCAACCCCCCGAAGGAGGTCAGTACAACAGGTACCAAGTATGTGAAACTGAAAGTACTGTAATGAAATCATAATAGTATAAAATAAACTGGGGACATGTATGAAAACCACGTTAACAATACACTATGCCTTACTAACAATGAGATTGGACAAGAATAAACTTTGCCGGTTTTAAAACAGGAAGCTCATGATTAACCTAGGGCCATCCGCCCGTAGTATCATTCTGCAATCCTACTCCTGGGACTATTTCACCCACATAGGCCGTATGGACCCACATGAGGTTATTTCCTCGCATAGACTGTATCCGTCCGCATAGGTCGTATGGACCCGCATGAGGTAATCTCCTCGCATAGGACTGGTCCGCCCCGCATAGGACTATTTCACCCGCATGAGCCCTACGAACTCGCATGAGGTATTCCTCGCATCATGGGTAGCAAATCCACGGAATATGCAAATGCCACAAACCCGGGGAATGACCCCCAAATGAACAATTTATCACTAGCACAACCGACTATCATGCATAACATAAGCACTACCGGCTTATCATACATAACATAAGCACCACCGGCTTATCATAATTATCATAAGCAAGTTAAGACATCCCCTAACTTCTTATTAGCCTTAATTATCATGTACTCTCATTTTAGTTAACTTAAGGCACTAACATGTTATTAGAAATCCGGGAATTTAACCCAAATGTTATACCCCGTATTTCCAGAGTATGTACGTAAGGACGTACGTAGAAAAATTTGAAACTTGTACTAAGGCTTGGCCGAATTAATTTTGTTCACAACACCCGTTTAGAGTCGTTTTTCGACGAAACGTTTTCACAGCTTTCGTAGGGGAATTTCCGGCTATGTCATTTTTAATTTTTGCGGATTTTTCCGAGAGACGACACGTGTTGGACCAACGAGAGGGCGCCACTTGGCACCCTCCCATTGGCGGACGTGAGGGGTGCGGTTTGGCCGATTGGAATGGCTTTAGTTGGTAGGATATTTGTGTGTTAGTTGGTTAAGGGGCACTTGGCAAGATCTTGGCCCTACACTTGCCTTGCACTTGGCAAGATCTTGGCCATTGGTTGGCCATTGGTTGGCCTATAAATACCACCCTATGTTGAAGACTTTCTTCATCCTAAAATCTTCTAAGTGTTAAAATCCCTCCCTCTCCCTTCTTGTGGTTCTCGTCCAAAAGCCTTCCCCCTCCCCCTTGGCCGAGAGTTCCCCCCCTAGTGGGGTAGGCCGAGGGGTATACACCCCCCCTCCTTGGGGTGCTAGCCGTGGGGTACCCCCCCCTAGCCTAGTTGTTTTCGTATAATACCCCCCCTCTTGGTAGAAATACTCTCAAAAGTATTGTTATAATGCCCAAATTACCTTAGCCGTATACCTTGTTGTATTCTAAGGTTATACCTATACAAAAATGCCCAGAAATACTATTATACTTCCCTTCCGTCACAAAAACCGAAACCCTAGGAAAATCTCCATAGTCCGTTGGAGTATTGTGTAGAAGTTGGTTAGAACTTCTAAGGGTGGTTTAGAGCGGGTTGAGCGCTGAGTGGAGCTAAACGATTGCCCAGATCGACTTTAACTAGGATAATTATGGGCTTATCGAGGTAATTATCTTGTTCCTCTGTTGTAATTGGAAATTACATATTGTTAGACTATATAGTTGAAGTATACTATATATATAGAATCAACGTTGTTGTCGGCAATGTCTTTGGACTTAAGCCCAATAATAAGAAACCTTTTCAAGAAGAGTACTAAACTGCTTTACTTAGAATGTCAGACATGAGACTTGTGTAGTAGTACCGTGGAGTAGAATTGTACCGTTAGGGTTAGATGTATACCCCTGGTTGGCTTGGTAGCGGCCTCGATAGAGGAGGAGATTTACGCCATGGGGAGGTCTTGCCAATTTTCGTAGAATGTTCTACGGTTAGACCTAAATGTTAATAAGCGCCTTGTGGCCTTATAGGTTGAAGTACTACATGTGGCGCGATCTACCGGGCTAAGGAGTAGCCGACGGTTTGAGGTACTTGGAGCGTTTTGCTATTAGTCGATACTCGTCGCGAGGTATGTGAACCTCTTCCTATCTCTTCTAGCATGATATGTGTGAACTATGTAGTACGGTAGACATACATGTGCTAAATGTATTTAGTTGATTTAAAACATAAAGTGTTATAACGGCTTTATGGGAAGTCTATAAACAAATTTTTATGTTGGTAAGAAAATACTTGTGGTTTTTAAAAGGTAATCGATTTGAACTATAAGCGGCTTGTTATGTGATTAATAGAGAACTTGAAGTAATACTTGGTTTTGAGAACTTAAGAGTTATACTAACTTTATGGGAAGTTAGGTATAACGGCTTAAGAATGTTTTCTTGATTTCGAAATCGTAATGTGTATCGACAAACCACCGCAGTTAATAAAGGAAAATGTTTTGAATAAGTAAGTATTATTAAAACCAGAGAAACTTCCATCTGCATGTAAGCTAAGATGAGACAAAATGATATTTCCTAGATCATGGTCCGTAATAAGATTGTTATAAACGAGAATATCCTACTCACATATAAGACTTATGTTTCTCGATAGTTTAAAGGAGAATTATATTCTTAAATGAATAAGACTATGAACTACAAACCTTTCTAAAATGAGAAACTTGAACATTGGAAATTAGGCAAACTTGATCATTGGAAAAGAATGTTGCTACTTGATTTTACAAAGAGAAGTAATCGATTTACTTTAAAAGGATAGTCACTCTATTTTTATACTACGTATTGTGTGACATTGTGAAAGTAACGTATCTTTTAAAGAGTTAATGTATGAAGTACTTTGGGGATAAAACCCGAACTTGTTGGCATATAGTAGAAAGTACCTTGTGTGTATAACTTGATTGTGTTGGTTTGTGATAGCACAGTAATACTTTCTTGTTGATTGATAAGTAAACATGTTAGGATGCTACGTGTGTTAGTATCTTGTGCTGTTGTGTAAAGGGGTTTCCTTTGATGTGCATATGTTGCATAACGAAAAGCAGATGGGTTAGTAATTTACATCACTCATCACTAGAGATGATTCCGGTTAAGTCGCCTCCGATGCGGGTAGACTCAGTGGTCGATGGACCTATGATTCGAGAATACCTCACGCAGTCCTGAGGCCTATCGCGAGCTACGAGTTCCAAGTTAGTGTCGTCCTTTATGGGCATGCGTCCATGTGGCTACGCGATCGAAGTCGTGACGATGCAGGGAGTAGCTACCGATGCGGGAATACCTCGCGGCCGATGAGATTGGCCTATCGCGAGTCGCGGAGTTCCGAGGTTAGACGCAGACATTGATATTGCGGCAAGTGGCCAGCTTTGATCATGAGACGGTCTAGACAGATCTTATGATACAGTTCATGACCTTGTTGTTATCGTGGGTGATAGTAGTCGTCTATGCCTTCGTACTTACCCCCGCAGTTTTATTATGACACAGCGGACCCGTGTTCATGTGTTCTGGTGCTTTTATATCATAGATCGCCCGGCGAGGAAGGTATTCCACGCATGATTGATGTTGTGGGCCCGAGACCCATTGTTATATTTGAGTGATGACTTGAGGCGTGAGTCCACGACTTGACATGATCGCTTGTTGTAAATCAGTAGTTTGGTTATCATACATGTCTCTCGCTTTATATGATCGCTATGATTTCATTTACGTGATGTATTTTCGTTTCACATACTCTGCACTGTTAGATCGACCTCGGCCGCGTTCATGCCGCAGTTGAGGTACACCGCCGTTGATCCTAGCTCTCGTGGTCACGCTGTTTGGGAAGCTCCGCTTTCTCGAGGCTTATCAGTGGTATAGTCCGCCGTCGTAAGTGTTTACATTCGTGGTTTGGCGGGCCCGCCCCGCCATTGTTGTCATATCATTCTTAGAGGTCCGTAGTACTCATTGCGGTGGTTTGTAAAAAGGATTAAACTGTTCATGTTGAAAAAGTTGCTATTTATATTTATACCGGTAACCGCTTTGGTTAGCCGCTTTCTTATTTCACCGTCTTATTACACCGTTTCATGTATTGTCTTTATGTTCGCTGATTACTCGATGTATGTCTACTGGGTGCCCGGTAGGCACCAACACGCCCGGTTCGGTCGTGACAAAAGTGGTATCAGAGCGATTAATCCTGAAAGTGTCTACAGCATCGTATCCAAGAGTCTTGATTATCGGTGTTGTGCACTACACCAATAATCGTGAGGCTATAGGATATTTTAGGATTGGTTTCTATTCTTCTCACTCTGAGATCGTGCCTTAGAGCCGTTGTAAGTTGGACCTCCGACGTATTTCTTTCCCTTACCGCTATGCCTCCGCGTAGGCAACCCGCCCAGAGGGCAAGGCACGGCGGAGCCGCGAGTAGAGTTCGGGGTGGCGAGGGCACAGCCCAATCATTACCTAGGGTAGTGCTTCATTCGGGAGTTTTGCGCCACTAGCCCCAAAGCAGAGTTTGGCACGGCAGCGCAGCTCATCGCGCCATGATATTTGAACCTTCGCCCACGGCCGGAACAAGTGAATATAGAGTGCAAAGAAGACGACCACATTAGCTATGGATGTGGCTACCAGAGAGTATACCGATGTACCACGGGTCTTGATGACTATCTAAGAGAGGGTTGTGCAAGAGTAATTCTTCAGTTAGGCTTGAGCATGGCATGTGTACGGGCTTATGCGCAACAGGCCAAGAAACGTAGAGATCAACGGGTTAACGGCGACGCAGAAGAGGCCGGAGCGGAAGGTCCTTTGGTAACTTTCGAGGCGAGTCACCTCACCAGCAGATTGAATATGCGCATCCACCAGTGCAGAGTGGTCCTCCACAGGGTTCAGGACGTTCGGGGTATGCAGGAGTTGGTCAGAGCTCCAGAGCTTCCGTTCACGGCTACACGTAGGTTCCAAACACCGATTCGATTTTCTCGGTGTTCATACAGGATGCACGTCATCCCGGGAATGTCGTCTTTTAGTTGGTACTTGTTGTACTACGACCGCCGTGGTCCGATGTCGATAGAGTGTCCTTGTAGGAGGACTTAGCCTTCAGATCGGTGGGTAGTTCGTCATCTTCCTAGCTGCGCCTCAGGCGGGTTTGATTTGAACGACTAAGGAGTGAAGAAGAGATATAGATATATCTTTAACCCTCAGAGATCGGTATGTGTGATAAGGTGAGTATACCTTAAGTGCTATGTTCGATAACATTGTGTTAGTCGTGATTAGATCATGGTTGTTTAACCGAGTAAGATTTTGGGGATAGAGAGGTGTGAGCCTTAGAGCTTTTACGTAGAGACCTTAGAGGTGAGGCCATCTCGAGAAAGGTGTAGTGTTATGTTTGACCTTATCGGAAGTGCATAGTGCACGTGAGTTATGTTTGGGATAGGTCCCTAGTAGTGTGGAATGAAAGGGGGTAGTTGAGGTAAGAAGACCGCTAGGTTTTCGAAACGTGATTTGTGAGATTGTTCCGAATCGGGGAGCTAGTATTGTGCGCGTTGCCGGGTCGGGTTGAGGCCACGTTGCGGGTCAACCCGCGGTAGGTTTGGTGGTGGGGCCAGGTTGTGGTGGTCCCGCCTTGTGTTAGGGTTGTGAGGGTGTTAGGCCCAAGTTTAGTTAACCAGCGTACGAGTTCGTGGATGCATTCGACCAGTGGTCGGGTCGATGGGGGCAGCCCATCGTGTTCTTCGGTCAGGACCGTTTACTCGGCTGTGTTGAGTTATCTGAAAGGTTGTAAGGCTGCACGGGGTGCCTACCTTCACCTTATGACAGATGGAGCCTGTGGTAGAAATTGTTGTTTCTGGAAGTTTTGCCAAGCATGTGTTAAGAACTCAGGTGAATCTCAGAATCGCATTCGCCCTCGGGCCAGTGTGTGTATCTCAGAGGTAGTCGTGGGGGATTGTTGTCTCCTGTGGAGGAAGTGTTTAAGCTACCATTTCAGTGTTCGGATATCGCTTTGTGACGCCTTGTAGGGGGCGGAAGTGTAAGTTGCCGGTTGATTGGTTCGACGTTGGCAAGATTCAGATAGTTGGTTCAGGCTTGTTCCAGCAGACTGTGGATAGAGTAAAGCTTGTCTAGAAGAGGTTCTGGCAGCTCAGAGAAATCGTGCGGATAATCGGCGACGACGCCAGAGTTCAGGTGTTGGTCGGTCTTTGAAAGTACCACCCGGGGTGGGTGTGACGAGTTTTGAATACAGAGGAACTTAGCCCGAGTTACTTGGGCCTTTGAGTTCATGTGAAGGATAGGCCGTTGCCTATATGATAGCTTTGCCGTCCGACTTAGGAGGCGAGACGTCCGATCTTCGTATTGTTATGTTCGGAAAGTATCGAGATCCATCCAGAGTGTTCCCAGTTAATGATGACCACGTTAGGGATAGTAACCCCGAGTTTTGGAAACTGAAGCAGTATCGGAAATGTGGTAAGAGTTCGAGTGTACGACAGCCTCAGGGATCGCATGTAGTCCGGTACCATTTGTTGGTCGCCGGAGTGACACTAGAACCTCGCAAAGTGACAAAAGTGGTATCGGAAGAAGCGAGCATGTATGGCGAGAATTGATGTGACCATTTCTTTTGTTTGGAAAAGTGGAAGAAGTATATTTTAGACCCCTGAGGAGTGTTTTGTGGTGATGATTAGAGGTGTTTCCTCGTGGACTTTGACGTAAGTATTTACGCAGTGCAATTGGGCGTGATTGTTCTCGTAAGTATAGTAGTGAAGACTATATTGCGCGTTTGTTTTGAGATTTACAAGGAACATTCGGACGAATGTTTCTAAGGAGGAGAATGTTATACCGTATTTCCGCAGTATGTGCGTGGGGCGACGTAGAAAAATTTGAAACTTGTACTAAGGCTTGGCGAATTAATTTTGTTCACAACACCCGTTTAGAGTCGTTTTCGACGAAACGTTTTCACGACTTTCGTAGGGAATTTCCGCTATGTCATTTTTAATTTTTGGATTTTTCCGAGAGACGAACGTGTTGCCAACAAGAGGCGCCACTTGGCACCTCCCATCAAGTGACGTGAGAGCTCTGGTTGTGGCGATTGGAATGGCTTTAGTTGGTAGGATATTTGTGTGTTAGTTGGTTAAGGGGCACTTGGCAAGATCTTGGCCCTACACTTGCCTTGCACTTGGCAAGATCTTGGCCATTGGTTGGCCATTGGTTGGCCTATAAATACCACCCTATGTTGAAGACTTTCTTCATCCTAAAATCTTCTAAGTGTTAAAATTCCTCCCTCTCCCTTCTTGTGGTTCTCGTCCAAAGCCTTCCCTCCCCTCGCCGAGTTCCCCAGTGGGGTAGGCCGAGGGGTATACACCCCCTCCTGGGTGCTAGCCGTGGGTACCCCTAGCCTAGTTGTTTTCGTATAATACCCCCCTCTTGGTAGAAATACTCTCAAAAGTATTGTTATAATGCCCAAATTACCTTAGCCGTATACCTTGTTGTATTCTAAGGTTATACCTATACAAAAATGCCCAGAAATACTATTATACTTCCCTTCCGTCACAAAAACCGAAACCCTAGGAAAATCTCCATAGTCCGTTGGAGTATTGTGTAGAAGTTGGTTAGAACTTCTAAGGGTGGTTTAGAGCGGGTTGGAGCGCTTCGGAGTGGAGCTAAACGATTGCCCAGATCAACTTTAACTAGGATAATTATGGGCTTATCGAGGTAATTATCTTGTTCCTCTGTTGTAATTGGAAATTACATATTGTTAGACTATATAGTTGAAGTATACTATATATATAGAATCAACGTTGTTGTCGGCAATGTCTTTGGACTTAAGCTGAATAATAAGAAACCTTTTCAAGAAGAGTACTAAACTGTTTTACTTAGGGTCAGACAAAGAGACTTGTGTAGTAGTACCGTGGAGTAGAATTGTACCGTTAGGGTTAGATGTATAACCCACACGGTTGGCTTGGTAGCCTACCGATAGAGGAGAGATTTCTGCCATGCGGGAGGTCTTACGAATTTTCTGTAGAATGTTCTACGGTTAGACCTAAATGTTAATAAGCGCCTTGTGGCCTTATAGGTTGAAGTACTACGTGTGGCGCGATCTACCGGGCTAAGGAGTAGCCGACAGTTTGAGGTACTGGGCGTTTGCTATTAGTCGATACTGCCGCGAGGTATGTGAACCTCTTCCTATCTCTTCTAGCATGATATGTGTGAACTATGTAGTACGGTAGACGTACATGTGCTAAATGTATTTAGTTGATTTAAAACATAAAGTGTTATAACGGCTTTATGGGAAGTCGGTTATAAACAGCTTTATGTTGGTAAGAAAATACTTGTGGTTTTTAAAAGGTAACTGATTTGAACTATAACTGGCTTGTTATGTGATTAATAGAGAACTTGAAGTAATACTTGGTTTTTGAGAACTTAAGAGTTATACTAACTTTATGGGAAGTTAGGTATAACGGCTTAAGAATGTTTTACTGATTTCGGAAATCAGAATGTGTATCGACAAACCACTGCAGCGTTAATAAAGGAAAATGTTTTGAATAAGTAAGTATTATTAAAACCAGTAGAAACTTCCATCTGCATAGAAGCTAAGATGAGACAAAATGATATTTCCTAGATCATGGCTGCTGTAATAAGATTGTTATAAACGAGAATATCCTACTCACATATAAGACTTATGTTTCTCAGATAGTTTAAAGGAGAATTATATTCTTAAATGAATAAGACTATGAACTACGAAACCTTTCTAAAATGAGAAACTTGAACATTGGAAATTAGGCAAACTTGATCATTGGAAAAGAATGTTGCTACTTGATTTTACAAAGAGAAGTAATCGATTTACTTTAAAAGGATAGTCACTCTATTTTTATACTACGGGTATTGTGTGACATTGTGAAAGTAACGATCTTTTAAAGAGTTAATGTATGAAGTACTTTGGGGATAAAACCCGAACTTGTTGGCATATAGTAGAAAGTACCTTGTGTGTATAACTTGATTGTGTTGGTTTGTGATAGCACAGTAATACTTTCTTGTTGATTGATAAGTAAACATGTTAGGATGCTACGTGTTAGTATCTTGTAATGTTGAGTAAAGGGGTTTCCTTTGTTGTGCTTATGTTGCTTAACGATAAGTCATTGTGTTAGTATTTTACATCACTCATCTCTTGAGATGATTCCGGTTAAGTCGCCTCCACGCGGGTAGACTCAGCGGGTCGATGGACCTATGATTCGAGAATACCTCATGCAGTCCTGAGGGCCTATGCGAGCTACGAGAGTTCCGTGTTAGTGTCGTCCTTTATGGGCATGCGGTCCATGTGGGCCATGCGATCGCGAAGTCCAGGGCGATGCCGGAGTAGCTACCCTCGATGCGGGAATACCTCATGCGGGCCGATGAGATTGGCCTATGCGAGTCGCGGAGTTCGAGGTTAGACGCGTACATCGATATCGCGGGCAAGTGGCGGCTTTGATCATGTGTAGGTCTAGACAGATATTATTATACATTTCATGACCTTGTTGTTACTGTGTGTTTTTAGTAGTCGGCTATGCCTTCGTACTTACCGTCCGCACGTTTTATTATGACACAGTGGGACACGGTGTTCATGTGTGTTCCTTGGTGCTTTTATATCATAGGCTTCGGCGGTGAGGAAGGTATTCCACGCATGATTGATGTTGTGGGCCCGAGACCCATTGTTATATTTGAGTGATGACTGAGGCGTGAGTCCACGACTTGACATGACCGCTTTGTTGTAAAGCGTAGTTTGGTTATCATACATGTCTCCCGCTTTATATGATCGCTATGATTTCATTTACGATGTATTTTCAGTTTCACATACTCGGCACTGTTGTCGACCTCCTTGGGGCCGCGTTCATGCCGCAGTTGAGGTACACCGCCGTTGATCCTAGCTCTCGTGGTCACAGCTGGTTGGGAAGCTCCGTTTCTCCGGAGGCTTATCAGTGGTATAGTCCCCTGTCGTCGTAAGTGTTTACATTCAGGGGTTTGGCGGGGCCCTGTCCCGCCATTGTTGTCATATCATTCTTAGAGGTCTGTAGTACTGTTGTGGGCAGGGTTTGTAAAAAGGATTAAACTATTCATGTTGAAAAAGTTGCTATTTATATTTATACTGAAGGTAACCGTTTTTTGTTAGTCTGTCTTCTTATTTCACTGTCTTATTACACTGGTTTCATGTATTGTCTTTATGTTCCGCTGATTACTCTGATGTATGTCTACTTGGGTGCCCGGGGTAAGGCACCAGTCACGGGCCCGGGTTCGGGTCGTGACACCAAAGTACTACGTACTTCCGTTCCTTTAGAAAAAGAGAACCCTTTTTATATAAAACTCCCAAGATACTAACACCCGTAGTATCAAGGCTTGTGTACTTTTCAAAACACGTTACTACACCTTTAGAAATTCATTTCAAGGTTTTGACACTAAGCAACTTCTACATTCACAACCTAGGCAACTCATGCCTATAAATTAAGTAGACACTTTCTTAACCTTCCATAAAGCCGTTATAACTAACTTCCCATAAAGACGTTATAACTCTTTATGGTTTAGACAATTACATTCTTTTTGAAACCAAGAGACTTATACTTTTAAAACCAAGTATCATATACTTTCAAATCAAGTTTCATAACTTTCAGAATACTTCAAGTCTCTTAACTTTAGAAATCAAGTTTCTTAACTTTAGAATAGTTCAAGTAATCAATACTTTCCAAACCAAGTATTCTATACATTTCCAAGTCAAGAAATCTTTGTTTACCTTTTTAGAATAAACCATTCTTTTAACTTCCCGTAAAGTTGTTATAACCAACTTCCCATAAAGTCGCTATACTAACTTTATGCTTTAGAAACTAAGACATCTTAACCTTTAAAACAAGTGAGTTAATTCTCTAACTCAACCAACTTGGACATTCTTAAACAAGTTAAGGATACCAAATGAAATTAAATTCATTTAAATCTCGTACGTCCACCGTACTATACATTTATAGCTACTCATGCTCAAGAGATAAGAAAAGTTCCACATACCTCTTCGACTTAATCCACTAGCCAAGTTGAATACGCCGCACGTAGAATGTCAACCTATAATGACCATAATATGTCCATCAATTACTAGCTTTCAACGTAGAATATTCCTAAGTATAAGGACTCTTAATTCTACGAAAAATCGGGCAGCACTTCCTTTGTTTCTATGTACTTTTCCACCTTTTTCAAGGCCCGAAAATCAATAACCAAATGCCACATTTAAGGCTCAACAATCAGTTAAACAAAGGGGATTATACGCCGCACAGGACGTGTAAAATTCTGCCCCACAATTTATACAAAACATTCCAACAACTTAAGCCCCATTCTCGGCAACTATCAATATCAACAACAATATCAATTTCCGTTCAATTCCTTTATAATCCAAGTTGTTATTCCAACATGTTATATACTTAATAACAATCACAACAACTATAAATCCTTTCTTCCTTAACATGCGACGGTTGTATCTAATGATTAAATTGACTACAAACTTAATGGCTAACATGTCCAATTTCAGTTTTCAACATGTCGACATGATCCGAATCTTTTCAAAATTCAATATATATACCACATGCTCATTTAAAAACTACTAAACATGTAATCTTCAATCACAATAAGAAGATGAAGATTTTTACCTCAATAAGCCCTAATAGTATCCAAGCGTAAAAGTCGATCCTTAGCAACTTTTAGCTCCTCTCCTTATGTTCCAATCTGCTCCAAGCACTCCTTAGAAGCTCATAACCAACTTCTCTTCAATTTCCAACTTCAAAGTTGAAGAACACCTTAGGTTTTCACCTTGCGACTAACGTGAAAACGTAGTTTTTCCGGGATTTTTCTATTGAGATATCCTTGTAATACCCTTAGGAACCTTGGGTTAAAGTATTTTGAATTATGAACAACAATTGCAAAAAAATTTGTGTGGGAGGAGGCCTATGCCGAGAGCTCTTTTAAGAGCAAGAAACTTGTGAATTTTTTTTCTAAGTGTTTAGAGCTTGTCTTGCTAGTAGTAGTAGTATGTATTTATAACACCATCAAGGGCTAAGATTGAACCAATTGGATGGCTAAGATTGGTCCACAATGTCAAGCCTCAACTTGCCCTTTGACTTGGTCCATTTTATCAAGCTACCATTTGCTACACTTAGCCATAATTTCGTCCAAGATGATACATGTGGAGGGTGACACGTGTCGCCCTCCCATTGGTCCATAACATTCCGTTTCCCGAAATTTCCATAATTGGTCAAAATATCGGAAACCTCGTGGGCCCCACAAAACGTAAAATTTCTCGGGTGGGCCACACGTATCCAACTCTGTAAATAAACTTTCATAATTCCGATAAGTTCTAAAAGTCTTAAATAACAGATTTGAGAACCCAATTCTCATTAACGAACAATTTTCCTTCCCGAGGTTCGGAAGATTTTTCCTTTGGAAAACAATTCTTTCTTTCGTTCAATTTTTATAAGTCTTGTGCTCTCACGTCTATTCTTGTAAACACACGTCCTGGAACTACGGGGTGTAACACCATTCTTGACCATTATTTATAAAATGAATAACCATCATTTTAGCAAACCAAGACAACACCATGCCTTTCCTTTTTACATAAACCAAGACAATACCATGCCTTTACACAAACCAAGACAATTACCATGTCTTTCTTTTTTTTACATAAACCAAGACAATACCATGCCTTTCCTTTTTACATAAACCAAGACAATACCATGCCTTTCCTTTTTACATAAACCAAGACAATTACCATGCCTTTACACAAACCAAGAGTAATTCTTATTTAAGCAAGCCAAAGTACTATCAAGGCACAAATAGAATAATCCTCATTTAATCAAGCCAAAGTACTATCAAGGCACAAATAGAATAATTCTCATTTAATCAAGCCAAAGTACTATCAAGGCACAAATAGAATAATTCTCATTTAATCGAGCCAAAGTACTATCCAGGCACAAATAGAATAATCCTCATTTAATCAAGCCAAAGTACTATGTACGTCCATTCGTTTCAAAAGACTCCTTTTTATATAAAACCCCAAGATACTAACACTCGTAGTATCAAGGCATGTCTATTTTTCAAATAAGTTACTACACCTTTAGAAATTTATTTCAAGGCTTTGAACTAAGTAACTTCAAATTTCACAACCTAGGCAACTCATACCTATCCATCAAAATAGACAACTCTCTTAACCTTCCATAAAGCCGTTATAACTAACTTCCCATAAAGCCGTTATAACCCTTTATGGTTTTAGACAAATTCATTCTTTTTATAACCAAGAGACTTATACTTTTAAAACCAGGTATCATATACTTTCAAATCAAGTTACATAACTTTCAAAATATTTCAAGTCTCTTAACTTTAGAAATCAAGTTTCTTAACTTTAGAAATCAAGTTTCTTCTACTTTTAAATCTCAAGTAACTTACACATTTAAAACAAGTTACTTCTCTTTAAATCATGTCATTTCTCCCCTTTTAAATCAATTAAGTAAATCACTCCTTTGACTCCCCTATGTTATACCCCGTAGTTCCGGAGTATGTATGTAAGGATGTACGTACGAATGTATAAACCCAAAGTAGAGTATGAATGAAAGAATTGTTTTCCGACGGAAAATATTCCGAACCTTGTGAAGGAAATTATTTTACGTTTTCAATATTTTAACCGATTATGGAATTTTTCCGAGAGATAAATATTTTGGACCAATAGGAGGGCGACATGTGTCACCCCAAGATGCCATGTGGACGCTTTTTTCAAGACTAGTGGGCAAGACAAGTGGCCAAAAGTCTTGCATGGTATTGCATGGCATATGGACGGTTTTTTGCAAAGTAGTGGGCAAGTCAAATGGTCAAAGTCTTGCATGGAATTTGTGGGACAAGTGGAGAAAGGAACCTACACAAACCATCTATACCATACACATGTTTCAATCCTAACCCTTGGTTGTACTATATAAACCCATCTAGTTGATGAAAATCTTCCACACTTAGAACATTTCTAGACTTGAAAATATTTCCCTCCCCCTTCTAGCTAGTTCTCGTCCAAAGCCCCCCTTTCTTGAGCAAATATTGTCCAAAAATTCTTAAACATCTAAGTGTTCTTCCTTAATGTATTAGGAAGATTACTAACCAAGAGTTAGACAAGATTTCACACCCCTAGCCTCAAAAACCTCACAAAGCCGAGAGCATGCATAAAATGGAGCCTAAGTGTTCTTCACTTTTTGGAGTTAATTCTTGAATAGAAGTTAGTTAGGAACTTCTAAGGGTGACTTGTGGTAGTTTGGAACACAAAGATTTGGAGCTAAGACTTGCTTTGGAACGACTTTAAGTTCTTGGATATTTTTGGGCTAAATTGAGGTAATGAACCTTAACCTCTTTGTGAAGTTGATTATTATGTATATTGGATATTATACATATATTGGAAGTATATTATGAAGTATGAGACATAAAGAAAGATTTGGATCTTGTTAAGATGTTAAAAGGAGAATTGGCATATTAGCCATTAAAATGGTAAAAATGTATCCATTACTTACTAAGAAGTTAACAACAAAGAAACTATAACTTATATAAAGATTGGAATATAAGTTGAAGGACTAATGAAGTAATTGGATAAGTAAAATTGTAAAAGTTGGCCTAGGACCCCAACTTAAGGACCGTATTTACTTTGGACCGTATTTACTTTGGACTGTATTTACTTTGGACCGTATTTACATTGTTGTTAAGGGGAAGATTGTTAATCGCGTTCCGTTTGGGCGTGTGATCCCCTTCTTTACTTATTGTTGTTATGAAGGAGAGATTGTTAATCGCGTTCAGTTTGGGCGTGTTATCCCCTTCTTTACTTATTGTTGTTATGAAGGAGAGATTGTTAATCGCGTTCCGTTTGGGCGTGTTATCCCCTTCTTTAATTATTGTTGTTATGAAGGAGAGATTGTTAATCCTGTTCCGTTTGGGCGTGTGATCCCCTTCTTTAAATTTCGGAATTATTGCGCCTTATTTATGGCATGTTGGTTACTATTATCGGGCCTTGAAAAAGGTGGAGAATTGAGTAGAAACGGGGGAGGTGCTGCCCAATTTTTCGTAGACTAAGAGAAATCTTACTTGGAAGAATCCCACGTAAAACTAGAAGTTGATAGGCGTGTTTTGACTATTATAGGTTGACACTCTGCACGCGACATATCCGAATTGGCAAGTGGATTTAGCCGAGGAGGTATGTGATTCTTCCTATCTCTTTGAGCATGATATTTGTGAAATATATATATAGTACGGTAGACGTACGTGTGTTAACCTAAATTTGGCTTTACTTTGATGTCTTTGGACTTGAGTTATAATTAATAAGAATCTTGAATATTTCAAAAAGAGTTATGAATCATTTTGGAAGAAAAGTAATACTTGGTTTTCATAAAAAGTTTAAGTGTTATACTAGCTTTATGGAAAGTTAGCTACAACGACTTGAGAAAGATAAGAAAAACGGTTTAATTATTTGTTTATCAAATGCTTGAAATAATGTTTGAAGGAATGGTAAGTTGGTTGATAAACATATTGTGATGCTACGTGTGTTAGTATCTTGTGACGCTTGTGTAAGGAGGTTATTCTTGTTGTGCTTATGTTGTTTAACGATAAGCTGTTGTGTTAGTATTATATCACTCACCCTCCTGACTTGTTATGATGTCGTGGGTTAGCCGCCCCCGATGCGAGGAATACCTCATGCGGGTCCATGGGACCTATGCGGAGCTGCGGGAGTTCCAGGATGATCACTCCGGGTGTGTTACGCCGATGCGAGGAATACCTCATGTGGTCTATGTGGCCATGCGGACTGCGGGAGTCCAGGACGATGCCGAGGATTAGCTACCCTCGATGCGAGGAATACCTCATGCGGGCCTGGCTATGCGCGATGCGGAGTCGAGATTAGGCTCGCATAATGATACTATGGGCGATTGGCCTTGCTTCGATCATTAGCGGCCTAGAAAAGACCAGTTACATTATATCTATTTTTGCTCTTGTTTGTGATGTGGCACTATGTGCGGTTAACTTGGTTGTTTCGTACATATTTGTGAATTGGTTTTAAAATGTTATAGTTATATATATACCAGTACTTTAAAGTTTCACATACTTGGTACCTGTTGTACTGACCTCCTTCGTGGGGCTGCGTTCATGCCGCAGGTAAGGGAAAGCAGGTGGTAGATCCTCATTCTTAGGATCTTTACTCAGGTGTCAGGAGCTCCATTTCTCCGGAGGCTCGACTTTTGGTATGGTTCTCCCTGGTGTTGTAGATGTTTTGTACATTCAGGGGTATGGAGGGGCCCTGTCCCATCATAGTGTTTACACCTTCTTAGAGGTCTGTAGTCCTGTTGTAAAATTGGGATGTAACTGTTCACTTTTGGGTATTTATATACATGCCGAAAGGCAACTTTTCTTTGGATAGACTGTTCTTATTTTACATTGTTTCATGTTGCAAGTTTATATTCCGCTGGTTACTCTGATGTATGTCTACTTGGGTGCCCGTAGGAACGATCCACAGGCCCGAACGGTCGTGACAAAAGTGGTATCAGAGCAGTTAATCCTCGGAAAGTGTCTACAGACCGTATCTAGTCGAGTCTTGATTATTGGTGTGTTGTGCACCACACCAATAATCAGGAGGCTGCAGGATATTTAGGATTGGTTTCCATTCTTCTCATTCTGAGATCGTGCCTTAGAGCTGTGTTATAAGTTGGACCCCTCTGACGAATTTCTTTTTCTTACCAGTTATGCCTCCACGTAAGGCAACCCGCCCGGGCAAGGCAATGAGGAGCTGCTAGTAGTACACAGAGGGTCACGAGGGCCCAGGCCCAACCTTTACCCGAGGTAATATCCCAGACGGCGAGTTCCACGACATCGCCGGCCCCAGCAGGGTTTAGAACCGCAGCAGTGGCTACTGAGGCCACGGCACCTGAGCCTCCAGTCCCACAGCCTGGAGCAGAGGAGATGGGTTACAAGGAGATGGCCCAGTTATTAGCCAGGGTCGTGGCGAGGCACGAGGATAGGCTGGATGCAGCAGTTCCAGTTCCAGTGGTACCCGTGGTTCACCCGAGGTCGGATAGTTTGAGACTTCGGGACTTTCTGAGTTGCATCCCGCCAGAGTTCTATGGGTCGAGGCCTGAGGATGATCCGCAGGAGTTCATCCGACGCCATTCTGGATCATGAGAGTGATCAAGGCTTCGGAGACCGAGTCAGTGGTCTTAGGTTCATATCGGCTGCGTGATACTGCAGTCGACTGGTTTGATTCATGGGAGCTGTCCCGGGGGGAGCAGGCGCCTCCAGCAGTTTGGGACGAGTTCTCAGAGGCGTTTCTCACGCACTTCTTGCCTCCGCAGAAGAGGAGAGCACGAGCCGACAGATTTTTGATGATGAGACAGCACGGGCGCACAGTTCGGGAGTACAACGTGGAGTTCGACTCGTTGGCTCGGTATGTCCCTGCGTTAGTGGCAGATATGGAGGACCGAGTGCACCGCTACGTCACAGGGCTTGATGACTACTTGGCAGAGTCTTGCTCGGGTGTAACTCTTCAGCCGGGCATGAACATTGCCCGCATGCAGGCTCATGCACTTGGGTGTGAGATGCGTAGGGGCCGACGGGTTGACAGATATCAGCAGAGGAAGGCCAGGACGACAGGATCTTTTGGTAGTTCTCGGGGTGGACGGTCTCAACAGCAGACTAGATTTTCACCTCAGCCAGCTCAGAGCACTCCTACACCGTCTTCGGGGGCAGGTCAGGGCCCCAGGACTTCGGACTTCCAGGGTAGCAGATGTGCTAACCTATCGAGACCACCTTCCTCTCAGTGTGTTCGATGTGGTAGATTCCATTACGGGAATTGTGGTACTACTACGGGGGCTTGTTACACTTGCGGTCAGCAGGGTCACTTTGCAAGAGACTGTCCGACTATGGGCAGCGCAGATGGTAGGGTTCAGCCTACAGGGTCTTTTGTCGGGTCTTCATCTCCTACAGTTACTCGCCCCGGAGGGCAGGGTGCTCATGGGCCAGCAGGTCGCGGCAGAGGTCGTGGCAAGGGTCCTAGTTCCAGCGATCCTCAGAACCGCATTTATGCCATGTCCAGCCGCCAGGACCAGGAGGCGTCACCAGATGTCATCACAGGTACTTTATCAGTTTCTTGTTGTGACGTATATGCCTTGATTGATCCAGGTTCTACCTTGTCCTATATATCTCCCCATATTGCTAGTAGCATAGGGATAGAGCCTGAGTCCATAGACCCTTTTGAGGTAGCTACGCCAGTGGGGGATTCGGTGTTAGCTGAGCGGGTATATAGGGCTTGCCCAGTGACTATATGCAGTCGTCAGACCCTAGCCGACTTGATAGAGTTGGATATGACCGATTTTGATGTGATCATGGGTATGGATTGGTTAGATTCTTGCTACGCCAATGTAGACTGTAGGAAGCGGTTGGTACGGTTCCAGTTTCCTGGGGAGCCGGTTATCGAGTGGGAAGGGAACACTGTGTCGCCGAGGGGTAAGTTTATTTCTTACCTCAAGGCCAGGAAGATGGTTCAGAAGGGGTATATCTACCATCTCTGTCACGACCCGAACCTGGGCCCGTGACTGGTGCCTTACCCCGGACACCCTAGTGATACAACATCAGAGTAATCAGCGGAACATAAAACACATACATGAAACAAATGAAGTACAAAATAGTAATCTGAGGAAAACTTGCCTTTCGGCATATATATAAATAACAACTCTTACAAATGAACAGTTTAATCCTTTTTACAAACCCTGCCCACAACAAGATTACATGCACTTCTAAGAAATGATATGACAACAATGGCGGGACAGGCCTCTCCATACCCCGAATGTAAATACCTACAACGACAGGACTATACGAAGATAAGCCTCCGAGAAACGGAGCTTTCCCAAACGCCGAATCGTGACCCTAAGAGCGAGGATCAACGATCGGTGTACCTTTACTGCGGATGAACGCAGCCCGGGCGAGGTCAAGATAACAGTACCAAGTATGTGAAACATGAAGATACTGTAAATGAAATCATAGTAGTCTATAGAAAGCAGGAGACATGTATGATAACCAAACTACGATTCATGATAAATAAGCGAATATGTCTAGTCAGGGACTCACGCCCTCAAAGTCATCACTCCAATATAACAATGGGTCTCACGCCCACAACATCAATCATGCCCGTGGAATACCTTCCTCACTGCCGGCAGTCAATGATAGAAAAGCACCAAGGAATACACATGAACAGCAGGTCCCACCTGTGTCCAAATAAAACAGTACAGGGTAAGTACGAAGGCATAGCCGACTACTAACACCCACAGTACTAACAAGGTCATAAACTGTATCATGATATCTGTCTAGACCGTCACATGATCAAAGCTGGTCGCTCGCCCGCAATATCAAATGTGCGCGTCTAGCCCTGGAACTCCCCGCAGCTCCGCATAGGCCAATCTCATAGGCCCGCATGAGGTATAACCCCGCATCGAGGCGATACTCCGGCATCGCCCCGACTCGCACCGCATGGCCACATGTAGACGCGTGACCATAAAGGCCGCACACTAACTCGAACTCTCGTAGCTCCGCATAGGCCCTCAGACCCGCATGAGGTATTCTCGAATCATGGTCCTGCATCGCTGAGTCTACCCCAGACGGAGGGCGCTTAACCCCTAAACACGGTGAGTGGTATAATACCAACATAACAGTTTATCGTTCAAACAACATAAGCACAATCAAGGAAAAACCCATTTACACAAACATCACAGAATACTAACACACGTAGCATCCTAATATGATTACTTATCAAATCAACACGAAGGCATTACAAGGCTATCACAAACCAATACAATCAAGTTATTCACACATAAGGTACTTTCTACTATATGATTAACGAGATCGGATTTTTATCCCCAAAGTACTTTATACAATAACTCTTTAAAGGTATGTTACTTTCACAAAAGTCACACAATACCCGTAGTATATAACAATAGAGTGATTATCTTTTGAAGTAAATCAAAACACTTCTCTTTGTAAAACCAAGTAACAACATTCTTTTTCAAAACGTCCAAGTTTGCCAAATTTCAAATGTTCACGTTTCTTATTTTAGAAAGGTTTCGTAGTTCCTAGCCTTATTCATTTAAGAATATAATTCTCTTTTAAACCATCTGAGAAACATAAGCCTTATGTGTGAGTAGGATATTCTTGTTTATAACAATCTTATTACAGCAGCCATGACCTAGGAAATATCATTTTGTCTCATCTTAGCTTCTATGCAGATGGAAGTTTCTACCGTTTTAATAATACTTAATCACAAAACATTTCCTTTTATTAACGCTGCAGTTGGTTTGTCGATACACATTCCGATTTCCAAATCAAGAAAACCTTCTAAGCCGTTATACCTAACTTCCCATAAAGCTAGTATAACTCTTAAGTTTTCAAAACCAAGTATTACTCTTCTTTCAAAATGATTCAAAATCTTTTGAAATACTTCAAGTTCTTTATTATCACAAACCCGCTTGATTATAGTTCAAATCGATTACCTTTAAAACCACAAGTATTTTCTTACCTACATAAAGTCATATAACCAACTTCCCATAAAGCCGTTATAACACTTTATGTTTTAGACCAATCAAATACATTTAACACCAGACGTCTACCGTACTACATAGTTACACATATATCATGCTAGAAGAGATAGGAAGAGGTTCACATACCGCGACGAGTATCGACTAATAGCAAAACGCCCAAGTACCTCAAGTCGTCGGCTACTCCTTAAGCCAAGTAGATCGCGCCATACGCGATTTCAACCTATAAGGCCACAAGGCGCTTTATTAACATCTAGATCTTATCGTAGAACATTCTACGTAAAATTGCAGACCTCCCCGCCACAACAGAAATCTCCTCCTCTATCGAGGCCGGCTACCAAGCCAACCAGGGGGGGGGGGTTCTACACGTCTAACCGGACGTGTACAATACTACTCTACAGTAATACAACACAAGTCTACTGAAATACAGTCCTATGTAATTACAGTTCAGTTCTTTATTCTTCAGGCTTAAGTCCAAGGACATTGCCACAACACTAAGTTCAGTTCTATATATAGTATACTTCAACTATATATTCTAACAACATGTAAACTCCAATTACAATAGGGGGACAAGATAATTACCTCGATAAGCCCATAATTATCCAAGTATAAAGTCGATCCTGGGCAATCGTTTAGCTCCAACTCCGTGCGCTCCAACCCGCTCTAAACCACCCTTAGAAGTTCTAACCAACTTCTACATACTACTCCAACTAACTATGGAGATTTTCCTTAGGGTTTCGGTTTTGTGACTGAAGGGAAGTATAATAGTATTTCGGCTTTCAGATAAGTATAACCTTAGAATACAACAAGGTATACAGCTAAGGTAATTTGGGTATAGTAACAATACTTTTGAGAGTATTTCTACCAAGAGGAGGGTATTATACGAAACAACTAGGCTAGGGGGGGGGGTACCCCACGGCTAGCACCACTGTGAGAGGGGATACCTCGCCAAGGCCTCTAGGAGAGGAGGCCTCTACCGAACTCAACACACAAAGGGGAGAAAGAGAGCTTTCAAGACTTAGGCAAATTTATGGATGAATTAGTCTTCCAAAGGGGTGGGTATTTATAGGACAAGCCAAGGCCAACCAATGGCCAAGATCTTGCCAAGTGCATAGCAAGTGTAGGGCCAAGATCTTGCCAAGTGCATAGCAAGTGTAGGGCCAAGATCTTGCCAAGTGCACACTAGCCAACTAACACAAAATATCCTACCAACCCTTGACCACAATGGCCATACTTTCGCCACCACTATTACCGCCAGGTGTTCCAATGAGTGGTTGAAAAGTGTCGCCCTCTTTTTGGTCAAAAATGTTTCGTCTCTCGTAAAAATCCGAAAAAATAAAAAATGACATCGCCGTAATTTTCCATACTAAAGCTGTGTAAAGTTTTCGACAAAAAACGACTCTAATCGGGTGTTGTGAACAAAGTTAATTCGGCCAAGCCTATGTAAAAGTTCAAATTTTTCTACGTACGCCCCACGCATACTCTGGAAATACGGGGTATAACATTCTCCCCTCCTTAGAAACATTCGTCCCGAATGTTCCTTCTAAGTCTCAAAACAAACACGCGCCAGTATAGTCTTCACTACTATACTTACGAGGACAAACCTGCCACCACTGGCCACAGAAACACCCACGCAAAATACTTACATCAAAGTCCACGAGGAAACACCTCTAACATCACCAAAATGATACCACTTTTGTCACTTTGCACGAGGCATTAACCTTCTGCGACCCAACAAATGGTGCTGGATCGCATGCGATCACCGAGGCCGCTATACACTCGAACTTCGATCATCGCTTCGCTTCAAAACTCGGGTTTACTATCTCTAACGTGGTCATCATTAATCGGGAACACTTTGGATGGATTTCGATACTTTCCAACATAACAACACGAAAGACCGACGCATCGCCTCCTAAGTCGGACGGCAATTGCTAACATATAGGCAACCCGCCTATTCTTCACATGAACTAAAAGGCCCAAAATAACTCGGGCTAAGTTTCCTCTGTTTTCCAAAACTCGTCACCCCCTAACCGGGGTGGTACCTTCAAGAAGACCGACCGTCAACCTGAACTCTAAGCGTCGCCGCCGATTATCCGCACGATATCTTTGAGCTGCCAGAACCTCTTCTAGACAAGCTTCTCACTATCCACAATCCGGAACAAGCTTGAACATCGCTCAACCTTGCCAACATCGAACCAATCGATCAAGAACTTACACTTCCGCCCTTACAAGGCTTCATAAGGCGACATCAGAACACTGAAATGGTAGCTTAATCGCTCCCTCCACAGGAGACCACAATCCTCGCAACTACCCCTGTAATCCACACACCGCCCGAGGCGAACGCGACTCGAGACTCACCGAGTTCTTAACCCCGCTGGTAAAACTTTCGAAACAAAACACCGCACTGGCTCCACTGCTCGCCATAAGGTGAAGGTAGGCACCCTGCAGCCTTACAACCTTTCGATTAATCAACACCGCCGAGTAAACGGTCTTTGCTAAGACAAGACGGCCGACCTCCTCGCCCGACCATCGTCGAATCGTCCACGAACTCGTCACGGTTAACTAAACTGGGCCTAACACCCTCGTGACTACCACAAGGCGACCACCACAACCGACCCACCACCAAACATGCCGCGGGTTGACCCGCAACGTGGCCTCAACCCGACCCGGCAACGCGCAAAACGCTAGCTCCCCGAAGGAACACTCTCACTAATCACGTTACGAAAACCTAGCGGTCTTCTTAGCTCAACTACCCTCTTTCATTCCACACTACTCAGGGACTTATCCCACAAACATAACTCACGTGCACTATGCACTCCTATAAGGGTCAAACATAAACAATACATCTTTTACTCGAGATGGCCTTACCTCTAAGGTCTCCACGTATAACACTCTAAGGCTCACACTTTCTATCCCCAATCTTTCCCTGCACTAACCATGATTTCTAATCACAATTAACACACTGCTATCAGAACATAGCCCTTATGATATACCCATCTTATCACACCTACTGATCTCTAGAGGGTTAAGGATCTATCCGTATTTACTGCTTTACTCCCCTTAGTCGTTCTAATAAAACCTGCCCCGTAGGGCGCATAGCTAAGGAAGATGACGAACTACCCACCGATCCTGAAGGCTAAGTCCTCTTACTAGGACATCCTTTCGACACATGGCCCTGACGGCCGCAGGTAAAACAAGTACCAACAAAAGACGACATTCCGGGATGGCGTCGCTACATTGTGAATACCGGGAGAAATCAATCCGCCGGGCCGAACCTACGTGTAGCCGTGAACCTAAGATCCGAGCTCGACCAACTCTCGCATACCCCGAACGTCCCGAACCTCGTGGAGGACCTTTCAGACCGTGGATGTGCATATCGTTCACAGCGAGGCGATCCGCCGAAAGTTACCAAAGGACCTTGCCGCTCGCCCTCTTCTCGCCGCCCTTCGTTAACCCGTCGATCTCTACGCTTTCTCGCCGCGATAAGCCCGCATACGTGCCATGCTCAAGCCCAACTGAAGAATTACTCCTGCACGACCCTCTTTTAGATAGTCCTCAAGACTCGCGGTACATCGGTATACTCTCTGGTAGCCAAATCCATAGCTAGTAACAGGGTCGCCTTCTTGCAAT
This sequence comes from Przewalskia tangutica, assembly GCA_029844215.1. Lineage (NCBI taxonomy): Eukaryota > Viridiplantae > Streptophyta > Magnoliopsida > Solanales > Solanaceae > Przewalskia > Przewalskia tangutica. The sequence continues at coordinate 22,188,046 of CM056733.1, forward strand.
CTACATTCACTGTTCCCGGTCGTGGAACTGAAGGTTCAAATATCATGGCGCAGTAGGAACTGCTGCCGCCGTGCTAAACTCTGCTGGGGCTGGTGACATAGCATAACTCCCCGAATGAAATACCACCCCAGGTGATGATTGGGCCTGTGCCCTCGTAACCCTCTAAACTCTACTCGCAGCTCCCTCGGCTGCCTTGCCCTCCTGGGCCCGGGTTTGCCCTACGCGGAGGCATAACGGTAAGGGAAAGAAATACGTGAGAGGGTCCAACTTACAACACAGCTCTAAGGCACGATCTCAGAGTGAGAAGAATAGAAACCAATCCTAAATATCCTATAGCCTCCTGATTATTGGTGTGGTGCACAACACACCGATAATCAAGACTCTACTGGATACGGTCTGTAGACACCTTCCGAGGATTAACTGCTCTGATACCACTTTTGTCACGACCCGAACCTGGGCCCGTGACTGGTGCCTTACCCCGGGCACCCTAGTGATACAACATCAGAGTAATCAGCGGAACATAAAACACATACATGAAACAAATGAAGTACAAAACAGTAATCTGAGGAAAACTTGCCTTTCGGCATATATATAAATAACAACTCTTACAAATGAACAGTTTAATCCTTTTTACAAACCCTGCCCACAACAAGATTACATGCACTTCTAAGAAATGATATGACAACAATGGCGGACAGGCCCTCCATACCCCCGAATGTAAATACCTACAACGACAGTGACTATACGAAGATAAGCCTCCGAGAAACGGAGCTTTCCCAAACGCCGAATCAGACCCTAAGAGCGAGGATCAACGATCGTGTACCTTTACCGCAAGATGAACGCAGCCCCCGGGCGAGGTCAAGATAACAGTACCAAGTATGTGAAACATGAAGATATCAGAAATGAAATCATAGTAGTCTATAGAAAGCAGGAGACATGTATGATAACCAAACTACGATTCACAATAAATAAGCGATATGTCTAGTCGTGACTCACGCCTCAAAGTCATCACTCAATATAACAATGGGTCTCACGCCCACAACATCAATCATGCCCGTGGAATACCTTCCTCACCGCCAGCCAATGATAGAAAAGCACCAAGGAATACATATGAACAGCAGTCCCACTGTGTCCAAATAAAACGAAGACATGTAAGTGCGAAGGCATAGCCGACTACTAACACCTACGCATAACAAGGTCATAAATCGTATCATGATATCCGCTGCAGACCGTCACATGATCAAAGCCGTCGCCGCCCGCAATATCAAATGCGCGTCTAGCCTCGAACTTCCCGCAGCTCGCATAGGCCAATCTCATAGGCCCGCATGAGGTATAACCCCGCATCGAGGCGCTACTCCCGGCATCGCCCCGACTCGCACCGCATGGCCACATAGACCGCATGACCATAAAGGCCGCACACTAACCTGGAACTCTCGTAGCTCCGCATAGGCCCCCAGGACCCGCATGAGGTATTCTCGAATCATGGTCCCAGACCGCCTGAGTCTACCCCGCATCGGAGGGCAGCTTAACCCCCGGAAACACGGTGAGTGGTATAATACCAACATAACAGTTTATCGTTTAAACAACATAAGCACAATCAAGGAAAAACCCCTTTACACAAACATCACAGAATACTAACACACGTAGCATCCTAATATGATTACTTATCAAATCAACACGAAGGCATTACAAGGCTATCACAAACCAATACAATCAAGTTATTCACACATAAGGTACTTTCTACTATATGATTAACGAGATCGGATTTTTATCCCCAAAGTACTTTATACAATAACTCTTTAAAGGTATGTTACTTTCACAAAAGTCACACAATACCCGTAGTATATAACAATAGAGTGATTATCTTTTGAAGTAAATAAAAACACTTCTCTTTGTAAAACCAAGTAACAACATTCTTTTTCAAAACGTCCAAGTTTGCCAAATTTCAAATGTTCACGTTTCTTATTTTAGAAAGGTTTCGTAGTTCCTAGCCTTATTCATTTAAGAATATAATTCTCTTTTAAACCATCTGAGAAACATAAGCCTTATGTGTGAGTAGGATATTCTTGTTTATAACAATCTTATTACAGCAGCCATGACCTAGGAAATATCATTTTGTCTCATCTTAGCTTCTATGCAGATGGAAGTTTCTACCGTTTTAATAATACTTAATCACAAAACATTTCCTTTATTAACGCCGCAGTTGGTTTGTCGATACACATTCCGATTTCCAAATCAAGAAACCTTCTTAAGCCGTTATACCTAACTTCCCATAAAGCTAGTATAACTCTTAAGTTTTCAAAAACCAAGTATTACTCTTCTTTCAAAATGATTCAAAATCTTTTGAAATACTTCAAGTTCTTTATTATCACAAACCCGCCAGATTATAGTTCAAATCGCTACCTTTAAAAAACCACAAGTATTTTCTTACCTACATAAAGTCGTTATAACCAACTTCCCATAAAGCCGTTATAACACTTTATGTTTTAGACCAATCAAATACATTTAACACCGTGACGCCTACCGTACTACATAGTTACACATATATCATGCTAGAAGAGATAGGAAGAGGTTCACATACCTCGCGACAGTATCGACTAATAGCAAAACGCCCAAGTACCTCAAGCCGTCGGCTACTCCTTAAGCCAAGTAGATCGCGCCATACGCAAGATTTCAACCTATAAGGCCACAAGGCGCTTTATTAACATCTAGATCTTATCGTAGAACATTCTACGTAAAATTCGAAGACCTCCCGCCACAACAGAATCTCCTCCTCTATCGAGGCCGCTACCAAGCCAACCGGGGGTTCTACACGCCTAACCTGACGTGTACAATACTACTCTACAAGAATACAACACAAGTCTATCAAATACGGTCCATGTAATTACAGTCGATTCTTTATTCTTCAGCTTAAGTCCAAGGACATTGCCACAACACTAAGTTCGATTCTATATATAGTATACTTCAACTATATATTCTAACAACATGTAAACTCCAATTACAATAGGGGACAAGATAATTACCTCGATAAGCCCATAATTATCCAAGTATAAAGTCGATCCCGGCAATCGCTTAGCTCCAACTCCGCGCGCTCCAACCCGCTCTAAACCACCCTTAGAAGTTCTAACCAACTTCTACATACTACTCCAACTAACTATGGAGATTTTCCGTAGGGTTTCGGTTTTGTGACTGAAGGGAAGTATAATAGTATTTCGGGCTTTTCAGATAAGTATAACCTTAGAATACAACAAGGTATACTGGCTAAGGTAATTTGGGTATAGTAACAATACTTTGAGAGTATTTCTACCAAGAGGAGGGTATTATACGAAAACAACTAGGCTGGGGTACCCCTACTGCTAGCACCACTAGGAGGGGATACCCTCGGCCAAGGCCTCTAGGAGAGGAGGCCTCGGCCGAACTCAACACACAAAGGGGAGAAAGAGAGCTTTCAAGACTTAGGCAAATTTATGGATGAATTAGTCTTCCAAAGGGTGGTATTTATAGATGCCAAGGCCAACCAATGGCCAAGATCTTGCCAAGTGCATAGCAAGTGTAGGGCCAAGATCTTGCCAAGTGCACACTAGCCAACTAACACAAAATATCCTACCAACCCTTGACCACAATGGCCATACTTTCGGCCACCACTATTACCGCCCAAGGTGTTCCAATGAGAGGGTGACAAGTGTCGCCCTCTTGTTGGTCCAAAATGTTTCGTCTCTCGGAAAAATCCGCAAAAATTAAAAATGACATAGCCGAAATTTTCCCTACGAAAGCTGTGGAAACGTTTCGTCAAAAAACGACTCTAATCGGGTGTTGTGAACAAAGTTAATTCGGCCAAGCCTATGTAAAAGTTCAAAATTTTCTACGTACGTCCTTACGTACATACTCTGGAAATACGGGGTATAACAATCTCGTTCGGGTATTTGATACGGAGGTTGTGACACCGCACCTTCGATGGCCCAGAGTCGAGAGTTTCCGATTTGTTCCCGCAGACCTTCCCGTATCCTCCCGAGGGAGATAGAGTTTTGCATTGATATTCTGCCTGATACTCGGCCTATATCCATTCCGCCATACAGGATGACACCTGCCGAGTTGAGAGAGTTGAAGGACCAGCTGAGAGATTTGCTGGAGAAGGGCTTCATCAGGCCTAGTGTTTCTCTCTGGGGAGCGCCGGTATTGTTCGTGAAGAAGAAGGATGGGACGCTGCGTATGTGTGTTGATTACAGGCAGCTGAACAAGGTGACTATTAAGAACAGATACCCCCTTCCCAGGATTGACGATTTGTTCGACCAGTTGCAGGGCGCGAGGTGTTTCTCCAAGATAGACCTGCGATCTGGTTACCATCAGGTGCGAGTTAGGGAGACGGATGTCCCTAGGACTGCATTCCGGACCCGGTACGGGCACTATGAGTTCAGGGTCATGTCTTTCGGCTTGACCAATGCTCCGGCGGTATTTATGGATTTGATGAACCGAGTGTTCAAGCCATTTTTGGATACGTTTGTGATAGTATTCATTGATGACATCTTGATTTATTCTCGCTCGGAGCAGGAGCATGCGGAGCATTTGAGGACGGTGCTGAGAGTTCTCCGGGACCAGCGGTTGTATGCCAAGTTTTCGAAGTGTGAGTTTTGGTTGGCTTCGGTGGCGTTTTTGGGGCACATTGTCGGGGCCGATGGTATTCGGGTGGATACGGCAAAGATCGAGGCAGTCAAGAGTTGGCCTAGACCTACTACCCCGACAGAGGTGCGCAGCTTTTTGGGCCTTGCGGGTTACTACCGGAGGTTTGTGGAGAAGTTTGCTTCTATTTCAGCACCTTTGACCAAGCTGACTCAGAAGGCAGCTAAGTTTCAGTGGACGGATGCTTGCGAGAAGGGCTTCCAGTTACTAAAGGAGAAGTTGACGACCGCCCCAGTTCTTACTCTTCTAGAGGGTCCAGACGGCTATGTGGTTTATTGTGATGCGTCGCATCGGCTTGGATGTGTGTTGATGCAAAGAGGCAAGGTTATAGCTTACGATCTCGACACTCAAGAAGCATGAGAAGAACTACCCCACACATGACTTGAGTTGGCAGTGATTCACGCCAAGATCCGGAGACATTATTTGTATGGAGTTCATGTGGATATTTACACGCACCACAAGAGCCTCCAAGATATCTTCACCGCAGGAGCTGAACTTGCGACAGAGACGGTGGTTAGAGCTACTCAAGGATTATGATATCGATATACTACACCACCCAGGGAAGGCCAATGTAGTGGCAGATGCCCTTAGTCGTAGGTCGATGGGTAGTCTATCAGTTGTACAGCCAGAGAGGAGGGGCATGGTGCGCGAGTTACATCAGCTAGCGAGCCTTGGAGTCCGATTGATTGATTCTGATAGTAGTGGGGTTCGGGTTCGAGAGGTTGTCGAGTCTTCCATCGTCGAGGAGGTGAAGAGGCGACAGTATGAGGATCCGATTATGACACGATATCGAGATACGGATCTTCGTGAGGGGAAGGGTCCTTTTGAGGTAGCACCTGATGGGGTGCTAAGGTTTGAGGGCAGGTTGTGTGTTCCAGATATTGCAGGACTTCGACAGCAGGTTCTAGGGGAAGCACACAGCGCGCGTTACTCTATCCATCCGGGGTCAACAAAGATGTACCACGACCTCAGATCTGTGTATTGGTGGGACGGCCTGAAGAGGGACGTTGCAGAGTTTGTTGCTCAGTGCCCGAGTTGTCAGCAGGTCAAGGTGGAGCACCAGAGGCCTGGTGGGTTGTTGCAGGCTATAGAGATTCCGACATGGAAGTGGGAGGTGATCAATATGGACTTTATTACAGGATTACCTCGCACTCAGAGGAAGCATGATTCTATCTGGGTTATCGTCGACAGGCTGACGAAATCAGCCCACTTTCTTCCCGTCAGGACGACTTTTTCGGCCGAGGATTACGCTAGACTTTACATCCGAGAGATCGTGAGACTACATGGGGTCCCTATTTCTATCATATCGGACAGAGGATCTCAGTTTACGGCTAACTTCTAGAGGTCTTTCCAGAAGGGATTAGGGACGCAGGTGAGCCTCAGTACTGCATTCCATCCTCAGACCGACGGACAGGCAGAGCGTATCATCCAGACACTTGAGGATATGCTACGAGCCTGTGTTATTGATTTCAGGGGTAGCTAGGAGGATCATTTGCCGCTAGTAGAGTTTGCGTATAACAACAGCTACCACTCCAGTATCCAGATGGCGCCTTATGAGGCCTTATATGAGAGGAAGTGCAGATCACCAATAGGCTGGTTTGATGTGTGTGAGGTGCAGTTAGTCGGGCCAGACTTGGTTCAGCAGGCGGTGGATAAGGTAAAGCTTATCCAGGAGCGGTTATTGACAGCTCAGAGTCGACAGAAGTCATATGCAGATCATCGGCGTCGACATTTGGAGTTTGAGGTTGCTGATTGGGTTTTTCTGAAGGTGTCACCCATGAAGGGTGTGATGAGGTTTGGGAAGAAAGGGAAGCTCAGCCCGAGGTACATTGGGCCTTATCAGATTGTCCGTAGGGTGGGCAAGGTTGCCTATGAGTTGGATCTGCCGTCCGATCTGGAGGCAGTACATCCAGTTTTTCATGTTTCTATGCTGAGGAGATGTATCGGAGATCCGTCTAGAGTGCACCCGATTGATGATGTCCAGGTGACAGAGGGGTTATCGTATGAGGAGATTCCCATAGCAATACTCGATCGTCAGGTTAGGCGACTGCGGACAAAGGATGTGGCTTCCGTCAAGGTCTTATGGCGGAACGAGAACAGAGAGGAGATGACGTGGGAAGCAGAGGAGGACATGAGGCAGAAGTATCCTCACTTATTCCCCACACCTCAAGGTAACTCACTTTCCTACTGGTTATTTTTAAATTGTCATATGTACTTAAGTGTTCTATTGTGGCCATATGTGGCATTTTGCAAATTGTTCAAGCTATGAGGGACTATGCCGTTATCTGAGTTAAATTGAATCTTGAAGGAACATTCGGGACGAATGTTTCTAAGGGGGAGAGAATGTTATACCCCGTAGTTCCGGAGTATGTATGTAAGGACGTACGTACGAATGTATAAACCCTAAGTAGAGTATGAATGAAAGAATTGTTTTCCGACGGAAAATATTCCGAACCTTGTGAAGGAAATTATTTTACGTTTTCAATATTTTAACCAATTATGGAATTTTTCTGAGAGATAAATATTTTGGACCAATAGGAGGGCGACATGTGTCACCCCAAGATGCCATGTGGACGTTTTTTTCAAGACTAGTGGGCAAGACAAGTGGCCAAAAGTCTTGCATGGTATTGCATGGCATATGGACGATTTTTTGCAAAGTAGTGGGCAAGTCAAATGGTCAAAGTCTTGCATGGAATTTGTGGGACAAGTGGAGAAAGGAACCTACACAAACCATCTATACCATACACATGTTTCAATCCTAACCCTTGGTTGTACTATATAAACCCCTCTAGTTGATGAAAATCTTCCACACTTAGAACATTTCTAGACTTGAAAATATTTCCCTCCCCCTTCTAGCTAGTTCTCGTCCAAAGCCCCCCTTTCTTGAGCAAATATTGTCCAAAAATTCTTAAACTTCTAAGTGTTCTTCCTTAATGTATTAGGAAGATTACTAACAAAGAGTTAGACAAGATTTCACACCCCTAGCCTCAAAAACCTCACAAAGCCGAGAGCATGCATAAAATGGAGCCTAAGTGTTCTTCACTTTTTGGAGTTAATTCTTGAATAGAAGTTAGTTAGGAACTTCTAAGGGTGACTTGTGGTAGTTTGGAACACAAAGATTTGGAGCTAAGACTTGCTTTGGAACGACTTTAAGTTCTTGGATATTTTTGGGCTAAATTGAGGTAATGAACCTTAACCTCTTTGTGAAGTTTATTATTATGTATATTGGATATTATACATATATTGTAAGTATATTATGAAGTATGAGACATAAAGAAAGATTTGGATCTTGTTAAGATGTTAAAAGGAGAATTGACATATTAGCCATTAAAATGGTAAAAATGTATCCATTACTTACTAAGAAGTTAACAACAAAGAAACTATAACTTATATAAAGATTGGAATATAAGTTGAAGGACTAATGAAGTAATTGGATAAGTAAAATTGTAAAAGTTGGCCAAGGACCCCAACTTAAGGACCGTATTTACTTTGGACTGTATTTACTTTGGGCTGTATTTACTTTGGACCGTATTTACATTGTTGTTAAGGGGAATATTGTTAATCGCGTTCCGTTTGGGCGTGTGATCCCCTTCTTTACTTATTGTTGTTATGAAGGAGAGATTGTTAATCGCGTTCCGTTTGGGCGTGTTATCCCCTTCTTTACTTATTGTTGTTATGAAGGAGAGATTGTTAATCGCGTTCCGTTTGGGCGTGTTATCCCCTTCTTTAATTATTGTTGTTATGAAGGAGAGATTGTTAATCGCGTTCCGTTTGGGCGTGTGATCCCCTTCTTTAAATTTCGGAATTATTGCGCCTTATTTATGGCATGTTGGTTACTATTATCGGGCCTTGAAAAAGGTGGAGAATTGAGTATAAACGGGGGAGGTGCTGCCCAATTTTTCGTAGACTAAGAGAAATCTTACTTGGAAGAATCCCACGTAAAACTAGAAGTTGATAGGCGTGTTTTGACTATTATAGGTTGACATCATACGCGACATATCCGACTTGGCAAGTGGATTTAGCCGAGGAGGGATGTGATTCTTCCTATCTCTTTGAGCATGATATTTGTGAAATATATATATAGTACGGTAGACGTACGTGTGTTAACCTAAATTTGGTTTACTTTGATGTCTTTGGACTTGAGTTCTAATTAATAAGAATCTTGAATATTTCAAAAAGATTTATGAATCATTTTGGAAGAAAAGTAATACTTGGTTTTCATAAAAAGTTTAAGTGTTATACTAGCTTTATGGAAAGTTAGCTATAACGACTTGAGAAAGATAAGAAAAACGGTTTAATTATTTGTTTATCAAATGCTTGAAATGATGTTTGAAGGTATGGTAAGTTGGTTGATAAACATATTGTGATGCTACGTGTGTTAGTATCTTGTGACGCTTGTGTAAAGAGGTTATTCTTGTTTTGCTTATGTTGTTTAACGATAAGCTGTTGTGTTAGTATTATATCACTCACCCTCCTGACTTGTTATGATGTCGTGGGTTAGCCGCCCCCGATGCGAGGAATACCTCATGCGGGTCCATGGGTCCTATGCGGAGCTGCGGGAGTTCCGGGATGATCACTCCGGGTGTGTTACGCTGATGCGAGGAATACCTCATGCGGTCTATGTGGCCATGCGGACTGCGGGAGTCCAGGACGATGCCGAGGATTAGCTACCCTCGATGCGAGGATTACCTCATGCGGGCCTAGGTGGCCTATGCGGACTGCGGGAGTCCAGGATTAGGCTCGCATAATGATACTATGGGCGATTGGCCTTGCTTCGATCATTAGCGGCCTAGAAAAGACCAGTTACATTATATCTATTTTTGCTCTTGTTTGTGATGTGGCACTATGTGCGGTTAACTTGGTTGTTTCATACATATTTGTGAATTGGTTTTAAAATGTTATAGTTATATATATACCAAGATTTTTACGCTTCACATACTTGGTACTGTTATCGACTCCTTTCGAGGCCGCGTTCATGCCGCAGGTAAGGGAAAGCAGGTGGTAGATCCTCATTCATAGGATCTTTACTCAGGTGTCAGGAGCTCCATTTCTCCGGAGGCTCGACTTTTGGTATGGTTCTGCCTGATGTTGTAGATGTTTTGTACATTCAGGGGTATGACGGGGCCCTGTCCCGTCATAGTGTTTACACCTTCTTAGAGGTCTGTAGACCTGTTGTAAAATTGGGATGTAACTGTTCACTTTTGGGTATTTATATACATGCCGAAAGGCAACTTTTCTTTGGATAGACTGTTCTTATTTTACACTGTTTCATGTTGCAAATTTATATTCCGCTGGTTACTCTGATGTATGTCTACTTGGGTGCCCGGGTAAGGCACCAGTCACGGGCCCGGTAACGGGTCGTGACACCCTAAATCCGTTATAACAACCTTTAGGTTTTAGAACTAAGGCACAATCCAAAGGATTTGAAAACCACTTCTTTTTTAAGACTCTAAGTACTTCAAGTAAAACACTTTCACTTTTGAAAATCCAAACTTCATTAAGGGGATGGATTATAACAACTTCCAATTTAAACATCCAAAGTACATCAAGGAAGTATATAGAACAACTTCTATATTAGGCAATACAAGTACAATCAAGGAGTGGATCAATTTAGGAGTAGGATTTACTTACTTTACCATAAGGAATCATGCTAGAAGAAGAGGAGATAGTTCACATACCTTTTCGTCTTAATCCACAAGCTAAGTCGAATACACCGCACGTAGAATTGTCAACCTATAATGGCCACAACACGACTATGAATTTCTAGTTTCTTACGTAGAATGATACTAAGTATACGGTCTCTTATTCTACGGAAAATCGGGCAGCACCTCCTTTGTTTCTACGTACTTTTCCACCTTTTTCAAGGCCCGATAATCAATAACCAGCATGCCACATTTAAGGCTCAATACATCAACCAATCAAAGGGGATTACACGACTTACAAAACGTGTAAAATTCTGCCCCACAATTACTACCAAGTAGTTCAATATTCAAAGCCATTCTCGGCTAACATATACAACAACACAAAGTCCTTTTCAATTCTTTTTCAATCCAAGTTCTTAGGTCGAACATGTTATATAGTCATAAACAACTTCAACAACTACAATTCCTTCTTTATATAACATGCGACGACTAAACTAGTAACCAAATTGAATTGTAATCTCAAAGGCTAAACATGCTAGTTTCGGATTAGTAGTTCCAATAGCCATAACACTTATCCAACTTCATAATATACCTCTCATTCTTGCTAACATCCATAACTACAACAATAAGTAATCTTTAATTACTAAAACGACAAGATTGTTACCTTGATAAGCCCTTATAAAATTCAAAGATTCAAAGTCGCTCCTTAGCAATTCTTAGCTCCTTTCCTTTACGTTCCAATCCGCTATTTGAAGCCTTTATAAGTTCACAACCAACTTCTCTTCCATTTCCAATCCAAAACTATGAAAATGACTTAGGTTTTCGCCTTGCGACTAACGTGAAAACGTCGTTTTTCCGAGATCTTTCTATTGAGAATCCTTACAATACCCTTAGGGACCTTGGGTTAAAGTCTTGTGAATAAAGAATCAAAATTGCAAATTTTTTGTGTGGATAAATAGCCAAACCCGAGAGCTCCTTGCTAGCACAAATGTTCTCTAATTTTTTCTAAGTGTTGAAGACTAAGTCTTGCACTAGTGTAGTATATATAAAACAATGGAGGGCTTAGATTACAACATATGTGTGGCTAGGATAAAGGAGATTAAATATCTATACAAGTGGCAAGTTGACTAAGTCAATAATCTCAAGCTTGCAATACGTGATCATCTACAATGGTCAATGACCATAATACCCTTGCCCAATTTGTGCAAGACCATGTGGGGGGGGGGGTGACATGTGTCGCCCTCCCATTCGTCCATAAAATTTCGTAACCCTCATGGGCCCCACAAAACATAAAATTTCTCGGGTGGGCCCCACAAAACGTAAAATTTCTCGGGTGGGCCCCACAAAACGTAAAATTTCTCGGGTGGGCCCCACGTGACCAAATCCATGAAAATAAATTTCCACAATGTTAATAAGTTCCATACTCTTCAAATAATGCATTTTGAGAATCCAATTTTCATCAACGAACCTTTTTCCTTTCCGACGTTCGGAAGATTTTCCTTCTTTAAAACAATTCTTTCTTTCGTACCAATCTTTCAAGTCTTGTGTTCTCGCGTCCATTCTCTTAAACATGTTCTAGAATTACGGGGTGTAACATAACTTATACTTTCAAACCAAGTAACTTATTTTTCAAATAGAGACAAGTATACTTTTCAAATCAAGTTACTTATACTTTTCAAACCAAGTAACTTATACTTTTCAAATCAAGAAACTACCACCTTATATACCACAAGGATTTCGAATTAATTTTGTCACGACCCGAATCGCGGATCGTGCCTACCCCGCACCCTAGTGATACAACATCGAGTAATCGGAACATAAAACACATACATGAAACAAATGAAGTACAAAACAAGAACTGAGGAAAACTTGCCTTTCGATATATATAAATAACAACTCCTACAAATGAACAGTTTAATCCTTTTACAACCCCGCCCACAACAAGATTACATGCACTTACGAAATGATACGACAACAATGGCGGACAGGCCCCGCCATACCACGAATGTAAATACCTACAACGACAGGACTATACCTGATAAGCCTCCGAGAAACGGAGCTTTCCCAAACGCTGAATCGGACCCTAAGAGCGAGGATCAACGATCGTGTACCTTTACTGCGCATGAACGCAGCCCGGGCGAGGTCAAGATAACAGTACCAAGTATGTGAAATCAAAATAAATCGTAAATGAAATCATAGTAGTCTATATAAATCGGAGACATGTATGATAACCAAACTACGATTCACAATAAATAAGCAAATATGTCAAGTCGTGACTCACGCCTCAAAGTTATCACAATAAAAACCGCACGGCAAGTACGAAGGCATAGCCGACTACTAAGACCCACAGCACCAAAAATACCACAAATCAGTATCCCGAGGTCTTTCTGCATCGCACCACATGATCGGCCGCCACTCGCCCGCAATATCAATACGCGCGTCTATCCTCGAACTCTCGCAGCTCGCATAGGTCACCCACGCACCGCATGAGGTATTCCTCGAATCATGGTCCTGCATCACTCGAGGTATACCCCGCATCGGCGCATTAACCTCGGTATCCGCCAGGCTCCCGCACCGCATAGTCTCAAAAGACCGCATAGTCTCAACAGCATCGCATGTGGAATCCCCGCATCGGCTAAACACCCGAATGATCAATCCCGAGCTACCGCGACCGCGTAGTCACAAGGATCGCAGCCGTATAGACCGCATCGGGTGGCAAGCCCTCGGTATAATAAGTCAAGGGTATGTGATACAATAACAAGATAACCGCTTAACGTTTGACAACGTAAGCACAACAAGAGTGACCCCCTTACACAATAATCACAAGATACTAACACACGTAGCATCCTAACATGCTTACTTATCAAATCAACAAGAAAGTATTACAAGGCTATCACAAACCAATACAATCAAGTTATTCACACAAGGTACTTTCTATTAACAAGTTCGTACCTATCCCCAAAGTACTTCATACATTAAATCTTTAAAAGATACGTTACTTCACAAAACCACACAATACGTAGTATATGAAAATAGAGTGATTATCTTTTAAAGTAAATCAATTACTTCTCTTTGTAAAATCAAGTAGCAACATTCTTTTCCAATGTTCAAGTTTGCCTAATTTCCCATGTTCAAGTTTCTCATTTTAGAAAGGTTTCGTAGTTCATAGTCTTATTCATTTAAGAATATAATTCTCCTTAAACAACTGAGAAACATAAGCCTTATAAGTGAGTAGGATATTCTTGTTTATAACAATCTTATTACAGCAGCCATGATCTAGGAATTATCATTTTGTCTCATCTTAGCTTCTATGCAGATGGAAGTTTCTACTGGTTTTAATAATACTTAATTATTAAAAACATTTCCTTTTATTAACGCTGCAGTGGTTTGTCGATACACATTCGATTTCCAAAATCAAGAAACATTCTTAAGCCGTTATACCTAACTTTCCATAAGGCTAGTATAACTCTTAAGTTTTCAAAAATCAAGTATTACCTCTTCTTTCAAAATGATTCTAAAATCTTTTGAAATACTTCAAGTTCTTTATTAACACATAACAAGCCGCTTATAGTTCAAATCGCTACCTTTTAAAACCACAAGTATTTTCTTACCAACATAAAGTCGTTATAACCAACTTCCCGTAAAGCCGTTATAACACTTTATGTTTTAAACCAATCAAATACATTTAGCACATGACGCTCACCGCACTACATAGTTCACACATATCATGCTAGAAGAGATAGGAAGAGGTTCACATACCGCGACGCAGTATCGACTAATAGCAAAACGCTCAAGTACTTCCAACCGCTTCGCTACTCCTTTAAGCCAAGTAGATCGCGCCACACGAGTACTTCAACCTATAAGGCCACAAGGCGCGCGCCATTAACATTTAGATCCCTTCAGAGAACATTCTACGTAAAATTCGCAAGACCTCCTCCGCAACAACAGAAATCTCCTCCTCTATCGGCCGGCTACCAAGCCAACCGTGGGGTTATACGCTTAATCCGACGTGCACAATTCTACCTCACGTAAAAGCTACACAAGTCTCAGAATACACCCATGTAAATATTCAAGATTTTCTTCGAAAAGGTTTCTTATTATTCGTGCTTAAGTCAAAAGACATTGCCGATAACAACGTTCATTCTATATATAGTATACTTCAACTATATAGTCTAACAATCATGTAATCTCCAATTACAATAGAGGACAAGATATTTACCTCGATAAGCCCATAATTATCCGAGTTTAAATGTCGATCCCGAGCAAGGTTTAGCTCCTACTCCGCGCTCCGACCGCCTCCAACAACCCTTAGAAGTTCTAACCAACTTCTACTTATAACTTCAACTACGGGTGAAGATTTACTTAGGTTTCAGTTTGTGGATCAAGGGAAGTATAATAGTATTTCGGCTTTGTAAGGTATAACCTTAGAATACTACAAGGTATATGGCTAAGGTAATTTGGGCATTATAACAATACTTTTGAGAGTATTTCTAACAAGAGGGGGCATTATACGAAACAACTAGGCTGGGGAGTACCCCACCACACACTACTGTGAGGGGAGGGCTCTCGCCAAGGGAGGATGGTGTTGGACGAGAACACTACTAAGAGAGAGGAGGATTTTTAACACTTAGAGATTGGTAGAATGGATGAAGACGTCATCAAAGAGGGGGTATTTAGAGGTCTAGCAAAGGCCAACCAATGGCCAAGATCTTGCCAAGTGCAAGGCAAGTGTAGGGCCAAGATCTTGCCAAGTGCACCTTATCCATCTACCACAAAATATCCTACCAACCCCTTGACCAAACAATGGCCATTCGTCCACCCCTTTACCGCCCCAAACGTGCTCCAATGAGAGGGTGCCAAGTGGCGCCCTCTTGTTGGTCCAAAATGTTTCATCTCTCGGAAAAATCCGCAAAAATTAAAAATGACATAGCCGGAATTTTCCTTACGAAAGCTGTGAAAACGTTTCGTCGAAAAACGACTCTAAACGGGTGTTGTGAACAAAATAATTTTCGGCCAAGCCAACTTTAAACTTCAAATTTTTCTACGTACGTCCTTACGTACATACTCTGAAAATACGGGGTATAACAAATTTAAAACACATACGTCCACCGTACACTTACTTCAAATAAACAACTTTCAAAAGAAGAAAGGATAATTCACATACCGTTTGTCGTCTGTACCAACCCGATAATCTAAATTCGTCTCGCTCCTCTGGCTAACATTATGGAAACATTTGCATAGTGATAACTGTTCTGAATTGCCAAATTAATCCATTTTATGAGCCTTTAGCAGATTATATATTAATAATGATCTTATCTAATCAGCTGTGAACCTAGAAAGTGTAAAACGAACTGGTTATATCTTAGCTTCTATGCAGATGGAAATTCTACTCATTTCAATATAATTGATTGTCGATTCCTTTTTCATTTAACGCTGCAATGGCTTGTCGATACCTTTTCTTATTAGTGTTGTAACTTAGCAAGATCAACTCGACCCCAATACTTCCTAAAAACTCTTACCGACATCTCCCATAAGACTTGGTAAGGACTTAGGAATAATTTAGATATGCCTTTAGCATAGAATCAATAACATGAATACTCCTTAACTTCTAAGAGTAGAATGAATCATGAAACAATACCACATGTATATTTCATACGTAGAACATTCCAAAAGAAGGAAGGAAGACGTACACATACCTTATTGACGACTAACCAACACGACAAGTAGAATATGTCCCAAATAGGTGCTTCAACCTATAATGACAACAACATGTCTATAAACCTCATGATACTAGTATAAGACATATACCACATAAAGACTCTCTTTTTCTATAAAAATTCGGGCAGCACTTCCCCTACTTATACGTACTTTTCCACCTTTCAAGAAGGCCAAATTCATTAATAACCAAGCACCAATTAAGGGCAAAACCTAACAGTTAACCAAAGTGATTCACACACCTATTTCTCACGTAAAAACATTCCACAATCTCGGCAAAACAGTCCATAAAAACAGTCCACAATCCAACAATAACGAGGGTAAAATGTGAGGTCTTTCAACACCTTTCTATACCCTTATTCCTTTATATCACGACCCGACCCCGGGCCCGCGACTGGTGCCCTACCTGGGCACCCTTCTAATCATACAATACAAAATAACCGCGGAAGATAAGTAACACATTGTTTTTAAAACAAAGGCAAAGTCGATAAGGCTGCCATAATATAAATCACCCAAAAGGGCCTACACTATTCAATAATGTAATTACAACTCTAACCAGTCCAGCCCACATGTGAATACAGACCTCTAAGATTTTGGACCAATACTATGACGGGACAAGGCCCCGCCGTACCCCTGAATATACATACCATTATGACAAGATCCTAACATCGAGCCATCTCAAAATCTTTGAACCAGATCCTAAGCCGCGGATCCACAATCGTGTACCTAAACTGCGGACATTTAACGCACGAAGGGGTCGATTACAGTGCATCGAATATGGAACGAAAATAAGGTACAGTAAACAAATCATAACTGTACAAAATAATGACAGGGGCAAGTATAAAAAGTAAATACCAGATCCTACCATGCCATTACAACTCATGAACTTAATCGCACATTCTTATCTTTTTCCATTTTTCAATAAGAGTTATAGTCAAATTCTTACGTACATACTTAGGAAAAATCATCAAGTTCATTACCATATAACTTACTTATCTTGCATAACATAATCCGGCCCTTTATGGAGGGACGCCTTATTTTGGAGTTCACTTTGATTATCCATACGTAATAACGTAACCCGGCCCATTTGCGGGACATGACGAAGTCATACAAAAGCCTCCCCATGAAGGTATACTGCCCGGCCCTTCTGGGACGCGATAAAGTCACATAAGTCTACCCATAAAGGTATACTGCCCGGCCCAATCTGGGACGCGATAAAGTCACATAAGTCTGCCCAAAAAGGTATACTGCATAAAAATAGGAAGCTTATGATCAACTTAGGGCCACCTGCCCATAGTATCATTTGGCAATCCTACTCCTGGTACTATTTCACCCGCATAGGCCGTATGGACCCGCATGAGGTAATTTCCTCGCATAGATTGTATCCGCTCGCATAGGTCGTATGGACCCGCATGAGGTAATCTCCTCGCATAGGACTGGTCCACCCCGCATAGGACTATTTCACCCGCATAAGCCCTAGACTCGCATGAGGTATTCCTCGCATCGTGGAGAGCAAATCCACGGAATATGCAAATGCAACAAGCCCGGGGAATGACCCCGTAATAAAACAATACATCACTAGCACAACCGACTATCATACATAACATAAGCACCACCGGCGTATCATACATAACATAAGCACCACCGGCTTATCATACATAACGTAAGCACTACCGGCTTATCATAAATATCATAGCAAGTTAAGAAATCCCTTAACTTCTTATTAGCCTTAATTATTAAGCATTCTCATTTTTATTCAAACTTAAGGCACTAACATGTCATTAAAAATCCGGGAATTTAACCCAAAGTACTACGTACTTCCATTCTTTTCAAAAGACTCCTTTTCATATAAAACCCCAAGATACTAACACCCGTAGTATCAAGGCATGTCTACATTTCAAAAAAGTCACTACATTTTTAGAAATACATTTCTAGGCTTCTAAATCAAGTGACCCTTACTTTAAAACTTTAAGCAATTGATACCTTTAAATCAAATTGCCCTTCTTTATTTCAAGTCATATCTTTGATTACATCACAAGAAAAACCATTCTTTTAACCTTTCATAATGTTGTTATAACCAACTTCCCATAAAGTCGTTATACTAACTTTATGCTTTAGACAAATTCATTCTTTTTATAACCAAGAGATTTATACTTTCAAATCAAGTTACATAGCTTTCAAAATACTTCAAGTCTCTTAACTTTAAGAAATCAAGTTTCTTAACTTAGAATATCAAGTCTCTTTAACTTAGAATATCAAGAAATCAATACTTTCCAAATCAAGTATTCTATACTTTTAAATCAAGTCATTCCTTCCTTTAAGAATCAAGTCCCATAACTTGAAAAATAAAGTCTTTTAACCTTTTAAGAACTCAAGGTTCATAATCTTAAAACTTCATAACATAAACTCTTTAAATTAAGTAACGTATACTTTTATGAGTTATGAATAGGTTATACTCGTTTATAACGATCTTATTAGAGCAGCCATGATCTAGAAAATGTAATACAATTTTATCTTATCTTAGTTTCTATGCAGATGGAGAATTCTACTCATTTTAATATAATTGATTGTCCATACATTTTCTTTTATTAACGCTGCATTGGCTTGTTCGATACTTATTCTCATTCGTGCAGTAAATTAGCAAAGTCAACTCGACTCCAAATACTTCCTAACGACTCTTACCAGCATCCCCCATAAGACTTGGTAAGGACTTAGGATAACTTAGACATGACTTTTACATAGAGTAAATCAACATACATACCTCTTAACTTCTAAGAGTAGAAGGAATCATGAAATAACACCACATGTATATTCCATACATAGAATCATGCCAAGAGAAGGAAGAGGTTCACATACCTCGCGACGATTATCGATAAGTAGCAAAATGCTCCAAAGTACTTCAACCTTGGTAGCTATTCCATCCTTTAAGTAGAATACGCTACTCGTAGTACTTCAACCTAAAATGGCCATAGTACTTCTATCAATATCATAGTTACTTAGTATAAGACTTATACCAAATAATGCCCTCTAATTCTACCGAAATTCGGG
Organism: Przewalskia tangutica; assembly: GCA_029844215.1. Lineage (NCBI taxonomy): Eukaryota > Viridiplantae > Streptophyta > Magnoliopsida > Solanales > Solanaceae > Przewalskia > Przewalskia tangutica. The sequence goes on from CM056733.1 coordinate 22,207,128, forward strand.
TAGCACTTCCTTTGTTTCTACGTACTTTTCCACCTTTTCCAAGGCCCGTATTCATCAACCAAAACGCCACATTTAAGGCTCAACCAAACAGCTAACCAAAGGGGATTACTGTCACACCCCGAACCCCGGCCCGTGACTGGTGCCCTACCTGGGCACCCTTCTACCTTAACAACTAAGTAAACTGCGGAAATTAAATAACACCTCATCATTTTTTTTCCTTAAAACCAACGTACGTGCAAGGCAAAGCCGACAAGGCTGCCATATAATATACATAATGAAAGACACTACATCGCATACGAGTCCAATCCCACATATGAATACGCACTCTAAGAGTTATATCAACTATGACGGACAAGGCCCCGCCGCACTCCAAAACTGCATAAAGCCTGCATCAAGGATATATACCAAAAGATAAACTCCTGAACAGAGGGAGCTATCCAAAAATCCTGAGCAGGATCCTACACCTGCCGATCACCGAATCAAGACCTAAACTCGCGGATGAACGCAGCCGGGCGAGGTCAGTACGAAGAATGTACCAAGTATGTGAACAGTAAGTACTGTAATAAAATCATAACAGTCTAAACAAAACAGGAGACATGTCTGATAGCCAACCTACAGTACATAACACATAAGCAGTCATATCAAATTAGGGACGCAGGCCCTCAAAGTCACTACTCAAATATAATTATGGGTCTCACGCCCAAAATATCAATCATGCCCGTGGAATCCTTCCTCACTGCCGGCAGTCCATGATGTAATAATACCAATAAGGATACATGAACACCAAGTCCCACCTGTGTCCTAAATGCCTCGTGGTCTCATGCCCCGGAATCCCACATCGTAAAAGCATGACCATAGGGTAACACAACCAACCGGGACATATATGATAATCAAATTACAACACATTGTGCCTTACTAACAATGAGAGTAAGCGAGTATCCTTACAATATAAAATAGGAAGCTCATGATCAAAACAGGACCATCCGCCCGCAGTATCATTTAACCATCCTACTCCTGGGACTATTTCACCCGCATAGGTCGCGTGGACCCGCATGAGGTATTCCTCGCATGGGACTATTTCACCCGCATAAGCCCTTACGGACTCGCATGAGGTATTCCTCGCATAGGCTGGACCCGCCCGCATGGGACTATTTCACCCGCATAAGTCCTTACGACCGCACGAGGTATTCATCGCATCGTGGGTAGCAATTCCACTAATCGCAAATGCCACAAACCCGGGGAATGACCCCGAAACGACTGATATACCAATAGCACACAACCGGCTATTTCCAGCACACATAGGCAATTCTCAACTAAACAAGCCAAAGTACTTATCAAGGCACACATAGAATAATTCTCAATTAATCAAGCCAAAGTACTTATCAAGGCACACTTAGACAAATTCTCAATTTATCAGGCCAAAGTACTTATCAAGGCACAAATAGAATAATTCTCATTTAACAGGCCAAAGTACTTATCAAGGCACAAATAGAATAATTCTCATTTAATGTGCCAAAGTACTTATCATGGCACAAATAGAATAATTCTCATTTAACAAGCCAAAGTACTTATCAGGGCACAAATAGAATAATTCTCATTTAACAAGCCAAAGTACTTATCAGGGCACAAATAGAATAATTCTCATTTAACAAGCCAAAGTACTTATCAGGGCAAAAATAGAATAATTCTCATTTAACAAGCCAAAGTACTTATCAGGGCACTCTTAGACAAATTCTCAATTTATCAAGCCAAAGTACTAATCAAGGCATCACATAGAATTATTCTCAATTAAACAGGCCAAAGTATCGCGACGCATATTCTTTTCAAAAGACTCCTTTTTATGTAAAATCCCAAGATACTAACACCCGTAGTATCAATGCATGTCTATTTTTCAAAGTAAGTTACTACACGTTTAGAAAACTCATTTCAAGGCTTGAAATCAAGTAACTTCAAATTTTCACAATCTAGGCAACTTATGCCCTTTAATCAAAATAGACAACTTTCTAAACCTTCCATAAAGTCGTTATAACCCTTTATGGTTTTAGACATATCCATTCCTTTTATAACCAAGAGACTTCTACTATTAAAACCAAGTATCACATACTTACAAATCAAGTTCTTAACTTTCAAAACACTTCAAGTCTCTTAATATATAGAAAACAAGTTTCTTCTACTTTTAAACCTCAAGTAACTCACTCCTTTAAAACAAGTTACTTCTCTTAAATCATGTCATTTCTCCTCTTTTTAAAACAATTAAGTAAATCACTCATTTGACTCCCCTAAAGTCATTATAATGACCTTTAGGATTTTGGGACTAAGGCACTAGCCCAAAAGATTTGGAAACCACTTCCTTTTCAAGACTCTATGTACTTTAAGTAAAATACTTTCACTTTTAAGAATCCAAACTTCACTAAGAAAATGGATTTTACAACTTACAATTTAAACATCAAAGTACAATCAAGGAAGTTCATAGAACAAATTCTATTCTAGGCAATCAAATACAACCAAGGAATGGATCATTTAAGGAGTAGAACATACTTTCTTAATCTTAAGGAATCATGCTAGAAGAGGAGATAGTTCACATACCTTTTCGGCTAAATCCACGAGCTAAGCCGAATACGCCGTACGTAGAAGTGTCAACCTATAATGGTCACAACAAGACTATCAATGTTATACCCCGTATTTCCGGAGTATGTACGTGAGGACGTACGTACAAAAGTTTAGCCTTAAAGATAGGCCAAGTTCGAAATTTGTACACAACTCGCTAAAAGAATCGTTTTCCGACGAAACGCTTCATTTTTCAGAGAAAATTCCGGCTATGTCATTAAGTATTTTTGCGGATTTTTCCGAGAGACGAAACATTTTGGACCAACGGGAGGGCAACACTTGGCACCCTCCCATTGATGGACTTGAATCGTCCATTGGACGAAAATGGAGAACATTGGCACGTTTTTTGTGCCATGGCACAAGTCAAGGAGTTGGTAGGATATTTGTGTATAGTTAATCCTCACCCTACACTTGCCTTGCACTTGTCTAAATCTTGGCCATTGGTTGGCCAAGGCTTGAGCTATAAATACCCCCTTTGATGAAGAGTTCTTCATCCACAAATTTATCTTCCAAGTCTAAAAATCCTCTCCTCTCCCTTTGTAGCCATTTCGTCCAAACACCTCCCCCTCCCCTTGTGAAGTTGGCCGAGGGCCTAACCCCCCCTAGCCTAGCCGAAATCTACCCCCCCTCCCTTGGTAGAAAAGTTACCTTCTTGTATTGTTATAATGCCCAAAATACCCTAGCCCAAATACCTTAGTACGTAGTAGAAGTTGTGAAGAACTTCTAGGGTTCTTGGAGCATACAACTTAGGAGCAAAACCTGCTCAGCGCCGACTTTTCTAGGATATTATTGGGCTTACCGAGGTAATAATCCTAACCCTCTTTGAATTAGTGAATACTTATGTTATAGTATAAGAATAAGTATAAATACTTAGAAGTATATCACGTAATAGAATTGAAGTGTTAATCACTTAGAAGGGTTTAAAAGAAGAATAATCAAATCAGATTTACATAGGACTGCTTTCACAAGAGACTTATATAGCTCACCGGTAGGAAGTGCTGCCCGACTTACAGAGAATTATGAACCCCTGCTTAGAATGACCTTCAGAGTAGTCTTTAATAGATATCTGTGACTATTATAGGCTGACTCTCTGCGCACGACATATTCAACTTGGCAGGTGGTTTTCGCTGAGAAGGTATGTGATTCTTCCTAAAGCATGATATTTTACAATATAACTACGGCAATGTCTTTGACTTAAGCCTGAATAATACTTACGGAATGCCTCACGCTTAAGCTGAATAATACTTACGGAATGCCTCACGCTTAAGCTCAATAATAAAGAACCAAAACATTTCAAAAGACTATCAATCATATTAATGTAAGAGAACTAATTGGTTTTTAAAACAGAAGCTTAAGAGTTATACTAGCTTTATGGGAAGTAAGTATAACCACTTAAGATTTATAAAAGAAACAAGTTTGCCTATGTGTTTATAATGCACTTGTATTGTGAAAAGAATAATAAAAGATGGTTTGATAAATAGACATGATATGATGCTATGTGTTAGTATCTTGTAACGCTTGTATAGGTGAGTATCCTTGTTGTGCTTATGTTGTTTAAAGATAAGTTGTTATGTTAGTATACCATCACTCACCTCGAGATGATACCGGGTTAAGCCGCTCCGACGCGGGTAGACTCAGTGATGCAGGACCATGATTCGAGAATACCTCATGCGGGTCCAGGGGCCTATGCGGAGCTACGAGAGTTCCGTGTTAGTATGCGGGTTATACCTCATGCGGTCTGTGCCATGCGACAATGAGTCCAGGGACGATGCCGAGAGTAGCTACCTCGATGCGGGTTATACCTCATGCGGGCCCACGTGAGTGGCCTATGCGACTCGGGAGTCCGTGATTAGGCTTGCGAGAATGGTGATGGGGCGAGTGGCCCTGCTTTCGATCATTCGCACCTAGACAAGACTCATTACGCTTACCTATTGTTGCTCTTGTTTGTGATGTGGCACTATGCGCGTTTCTCGTTGTTTCATGCATATTTGTAAACTGGTTTTAAAAATGATATGTTTTCATTTAAGTACTTTACAGTTTCGCATACTTAGTACCTGTTGTACTGACCTCCTTCGGGGCCGCTCATGCCGCAGTAAGGGCAAGCAGTGCTAGATCCGCATTCTTAGGATCTCTACGTTGGTGCCTGAGCTCCATCTCTTCCGAGGCTCTACTTTTGGTATGATCTCCCCGTTGTAGATAGTTTTGTATACATCGGGGTATGGCGGCCCCGTCCCGCCATAGTTGTATATTTCTGAGGTTCAGAGTCATGTTGTACAAAGGTCGGATGTAATCGCTGAACTATGATTATATATATATGCCGAAAGGCGTGTTTTTCTCACATAAACCGTGTCTTATTTTATAAATCGTTTCATGTCTTGTTTTATATTTCCGATTTCTCGATGTATGGCTACTGGGTGCCCCAGCATACCACGCGCCCCGAACGGGTCGTGACAAAAGTGGTATCGAGCGCTTAATCTCTGAAAGTGTCTACGCATCGTATCTAGTAGTTCTTGATTATCGGTGTTGTGCACCACACCAATAATCGTGAGGCTATAGGATATTTAGGATTGGTTTCATTCTTCTCATTCCGAGATCGTGCTTTAGAGTCGTGTTATAGGTTGGACCTCTAACGTATTCCTTTCTCAGAATGATTATGCCTCCACGTAGGCAACCCGCCCGGGCGGCAAGGCAAATGGCGGAGTCGCTAGCGTGACACCCAGAGTCACGAGGGCTCGTGCCCGCCTATACCGTAGACGGCGAGTTCTATGACGCCGCCAAATTTCAAAGACAGACCACAAGACCCACACCTCCCGCCCCACACCGGGCGAGGAGTTAGGCACTGAGGAGATGGCCCACCTTTGGCTAAAGTTGTGGCCCGATACGAGGAGAGATTGACGCGGCTGGGCCCCAGCCCAGCCTCCAGCCGCACCCGTGGTACACCCGAGGCGTAGAGTTTGAGGCTACGAGACTTCTTGAGTCAGAGCACGGAGTTTTATGGGTCGAGGCCGGAGGATGATCCGCAGGAGTTCATCCGCCACCTTCAGAGGATTTTGAGAGTGATCGTATGCCGGAGACCGAGTCCGTGATCTTTGGTTCACATAGGCCGCGTGATACCGCAATGATTGGTTTGATTCATGGAGTTATCCCGGGAGAGCACGCGCCCGCCTACTGGGATGAGTTCTCGAGGCTTTCTCACTCACTTCTTGCCTCCACAGATGGCGAGGGCGCGGCCGATAGATTTTTACCGCCGAGGCAGAGGACGACCGCCGTGAGTACAATGTCGAGTTTGATTCATTGGCTCGATATGTCCCAAAGATTGGTAGCAGATATGGAGGATAGGTACACCGCTATGTCACCGCTAGACGACTATATGGCCGAAGTCACGCGGGGTTTCTCCACCGTATGGACATTACCCGCACGCAGCTCACGCCTCGATGCGGCGAGCGCAGAGGTCGACGAGCCGACGACAAGAGCAGGAAGGCCGTGACGAGGGTCTTCGGTGGTTATCGTGGGCGGCCTCGCAGCAGCCTAGATTCGCACCACGCCCACCAGAGCACTCTGCACCGCCCTCAAGACCCAGAGTTTTCGAGGCGCACTGTGGCCCTGTGGCTTGACGCCCGTAGTAGCAGGTATCGCCGACGGACCACCCCAGTGTGGCCGATGCGGAGATCCCATTACGGAAGTGTGGTACTACTTATGGATCTTGTTACAGCCAGGCGAGGTCACTTTGCGAGGGATCGTCCGACCGGGGCACGTGGTAGGGCCCACCTTCGTGTTCTGTGGCCGCTTCATCATCTCCTACGATTACTCGCCCGAGGCGTGGTGCTCGGGTCACAGGTCGCGGCAGGTCGTGGCTCGAGTCCCGCCAGCGGTCCTCGTAACCGCATTTATGCTTTGTCCACCGACAGATCGTGAGGCCTCGCCGATGTCGCCACAGTACCTTATCGGTTCGGGTTTGATGTTTATGCCTTGATAGATCCGGTTCTACTGGCCCTATATATCTCCCTTGTTGCTAGTAGGATAGGGATAGAGCCCGAGTCCATAGACCCTTTCGAGGTAGCTACGCCAGCTGGTGATTCGGTGGTAGCTCTACGGTATATGAGCTTGTCCTGTGACCATTTACGTCGTCGGACCTCAGCCGACTTGATAGAGTTGGAGATGATTGACTTCGACGTGATCACGGGATGGATTGGCTAGCCTCTTGCTACGCCAATGTAGACCGCAGAGAGAGTAGTACGGTTCCAGCTTCTCGGCGAGCCATTGTTGAGTGGGAGGAGCACGGTATCGCCGGTGGTAGGTTTATTTCCTACCTCAAGGCTAGGAAGATGGTGCAGGGTATATCTACCATCTAGTTCGGTGTTTGATATCGAGGTCGCGGTACCAGATTTTCACCGCCTCAGAGTCGCGAGTTCCCGCACGTGTTCCTGCATGACCTCCCGTATCCTCCCGAGAGGAGATTGAGTTTTGTATTGACATATTGCGGATACTCGCCTATTTCCATTCCGCCATACGTAATGGCACCGCCGAGTTGAGAGAGTCAAGGATCACTTAGGGATTTGCTAGAGAAGCGGTTTCATTAGGCCCAGCTTTCTCCCGGGGCGCCAGATTGTTCGTGAAGAAGAAGACGGACGCCGCGCATGTGTGTTGATTACATGTGAACAAGGTGACCATTAAGAATGTATACCCTCCCGTGATTGATGATTTGTTCGACCAGTTGCGAGTGCGAGATGTTTCTCAAGATTGATCTGCGATCGGGCTATCATCAAAGTGCGAGTCGAGAGTGGATGTCCCAGATCGCATTCCGACCAGACGCATTATGAGTTCGTGGTCATGTCTTTTGGTTGACCAATGCTCCGTGGTATTCATGGATTTGATGAACCGAGTGTTCAAACCATTTTGGACACATTTGTGATAGTGTTCATTGATGATATCTTGGTTTATTCTCGCCGTAGCAGAGCACGCGAGCATTTGGCGACTGTGGCCGACGCTTCCAGACTCAAGCTTGTACGCCAAGTTTTCCAAATGTGAGTTTTGTTGACTTCATGGCGTTTCTTGGGCATATTGTCGGGCCGATGGCATTCGAGTTGATACGCCAAGATCGAGGCGCCAGACTTGGCCGAGACCTACTACTCCGGCGCAGGTTCGCAGCTCGGCCTTGCAGTTATTATCGGCGGTTCGTGGAGAAGTTTGCTTTATCTTCGCACCATTGACTAGGCCGACTCGTAAGCGCACCAAGTTTCAGCGGATCGATGTCAGGAGCGTGGTTTCGATTCTAAAGAGAGATCGACGACCGCCTCGCTCTTACTCTTCCGCAGGTCCAGATGGTTATGTCGGTATTGTGACGCGTCGGGCATCGGGTTGGGATGTATTGATGCAGCATGGCGTGGTTATAGCATATGCATCCCGACAACCAAGAAACACGAGAGGAACTACCCCACCCATGATTTAGAGTCATGTACCGATTCACGCTTTGAAGATCCGAGGCACTATTTGTATGGGGTTCACGTGGATATTTATACGCACCACAAGAGCCTCCAAGATATCTTCACCAGAGGAGCCGAACTTACGCAGAGACGGTGGTTAGAGTTGCTTAAGGATTACGATGTTGATATCCTATACCACCCGGGAAGGCCAATGTTGTGGCGTATGCCTTAGTCGTAGGTCGATGGGAGCCTATCGATGTGCAACAGAGAGGAGGGACATGGTTCGTGATTTGCATCGCTTAGCGAGCCTGGTGTCCGCTTGATTGATTCTCGATAGCAGCGGGTTAGAGTTCGTGAGTTGCCGAGTCTTCCATCGCCGGCGAGGTGAAGAGGCAACAGCTCGAGGATCCACTTTGATTCGATATCGCGATACGCCTCTTCGTGAGGGCAAGGGTCCTTGAGGTAGCACCGATGGGGTGCTAAGGTTTGAGGCGCATCAGGTGTTCCGGATGTTTCGTGACTTCGCAAGGTTCTTGGGAAGCACACACAAGCGTTACTCATCCATCCGGTCGACCAAGATGTACCACGACCTTAGATCCGTATTGGTGGGATGGCTTGAAGGACGCTGCGAGTTCGTAGCTCGCCCGTGTTGTCGCAGTGAAGGTAGAGCACCGCAGGCCCGTGGTTTGTTACGCATTTATCGAGATCCCGACCGGAAGCCGAGGTAATCAACATGGACTTCATCACGGGATTACCTCGCACTCGGAGGAGACATGATTCTATATGGGTTATCGTCGACAGTCGACGAAATCAGCCCACTTTCTTCCCGCCAGACGACTTTTTCTACCGAGGATTATGCCGCACTTTACATCCGAGAGATCGCCGATCGCATGGAGTCCCTACTTCGATCATATCGCATGCAGGAGCCCGGTACGGCTAACTTCTGGAGGTCCTTCCGTATGGTTTAGGACGCAGTGAGCACGAGTAATCGCATTTCATCCACGCATGCACGGACAGCAGAGCGCACTATCCGCACTCTCGAGGATATGTCATGAGCCCGTGTTATTGACTTTAGTGGTAGTTGGGAGGATCATTTGCCTCTAGTTGAGTTTGCATAATAATAGCTACCACCCAAAGATTCGGATGGCGCCTTATGAGGCCTTGTATGGGAGGAAGTGCAGATCGCCTATAGGTTGGTTCGATGTGGGCGGCGCTAGTGGGACCAGATTTGGTACAGCAAAGTGCCGGATAAGGTGAAACTTATCCGAGAGCGCTATCGACAACCGTAGTCGATGTAAGTCGATGCAGATCATCGCCGCCGACATCTTGAGTTCGAGGTTCATGATTGGGTTTTCCTAAAGGTGTCACCCATGAAGGCGGTGTGATGAGATTCGGAAGAAGCTCACCAAGGTACATCGGGCCGCTTCAGATTGTCCGCAGTGGCAAGGTTGCCTACGAGTTGGATCCGCCGTCCGATCCGGAGGCGGCATCCCGGTTTTTCACGTATCTATGCCGAGGAGATGTATCGGGATCCATCTAGGTACACCCGATTGACGATGTCCGTGTGACCGAGGGGTTATCGTGATGAGGAGATTCCCATAGCGATAGTCGATCGTCGTTAGGCGTCTGCGGACCAAGGACGTGGCTTCCGTCAAAGTCTTGTGGGCGAACGAGCTCGGGAGGAGATGACGCGGAAGGCGAGGAGGACATGAGGCGCAGAGGTACCTCACCTATTTCCCACACCTCCGTGTAATTCACTTTCCTACTTGTAAATTTTCGTTATCGCTTTTACCTAAGTGTTGTTTTGGCCGTGTGTGGCTTTTGCAATCGCTTAAATTTTGAAGAACCCGATCATTATCCTGTTTGGGAAGGAACATTCGACGAATGTTTCTAAGGGGAGAATGTTATACCTCAGATTTCCGAGTATGTACGTGAGGACGACGCATAAAAGTTTAGCCTTAAAGATAGGCCAAGTTCGAAATTTGTACACAACTCGCTAAAAGAATCGCTTTCCGACGAAACGTTTCCACATTTTCGAGAGAAAATTCCGCTATGTCATTAAGTATTTTTGCGGATTTTTCCGAGAGACGAAACATTTTGGACCAACGGAGGGCAACACTTGGCACCCTCCCATTGATGGACTTGAATCGCCCATTGACGAAAATGGAGAACATTGGCACGCTTTTTGTGCCATGGCACAAGTCAAGGAGTTGGTAGGATATTTGTGTATAGTTAATCCTCACCCTACACTTGCCTTGCACTTGTCTAAATCTTGGCCATTGGTTGGCCAAGGCTTGAGCTATAAATACCCCCTTTGATGAAGAGTTCTTCATCCACAAATTTATCTTCCAAGTCTAAAAATCCTCTCCTCTCCCTTTGTAGCCATTTCGTCCAAACACCTCCCCCTCCCCTTGTGAAGTTGGCCGAGGGCCTAACCCCCCCTAGCCTAGCCGAAATCTACCCCCCCTCCCTTGGTAGAAAAGTTACCTTCTTGTATTGTTATAATGCCCAAAATACCCTAGCCCAAATACCTTAGTACGTAGTAGAAGTTGTGAAGAACTTCTAGGGTTCTTGGAGCATACAACTTAGGAGCAAAACCTTGCTCAGGCGCGACTTTTTCTAGGATATTATTGGGCTTACCGAGGTAATAATCCTAACCCTCTTTTGAATTAGTGAATACTTACTGTTATAGTATAAGAATAAGTATAAATACTTAGAAGTATATCACAGAATAGAATTGAAGTGTTAATCACTTAGAAGGGTTTAAAAGAAGAATAATCAAATCAGATTTACATAGGACTGCTTTTCACAAGAGACTTATATAGCTCACCGGTAGGGAAGTCTGCCCGACTTACCGTAGAATTATGAACCCCTGTTTAGAATGACCTTCAGAGTAGTCTTTAATAGATATCCGTGACTATTATAGGTCGACTCTCACAAGGCGACATATTCAACTCAAGTGTGGTTTTCACGGAAGGTATGTGATTCTTCCTAAAGCATGATATTTTACAATATAACTACGGCAATGTCTTTGACTTAAGCTCGATAATACTTACGGAATGCCTCACGCTTAAGCTCGATAATACTTACTGAATGCCTCACGCTTAAGCCCAATAATAAAGAATCGAAAACATTTCAAAAGACTATCAATCATATTAATGTAAGAGAACTAATTGGTTTTTAAAATGAAGCTTAAGAGTTATACTAGCTTTATGGGAAGTAAGTATAACCACTTAAGATTTATAAAAGAAACAAGTTTGCCTATGTGTTTATAATGCACTTGTATCAGAAAAGAATAATAAAAGATGGTTTGATAAATAGACATGATATGATGCTACGTGTTAGTATCTTGTAACGCTTGTATAGGTGAGTATCCTTGTTGTGCTTATGTTGTTTAAAGATAAGTTGTTATGTTAGTATACCATCACTCACCTCTTGAGATGATAACGGGTTAAGTCGCCTCCGACGGGGTAGACTCAGCGATGCAGGACCATGATTCGAGAATACCTCATGCGGGTCCAGGGGCCTATGCGAGCTACGAGTTCCAGTTAGTATGCGGGGTTATACCTCATGCGATGCTGCGCTACGCGACAATGAGTCCAGGATTTACGCCGAGGAGTAGCTACCTCGATGCGGGTTATACCTCACGCGCCCACGCGAGTGGCCTATGCGACCGAGTCCGTGATTAGGCTTGCAGAATGGTGATGGGGCGAGTGCCCTGCTTTCGATCATTCGCAGCCTAGACAAGACTCATTACGCTTACCTATTGTTGCTCTTGTTTGTGATGTGGCACTATGTGCGGTTCTCGGTTGTTTACGATATTTGTAAACCGGTTTTAAAATGATATGTTTTCATTTAAGTACTTTACGCTTTCGCATACTTAGTACTGTTGTAATCGACTCCTTCGGCCATGCGTTCATGCCGCAGTAAGCAAGCAGTGCTAGATCCGCATTCTTAGGATCTCTACGTTGGTGTCTGAGCTCCATCTCTTCCGAGGCTCTACTTTTGTATGATCTCCCTGTAGATAGTTTTGTATGCAGGTATGGCGGCCCCGTCCCGCCATAGTTGTATATTTCCTTAGAGGTCTGTAGTCATGCGTTGTCGGATGTAACTGCTGAACTATGATTATATATATATGCCGAAAGGCGGTGTTTTTCTCACATAAACTGTGTCTTATTTTATAAACTGTTTCATGTCTTGTTTTATATTTCCGCTGATTTCTCTGATGTATGGCTACTTGGGTGCCCCGGTAAGGCACCAGTCACGGGCCCCGGAACGGGTCGTGACAATCAACTTCTAGCCTCTAACGTAGAATAATACGGACTATCAACTTAGGTATACGGTCTCTAATTCTACGGAAAATCGGGCAGCACTTCCTTTGTTTCTACTCACTTTGCCACCTTTTTCAAGGCCGAATACAATAACCAACACACCACATTTAAGGCTCCAAACAACAACCAAACAAAGGGGATTACACGCCTTTCAATACGTGTAAAATTCCGCCCCACAATTCATACCAAATAGTATAATACTTCACTAGCCATTCTCGGCCAACATATAACCAATAACACTACGTCTTTTCCAATCCTTTTCCAATTTCAAGTTCTTAGGTCAACATGTTATTTAGTCATAAACAACTTCAACAACTACAATTTCCTTCTTTATTCAACATGCGATTTAACTTAAACTAATAATCAACTTGAATTCCAATCTTAAAGCTAAACATGCTAGTTTTCGGATTAGGGTTCCAATAGCCCATAAACATATCAAACTTCACACTATATAACACATGCTTGCTAAAATCCATAGCTACAACAATAAGTAAGTCTTAACTACTAAAACGACAAAATTTATACCTTTCCAAGCCCTTAAAATTTCCAAGATCCAAAGTCGCGCCTTAGAAATTCCTAGCTCCTTTCCTTAAGTTCCAATCCGCTCCAAGAACTCCTTAGAGGCCTATGAAGAACCCATCTTCAAGTTCCAACTTCAAAGTTGAAGAACTCCATTAGTTTCCGCCTTGCGACTAACGTAAAAATGCGTTTTTTCCGAAATCTTTCTATTGAGATAACCTTACAATACCCTTGGGGACATTGGGTTAAAGTCTTGTGGCTAATGGATCAAACCTACAAAATTTTGTGTGGGAAAGTTGGACAAAGCCGAGAGCAACAAGTGAAGAACAATTGTTCTCTAATTTTTCTAAGTGTAAATGAGCTAGTCTTGCACTAGTAGTAACCTTATAAAACACAATGGAGGGTTTAGATGTCCACAAATGTGAGGTTAGGATGGGTTTCACTTGGATCAAGCCTAGGTGGACAAGTTGACTTGTCAACAATATCAAGCTTAGAAGACTTATCATCTACATAGGTCAAATGACCATAACACCCTTGCAATATTTCGTCCAACATCATGGAGGGGGTGCCACGTGTCGCCCTCTCATTCGTCCATAAAAATTTTGTAACCCTCGTGGGCCCCACAAAAACGTAAAATTCCTCGGGTGGGCCCCACGTGACCAAATCCATAAAAATAAATTTCCATAAGGTTAAAAGTTCCATACTCTTCAAATAATGAATTTTGAGAATCCAATTCTCAACAACGAACATTTTTCCTTTCCGACGTTCGGAAGATTTTCCGTCGGAAAAACAATTCTTCCTTTCGTACTAATTTCCAAGTCTTGTTTCCTTTCGTACATTCTCTTATACATGTTCTGGACTTACGGGGTGTAACAATTACACACCTAACTGGACGTGTAAAATTTTGCCCCACAATTCATATATAATAGTCCATAATTATTAAGGCCAATCTCGGCTACAATAATGACAACATATAGTCCTTTTTCCATTCCTTATATCACAAGTTCATTTATCAATTACTACAACATGAAATCTTCAATTACATAGGAAGACAAGGATTATTACCTCAATAAACCCAAAATATTCCAAGGATCTCGCCTGCTTTAGCTGTTTTCCGCAACTCCTCTTCTTTACGACCCAATCCGCAATTAATGACCCTTAGAAGCTTCTAACCAACTTCTATTCTTGCTTTAATACCAAAATTGAAGAACACCTTAGAATTTGTTTCAAACCCTAACCACGTTTCGTGAAGATTTAGGGAAGGTGGGAGTTCAATCTTGGCTAATCCCTTTGTTAATATCCTTTATCTAGTGTGTAAGAACAACACTTGTAAGATTCAACAATCCTTGCCTTTGGCTCTTGGCCAAATCGAAAATGAGAGAGAGAGAGAGAAGAGAAAGTATTTGGATGAAGTTTTGTGTAGAATGGCCAAGTCTTGCAAGACTTGGCCAAGATATAGGCCTTTTCTTGTTCTACAAGTTGGGAGGGACAATTGTCGCCCTCCCATAGGTCCTTTACAACAAATATCTTCTAATTTTACACCATTTCCGCAGAAAATCCCGCCGCGGCCCTGCAGCCGGCGCCATGGCACTGCAACTTCAGACAATTTCAGGGCTTTCGGCGCCATGGCCCTGCAGCCGGCGCCGTGGCGCCTGGCCCTATCTCTTCTGTCAGCTGATATTGTAACGTCCATAACTTTCTACTCCGATGTCCTATCGATGAGCGATTTGTTGCGTTGGAAACTAGACTCAATGAAATTCATATTAGGCTTTTTAAACACCTAAAAACTCCCAATATACTAGGAGATATACTGCTCCAAATTTGACTGAAAATCTGCTTAAAAACAAATTCTGCCAACAACTTTTTTTTTCTTTTTTTCCAAATTCGAACCTTATTTCCTTTCGTACGTTATTATCTCATTTTTTTGAAATTACGGGGCGTAACATTCTTCCCCCCTTAGAAACATTCATCCCTGAATGTTCCTTCGGAGTCAATCTAATAGGTAGCGACATAGTTTCCTTTTACAACCCATTCATACCAATTTGCCACAACACAATACTTTTCCCACGATTATCCAAAACTGTAACCTATGGCTAGACGACACTGAAGATCTTACCAGTCTCACATCCATCGCCTAATAACATGGGTACACATAACCCCATAATACGTAAAACTATCCTTTTACGTGGGGGAAAGAGCTTATCTCCCTTTCATAATCTTGATCATCAAGCGCCACCTTATAGTCATATAGATTCTTAAAACCTACCAGCGAGGTCTTATATTTTCCACAGGCAGCACTCATACTTATCTTATTCTTGCCTTGCGCATTTTCCTGAAATTATTCGGAATGTCGTGGCCCTGACCGCCACACTAAACCAATTCCAAGTACTTCCAAGGGCACTTAACATAAAATCCTTCAATAATCGTATGTTCTTAGCTCTGTCTCTTAACGTTCAAATTCAAATCAAACATTTCAATAAAATAAGTTACATAGACTCCACAATTTCATGTCAAAGAATGAAGGAATAACTTACATATTACTAATACTTCCTTTCCTTCCCTATCGATAACCGGCTCACCGGAAAACTGGAATCGAACCAACCTCTATCTACAGCCAACCTTGGCACCCACGAAGCCAACTAGTCCATGCTCATAATGACCTCAAAGGCTGTCGTATTCATCTCTACTAGGTCTGCCAGGGTCTGACGACTGTACCCTCACCGGGCAAATCTTATCTACCCGCTCAGCTATCACCCAATCCTCCACTGGTGTAGCTACCTCGAAAGGTTATTATGTATTCAGGCTCTATTCCTCTACACTTGGTTGCTCTCTTTCCTACTGGTCGTACTCTTTCCGTACTCACAAACGTATCCTAGCATACGTACATAACTTCCATACTGAGTCTGGCCTCCAATTCTTGGAGTCACTATATTAAACAATATAAGGCCATTTCCGGCTCTCACGACCTGGTTCCGGTGGAATGTGTCCACGAACCCGTAAAACAATTTAACTAGACTTGGGTCTGCCATTCTCGTGACCCTGTCACGTAGAGGAACTACTACCAACTGATCCCAATCCATTTTAGGTTATGGGGCGACCCGTAATAGGTTCTCAACCCGACTCACCTTCGTACTTAACTCTTCTCCTAAGTCTGAATTAAATCTTATTGCCCGAGAAGGCCTTATATACCTAAGGTCTCGGCGATTATCAATATTCTTAGGCTAGAAATTTCCATGCACCTAGCCTACCTTATCATTCCTCCCGTAAACGGGTACAATAACTTCTCATAATACCATAATCATGTTGTCTCGATCGCAACAACCATTACTTACACTATACTGACTGCATTCGTACAATTCTCTTAAGCATACCACGTAGCTTACTCTATTAACATGTCATTCCATTAAGTACCTTAACATGACTTCTTAAGGGTTCATTACCCTATCAGACAACTCATTATTTCCCAATTATCTCAAAATAAAACATAACACCTTGGCGAGAATTCATTAACTGTTTCATACCTTCCCGGTATCTAGTTAGTTCTTACCAACTCTTGGTAATCTAAAATCATTCTAGGCAACACATATATGACCCTCATACATAAATCAGTATAGATGTACGTCCTTATACCAACTATACAACAATTACCACCAACCTGGATACGCAATCCACATAATCCTTCCTGGGTCACTGCTGCCTTTCTCGTAGCTGCAATCAACATAACTCGTTAGGGAGAGACGACCCTAACAACACAGCTGTATCGCAGGATCTCAGAGTGAGAAGAATGGAAACCAATCCTAAATGTCCTGCAGCCTCCTGATTATAGATGTGGTGCACAACACACCGATAACCAAGACTCTACTAGACACGGTCTGTAGACACTCTCCGAGGACTAACTGCTCTAATACAACTTTTGTCACGACCCGACCCCGGGCCCGCGACTGGTGCCCTACCTGGGCACCCTTCTAATCATACAATACAAAATAACCGCGGAAGATAAGTAACACATTTTTTTAAAACAAAGGCAAAGCCGATAAGGCTTCCATAATATAAATCACCCAAAAGGGCCTACACTATTCAATAATGTAATTACAACTCTAACCAGTCCAGCCCACATGTGAATACAGACCTCCAAGATTTTGGACCAATACTATGACGGGACAAGGCCCCGCCGTACCCCTGAATATACATAGCCATTATGAAAAGCTCCGGAACATTGGAGCCATCTTAAAATGCTGAACCAGGATCCTAAGCCGCAGATCCACAACTGTGTACCTAAACCTGCGGACATGAACGCACTGGCCGGTCAAGACATCGTGCATCGAATATGGAACGAAAATAAGATACAGTAAACAGATCATAACTGTACAAAAGAATGACAGGGGCAAGTATAAAAAGTAAATACCAGATCCTACCATGTCATTACAACTCATGAACTAAATCGCACATTCTTATCTTTTTCCATTTTTCAATAAGAGTTATAGTCAAATTCTTACGTACATACTTAGGAAAAATCATCAAGTTCATTACCATATAACTTACTTATCCTGCATAACATAATTCGGCCCTTTATGGAGGGACGCCTTATTTTGGAGTTTACTTTGATTATCCATACGTAATAACGTAACCCGACCCATTTGCGGGACACGGCGAAGTCATACAAAAGCCTCCCCATGAAGGTATACTTGTCACGACCCAACCTCGGGCCCGCGACTGGTGCCTTACCCCGGGCACCCTAGTGATACAACATCAGAGAAAATCAGCGGAAATAAAAACTTACAGATATGAAATAAGAAAAACAGGATAACCAAAATGGTTGCCTTATTGCATATATACAGAAATTTGAACAGTTACATCCTTTACAACCCTGCCCACAACAGTACTACAGAACTCTAAGAATATAACAACAACTATGACGGGACAGGGCCCCGCCATACCCCTGAATGTACAAGAACCTACAAACTCAGGGAAACATACCAAAAGATAAGCCTCCGGAGAAACGGAGCTTCCCAATACGCTGAATTGTGATCCTATAAGCGAGGATCAACAACCGATGTACTTACTGCGGATGAACGCAGCCCGGCGAGGTCAAGACAATACCAAGTATGTGAAACTGAAAATACTGTAAATGAAATCACAACAGTCTAAATAAAACAGGAGACATGTATGATAACCAGACTACAGTTCACAACATAAAAGCAGTCATGCCATGTTAGGGACTCGCGCCCTCAAAGTCATCCCTCATGCCTGTGGAACTCCTTCCTCACTTCCGGCAGTCTAGGTATAAATCGTGTGATACGTATAACATGTCTCGGCCCATCCCATGGGACTCGAGGTGGAATCGCATGGTCACATTCCCGGTCCATCTCATGGACTCGGTGTCGGATCGTATGGTCACATTCCCGTCCCATCTCATGGACTCGGTGTCGGATCGTATGGTCACATTCCCGGTCCATCTCATGGACTCGGTGTCGTATCGTATGGTCACATTCCTGGTCCATCTCATGGACTCGGTGTAGAATCGGGTGGTATACATGTCTCGGCCCATCTCATGGGACTCGAGGTAGAATCGGCCATAACTTTTAAACCCTCTTTTAAGACAGATTAAGATAATACCATGCTTTCCTTTTAAATCAAACTAAGGCAATATCATGCCCTCCTTTAAAAACCGAAACACTTTCCTTTTTAAATTCAAGTAACAACATTCTTTTCCAAAAGTTCAAGTTGCATAATTTCAAATACTCAAGTCTCTTATTTTCGAAAGATTTCATAGTCCATAGTCTTAATCACTTAATAACGTAATCTCTTTTAAAACAATTTGAGTAACATATGTCTTATGTGTGAGTAGGTTATTCTTGTTTATAACAATCTTATTAAAGCAGCCATGATCTAGGAAATGTAATACAATTTTGTCTTATCTTAGCTTCTATGCACATGGAGGTTTCTACTGGTTTTAATATAATTAATTATTTGTCAATACATTTTCCTTTATGAACGCTGCAGTGGTTTGTTCGATACTTATTCTCATTTCCGAAATCAGTAAAACATTATTCTTTAAAAACCAAGTACTCATTACTCACTAATGAGGTTTCACAACTTTTTAACAAAATTCATATCAAGCCAATTAAGTCAAGTCTCTTATCTTTCAAGATCAAGTCTCTTAACTTCTTAAATCAATAAACCATTCTTTTACCTACATAAAGTCGTTATAACTAACTTTCCATAAAGCTATTATAACACTTTATGTTTTAAACCAACCAAAACTCGTTTAGCACCCGTACGTCTACCGTACTACATAGTTCACAACAATCATGCTAGAAAAGATAGGAAGAGGTTCACATACCTCGCGACGATTATCGACAATTAGCAAAAAGCTCCAAAGTACTGTAACCCTGCTAGTCTTTTCCACTCTTCAAGTAGAATACGCTACTCGTAGCACCCAACCTATAAAGGCCACAAAACGTCTATCAACTTCTGATTCACTTAGTAGAACACTCCAAAGTACAAGGTTCCTTTTTCTACGGAAATTTCGGCAGCACCTCCCCCCCCCCCCCCCGCAACCACATAAATCTCCTCCTCTATCAAGGCCCGCTATCGAGCCAACAACTCCAAGGGGGTTACAAGTCTAACCGGACGTGTACAACACTGCCCCACAATAATACTACAAGTCTACTGTAAATACAATCCAATGTAAATACAGTTCAATTCTATCAATATTCTATCCTCATATAATATACTCAAGTATAACTACTACAACATGTAATATCCAATTACAATAGGGGGACAAAGATCATTACCTCGATAAGCCCAAAATTATCCAAGATTATAAGTCGATCCTGAGCAATGTTTAGCTCCTATTCTGTACGCTCCAAACCGCTCCAAGCAACCCTTAGAAGTTTCTAACAACTTCTCTTAAACACTTCAACTCCAAAAAGTGAAGAACACTTAGGCTACAATTTGGCAATGTTTCGGCCAAGGGGTAGTTTTAGGGGCTAGGGTGTGAAATCTTTTCTAACTCTTGGTACACAATCTTCCTAACACTCTAAGGAAGAACACTTAAAACTTTAAGAATTTTTGGACAACTTTTGGTCAAGGGGGAGGGCTAATTGCCGAGACACTCAAGGGAAGGGAGGGAGGATTTTTCAAGACTTGTAAATCTCTAAGTGTTGGATGAATAAGTCTTGCAAGCTTAAGGGTATTTATAGGCCAATCAATGGCCAAGATCAAAGCAAGTGTGTGGTCTAGATTTGGCCATGTGTGTGTGGGTCCCACTTATCTATCTACTACACAAAATATCTTCAAGACTTTGACCAAATGTTTTTGGCCTTTTTCATGCCAAAAACGTGTAAACCATGTCCAACCATTTCGTCCACCAAGTGTCACCTAGGGGTGACACATGTAGCCCTCCTATTGGTCCAAAATATTTCATCTTCCGAAAATATCTGTAATGCCAAAAATCCGAAAATAAAGTGGGCCCCACAAACCGTAAATTCCTCCTGTGGGCCCCACGTGACCAATTCCGGAAATATAATTCCATAATTCTCAAATATTCCAAAAAGTCCGAATACCAAATCTGGGAATCCAATTCCCATTAACGAACCTTTTTCCTTCACAAAATCCGAAAACTTTTCCGTCGAAAAATCACATCTTTTCTTCCCTTCCAATTTAATGTCGTATTCTCGTACGTATGTCCTCACATACATACCCTGGAACTACGGGGTGTAACATTCTTCCCCCCTTAGAAACATTCGTCCCGAATGTTCCTTCTAAGTCTCCAACGTACATGCACCGGTATAGTCTTCACTACTATACTTACGAAACCAACTATGCCACATATTGCCATAATATAACATTCGCGCGAAACCCAAATCCAAGCCAACGAGGAATCACCTCGAAGATGTAAAACAACACCAACTCTCGCTCCTGGTCCAAAGGATACTCTCTTCGCACCTTCACTTCACAAAAATGATCACTTCTTTCCTTACTCGCCGTACCCTTCTCGAACACCCGAACTCTTTCTAGTACACGTACCACACTTCAGTCATCACTTCAGTTTCCAAAACCTGGGAGTCACTACTATCACGACCCGACCCCGGGACCGCGACTGGTGCCCTACCTGGGCACCCTTACAGGTAAACATCAGAGAAAATCAGCGGAACATACATGAAACTTATAAATAAAACATCGGAAGTAATACAACAGGTTAGCCGATAGGGCTACCTTCCAGTACATATATAAAACAACCGAAGCAGTTGCCTCCTTTCTTTTACAAACTGACCCACAATATGTGACTACAGACCTCTAAGAGTGTTAACATAACCACTGTGGCGGGACAAGGCCCCGCCGCACTGAATATACATAGTCATGACAACTCCGAACATCGAGCCATCTCAAAATCCAACCGAGGATCCTAAGCTCGCGGATCCATAATCGTACCTAAACTGCGGACATGAACGCAGCCCGGCGGGTCGATAACAAAAATTCGAATATGGAATGAAATAACGATAAAGAAATGATCATAATCGCATACAAAAGAATGACAAGGACAAGTATAAAAATACATACCGGATCTGCCGTGTCATTACCACTTATGAACTTAATTTCACATCAATATCTTTTTCCATTCCATTAAGAGTTATAGCCATATCTTACGTACTTACTTAGGAGAAGTCATTAAGTTCATTTCTATCTAACTTACTTATCTTTCATAACATAGTCCGCCCACTACGGAGGACACATATACTACCCGACCAAATCGACGCGATCAATCACCAATATCAAAGCATGCCCGTGGAATCCCCCATCACTGTCGACAGCTAAAAGTGTAAAACATAACCATGGGTCTCACGCCCATAAAATAAATCAAAACAGGTGGTATAACGTCTGGGGGCTTGCCCCTCATTTATACTCTTACCCTGGAGAATGGTAAAGCGGGGGTATAACGTCTTGGGGCTTGCCCTCATTTATACTCTTACCACGGAGAAGGTGGTATAACGTCTTGGGGCTTGCCTCATTTATACTCTTACCCTATCTCGACCGGCCACAAATAACACATAAAGCGGGTGGTACAAATGTCTTGGGATTTACCCTCACTTATACTCTTACCTCGAGAAGGTGGTATAACGTCTTGGGCTTGCCCTCATTTATACTCTTACCCTAACTCAACCGGCCATCATACATAACATAAGCACTACCGACTTATCATACATAACATAAGCACTACCGCTTATCATACATAATATAAGCAAGTTAAGAAATCCCTAACTTCTTATTAGCTTGTTCATATACACTCTCATTTTTGTTTACTTAAGGCACTAACATGTCATTATAAAATCCGAATTTAACCCAACGTACTACGTGCCTCTACTCCTTTAAAATGATTCTCTTTCAAATAAAACTTCCAAGATACTAATAACCGTAGTATCAAGTCATATCTACTTTTCACGACAAGTCACCAGATTTTTTTTAGAAATACAATTATAGGCTTCTAAATCAAGTGACTTCTTTCTTTAAAACCTTAAGCAATTGGTACCTTTAAAACAATTTTGCCCTTCTTTATTTCAAATCATTACTTTGCTTACAATCTTTAAGAAAACCATTCTTTTAAATCTTCCATAAAGTTGTTATAACCAACTTCCCATAAAGCCGTTATAACTCTTTATTTCTTAGACGAATTCATTCATTTGATAACCAAGAAACTTATACTTCAATTCAAATCACATAGCTTTCAAAATACTTCAAGTCTCTTAACTTTTAGGAAAACCAGTTTCTTAACTTAGAATGGCAAGAAATCAATACTTTCCAAATCAAGTATTCTATACTTTTAAATCAATTCATTTCTCCCTTTAAGAATCAAGTCTCATAACTTGAAAAAATAAAGTCCCTTAACCTTTTAACAATTTGAGGTCCATAGTCTTAAAACTTCATACGTAAATTCTTATAAATTAAGTAACATATACTTGGTGCGTTGTGAATAAGTTATACTTATTTATAACTATCTTAATCAAGTAGCCATGATCTAGAAAATGTAATACAATTTTGTCTTATCTTAGCTTCTATGCAGATGGAGAATTCTACTTGTTTTAACACAATTAATTGTCATTACATTTTCCTTTATTAACGCTGCAATGGCTTGTTCGATACTTATTCTTATTCGTGCCGTAAATTAGCCAAGTCAACTTGGCTCCAAAATACCTCCTAACGACTCTTACCAACATCCCCCATAAGACTTGGTAAGAACTTAGGATAACTTATACATAACCTTTACGTAGAGTAAATCGACATACATACCTCTTAACTTCTAAGAGTAGAAGGAATCATGAAATAGTACTACATGTATATTCCATACATAGAATCATGTCAAAAGAAGGAAGAAGTTCACATACCTCGCGACGATTATCGACAAGTAGCAAAAAGCTCCAAAGTACTTCCACTCGAGCTATTCCATTCTTCAAGGAGGATACGTTATACTTAGTACATCAACCTATAATGGTCACCATACGTCCATTAACCTCTTACTTCATACGTAGAATATTCTAGGTGCTAAGTCGCTAAATTCTACGGAAAATCGGACAGCACCTCCTTTGTTTTTACTAACTTTGCCACCTTTTTCAAGGCCGAATACAATAACCAAACAGCCTCAATTGGCTCACAACAATAGAAGGTATTCCAATGCAAATGAATAACTAAACAGCCCCAATTGGCTCACAATTTAGAAAGTAGTTCAATACAAATGAATAACAAACTAAAAGTCCAAATTCGGCCACCTTGAGTTCAACCATACCAATTCTTATCAAATTTCCATTTCAATCCAAATTGGTAGCATAACATGATATCAAGTCGCATTTGATTATAACAATCCATAATCTCTAAGTAGGTAACATGCGACGATTTCTAATAAACGACCAATTAGTAATCCAATTTTCAAGTGGCTTATATAACATTTCGAATTTAGCTACAAGCACTCCAAAATACTTATAAACTTCAACTTAACCACTTCATGCTAGCAACATGTAAAGCTAACAATAACAATAAAAATAATCTTGTAACACTTTCAAAGAACAAGATTATACCTCAACGAATTGTAATCCAATCTTCAAAACCGTTGCTCCTTAGCAACCTAGAGCCTCATCAAGACACCTCAATCCGCCTCGAGACCCTTAGAACCACACCAACAACTTTCCTTCAAACCTTCAATCCAAAACCTAGAAAGTCTCTAGGTTTTCACTTTGCGACTAATACGAAAACTCTCTTTTTCCGGGATTTTTCTATTGAGATACACTTACTATACCCTCATGAACCTTGGTTTAAAGTGTGTAGTTGAAAGGACAACAAACAAAAAAATTTCTCCCTTTGCTCAACCAAACCCGAGAGCCCTCACTTGATGTTCTTCCAATTTTCATGAAATTTGGCTAAGTGTGGACTTGTCTCACTACTAGTAGTAATATATAGGGACATGGAGGGTCAAGATGTGTACAATTGGGTGGCTAGGATGAGGTCTTAATTAAATATCAAGCTTTGTGGGTCCTTTGACTTAGTCAAGATTGTCAAGCTTGCTACTTGCAAGACTTGTCTTGCTAACAAAGGTCCAATGACCCTCTTGCCCTTGCTAATTTCGTCCAAGGCATCCTTAAGGGGGGTGACACGTGTCGCCCTCCCATTCGTCACAAAACTACGTTTTCCGAAAATTTCATAATTCCGACAAATATTTATACAAGTCTCAATTTAACACTTGCGAGTTCTTACGTACGTTCTTAAAACATGTCCTGTAATTACGGGGTGTAACAACTACCTCCAACTTGGTCATCTTACAAGCCTCAAATTCCTTCAAGGCCATTCCCGGCCTTCACGATCTGATTCTAGTCGAACACATCCGCGAACTCGTACGATGGCTACCTAAACTTGGGCCTAGCACCCTTGTGACCTTACCACCTGGCGGGACCACCTCGAACTGACCCCACCTCATACCGGGTTGTGGGTTGACCCGCGAATGGTCCTTAACCCGACCCATAATCGCGCCAAACTCCTGTTCCCCCGATCCGGAACAATCTTACCTATTCAAGTCCTGAAAGCTACCACTTTTATCTTACACAACCCAAGGAATTATCCCATAATGCATTTCACGCATACCAAGTATTTCGACAAAAACTAACCGTAAAATCTTTTACCCAAGACGGCCTTACATCTAAGGTATCCACGTATAATATTCTAAGGCTCACAATTTCCCTACCCCCAAACTTACCTTTTCAACTAACTATGTTCTCTAAATCACAATCTTACACAATATTTCCAAACATAACACTTAACATAAAATCATCATATCATGCATACTAATCTCTAGAGGGGTAAGAATATACATGTATTGACTGCCTCACTTTCCCTTCGTCGCTCTAATCATAATCCTGCCCTGCCGGGCGCATAGCTATAGAAGGCGATGAACCTGCCACTGACCCGGTAGGCTGCGTCATTCTGCCTGTACCCCTCCTACTAGGACAGTCTCTCGTCACATGGCCCTGATGGCCGCAGGTGAAACAAGCACCAGTAAAAAGATGACATTCCCCGGGATGATGCCTGCCACATCGTGCACACTGAGGGGGACATGAATCCTGCTGGCTAGAACCCATGTATATCTGTGAACCAGAAGCCCTGGAGCTCTGACCGGCCTCGAATACCGAACGCCTCAAGATCGCGGAGGACCACTATGTACTGGCGGAGGAGCATAACTAGCCTGCTGTCGAGGCGATCCGCCCCTCAAGTCGCCAAAGGACCTCGCTGCTCGCCTCTTCGCCGATCTCGGCCATTCTCGCCGACCTTCCGCTCTCACACCAGTGCATAGGCTCAGATGCGGGCAATGTCCATGCCCGGCTGAAGAGCTACACCCGAGCAACTCTCTGCCAAATAATCGTCGAGCCCTGTGACATAGCGGTGCACTCTATCCTCCATGTCTGCCACGATCCTGGCTAGTAATCGCCATCTCCTCAGAACCCATCTCCTCTCGCTCCAGTGCCGGGATCGAGGCGCAGTATCGTGGTCTCGTGAGCCTCTGTTGGGCCGGGCGTCGCAAAACTTGCCGTCAAGCACTATCTCGTAATGACCGCATGCGCCTCGCATTCTCTGTCCTACTAGCGCTCTCGCCTTGCCCTTCTGGGCCCGGGTTGCCTTGCGCGGAGGCATAACTGGTAAAAACGAAATACGTCAGAGGGGTCCAACTTATAATACAGCTCTAAGGCACGATCTCAGAGTGAGAAGAATAGAAACCAATCCTAAATGTCCTGCAGCCTCCTGATTATAGATATGGTGCACAACACACCGATAATCAAGACTCTACTAGACACGGTATGTAGACAATTTCCGAGGACTAACTGCTCTGATACCAATTTTGTCACGACCCGACCTCGGGCCCGCGACTGGTGTCTTACCCCGGGCACCCTAGTGATACAACATCAGAGAAAATCAGCGGAAATAAAACTTACAGATATGAAATAAGAAAACAGGATAACCCAAAACGGTTGCCTTATTGCATATATACAGAAATTTGAACAGTTACATCCTTTACAACCCTGCCCACAACAGTACTACAGACCTCTAAGAATATAACAACAACTATGACGGGACAGGGCCCCGCCATACCCCTGAATGTACAAGAACCTACAAACTCAGGGAAACATACCAAAAGATAAGCCTCCGGAGAAACGGAGCTTCCCAATACGCTGAACTGTGATCCTATGAGCGAGGATCAACAACCGATGTACCTCTTCCTGCGGCATGAACGCAGCCCCCCGAAGGAGGTCAGTACAACAGGTACCAAGTATGTGAAACTGAAAATACTGTAAATGAAATCACAACAGTCTAAATAAAACAGGAGACATGTATGATAACCAGACTAC
The DNA here is from genome assembly GCA_029844215.1 of Przewalskia tangutica. Classification (NCBI taxonomy): domain Eukaryota; kingdom Viridiplantae; phylum Streptophyta; class Magnoliopsida; order Solanales; family Solanaceae; genus Przewalskia; species Przewalskia tangutica. Next base: position 22,233,894 of record CM056733.1, read on the forward strand.
AGTTCACAACATAAAAGCAGTCATGCCATGTCAGGGACTCGCGCCCTCAAAGTCATCCCTCATGCCCGTGGAACTCCTTCCTCACTGCCGACAGTCTAGGTATAAATCGTGTGATACGTATAACATGTCTCGGCCCCATCCCATGGGACTCGAGGTGGAATCGCATGGTCACATTCCCGGTCCATCTCATGGACTCGGTATCGGATCGTATGGTCACATTCCCGGCCCATCTCATGGACTCGGTGTCGGATCGTATGGTCACATTCCCGATCCATCTCATGGACTCGGTGTCGGATCGTATGGTCACATTCCCGGTCCATCTCATGGACTCGGTGTAGAATCGGGTGGTATACATGTCTCGATCCATCTCATGGGATTCGAGGTAGAATCGGCCATAACTTTTAAACCCTCTTTTAAGACAGATTAAGATAATACCATGCTTTCCTTTTAAATCAAACTAAGGCAATATCATGCCCTCCTTTAAAAACCGAAACACTTTCCTTTTTAAATTCAAGTAACAACATTCTTTTCCAAAAGTTCAAGTTGCATAATTTCAAATACTCAAGTCTCTTATTTTCGAAAGATTTCATAGTCCATAGTCTTAATCACTTAATAACGTAATCTCTTTTAAAACAATTTGAGTAGCATATGCCTTATGTGTGAGTAGGTTATTCTTGTTTATAACAATCTTATTAAAGCAGCCATGATCTAGGAAATGTAATACAATTTTGTCTTATCTTAGCTTCTATGCAGATGGAGGTTTCTACTGGTTTTAATATAATTAATTATTTGTCAATACATTTTCCTTTATTAACGCTGCAGTGGTTTGTTCGATACTTATTCTCATTTCCGAAATCAGTAAAACATTATTCTTTAAAAACCAAGTACTCATTACTCACGAATGAGGTTTCACAACTTTTTAACAAAATTCATATCAAGCCAATTAAGTCAAGTCTCTTATCTTTCAAGATCAAGTCTCTTAACTTCTAAAATCAATAAACCATTCTTTTACCTACATAAAGTCGTTATAACTAACTTCCCATAAAGCTATTATAACACTTTATGTTTTAAACCAACCAAAACTCGTTTAGCACCCGTACGTCTACCGTACTACATAGTTCACAACAATCATGCTAGAAAAGATAGGAAGAGGTTCACATACCTCGCGACGATTATCGACAATTAGCAAAAAGCTCCAAAGTACTGTAACCCTGCTAGTCTTTTCCACTCTTCAAGTAGAATACGCTACTCGTAGCACCCAACCTATAAAGGCCACAAAACGTCTATCAACTTCTGATTCTCTTAGTAGAACACTCCAAAGTACAAGGTTCCTTTTTCTACGGACACACCTCCCCCCCCCGCAACCACATAAATCTCCTCCTCTATCAAGGCCCGCTACCGAGCCAACAACTCCAAGGGGGGTTACACGTCTAACCGGACGTGTACAACACTGCCCCACAATAATACTACAAGTCTACTGTAAATACAATCCAATGTAAATACAGTTCAATTCTATCAATCTTATATCCTCATATAATATACTCAAGTATAACTACTACAACATGTAATATCCAATTACAATAGGGGGACAAAGATCATTACCTCGATAAGCCCAAAATTATCCAAGATTATAAGTCGATCCTGAGCAACGTTTAGCTCCTATTCTGTACGCTCCAAACCGCTACAAGCAACCCTTAGAAGTTTCTAACAACTTCTCTTAAACACTTCAACTCCAAAAAGTGAAGAACACTTAGGCTACAATTTGGCAATGTTTCGGCCAAGGGGTAGTTTTAGGGGCTAGGGTGTGAAATCGTTTCTAACTCTTGGTACACAATCTTCCTAACACTCTAAGGAAGAACACTTACTTTAAGAATTTTTGGACAACTTTTGGTCAAGGGGGGGGGCTAATTGCCGAGACACTCAAGGGAAGGGAGGGAGGATTTTTCAAGACTTGTAAATCTCTAAGTGTTGGATGAATAAGTCTTGCAAGATTAAGGGGTATTTATAGGCCAATCAATGGCCAAGATCAAAGCAAGTGTGTGGTCTAGATTTGGCCATGTGTGTGTGGGTCCCACTTATCTATCTACTACACAAAATATCTTCAAGACTTTGACCAAATGTTTTTGGCCTTTTTCATGCCAAAAACGTGTATACCATGTCCAACCATTTCGTCCACCAAGTGTCACCTAGGGGTGACACATGTCGCCCTCCTATTGGTCCAAAGTATTTCATCTTCCGAAAATATCCGTAATGCCAAAAATCCGAAAATAAAGTGGGCCCCACAAACCGTAAATTCCTCCCGTGGGCCCCACGTGACCAATTCCGGAAATATAATTCCATAATTCTCAAATATTCTAAAAAGTCCGAATACCAAATCTGGGAATCCAATTCCCATTAACGAACCTTTTTCCTTCACAAAATCCGGAAACTTTTCCGTCGAAAAATCACATCTTTTCTTCCCTTCCAATTTAATGTCGTATTCTCGTACGTATGTCCTCACATACATACCCTGGAACTACGGGGTGTAACAATACTGCCCGGCCCATTCTGGGACGCGAAAAAGTCACATAAGTCTGCCCATAACGATATCTTGCCTACCAATCTGGGACGCGATAAAGTCACATAAGTCTGCCCATAAAGGTATACTGCATAAAATTAGGAAGCTTATGATCAACTTAGGGCCACCTGCACATAGTATCATTTGGCAATCATACTCCTGGGACTATTTCACCCGCATAGGCCGTATGGATCCGCATGAGGTAATTTCCTCGCATAGACTGTATCTGCCCGCATAGGTCGTATGGACCCGCATGAGGTAATCTCCTCGCATAGGACTGGTCCGCCCCGCATAGGACTATTTCACCCGCATAAGCCCTACGGACTCGCATGAGGTATTCCTCGCATCGTGGGGAGCAAATCCACGGAATATGCAAATGCAACAAGCCCGGGGAATGACCCCGTAATAAAACAATACATCACTAGCACAACCGGCTATCATACATAACATAAGCACCACCGGCATATCATACATAATATAAGCACCATCGGCTTATCATACATAACGTAAGCACTACCGACTTATCATAAATATCATAGCAAGTTAAGAAATCTCTTAACTTCTTATTAGCCTTAATTATTAAGCATTCTCATTTTTATTCAAACTTAAGGCACTAACATGTCATTAAAAATCCGGGAATTTAACCCAAAGTACTATGTACTTCCATTCTTTTCAAAAGACTCATTTTCATATAAAACCCCAAGATACTAACACCCGTAGTATCAAGGCATGTCTACATTTCAAACAAGTCACTACATTTTTAGAAATACATTTCTAGGCTTCTAAATCAAGTGACCCTTACTTTAAAACTTTAAGCAATTGATAACTTTAAATCAAATTGCCCTTCTTTATTTCAAGTCATATATTTGTTTACATCACTAGAGAAAACCATTATTTTAACCTTCCATAAAGTTGTTATAACCAACTTCCCATAAAGCCGTTATACTAACTTTATGCTTTAGACAAATTCATTCTTTTTATAACCAAGAGACTTATACTTTCAAATCAAGTTACACAGCTTTCAAAATACTTCAAGTCTCTTAACTTTAAGAAATCAAGTTTCTTAACTTAGAATATCAAGTCTCTTTAACTTAGAATATCAAGAAATCAATACTTTCCAAATCAAGTATTTTATACTTTTAAATCAAGTCATTCCTTCCTTTAAGAATCAAGTCCCATAACTTGAAAAATAAAGTCTTTTAACCTTTTTAAGAACTCAAGGTTCATAATCTTAAAACTTCATAACATAAACTCTTTAAATTAAGTAACATATACTTTTATGAGTTATGAATAGGTTATACTCATTTATAACGATCTTATTAGAGCAGCCATGATCTAGAAAATGTAATACAGTTTTGTCTTATCTTAGTTTCTATGCAGATGGAGAATTCTACTCATTTTAATATAATGATTGTCGATACATTTTCTTTTATTAACGCTGCAATAGCTTGTTCGATACTTATTCTCATTCGTGCAGTAAATTAGCAAAGTCAACTCGACTCCAAATACTTCCTAACGACTCTTACCAACATCCCCCATAAGACTTGGTAAGAACTTAGGATAACTTAGACATGACTTTTACATAGAGTAAATCAACATACATACCTCTTAACTTCTAAGAGTAGAAGGAATCATGAAATAACACCACATGTATATTCCATACATAGAATTGTCATGACCCGACCCCGGGCCCGCAACTGGTGTCCTACCTGGGCACCCTTACAGATATACATCAAAGATAATCAGCGGAACATACATGAAACTTATAAAATAAATCAACAAGAAATAAACAACAGGTTAGCCGATAAGGCTACCTCCCTGGACACATATACATATACTTAACCAAACGCAGTTACATCTTTTTTTTTCTTTTCAAACCGACCCACAAGATATTACTACATACCTCTAAGAATTACAACTGTGGCGGGACAGGGCCCCGCCATACCCCTGAATGTACATAAATCTACAACATCAGGGAAACCGTACCCAAAAGATAAGCCTCCGGAGTGAATGGAGATTCTTCCCTGAAACTGAACAGAGATCCTAAGAGCAAGGATCACCAACATGTGTACCTAACACCTGCGGGCATGAACGCAGCCCCTCCCGGCGGGGCCGATAACAAAAATTTAGTATGGAATGTAAATAAGGTACAGTAACCACATCATAACTGTATAAAAGAATGACAGGGGCAAGTATAAAAATAAAATACCAGATCCTACCGTGTCATTTTAACTCCTGAAATCAATCGTATATTAACCGTTATTTTCCTTCTTTCAATAAGAGTTAACATCATATTCTTACATAAACACTTAAGAATTTAATCAACTTTTTCAACATAACTTACATATCTTACATAACATAATTCGACCCTTTATGGAGGGACTTCTTATTTGGGAGCTTACTTTGATTATCCATACGTGATAACGTAATCCGGCCCATTTGCGGGACACGGTGTACTGATGAATCATGTGGTATAATCCGCCTCCCGCCTCTGCATCGTGGAATCATGTAGCATAATCCGGCCCGCCTGTGGAGCTCGGTGTAAGATGACGTAACCCGACCTATGTGTATGCTCGGGGTAATATGGCGTAATCCGGCCTATGTGTAGGCTCGGTGTATCTCATAACGTAATCCGGCCTATTTGTAGGCTCGGTGTATTTCATAACATAATCCGGCCTATTTGTAGGCTCGGTGTGATTTTCCTTACATAACATTTTTAAACCATCTTTTCACTTCTTCTTAAGTCGTTATAACAACTTCCCATAAAGCTATTATAACAACCTTTCATTTTAGAGAACTTAAGACACTTTTATTCTTGCAAAATTAGGAAAACTAACCCAAAAATACTACGTACATACATACTTATAAAAGAAGCATGCCATTCCCTCTCCTTTAAATCAATAAATTCTTCTTTTTAAAACTCAAGTTACATACTCTTTTGAAATTAATCTTCTTAACTTTTGAAATAGATCAAGAAGCCATACTTTTTAAATCAAGTCATTTCCACTTATAAACTCAAGGCTTATAGTCTTAAAACCTCGTATCATATACTCTTTAAAATCATGTCGCTTATACTTTAGAAATCAAGTCCCATAACTTGAAAAATAAAGTTTCATAATCCTTTAAAGAAAATCAAAGTTCATAGTCTTAAAACTTCATAACATACATTATTTAAAGTCCATTTACTTATACTTATAAAATCATGTCATCTACACTTTAGAAATCAAGTCCCATAATCTTGAAAAATAAAGTTTCATACACTTCCAAAACCAAGTAGCTTATTCTCTTTAAAATCATATAACTTCCACTTTTAAAATCAATCCCCTTTTCACATATAAATTCAAGTCATTTTCAAACATAAAATCAACTTACTTACTTCAATTAAATCAAGGCACAAAGCTTTAATTCACACTTCATAACTTCCTAACACTTCTTACCAACATCCCCCATAAGACTTGGTAAGGACTTAGGATAACTTAGACATACCTTTAACTTAGAATCAACAACGTGAATACCTCTTAACTTCCCAGAGTAGAAGGAATCATGAAATAATATCACATGGTTATTTCATACGTAGGATCATGCCAAAAGAAGGAAGAGGTTCACATACCTCGCGACGATTATCGACACGTATCAAAATGCTCTCAAGTACTTTAACCTTGCTAGCTTTTCCACCCTTCAAGTAGAATACGCTACTCGTAGTACTTCAACCTATATTAATCATAACATTTCTATCAACTCCTATATTTTTAACGTAGAATCATACTAAGTGTAAGGTCTCTTATTCTACGGAAAATCGGGCATCACTTCCTTTGTTTCTACATACTTTTCCACCTTTTTCAAGGCCCGAAAATCAATAACCAAACGCCACATTTAAGGCTCAACAATTCAGCTAACCAAAGGGGATTACACGCCTTGACAGGACGTGTAAAATTCTTCCCCACCATGTATACAAAACAGTCCATAATTTCATCAATATTTAGGATAAGATATGAAGCCTCTTTGCACCCTTTTTCACCTTTATACCTTAGGACTTTCACTAGCCAATTCTACCACATTAATCATATATATAACCACTCAATTTATGCATATATACTAGTCTAAAACAGCCCGTAAAACTGCCACAAAACTGCGCCAAAATATTCCAAAACTCTAGACCATTTCGGCAATTTTACAATATAACAACAAGTAGTCATTTCCCATTTCCTTTTCCAATTCCTTTTCAATCCAAGTTGTTATTCAAACATGTTATATAGTCGCAACCAATCTTAACAACTATAATCACTTCTTTACATAACATGCGACGACTAAAACTAACAATTAAATTGAATTACAATCTTATCGCTAAACATGCTAGTTTCGGATTTTTGGCTTCCATAATTCCATAACACTTATCAATCTTCATAATATATATCACATGATCACTTATAACTTATCATAACATGGAATCTTCAATCACAATAGTAAGACGAATATTTATACCTCAATAAGCCCAAATCCAATCCAAGATTTAAAGTCGATCCTTAGCAACTTTAGCTCCTCTTCTTGACATTCCAATCAACTCCAAGCAACCCTTAGAAGCTTGTGAAGAACTCCGCTTCAAGTTTCAACTTCAAAGTTGAAGAACACCTTAGGTTTTCGCCTTGCGACTAACGTGAAAACGTCATTTTTCCGGAATCTTTCTATTGAGGTATCCTTACAATACCCCTAGGAACCTTGGGTTAAAGTATTGTGAATAATGAACCACAAACTAAAATTTTTTGTGTGGGAATGGGCACAAAACCGAGAGCCTCTTCTTCAAGAACAAGGAAATGAAATTTTTCTAAGTGTTGGATTTTGTCTAGTCTTGCACTAGTAGTAGTAATATATAAAGAGACCAAGGGGTGAGATCAAAACAAATGGATGGCTAGGATTGGGTCAATTATGTCAAGCTCCACTTTTCAAGTTGACTTGGTCCATTTTTATTCATCCAACAAGCCCATGTGGAGGGTGACACGTGTCGCCCTCCCATTGGTCTAAAATATTTCGTTTCCCGAAATTCCATAATTGGTCAAAATATCGGAAACCTCGTGGGCCCCATAAAAATGTAAAATTCCTCGGGTGGGCCCCACGTATCCAACTCTGAAAATAGAATTCCATAATTCCGATAAATTCCAACAGTCTCAAATAAAAAGTTCTGAAAACCCAATTCTCATTAATGAACAATCTTTTTCCTTCCCGAGGTTCGAAAGATTTTTTCCTTGGAAAACAATTCTTTCTTTCGTTCAAAAAAAAATTTAAGTCTTGTTTCCTTACGTACCTTCACTTAAACATATCCTGGAATTACGGGGTGTAACAAGAATCATTCCAAGAGAAGGAAGAGGTTCACATACCTCGCGATGATTATCGATAAGTAGCAAAATGCTCCAAAGTACTTTAACCTTGGTAGCTATTCCATCCTTTAAGTAGAATACGCTACTCGTAGTACTTCAACCTAAAATGGCCATAGTACTTCTATCAATATCATAGTTACTTAGTATAAGACTTATACAAAATAATGCCCTCTAATTCTACCGAAATTCGGGCAGCACTTCCTTTGTTTCTACGTACTTTTCCACCTTTTCCAAGGCCCGTATTCATCAACCAAAACGCCACATTTAAGGCTCAACCAAACAGCTAACCAAAGGGGATTACACGCCTAACTGAACGTGTAAAATTCTTCCCCACAATTCATATATAATAGTCCATTATAATTAAGGCCAATCTCGGCTACAATAATGACAACATATAGTCCTTTTTCCATTCCTTATATCACAAGTTCATTTATCAATTACTACAACATGAAATCTTCAATTACATAGGAAGACAAGGATTATTACCTCAATAAGCCCAAAATATTCCAACGATCTCGCCCGCTTTAGTTGTTTTCCGCAACTCCTCTTCTTTACGACCCAATCCGCAATTAATGACCCGTAGAAGCTTCTAACCAACTTCTATTCTTGCTTTAATACCAAAATTGAAGAACACCTTAGGATTTGTTTCAAACCCTAACCACGTTTCGTGAAGATTTAGGGAAGGTGGGAGTTCAATCTTGGCTAATCCCTTTGTTAATATCCTTCATCTAGTGTGTAAGAACAACACTTGTAAGATTCAACAATCCTTACCTTTGGCTCTTGGCCAAATCAAAAATGAGAGAGAGAGAGAGAGAAGAGAAAGTATTTGGATGAAGTTTTGTGTAGAATGGCCAAGTCTTGCAAGACTTAGCCAAGATATAGGCCTTTTCTTGTTCTACAAGTTGGGAGGGACACTTGTCTCCCTCCCATAGGTCCTTTACAACAAATATCTTCTAATTTTACACCATTTTCGCAGAAAATCCCACCTCGGCGCCGCGGCCCTGCAGCCGGCGCCGGGGCGCTTCAACTTCAGACAACCTCTAAGAATTTACAACAACTATGACGGGACAGGGCCCCGCCATACCCCTGAATGTACAAGTACCTACAATCTCAGGGGATCATACCAAAAGATAAGCCTTCGGATGAACGGAGCTTCCCAAAACACTGAACTGTGATCCTATGAGTGAGTATCAACGACTGATGTACCTCTACCTGCGGCATGAACGCAGCCTCAAGGAGGTCGATAACAGTACCAAGTATGTGAAATCAAAATATCAGAATGAAATCATAATAGTCTATATAAAATAGGAGACATATATGATAACCAATTTATGATATACAATATGTAAGCAGTCATGTCAAGTCAGGGACTCACGCCCTCAAAGTCATCACTCAAATATAACCATGGGTCTCACGCCCACAATATCAGTCATGCCCGTCGAATTACTTCCTCACTGTCGGCAGTCCATGATATAAAACACCAAGGAATACACATGAACACCAGGTCCCACCTGTGTCATAATAAAACCGTACGGGGTAAGTACGAAGGCATAGCCGACTACTAGAACCCACCGTACCAACAATGCTATAAAACTGTATCACGAGGTCTTTCTACACCGCCAAATGATCGAAGCTGAGCCACTCGCCCGCAGTATCATTGTGCGCGTCTAATCCTGGAACTCCCGCAGTTCCGCATAGGCCACATAGGCCCGCATGAGGTATTCCTCGCATCGCAGGGCAGCTAACCCTCGGCAACATCCTGGATTCCCGCAATCCGCATGGCCACATGGACCGCATGAGGTATTCCTCGCATCACATTCCTGGAACTCCCGCAGCTCCGCATAGGTCCCATGGACCCGCATGAGGTATTCCTCGCATCGGGGGGCAGCTTAACCCCCGGCATCATAACAAGTCAGGGGGGGTAAGTGATATAATACCAGCACAACGGGCTTATCGTTAAAACAACATAAGCACAACAAGAAAAAACCCCTCACACAACGTCACAAGACACTAACACACATAGCATCATAACATGTTCACTTTATCAAGCCAATAAGAAAGTATTACAAGGCTATCACAAAACATAGGCAAGTTACTCACATAAGGTACTTTCATTTCATGTCAACAAATCTGGGTTTTAACCCCAAGGTACTACATACTTTAACTCTTTAAAAAGGTCCATTTCTTTCACAAAAAGTCACACGATACCCGTAGTATCAAAATAGAGTAACTATCTTTTTAAGAAAATCCAAACTTGTTTTTAATGATCTTATTAAAGCATTCATGATCTAGGAAATGTAATACAATTTTGTCTTATCTTAGCTTCTATGCAGATGGAAGATTCTCTTGTTTTAAGTTAATTATTAGTCATTACATTTTCCTTTAATAACGGTGCAATGGCCTGTTCGATACTCATTCCCATTTCCGAATTAAATATAACATTATTATGAAAAATCAAGTACTCATTACTCACGAATGAGGTTTCACAGCTTTCCACGCAATTCAAGTTCTTCATATATCAAATCAAGTCAAATATAAGTCAAGTCTCTTATCTTTTAAAAATCAGTAAACCATTCTTTTACCTACATAAAGTGGTTATAATTAAATTCCCATAACGCCATTATAACACTTTATGTTTTAAACCAACCAAATTCGTTTAGCACACGTACGTCTACCGTACTACATAGTTTACAATAATCATGCTATAAAGGATAGGAAGAGGTTCACATACCTCGCGACGATTATCGACAATTAGTAAAACGCTCCAAAGTACTATAACCTTGCTAGCCATTTTCCACCCTTCAAGTAGAATACGCTACTCGTAGTACTTCCACCTATAATGGCCATGAAACGTCTATTAACCTCTAGATCTCTTCGTAGGATATTTCTAAGAACAAGGTTCCATATCCTATGGAAAATTCGCAAAGACTCCCCGTTTCTACTCAATTTTCCACATTTTCCAAGGCCCGATAACCGTAATTAACATACTATAATTAAGGTGCAATAATACCGAAATTTAAAGAAGGGGATCACACGCCCAAACGGAACGCGATTAACAATCTCTCCTTCATAACAACAATAATTAAAGACTCGGATAAAACGCCCAAACTAACGCGATTAACAATTTCTCCTTCATAACAACAATAATTAAAGAAGGGGATAACACGCCCAAACGGAACGCGATTAACAATCTCTCCTTCATAACAACAATAATTAAAGAAGGGGATAACACGCCCAAACGGAACGCGATTAACAATCTCTCCTTCATAACAACAATATAAATACAGTCCAAAGTAAATACGGTCCAAAGTAAATACGGTCCTTAAGTTGGGGTCCTTGGCCAACTTTTACAATTTTACTTATCCAATTACTTCATTAGTCTTCCAACTTATATTCCAATCTTAATATAAGTTATAGTTCCTTTGTTGTTAACTTCTTAGTAAGTAATGGATACATTTTTACCATTTTAATGGCTAATATGCCATTCTCCTTTTAACATCTTAACAAGATCCAAATCTTTCCTTATGTCTCGTACTTCATAATATACTTCCAATATATGTATAATATTCAATATACATAATAATCAACTTCACAAAGAGGTTAAGGTTCATTACCTCAATAATAGCCCAACAATATCCAAGAACTTAAAGTCGTTCCAAAGCAAGTCTTAGCTCCAAATCTTTGTGTTCCAAACCACCAAAAGTCACCCTTAGAAGTTCCTAACTAACTTCTATTCAAGAATTAACTCCAAAAAGTGAAGAACACTTAGGCTCCATTTTATGCATGCTCTCGGATTTTGTGAGGTTTTTGGGGCTAGGGGTGTGAAATCTTGTCTAACTCTTGATTAATAATCTTCCTAACACATTAAGGAAGAACACTTATAAGTTTAAAAATTTTTGGACAACATTTGCTCAAGAAAGAGGGGGATTGGACGAGAACACTAGGAAAGGGGAGAGGAAATATTTTCAAGTCTTGAAATATTCTAAGTGTGGAAGATTTTCATCAACTAGAGGTGTTTATATAGTACAACCAAGGGTTAGGATGAAAACATGTGTATGGTGTAGATTGTTTGTGTAGGTTCCTTTCTCCACTTGTCCCACAAATGTCATGCAAGACTTTGACCATTTGACTTGCCCACTAACTAGCCAAAACCGTGTACTACCATGCAAAATGCCATGCAAGACTTTTGGCCACTTGTCTTGCCCACTAACTAGGAAAAAATGTCCAACATGGCTCTTGGGGTGACACATGTCGCCCTCCTATTGGTCCAAAATATTTAATCACTCGGAAAAAAAATCCGTAATTGGATAAAATATCGAAAACGTACATGTGTCGGTATATTTTCCGTCGAGAAATCACATCTCATTCTTACCCTTATTAGGGTTTATACATTCGTATGTACGTCCTTACATACATACTCCGGAACTACGGGGTATAACATTCTTCCCCCCTTAGAAACATTCGTCCCGAATATTCCTTCCAAGTCTCTAAACATACATGTGTCGGTATAGTCTTCCCTACTATACTTACGAAACCAATTATGCCACTCATGTCCATAATACAACGTACGCGCAAAAACTCACATCCGAGCCAACGAAGAATCATCTCTAAAACGTATAACAATACTATTAGCTTCACCCATGGTCCAAAGGATACTTTCTTCACATCTTTACTTTATAAAACGGACACTTCCATCTTCTTCACACATCTTCGCCTCTTTTCTTACTCGTCGTACCTTCCTCGTATACTCGAACTCTTTCTACTATACGTATCACATTTTTGTCATTGCTTCAGTTTTTAAAATCTCGGGGTTACTATCTTCAACTTGGTTGTCATTAACTCGGAACACTCTGGATGAATCTCCGATACTCTTCCGAATCATAGCAATATGAAAGACCGGACGTACTGCCTCCTAAGTAGGACGTCAGTGCTAACTTATAGGCAACCTGGCCTATTCTACAAATGATCTGAAAAGGCCCAAAGTACCTCGGGCTAAGTTTCCCCTGCTTTCCAAAACTCGTCACACCCTTCCGGGGTGGTACCTTCAAGAAGACGTCAACCTGAACTCCAAGTGTTGACGCCGATTATCCGCAAGACTTCTGTTGACTCTGAGCTACTAATAACCTCTTCTGGATAAGTTTCGCCTTATCCACATTCTGTTGAATCAAGTATAGACCAATTATCTGAACCTTGCCAATATCGAACCAATCGACCGGCAACCTATACTTCCGCCCATACAAGGCTTCATAAGGCGCCATCCGAACACTGAAATGGTAGCTATTATAATACTCACACAACACGAGGCAAATAATCCTCACCGCTCCCCTGAAATCAAAACACCGGCCCGTAACCTATCCTCAAATGTCTGGATAAAACGTGATGTTTGTCCGTCGGCCCGAGGGTGAATGCAATATTGAGACTCACCTGAGTTCCTAACCCCACCTGGTAAAACCCCCAGAAAAGAAAATAGCCGTAAACTGGGCTCCACTGCCTGTCATAAAATAAAATTAGGAACCCCGTGCAGCCTTACAACCTTCCTGATATATAACATCTCGCATAACCTCACGAGTAAATACCCCGATCGAAAGACAAGATGGTGACTCATCGCCCGACCATCGTCGAACGCATCCACTCGTACGATGGTTACCTAAACCTGGGCCTAACACCCTCGTGATCCTATCACCTAGCGGGACCACCTCAAACGGACCCCACCTCAAACCGAGCTACGGGTTGACCCGCGATATGGCCTCAACCCGACCCATTATCACTCTAAATTCTTGTTCCCGTCCGGGACAATCTTACTTATTCTCGTCATGAAAATTACCTGATCATTCCGGGTGTATTATCCCGATGCGAAGAATGCCTCATGCGGTCTATGTGACTATGCGGTTCAGGTGACTATGCGGATCGCGGAGTCCGCGAGGATGACGCGTTAGCCGCCCCGATGCGGAATACCTCACGCGGTCCGTGGACCTATGCGGATCGCGGAGTTACAGGATTAGGCACGCATAATGATACTATGGGCGATTGGCCTTGCTTCGATCATTAGCGGCCTAGAAAAGACCAGTTACGTTATATCTATTTTGCTCTTGTTTATGTTGTGGCACTATGTGCAGTTAAATTGATTGTTCGTACGTATTTGTAATTGGTTTTAAAATGTTATGATTTGATTTCAGTACTTTACAGTTTCACATACTTGGTACATGTTAGATCGACTCTTCGAGGCCGTTCATGCCGCAGTAGAGGTACACCGCCGCCGCTCGCTCATAGGATCACATTCGCTTTGGGAAGCTCCGCTTTCTCCGAGGCTTATCTTTCGTATAGTCCTCGTCGTTGTAGGTACTTACATTCGGGGTATGGCGGGCCCCGTCCGTCGTTGTTGTTATAACATTCGTAGGTCCAGTAATCTTGTTGGCGAGTTTGTAAAAGGGATGTAACTGTTCGGGTTCAAGTTTTATTTATATATTCAGAAAGGTAACCGTTTTGGTTAGCCTGTATTCTTATTTCATTATTGTATATCTTGTTCTTGTGTAATTTTTTATTTCCGCTGATTTTTCTCTGATGTTGTATCACTAGGGTGTCCGGGGTAAGGCACCAGTCACGGGCCCGGGGTCGGGTCGTGACAAAAGTGGTATCAGAGCAGTTAATCCTCGGAAAGTGTCTACAGACCGTATCTAGTAGAGTCTTGATTATCGGTGTGTTGTGCACTACACCTATAATCAGAAGGCTACAGGATATTTAGGATTGGTTTCCATTATTCTCACTCTGAGATCGTGCCTTAGAGTTGTGTTATAAGTTAGACTCCCTATGGCGTATTCGTATGTGCTAGTTATGCCTCTACGCAAGGCAACCAGAGCCCAGAAGGGCAAGGCAGCAGAGGGAGCTGCGAGTAGAGCACAGAGGGTTACCAGAGCACGGGCCCAGTCATTATCTGAGACAGTGCTTCATTCGGGGAGTTCTACGACGTCGCTAGCCCCAGGAGAGTTTAGAGCAGTAGCAGTAACTACTGAGACCACGATACCTGAGCCTCTAATCCCACGGCCGGGAGCAGAGGATATGAGTTACAAGGAGATGACCCAGTTACTAGCTAGGCTTGTAGCGGCATGAGGACAGACGAGAGTCAGAGGTTCCGGTAGTATCAGTAGTTCACCCTAGATCCGATAGTTGAGATTTCGGGACTTCTTGAGTTGCAGTCCACCCGAGTCCTATGGATTGAGGACCGAAGATCATCGTGAGTTTATTCGACTTGCAATGGATCATGAAAGTGATCAAGACCTCGTGAGGCATTTCTTACACTTTTTGCCCTCGCATGAGGAAAGCTCTGCGGATAGATTTATGAGGTTGAGGCGCAGGCGCGACGCTCGGGAATACAAGATAGAGTTTGACTTATCGCTCGTTATGTCCCCGTTAGTGGCGCATATGGAGGATAGAGTGCACCGATATGTCACAGACATGACGATTATCTAGCGAGGAGTTGTACAAGAGTAGCTCTTCATCGACATGGACATTGCCCGCGACAAAGCCGCACACAGCATCGAGGAACGTAGAGATCGCGAGTAACCAAGATCAGCAGAAGAGGGCCAAAACAGCAGGGTCCTTTGGTAACTTTAGAGGCGGACCTTCTCAGCAGCAGACTGGTTATGCGCCCGCCAAGATGAGTGGTCCTCCACACACTTCAAGACGTTCGGGGTATTTAGGAGTTGGTCAGAACTCCAGTGGTTTCGGTTCACAGATTTACATAGGTTCTAGCCACCATTCGCTTTCCTCAGTGTTCACTTTGTGGTAGGCGTCACTCTGGGAAATGTCGTCTTTTTACTAATGCTTGTTTTACCAGCGGCCGTCAGGGCCATATAAGGAGAGAATGTCCTAGTAGGAGGGATACAGGTGGGATGACTTAGCCTACCAAGTCAGTTGCGGATTCAGTGGGTCGGAGAGGAAGGGGTGTTAGCCAGAGGAGGCCGCCCCCACCTCGGTAAGGTCGTTGTGGTAAGTGTTCTTATGGGGAGTGTGTTCTTATGGGGAGTGTCGTGCTACTTAGATAGCTTGTTAGGCTTGCGACGCAGGCCATCAGGCGAGAAATTGTCCGAGCAGTGGGCGCGGATGTTACGACTCACCTTTCGGATCGATCGTTCATCACCGTCTCAGAGTTATCGCCAGCAGAGCAGATTTGATTAGAGCGACAAAGGGAAAGTGAGGCAAGAGTTACGTAAATATCTTCACTTCGAGAGACTTGTTTAGGTCGTTATGGTAGATACACGTGAGTGCTATGTTGGTTAGCATTATGTAAGTTGTGATTAGAAAACATGGGTAGTTGAAAAGGGTAAGTCTGGGGACGAAAAACGGGAGCCTTAGAATTTATAATACGATTTGTCACGACTGCCCCGGCCCGTGGATCGTGCCTTACCGGGGCACCCAAGTAGTCATACATCAGAGTAACCAGCGGAATATAAAACAAGACAGGAAACAGTTTATAAAATAAGACACAGTTTATCTGATGAAAAGCTTGCCTTTCGGCATAATATAAATAACTCAAGTTTTGCAGTTACATCCCAACTGTACAATAGTACTACAGACCTCTAAGGAAGTAAACAACTATGGCGGACAGGCCCGCCATACCCTCGATCGCACAAAACTATCTACAATACAGGAGATCATACCCAAAAGTAGAGCCTCCGGAGAAGATGGAGCTCCTGACACCAACGCAAAGATCCTAAGGATGTGGATCTAGCACCTGCTTGCCCTTACCTGCGGCATGAACGCAGCCCCCCGAAGGAGGTCAGTACAACAGGTACCAAGTATGTGAAACTATAAAGTACTTTAAAATGAAATCAAAGTTTTTAAAACCTTTTCACAAATACAATCAGTTCAATTGCACATAGTGCCACATCACAAACAACAAATAAAGAATAGAAAATCAGAATAGTCTATTCTAGGCCGCGAATGATCGGGCAAGGCCAATCGCCCATAGTATCATTCTCGTGCCTAGTCCCGACTTCCGCACTCGCATAGGTCCCACACGCACTGCATGAGATATTTCTCGCATCGGGGGCAGCCAACCCCCGGCATCCGCCTAGGCTCCCGCAGCCCGCATAGCCTCAAAAAGACCGCATAGTCTCAACAGACCGCACAGGAGTCCCCGTGATCAGCAACGCCCGAATGATCAATCTCGAGCATACCGCTGCTCGCATAGTCTCACAGACCGCGACAGCCGTATAGACCCGCATCAGGCAAGCCTCGTATAACGATCGAGGGTAGGTGATACAATAACAAGACAATGGACTTACCGTTAGCAACGTAAGCAAAGCAAGAATGACCCCTTACACAAAGATTACAAGACACTAACACAGTAGCATCATAACATGTCTACTTATCAAACAATCTTACTATACTTAATGTAAATCAATACAAGGCTTTTATAAACAAAACAAGTAAATTCCTTTTTATCTTCTTAAGTTGTTATACCTAACTTCCCATAAAGCCAAGATAACTCTTACGCTTTTGTTTTAAAACCAAATATTTATCTTCAAGTTAAAATGATTCGAGATTCTTTTGAAATGTTTTCGCTTCTTTGTTATTCAGCTTAAGCCACAGGCATCATAGTAAGTATTATTCAGCTTAAGCCGTGAGGCATTGCCATAAGTATTATTCAGCTTAAGTCAAAGACATTGCCGTAGTTATTATTCGCTTAACACACGTACGCTCACCGTACTATATATTGTAAAATATCATGCTTTAGGAAGAATCACATACCTTCTCAAATAAAACCACCGCCAAGTGAATATGTCGCAGAGAGTCACCTATAATAGTCACAGATATCTATCAAAGACTACTCGAGGGTTATTCTAAACAGGGGTTCATAATTCTACGGAAAGTCGGACAGACAACCCTTCCCTGAGCTATGTAAGTCTCATCAGAAAACAAATTCTATGTGAGTACATTCAATTATTCTTCTTTAAACCCTTCTACCGTGATAATACCAATTCTATTCTCGTGATATTCTTCTAAGTATCTAATACTTATTCTAATACTACAACCGTAAGTATTCTCTAATTCAAAAGAGGTTAGGATTAGTTACCTCGGTAAGCCCAATAATATCCTAGAAAAGTCGCTACTGAGCAAGGTTTTGCTCCTAAGTTGTATGCTCCGGTAGCTCCAAGAAACCTTAGAAGTTCTTCACAACTTCTACTAAGGACTAAGGGATTTGGGCTAGGGTATTTTGGGCATTATAACGATACAAGAAGGTAACTTTTCTACCAAGGGAGGGGGGATAGATTTCGGTTAGGCTAGGGGGGGTAGGCTCTCGGCCACACTACACAAGGGGAGGGAAGAGGTGTTGGACGAAAAGCTTAAGGGAGAGGAGAGGATTTTTAGACTTGGAAGATAACTTTGTGGATGAATAACTCTTCATCTCTAAGGGGGTATTTATAGCTCAAGCCTTGGCCAACCAATGGCCAAGATGAAGACAAGTGCAAGGCAAGTGTAGGGTGAGGATTAACTAAACACAAATATCCTACCAACCCTTGACTTGTGCACAAGGCACAAAAAACGTGCCTTGGCTCTCCAATTTCGTCCATGGACGTTTCAAGTCCACCAATGGGAGGGTGCCAAGTGTTGCCCTCCCGTTGGTCCAAAATGTTTCGTCTCTCGGAAAAATCCGCAAAAATTAGAAATGGCATAGCCGGAATTTTCCTACGAAAGCGTGGAAACGCGTTTCGTCGGAAACGATTCTTTAAGCGAGTTGTGCACAAAAATCGTCCAAGGCTAACTTTAAAGCCAACTTTTTAGACGTATTCCTTACGCATACTGAAATACGGGTATAACATTCTCCTCCTTAGAAACATTCGTCCGAATGTTCCTTCTCAAGACGATTATCGGAAGCTTAAACAGCTAGCAAATGCCACACACGCCACAAAACAACACTTAGGCATAAATGATAAGGAAATTTACAAGTAGGAAAGTGAATTACCCGGAGGTGGGGAATAGGTGAGGATACTTCGCCTCATGTCCTCCTCGGCTTCCCACGCCATCTCTCCTCCCGAGCTCGCTCCGCCACAAGACTTTGACGGCCACGCCCTTCGTCCGCAGACGCCTAACTCGACGATCGACTATCGCTATGGGAATCTCTCATACGATAACCCCACACTGGACATCGTCAATCGGTGTACCCTAGATGGATCCCCGATACATCTCCTCAAAGATAGATACGTGAAACACCGATGCACCGCCTCCGACGGACGGCAGATTCAACTCGTAGCAACCTTGCCTACCTCGCGACAATCAAACGCCCAATGTACTTGGGCCGAAGTTTCTTCTTCCCGAATCTCATCACACCTTCATGGGTGACACCTTTAGGAAAACCCAATCATCTATCGCGAACTCGGATGCCGACGACGATGATCTCGTGATACGACTTGCCGACTCGAGTCATTAATAGCCGCCTTGATAAGCTTCACCTTATCCATCGTCACTGTACCAAATCTGGTCCCACTAGCCGCCCTCGCCCACATCGAACCAACCTATAGGCGATCCGCACTTCCTCCCATACAAGGCCTCATAAGGCGCCATCCAATCTTGAGTGGTAGCTATTATTATACGCGAACTCAACTAGAGGCAAATGATCCTCCCAACTACCATCGGTCAATAACACAAAGCTCGCAGATATCCTCAAGAGTCCGATAGTGCGCTCGCCTGCCCGTCTGCTGGATGAAATGCAAGATCGTGCTCACCAAGGCCCCTAAACCCTCTCGAAGGACCTCCAAGTTAGCCGTAAACCGGGCTCTCATCTCGATATGATCGGGTAGGGACTCCATGCACCGACGATCTCTGATGTAAAGTCCGCATAATCCTCACCAAAAGTCGCCCCGACGGAAGAAAGTGGGCTGATTTCACACCGCCGACGATAACCCATATAGAATCATGTCTCCTCCGAGTGCGAGGTAATCCCGTGATGAAGTCCATGTTGATTACCTCCCACTTCCGTGTCGATCTCAATCGTCAGAATAAAACCACCGTGCCTCGTGCTCTACCTTCACCGCCGACAACACGGCACCGAGCTACGAACTCGCAACGTCCTCTTCGCCATCCCACCAATACACGGATCTAAGGTCGTGGTACATCTTGGTCGACCGACGATGGAGTAACGCGCGCGTGTGCTTCCCCAAGAACTCGCCAAGTCCTCAAACATCCGGAACACACATGCCGCTCAAACCTTAGCACCCCATCAGGTGCTACCTCAAAAGGACCCTTTCCCTCACGAAGAGTCAGATCACGATATCGAATCAAAGCGGGATCTCGAATCGCCTCTTCACCTCCTCAACGATGGAAGACTCGGCAACCTCACGAACTCTAACCCCATCGCTATCGTAATCAATCAAACGGACACCAAGGCTCGCTAATCGATGCAAATCACGAACCATGTCCTCCTCTCTAGCCGCACATCCGATAGGCTCCCATCGACCTACGACTAAGAGCATCCGCCACAACATCGCCTTCCGGGTGGTACAGATATCAACATCGTAATCCTTAAGCAACTCTAACCACCGCCTCGCCGCAAGTTCACCTCCTCCGTGAAGATATACCGAGGCTCTTGTGGTCCGTATAAATATCCACGTGAACCCCATACAAATAGTGCCTCCGGATCTTCAAAGCGTGAATCACTACGCTAACTCCAAATCATGGGTGGGGTAGTTCCTCTCGTGTTTCTTCACCGCCGGATGCATATGCTATAACCCCGCCATGCTGCATCAACACACATCCCAACCCGATGCCCGACGCATCACAATACACGACATAACCATCCGACCTCCGGAAGAGTAAGAACGGGCGCTGCCGCCTCTTTCAAGAATCGAAACCACGCCACAAGCATCACCATCAAACTTGGGCCTTCCGAGTCAGCCTAGTCAATGGTGCGTAGATAGAAGCAAACTTCTCCACGAACCGCCGATAATAACTCGCAAGGCCCGTAAAATCGCGAACCTCTCGCCGAGTAAGAGGTTCAGGCCAAGTCCCGATCGCCGATCTTGCCAGATCCACTGAATGCCATCAGCCGACAATATGCCCAAGAAACGCCATCAAGTCAACCAAAACTCACATTTGGAAAACTTGGCGCATAAATCTGCTGATCTCGAGAATCACAAGATAGCCTCAAATGCCCGCATGCTCCTCGCTTCCGAGCGAGAATAAACCAAGATATCATCAATGAACACTATCACAAACGTATCCAAAAATGGTTTGAACACTCGGTTCATCAAATCCATGAATACCACGAGCATTGGTCAACCCAAAAGACATGACCACGAACTCATAATGCCCGCATCGTCCGAATGCACGATCTAGGGACATCCACCTCTCTCGACACGAACTCGATGATAGCGAACGCAGATCAATCTTGGAGAAACATCTCGCACTCGCAATCGTCGAACAAATCATCAATCTCGGAAGGGTATTCGTTCTTAATGGTCACCTTGTTCACCGCTGTAATCAACACACATGCGCAGCGCCCCGCCCTTTTTCTTCACGAACAATACCGCGCTTCTGCGGGAAACACTGGGCCTAATGAAGCCCTTTCTCCAAGAAATCCTCACCGGTCCTTCGCCTCTCAACTCGGCAGTGCCATTCTCAGATGGCGGAATGGAAATAGGCCGAGTGTCCGCAATATGTCAATACAAAACTCAATCTCCTCTCGGAGGATACCCGGAGGTCATCCGAAACACGTGCGGGAACTCGACCATCGAATCGATCAAAATCTGTACCGCAGCCTTCAGATCAAACACCCGAACGAGATGGTAGATATACCCCTTCTCGCACCATCTTCCTAGCCTTGAGGTAGGAAATGAACCTACCTCGGCGATACCGTGCTCCTCCCACTCAACAACCGGCCTCAGAAACTGAATCAGCATTACTCTCTCTGCCTACATTGGCGTAGCAAGAAGCTAGCCAATCCATCCCCATAATCACGCCGAAGTCAATCATCTCCAACTCTATCAAGTCGGCTAGGGTCCGACGATCGTAAATGGTCACAGACAAGCTCTATATACCCGCCGAGCTACCACCGAATCACCCATCGCGTAGCTACCTCGAAAGTGGTCTATGGACTCGTGCTCTATCCCTATCCTACTAGCAACAAGGGGAGATATATAGATGCAGTAGAACCCGGATCTATCAAAGCATACACATCAAACCGAACCGATAAGGTACTGACGACATCAGTGAGGCCTCACGATCCGTTTACCGACAAAGCATATATGCGGTTACGAGGACCGCTAGAATCGACTCGCGCACGACCTCTGCCGCGACCCGCTGATCCATGTGTACCTTGCCCTCCGGGCGAGTAATCGCCGGGATGAAGAAGCGCAATGCACTCGTAGGCCGAGCCTTACCACCGCCGCCCGGCCGGACAAACTCGCAGTGACCTGCCGCCACAAGTATAGCAAGCTCGAGTACGGCTCCGTAATGGTATACGCCACAACGGGCACACCGAGCGCACTCGAACAGTTAGCACTCGCTACCGAAATCCGAAGTCCCGCCCCGACCGCCCCGACCGCCTCGGTGGCCGAAAATGAGGTAGAGCGCTCACTGGCCGTGGTGCACCGACTTCGCCGATGCCGCCACCCGAGGACCACCAAAAGAACTCGCCGCTCGCCTTCTTCTCGCCGCTGATATCGCTCTACCCGCGTCTCTACGCCTCACAACCCAAAGTGCATGAGCTGCATACGGTTATGTCCATGCTCGTGGGCGGACACACCCGCACAAGACTCGGCCATGTAATCATCTAGCCCAGTGACATAGCGATGCACTGCCCTCCATCTCGCTACTGTGCAGTGGACATATCGAGCCAAAGAATCAAACTCGACATTGTACTCCTCACCAAGGCGTCCTCCCCGCCAAAGAACAAGAATCTATCACCGTGCCTCCTCATCTGAGGAGGCAAGAAGTGTGTGAGAAAAGCCTCTGAAAACTCATCCAATACTGCTGGAGGTGCATGCTCTCCCGGGAAAGCTCCCATGAATCAAACCAATCGATCATGTATCACGCACCGATGCGAACCGAATGTCACGCCTCGCCTCAAGCCCTGATCACCCGCATAATCCTCTGCGGTGACGGATGAACTCCTCGGATCATCCTCCCGCCGACCAGAAACTCGCGGCTACAACTCAAGAAATCTCGTAGCCTCAAACTATCCGCCTCGGGTGCACTACGGTGCGACCGAGCCGAGCCGAACTGCGTGATCCAGCCTCTCCTCGACGGGCCACAACTTTAGCCAATAGCCGGGCATCTCTCAGCCCTAACCTCCGCCCCAGCCGTGGGACAGAGGTGTGGTACTGCGTGGTCTCGGCTGGGCCAAGGCGTCATAGAACTCGCCGTCTCGTATAGACCGGGCTCGAGCCCTCGTAACTGGGTGTCTGCTAGCGCCTCCTACGCTGCCCTTCTCTGGGCCGGGTTGCCTTACGTGAGGCATAACTCACAGAAAGGAATACGTTAGAGGGTCCAACCTATAACACGCCTCTAAAGCACGATCTCGTAATGAGAAAATGGAAACCAATCCTAAATATCCTATAGCCTCCTCGATTATTGGTGTGGTGCACAACACACCGATAATCAAGACTTACTAGATACGGTCTGTAGACACTTTCCGAGGATTAATTGCTCGATACCACTTTTGTCACGACTGCCCGGCCCGTGGATCGTGCCTTACCGGCACCCAAGTAGTCATACATCGTAGTAACCAATGAATATAAAACAAGACAGAAACAGCTTTATAAAATAAGACATACGCTTTATCTCGATGAAAAGCTTGCCTTTCTAAGCATAATATAAATAACTCAAGTTTTGCGCTACATCCCAACTGCATAATAGTACTACGCACTCTAAGGAAGTAAACAACTATGGCGGACAGGGGCCCCGCCATACCTGATCGCACAAAACTATCTACAATACAGGAGATCATACCCAAAAGTAGAGCCTCCGAGAAGATGGAGCTCCCGACACCAACGCAAAGATCCTAAGGATGTGGATCTAGCACTGCTTGCCTTACCGCGCATGAGATGAACGCAGCCCCGAAGGAGGTCGATAACAGTACCAAGTATGTGAAACTATAAAGTACTTTAAAATGAAATCAAAGTTTTTAAAACCTTTTCACAAATACAATCCGTTCAATTGCACATAGTGCCACATCACAAACAACAACAAGAATAGGAAAATCAGAATGTCTATTCTAGGCCGCGAATGATCGGCAAGGCCAATCGCCCATAGTATCATTCTCGCGTGCCTAGTCCTCGACTTCCGCACTCGCATAGGTCCCACATGCACCGCATGAGATATTTCTCGCATCGGGGCGCTAACCCCAGATCCGCCTAGGCTCCCGCACTCGCATAGCCTCAAAAGACCGCATAGTCTCAATAGACCGCATGGAGTCCCCGCATCGTGCTAAACGCCGAATGATCAATCCCGAGCATACCGCTGCCCGCATAGTCTCACAGACCGCATAGGCCGTATAGACCGCATCAAGGGGCAAGCCCTCGTATAACAAATAAGGGTAGGTGATACAATAATAAAGACAATGGACTTACCTTAGCAACGTAAGCACAAAGAAGAATGACCCTTACACAAAGATTACAAGACACTAACACGTAGCATCATAACATGTCTACTTATCAAACAATCTTACTATACTTAATGTAAATCAATACAAGGCTTTTATAAACAAAACAAGTAAATTCCTTTTATCTTCTTAAGTTGTTATACCTAACTTCCCATAAAGCCAGATAACTCTTACGCTTTTGTTTTAAAACCAAATATTTATCTTATTAAAAATGATTCAAGATTCTTTTGAAATGTTTTCAGCTTCTTTGTTATTCGTGCTTAAGCCGTGAGGCATTGCCGTAAGTATTATTCAGCTTAAGCCGGAGGCATTGCCATAAGTATTATTCAGCTTAAGTCAAAGACATTGCCGTAGTTATTATTCGCTAACACATGTACGCTCACCGCACTA
Source organism: Przewalskia tangutica (assembly GCA_029844215.1). Lineage (NCBI taxonomy): Eukaryota > Viridiplantae > Streptophyta > Magnoliopsida > Solanales > Solanaceae > Przewalskia > Przewalskia tangutica. Next base: position 22,258,813 of record CM056733.1, read on the forward strand.
TATATTGTAAAATATCATGCTTTAGGAAGAATCACATACCTTCTCAAATAAACCACCGCCAAGTCAATATGTCGCGCAGAGTCACCATAATAGTCACAGATATCTATCAAAGACTACTCGAGGGTTATTCTAAACAGGGGTTCATAATTCTACTGAAAGTCGGACAAAGACAACCCTTCCCGTGAGCTATGTAAGTTCATCGTGAAAACACCATGTGAGTACAGCTCAATTATTCTTCTTTAAACCCTTCATCGTGATAACAGTTCAATTCTATTCTGTGATATTCTTCTAAGTATCTAATACTTATTCTAATACTACAACCGTAAGTATTCTCTAATTCAAAAGAGGGTTAGGATTAGTTACCTCGGTAAGCCCAATAATATCCTAGAAAAAGTCGCGCCTGAGCAAGGTTTTGCTCCTAAGTTGTATGCTCCGGTAGCTCCAAGAAACCTTAGAAGTTCTTCACAACTTCTACTAAGGACTAAGGGATTTGGGCTAGGGTATTTTGGGCATTATAACGATACAAGAAGGTAACTTTTCTACCAAGGGAGGGGGGATAGATTTCGGTTAGGCTAGGGGGTGTAGGCTCTCGGCCACACTACACAAGGGGAGGGAAGAGGTGTTGGACGAAAAGCTTAAGGGAGAGGAGAGGATTTTAGACTTGGAAGATAACTTTGTGGATGAATAACTCTTCATCTCTAAGGGGGTATTTATAGCTCAAGCCTTGGCCAACCAATGGCCAAGATGAAGACAAGTGCAAGGCAAGTGTAGGGTGAGGATTAACTAAACACAAATATCCTACCAACCCTTGACTTGTGCACAAGGCACAAAAAACGTGCCTTGGCTCTCCAATTTCGTCCATGGACGTTTCAAGTCCACCAATGGGAGGGTGCCAAGTGTTGCCCTCCCGTTGGTCCAAAATGTTTCGTCTCTCGGAAAAATCCGCAAAAATTAGAAATGGCATAGCCGGAATTTTCCCTACGAAAGCTGTGGAAACGTTTCGTCGGAAAACGATTCTTTAAGCGAGTTGTGCACAAAAAAATCGTCCAAGGCTAACTTTAAAGCCAAACTTTTTGTACGTATTCCCTTACGTACATACTCTGGAAATACGGGGTATAACAAGTTGGGACCTTGGATGCAAGGCCGTCCTGAGTAGATATTACGGTTGGTCTTTGTCGAAGTACTAGGTATGTGTGTTATATATCGTGGGATATATTTGTGTGATAGGTCCTGAGTGGTGTGAAATGAAAGAGGGTAGTTGAGCTAAGAAGACCACTAGGTTTTCGTGACTTGGTTAATGAGATTGTTCCGGATCGGGGAACAGGAGCTTGGCGCGATAAATGGGTCGGGTTGAGGCCAGATTTAGGGTCAACCCGCACCGGCCAAGTAAGGAAAATTTGTGGTGGTCCCGCTATGTGATAGGGTCACGAGGGTGTTAAGCCCAAGTTAGGTAACCATCGTACGAGTTTGTGGATGCGTTCGACCAGTAGTAGGGCCTATGGGGTCAGCCCATCTGGTCTTTTAGTCAGGACTGTTTACTCGGCAGAGGGTTATGCGAGATGTTATCAGGAAGGTTGTAAGGCTGCACGGGGTTCCTACTTTTATTTTATGACAGGCAGTGGAGCCCAGTTTATGGCTATTTCTTTTCGAGGTTTTACCAGCGGGTTGGGAACTCAGGTGAGTCTCAGTATTGCATTCACCCTCGGGCCGACGGACGAACAGCGCATTTTATCCAGACATTTGAGGATAGGTTACGGGCCGGTGTTTTGATTTCAGGGGTAGCTGTGAGGGTTATTTGCCTCTTGTTGAGTGAGTATTATATAGCTACTATTTCAGTATTCGAATGTCGCCTTATGAAGCCTTGTATGGGCGGAAGTGTAGGTTGTCGGTCGATTGGTTAGAGGTTGGCAAGGTTCAGATAGTTGGTCCATACTTATTTCAGCAGGATGTGGATAAGGTGAAGCTTATCCAGAAGAAGTTATTAGCTGCTCAGAGTCAACAGAAGTCGTGTGGATAATCGGCGTCGACACTTGGAGTTCAGGTTGACGGTAGGTCTTCTTGAAGGTTCCACCCTGGAAGGGTGTGACGAGATTTGGAAAGCAGGGGAAACTTAGCCCGAGGTAATTTGGGCCTTTTCAGATCGATGTAGAATAGGCCAGGTTGCCTATAAGTTAGCACTGCCGTCCGACTTAGGAGGCAGTACGTCCGGTATCCCATGTTGCTATGTTTCGGAAGAGTATCGGAGATCCATCCAGAGTGTTCCCAGTTAATGATGACCAAGTTAGAGAAAGTAACCCCGAGTTTTTGGAAAACTGAAGCGATGACAGAAATGTGGTACGTATAGTAGGAAGAGTTCGAGTGTACGAGGAAGGTACGACGAGTAAGAAAAGAGGCTAAGATGTGTTAAGAAGATGGAAGTGTCCTTTTTATAAGTGAAGATGGGAAGAAAGTATCCTTTGGACCATGGGTGGAAGCTTTAGTGTTGTTATACACGTTGGAGGTGGTTCTTCGTTGACTCGGATGTGAGTTTTGCGCGTATGTTGTATTATGGCCATGTGTGGCATAATTGGTTTCGTAAGCATAATAGGGAAGACTATACCGACAGGTATGTTTGGAGGCTTAGAAGGAACATTCGGGACGAATGTTTCTAAGGGGGGAAGAATGTTACACCCCGTAGTTCCAGAGTATGTATATGAGGACGTACGTACGAGAATACGACAGAAAAATTGGAAAGGAAGAAAGATGTGATTTTTCGACGAAAAAGTTTCCGGATTTTGTGAAGGAAAAAGGTTCGTTAATGGTAATTGGATTTCCAGATTCGGTATTCGGACTTCTGGGATTATTTTAGAAGTATATGAATTTTATTTCCAGAATTGGTCACGCGGGGCCCACGGGAGGATTTACGGTTTTGTGGGGCCCACTTTATTTTCGGATTTTTGGCATTACGGATTTTTTCCGAGAGATGAAATATTTTGGAACAATAGGAGGGCGACATGTGGCACCCTTAGGTGGCATGTTGGACGAAATAGTAGGCAAGTGGCCAAGTCAAATAGTCAAGTCTTGGAAGATATTTTCTTTGGGTTAGTGGGAGTAGGTTTGGGCGTTTTTGTGGGCAAGTGGGGGAGGCCTCTTGGACGGTTTTCTTGAGCATGTGGATGGCCACATGGCTCATTGTTGTGGTGGACATATATCCCAATGTTGTGGTGGACATATGTCCCCATGTTGTGGTGGACACTTGGTGGAAGACCTCACTTGAACAAGCTACCTAATCTACACCATCCACTTGCTTGAATCTTGGCCCTTCATTGTTCTATAAATACCCCCCCTCAAGTGCAAGACTTCTCCATCCATTAAACATTTTCCAAGTCTCAAAACTCCCTCCCCCTTTGAGTAGCTCTCGTCCAAACACCCTCCCCCTCCCTCCTTGTGTAGTTCTCGTCCAACACCCCTCCTTTGTGTAGAAAAATACTTCAAGTATTGTTGTTACTATTCCAAAATACCTTAGCCTAAATCCCTTGTAGTATTCCAAAGTTATTTCAATTATTAAGAGCCCGGAAATACTACTTTATTCCTATAGTCGCAAAATGAAGCCCTAGAAAAATCTTCATAGCTTAGATGAAGTGTTAAGAGAAGTTGTTTGGAAACTTCTAAGGGTTGCTTGGAGCGGGTTGGAGCGTCAGGAAGTGGAGCTAAACGCTGCTCAGGATCGACTTATAAACTTGGATAATTTTGGGCTTATCGAGGTAATGATCTTTGTCCCCCTATTGTAATTGGATATTACATGTTGTAGTAATGTATAGTTGAGTATACTATATGTAGAATGAATATGGATAAGAATTGAACTGTATTTACATAGGACTGTATTTACAGTAGACTTGTAGTATTATTGTGGAGTAGAATTGTACACGTCTGGTTAGACGTGTAACCCCCCCTGGGATTGTTGGCTTGGTAGCAGGCCTCGTTAGAGGAGGAGATTTATGTGGTTGCGGGGGGCGGGGGGGGAGGTGCTGCCGAATTTTCCGTAGAATAAGGAATCTTGTATCTAGAATTATTCTACGAAGAGATCTAGAGGTTGATAGACGTTTTGTGGCCTTTATAGGTTGAAGTTCTACGAGTAGCGTATTCTACTTGAAGGGTGGAAAAGGCGAGCAAGGTTAGAGTACTTTGGAGCATTTTGCTTTTTTTCGATAATCGTCGCGAGGTATGTGAACCTCTTCCTATCCTTTCTAGCATGATATTTGTGAAATATATTTAGAGCGGTAGACGCACGTATGTTTAAAGGAATTTGATTTTCCTTTTGTGTCCTTGACTTGATTCCAAAGTTAAGTGACTTGTTATGAAATATTAAGGACTTGAATTATGTTAAAAAGTTGTAAAACCTCACTCATGAGTAATGGGTGTGTGGTCTTTTAAAGAATAAAGTTATCTTGATTTCGAAAATAAGAATGGTTTTATCATTGGATTTAAAATGATAACTTGACTTATAAACAACTTGATTTTGGGAAAGGAGAAGTAACTTGATTTAAAGGTATAGGTTACTTGTTTTTAAAAGAGTAAGACCCTTGGTTTAAAAAGTATATTGCTACTTGACTTTAAAAAGGAAAAATTGCCTTTGTTTTAAAAAGAAGGTATGGAAATTGTTTTGGTTTTACTTTGATGTCGTTTGACTTGAGTTTTAAATAATAAGAATCTTGAAGTATTTCAAAAGAGTTATGAATCATTTTTGAAAGAAAAGAAATACTTGGTTTTAAAAGCTTAAGTGTTATACTAGCTTTATGGGAAGTTAGGTATAACGACTTAAGAAAGATAAAAGGAACGGTTTACTTATTTGTTTATGAAAGTCTTGTATTGATTTCTGGAAAGTGTAGTAAGATGGTTTGATAAGTAAACATGTTATGATGCTACGTGTGTTAGTGTCTTGTGATGTTTGTGTAAGGGGGTTATTCTTGTTGTGCTTACGTTGTTAAACGATAAGCCTGTTGTACTGCTATTATATCACATACCCCCCCTGACTTGTTATGATGCCGAGGACTTGCCACCCTCGATGCGAGGTATACCTCATGCGGTCTGTGTGACTATGCGAGTCGCGGAGTTCGAGATTGATCATTCCGGTGTATTATCCCGATACGAGGAATGTCTCACGCGGTGCGGTGACTATGCGTTCGTGTGACTATGCGGATGTGGAGTCGAGAAGATGCAGCGGGTTAGCGCTCGATGCGAGGAATACCTCACGTGTCTGCGTGACCTATGCGATCGCGGAGTTCCAGGATTAGGCACGCATAATGATACTATGGGCGATCGCCTTGCTTCGATCATTAGCGGCCTAGAAAAGACCGGATTACGTTATATCTATTTTGCTCTTGTTTATCTTTGCGCACTATGTGCGATTAAATTGGTTGTTAAATGCGTATTTGTAATTGGTTTAAAATGTTATGATTTGATTTCGATTTACGCTTTCACATACTTGGTACTTGTTGCATCGACCTCCTGAGGCCGTTCATGTCGCAGGTAGGTACACGATCGTCGATCCTCGCCATAGGATCACGATTCGCGTTTTGGGAAGCTCCGTTTCTCCGGAGGCTTATCTTTGGTATAGTCCCCTGTCGTTGTAGGTACTTACATTCAGGGGTATGGCGGGGCCCTGTCCCGTCGTTGTTGTTATAACATTCGTAGAGGTCTGTAGTACTGTTGTGGGCAGAGTTTGTAAAAGGGATGTAACTGTTCGGGTTCAAGTTTTATTTATATATTCAGAAAGGTAACCGTTTTGGTTAGCCTGTATTCTTATTTCATTATTGTGTATCTTGTTCTTGTGTAAGTGTTATACCCCGTATTTCCAGAGTATGTACGTGAGGGCGTACGTATAAAAATTTAAGCCTTAAGGATTGGCAAGGTTCGAAAATTTGGGCACAAGTGCCGAAAAGAATCGTTTTTCGACGAAACGTTTTACAAGACTTGCGAAGGGAAAATTCCGGCTATGTCATTTCTAATTTTTGCGGATTTTTCCGAGAGACGAAACATTTTGGACCAACGGGAGGGTGACATGTGTCACCCTCACATTGGAAGCAATTGGGGCGGCAAAGGGACGAAAGGGAGGATGGGTTAGGTAGGATATTTTGTGCAAGTTGGTGTGGTAGATGGATAAGGTGCACTTGGCTTAATCCTAGCCCTACACTTGCATGGCACTTGGCTTGATCTTGGCCATTGGTTGGCCATTGCTTGACCTATAAATACCCCTCTAAGTTGATGAACTTCTTCATCCTAAAATCATTTTCCAAGTCTTAAAATCCCTTCCCCTTTGTAAGTTGAGTTCGTCCAAAGCCCCCCCCCCCCCCCTCTTTTGAGAAGCCTTGGCCGAGAACACCACCCCCCCCCCCTAGCCTAGTTGTTTTCGTATAATACCCCCCTTTGTGGTATAGAAATACTCTCCAAGTATTGTTATAATGCCCAAATACTTTAGCCCAAATACCTTGTAGTACTTTCCAAAGTTACCTCTATACGTAGAGCCCGGAAATACTATTATACTTTCCTTTAGCCACTAAACAAAACCCTAAGGAAAACCTTCATAGTCGGTTGAAGTGTTAAGTAGAAGTTGCGTAGAACTTCTAAGGGTTGTTTGGAGCGGTGAGCGCAAGACGAGTAGGAGCTTAACGTTGCTCAGGAGCGACATTAAACTTGGATAATTTTGGGCTCATCGAGGTAAATACTACTGTCCTTCTATTGTAATTGGGAATTACATACTGTAGTTGTATAGAAATGAATATAAGATTCATAGAAGAGAATTGAACTGTAATAGAAGGATATTACAGAAAAGACTTGAACTGAAATCACATCAGAAGAATATTTAAGTAGAAGATTAGACTGTATTTACAGTAGACTGATAACCTTTATTGGTTGAATGTTCTGCGAGTAGCATGTGCTACTTGGAAGGTGGACAAGGCTAGCCGGGTTATAGTCGTGGAGCGTTTTGCTTATAGTCGATAATCGTCGCGAGGTATGTGATTCTTCCTATACTCTTGAGCATGATATTTTAAAAGAATATATATATATATATAGTACGGTAGACGTACGTGTGTTAACTGAACGTAGTTGTACGGCAATGTCTTTTGACTTAAGCCTGAATAATATATATATATATATATATATATAGTACGGTAGACGTACGTGTGTTAACTGAACGTAGTTGTACGGCAATGTCTTTTGACTTAAGCCTGAATAATATATATATATATAGTACGGTAGACGTACGTGTGTTAACTGAACGTAGTTGTACGGCAATGTCTTTTGACTTAAGCCTGAATAATAAGAATCTTGAAGTATTTCAAAAGAATTAAGAATCCTTTTTGAAAGAAGAGTAATACTTGGTTTTGAAAACATAAGAGTTATACTAGCTTTATGGGAAGTTAGGTATAACGTTTTAAGGGAGGTAAAATGAATGGTTTATTGATTTTAAAAGTTAAGAGACTTGATCTTAAAAGATAAGAGACTTGACTTAAATAAATTAATATGAATTTTGTGTGAAACCTCATTCGTGAGTAATGAGTACTTGGTTTTAAAAAAAGGAATAATGTTTTACTGATTTCGGAAATCAGAATGAGTATCGACAAACCACTGCAGCGATAATAAAGGGAAATGTAATGACTAATGAAGTATTATTAAAACCAGTAGAAACCTCCATCTGCATAGAAGCTAAGATGAGACAAAATGATATTACACTTTCTAGATCATGGCTGCTTTAATAAGATGGTTATAAACAAGAATAAGACTGCTCACACATATGGCATATGTTACTCAATTGTTTTAAAAGAGATTAAGACATTGAACTATGAAACTTTTCTAAAATAAAGAGACTTGAGTAATTGAAATTAGGCAAACCGAACTTTAGGAAAAGAAAGGCATTGTTTTGTCTTAAATTGGTTTAAAACATAAAGTGTTATAACAGCTTTATGGGAAGTTAGTTATAACGACTTTATGAGAACAAAAGAAGGGTTTTATCATTGGTTTTAATGTGGTAACTTGACTTTAAAAAGAGAAGTGATTTGGTCCAAAAAGAAGGCATGGTATTGCCTTAATTTGGTTTTAAAAAGGAAAGTATGGAAGTTGTTTTGGTTTACTTAAAAAGATGTAAGTCACTCTATTTTTTATACTAAGGGTATCGGGTGACATTTATAAAAGGAATGGATCTCTTAAAAGGAATTTAACGTACGTAGTACTTTAGGGTTAAAACCCGGACTTTGACATAAAATGAAAGTACCTTGAGTTGTGTATAACTTGCCTATGCTTGTTGTTGTGAAACTTGCCTATGCTTGTTGTGATAGCCTTTGTTGTCCAAGAATTGTGTTTCTATACTACCGCGTCTCTCGATGGAGGGCCGGTTGACTTGTTGAGAACTTACTTGGACGCGTCTGCAAGGACGAGAATTCCACCGCACGCCCTCTTGATAGTGTTATTCCATGGACTAGCTCTCCATGAGGTTTCTTCGCTCGGCCTTGGTACCGTGGTCGGCCAGACTTGCCCCGCCTCGTGGCTGATTCGCCTCGTACCAGTAGTTAGCCCTCGTGACTTGCCCCGCTTCAGTGTAGTGACGAAGTCTCGTGATACTGCCTTGGTACCAGTAGTTAGCCCTCGTACTTGCCCCGGCCACCACGTGGCCTGGTATCCGTAGTCGGCTTTCGTACTTGCCGTGTCGCCTTCGTGGTTTGGTTGTATTGTATTGTTAGTACGCTTTGGCATCGTAGGACTTGGTGTTCGTGTGTACTTCGTGTTATCATATCATAGATCGCCAGCGGCGGAAGGTATTCCACGCATGATTGATGTTGTGGGCGTGAGACCCATAATTATATTTGAGTAATGACTTGGAGGCGTGAGACCGACTTGATATAATCGTTATATGTGTATCGTAGTTTGGTTATCATACATGTCTCCTCGCTTTATATAGACTATTATGATTTCATTTACGATTTACGCTTTCACATACTTGGTACTGTTGATCGACCTCCTTCGGGGCCGTTCATGCCGCAGTAGAGGTACATCTACCGTCGATCCCCGCTTAGGATCACATTTCAGCGTATTGGGAAGCTCCGCCTTCGGAGGCTTATCTTTGGTATGTTACCCCGAGTCCAGAGGTTCTTGTACATCTGTGGTATGGCGGGCCCCGTCCGTCATAGTTGTTGTAAAAATCTTAGAGGTCCAGTAATCACAAGCGTGGTTGTAAGGATTGTAGAATCGCTCAAATGTCTATATATATATATGTTGAAAGGCAACCGTTTTGGTTGGCCTATTTTATTTTATCTTGATCCATGTCTAATCTTATGTTTAAGTTTTAGTTCCGCTGGTTTTTCTCTGATGTTGTATCACTAGGGTGCCCGGTAGGCACGATCCACGGGCCCGTTCGGTCGTGACAAAAGTGGTATCGGAGCGATTAGTCTCTGAAAGTGTCTACAGACCGCGGTTCAGTAGAGTCTTGATTATCGATGTGTTGTGTACCACATCTATAATCAGGAGGCTGCAGGACATTTAGGATTGGTTTCCATTCTTCTCATTCTGAGATCGTGCCTTAGAGCTGTGTGATAAGTTGGACCCCTCTGACGTACTTCGTTTTTACCGCTATGCCTCCGTAAGGCAACCCGCCCAAAAGCGGCATGGCGCAGAGGAGTCGCGAGTAGAGCAATGCAGCCTCTACAGAGACCACAAGACTGAGCCTCCATCCCGCACCGAGCAGCAGGAGATGGGTTACGCGAGCTGGCCCGCTAACGCCGTGGTCAGGCGGACTGAGGATAGGCCGACGCAGCAGCCCAAAGAGCACCGCGGTTCACCCTAGATCGATAGTTTGAGGCTACGGATTTTCTCGAGATGTAGCCCGCCATAGTTTTATGGGTCGAGGCACGAGGATGATCCGCAGGAGTTCATCCGGCGATTCTGACGGATCGCGAGAGTGATCAAGGCATCGGAGACCGAGTCGGTGGTCCTAGGTTCACATCGATCGCGTGATACCGCAATGATCGTTTGATTCGCGGAGCTGCCCCGGGAGAGCATGCACTTCCACCGTATGGGACGAAGTTCTCGTGGCATTTCTTGCACATTTCTTGCCTCCACAGATGAGGGCTCGCCGGCAGATTTTTGGTGTTGCGCGAATCCGCGCGGTTCGGGAGTACAATGTGGAGTTCGACTAATTGGCCCAGACGCCCTCGCTTGTAGCTAGTATGGAGGATCGAGTGCACCGATATGTTACAGGCTCGATGATTACCTAGCAGAGTTGTTCGGTGTAGCTCTTCACCGCATGGACATTGCCCGCATGCAGGCTTATGCACTTGGATGTGAGGAGCGGAGAAATCGACGAAATGACCAAGATCAGCAAAAGATCGCCAGAACAGCAGGGTCCTTTGGTGACTTTCGAGGCGGACCGCCTCAGCAGCAGACTAGTTATGTACCTCCGCCACACGTAATGGTCCTCCACACCTTTCGGGACCTTCGGATATTCAGGAGCGTGCCGGGGCTCCTGTGTTTCAGATTTTCGGAGTAGAGTGCTCGCCGGATGAGGTCGCCCTTGTCTCAGTGTGGCCGTTGTGGAAAACTTCATAAGGGAGAGTGTCGTACTGACTTGGGAGATTGTTATTCTTGCGACCTCAGGGCCATCTGGCGAGAGACTGTCCGACCAGGGGTAGCGCTGGTAGGATAGCACAGACTACTGTGAGCAGCATGGTTCTTCACCTTCCATAGCTAGGCAGATGTTCATACACCGCAGCCACGGTAGAGGTCGCGGTGGAAGTTCCCGCTTAGCGGTCCTTGAACCGCCTATTTTCAGGTATATCCTTAACCCTCTAGAGACTTGTATGTATTAATGTTATGATAATGTGTTAAGTGTTATGTTCGGATAGCTTTGTGCTAAAATGTGATTTAGAACCTGGTTAGTGAAAAAGGGTAAGCCTGGGGGTGAGAAAATGATGAACCTTAGAATATTACGGTTGAGACCTTAGATGTAAGGCCGTCTTGAGTACAAAATTTTTGCGGGTGATCTTTGCCAGAATGTATAAGTATACGTGGAGTAATTGTGGGAAAATTCCTGGGTAGTGTAAAATGGAAGTGGTAGCTTATGATCAGATAGGTAAGATTGTTCGGATCGGAAACAAGAGCTTGATGCGTTAAGTGGGTCGGGTTGCAGCCATGTCGGGCCAACCCGTGGCCTGTTTAGAGGTAGGTCACCGGGTGGTCCCGCCAGTGGTAGGGTCACGAGGGTGCTAGGCCCAAGTTTAGATGACCATCGATGAGTTCGTGGATATGTTCGACCGAGCGGATCGTGAAGGCCGGAATGGCCTTAAGGGAGATTGAGGCTAGTAAGATGACCAAGTTTGGAGGTGGTGACTCCAAAGTCTTGGGAACAGAAGCGTTGACTGAAGTGTGGTACGTGTACTAAGAAGAGTTCGAGTGTTCGAGAAGAGTACGACGAGTAAGGCGAAGTGAACTTGTCTTTGAAAGATGGAAGTAATCATTTTTGAGAAATGAATGTGCGGCGGAGTGTCCTCGACCAAGAGCGAGAGTTGGTATTGTTTTGCATCATCGAGGTGGTTCCTCGTTGGCCTGGATTTAAGTATTTGCGCGCATGTGTTATTTCGTGGCCAGGCGTGGCGTTGGCAACTTGTTAGAAGAACTTTATCGTTATCCGTCTTGAGAAGGAACATTCGGGACGAATGTTTCTAAGGAGGGGAGAATGTTATACCCCGTATTTCCAGAGTATGTACGTGAGGGCGTACGTATAAAAATTTAAGCCTTAAGGATTGGCAAGGTTCGAAAATTTGGGCACAAGTGCCGAAAAGAATCGTTTTTCAACGAAACGTTTTACAACGAAACGTTTTACAAGACTTGCGAAGGGAAAATTCCGGCTATGTCATTTCTAATTTTTGTGGATTTTTCCGAGAGACGAAACATTTTGGACCAACGGGAGGGTGACATGTGTCACCCTCACATTGGAAGCAATTGGGGCGGCAAAGGGACGAAAGGGAGCATGGGTTAGGTAGGATATTTTGTGCAAGTTGGTGTGGTAGATGGATAAGGTGCACTTGGCTTAATCCTAGCCCTACACTTGCATGGCACTTGGCTTGATCTTGGCCATTGGTTGGCCATTGCTTGACCTATAAATACCCCTCTAAGTTGATGAACTTCTTCATCCTAAAATCATTTTCCAAGTCTTAAAATCCCTTTCCCTTTGTAAGTTGAGTTCGTCCAAAGCCCCCCCCCCCCCCTCTTTTGAGAAGCCTTGGCCGAGAACACCACCCCACCCTAGTTGTTTTCGTATAATACCCCCCTTTGTGGTATAGAAATACTCTCCAAGTATTGTTATAATGCCCAAATACTTTAGCCCAAATACCTTGTAGTACTTTCCAAAGTTACCTCTATACGTAGAGCCCGGAAATACTATTATACTTTCCTTTAGCCACTAAACAAAACCCTAAGGAAAACCTTCATAGTCGGTTGAAGTGTTAAGTAGAAGTTGCGTAGAACTTCTAAGGGTTGTTTGGAGCGGGTTGGAGCGCACGGAGTAGGAGCTTAACGTTGCTCAAGAGCGACATTAAACTTGGATAATTTTGGGCTCATCGAGGTAAATACTATTGTCCTTCTATTGTAATTGGGAATTACATACTGTAGTTGTATAGAAATGAATATAAGATTCATAGAAGAGAATTGAACTGTAATAGAAGGATATTACAGAAAAGACTTGAACTGAAATCACATCAGAAGAATATTTAAGTAGAAGATTAGACTGTATTTACAGTAGACTGATAACCTTTATTGGTTGAATGTTCTGCGAGTAGCATATGCTACTTGGAAGGTGGACAAGGCTAGCCGGGTTATAGCCGTGGAGCGTTTTGCTTATAGTCGATAATCGTCGCGAGGTATGTGATTCTTCCTATACTCTTGAGCATGATATTTTAAAAGAATATATATATATATAGTACGGTAGACGTACGTGTGTTAACTGAACGTAGTTGTACGGCAATGTCTTTTGACTTAAGCCTGAATAATATATATATATATATATAGTACGGTAGACGTACGTGTGTTAACTGAACGTAGTTGTACGGCAATGTCTTTTGACTTAAGCCTGAATAATAAGAATCTTGAAGTATTTCAAAAGAATTAAGAATCCTTTTTGAAAGAAGAGTAATACTTGGTTTTGAAAACATAAGAGTTATACTAGCTTTATGGGAAGTTAGGTATAACGTTTTAAGGGAGGTAAAATGAATGGTTTATTGATTTTAAAAGTTAAGAGACTTGATCTTAAAAGATAAGAGACTTGACTTAAATAAATTAATATGAATTTTGTGTGAAACCTCATTCGTGAGTAATGAGTACTTGGTTTTAAAAAAAGGAATAATGTTTTACTGATTTCGGAAATCAGAATGAGTATCGACAAACCACTGCAGCGATAATAAAGGGAAATGTAATGACTAATGAAGTATTATTAAAACCAGTAGAAACCTCCATCTGCATAGAAGCTAAGATGAGACAAAATGATATTACACTTTCTAGATCATGGCTGCTTTAATAAGATGGTTATAAACAAGAATAAGACTGCTCACACATATGGCATATGTTACTCAATTGTTTTAAAAGAGATTAAGACATTGAACTATGAAACTTTTCTAAAATAAAGAGACTTGAGTAATTGAAATTAGGCAAACTGGAACTTTAGGGAAAAGAAAGGCATTGTTTTGTCTTAAATTGGTTTAAAACATAAAGTGTTATAACAGCTTTATGGAAAGTTAGTTATAACGACTTTATGAGAACAAAAGAAGGGTTTTATCATTGGTTTTAATGTGGTAACTTGACTTTAAAAAGAGAAGTGTTTTGGTCCAAAAAGAAGGCATGGTATTGCCTTAATTTGGTTTTAAAAAGGAAAGTATGGAAGTTGTTTTGGTTTACTTAAAAAGATGTAAGTCACTCTATTTTTTATACTAAGGGTATCGGGTGACATTTATAAAAGGAATGGATCTCTTAAAAGGAATTTAACGTACGTAGTACTTTAGGGTTAAAACCCGGACTTTGACATAAAATGAAAGTACCTTGAGTTGTGTATAACTTGCCTATGCTTGTTGTTGTGAAACTTGCCTATGCTTGTTATGATAGCCTTTGTTGTCCAAGAATTGTGTTTCTATACTACCGCGTCTCTCGATGGAGGGCCGGTTGACTTGTTGAGAACTTACTTGGACGCATCGCGCGGACGGAGAATTCCACCGCACGCCTCCGCTGATAGTGTTATTCCATGGACTAGCTCTCCACGAGGTTTCTTATTGTTCGCCTTGGTACCGTGGTCGGCTTTCAGACTTGCCCCGCCTCGTGGCTGATTCGCCTTGGTACTGGTAGTTAGCCCTCGCACTTGCCCCGCTCGAGTAGTGACGGTCTCGTGATACGGCTTTGGTACCGGTAGTTAGCTCGCACTTGCCCCGGCCACCACGTGGACGGCCTTGGTATCCGTAGTCGGCTTCAGACTTGCCCGTCGCCTTCGTGGTTTGGTTGTATTGTATTGTTAGTACGGCTTTGGCATCGGTAGGACTTGGTGTTCGTGTACTTCTTGGTGTTATCATATCATAGATCGCCAGCTGAGGAAGGTATTCCACGCATGATTGATGTTGTGGGCGTGAGACCCATAATTATATTTGAGTAATGACTTGGAGGGCGTGAGACCCTGACTTGATATAACTGTTATATATGTGTACTGTAGTTTGGTTATCATACATGGCTCCTGCTTTATATAGACTATTATGATTTCATTTACGTGATTTACGCTTCACATACTGTTTGCCAGATCGACTCCTCGGGGTTGCGTTCATGCCGCAGGTAGAGGTACATCGGCTGTCGATCCCCGCTTTTAGGATCACATTTCAGCGTATTGGGAAGCTCCGTTCCTTCGGAGGCTTATCTTTGGTATGTTACCCTGAGTCTTTAGGTTCTTGTACATTCAGGGGTATGACGGGACCCTGTCCCGTCATAGTTGTTGTAAAAATCTTAGAGGTCTGTAGCACTGTTGTGGGCAGGGTTGTAAGGATTGTAACTGTTCAAATGTCTATATATATATATATATGTTGAAAGGCAACCGTTTTGGTTGGCCTATTTTCTTTTATCTTGATCCATGTCTAATCATATGTTTAAGTTTTTGTTCCGCTGGTTTTTCTCTGATGTTGTATCACTAGGGTGCCCGGGGTAAGGCACCAGTCACGGGCCCGGGTTCGGGTCGTGACAGTAAGTTTTTATTTCCGCTGATTTTCTCTGATGTTGTATCACTAGGGTGCCCGGGGTAAGGCACCAGTCACGGGCCCGGGGTCGGGTTGTGACAATAAACTCATGGCACTTTCGTTTTACACATAAACATCCGGGAATTAAACCCCAAGTACTACGCACCTCTACTCCTTTAGAAAGACTCTTTTTCAAATAAAACTTCCAAGATACTAACAACCGTAGTATCAAGTCATATCTACTTTCAAGACAAGTCACAATACCTTTTTAGAAATACATTTACCGGCTTCTAAATCAAGTGACTTCTTTCTTAAAAACTTTAAGCAATTGGTACCTTTAAAACAGTTTGCCCTTCTTTATTTCAAATCATTTATTTGCTTACATTACTGAAGAAAACCATTCTTTTAATCTTCCATAAAGTTGTTATAACCAACTTCCCATAAAGCCGTTATAACTCTTTATGTTTTGGACAAATTCATTCATTTTATAACCAAGAGACTTATACTTTCAAAAATACTTCAAGTCTCTTAACTTTTAAGAAAACAAGTTTCTTAACTTTAGAAATCAAGTCTTTCCAAATCAAGTATTCTATACTTGTAAATCAATTCATTTCTTCCTTTAAGAATCAAGTCTCCTAACTTGAAAAATAAAGTCTCTTAACTTTTAAGAATTTGAGATCCATAGCCTTAAAACTTCATACGTAAATTCTTGTAAGTTAAGTAACATATACCTTGGTGCGTTGTGAATAAGTTATACTTATTTATAACGATCTTATTCAAGTAGCCATGATCTAGAAAATGTAATACAATTTTGTCTTATCTTAGCTTCTATGCAGATGGAGAATTCTACTCATTTTATCATAATTGATTGTCATTACATTTTCCTTTATTAACGCTGCAATGGCTTGCTCGATACTTATTCTCATTCGTGCCATAAATTAGCCAAGTCAACTTGGCTCCAAAGTACCTCCTAACGACTCTTACCAACATCCCCCATAAGATTCGGTAAGGACTTAGGATAACTTTGACATAAACTTTACATAGAATAAATCACACACCTACCTCTTAACTTCTAAGAGTAGAAGGAAACATGAAATAATACCTCATGTATATTCCATACATAGAATCATGCCAAAGGAAGGAAGAGGTTCACATACCTCGCGGCGATTATCGACAAGTAGCAAAATGCTCCAAAGTACTTCAACCTTGATAGCTATCCCATCCTTCAAGTAGGATACGCTATACTTAGTACTTCAACCTATAATGGTCACAATACGTCCATTAACCTCTTACTTCAAACGTAGAATATTCTAAGTGCTAAGTCACTAAATTCTACGGAAAATCGGACAGCACCTCCTTTGTTTCTACTTACTTTGCCACCTTTTTCAAGGCCGAATTCAATAACCAAACACGCCACATTTAAGGCCCAATCAATGCAATTAATCAATAGGGGATTACACGCCTACTAGACGTGTAAAATTCCGCCCCACAAACGATATCAAACTAATACAACTACTAGGCCAATTCGGCAAACTTGAGGTACTATAACATCAATTCTTATCCAATTTCCATTTCAATCCAAATTGTTAGCATAACATGATATCAAGTCGCAATCGATTATACTACTATAATCTTCAAGTAAGTAACATGCGACGATTCTAGTAAACAACCAAATTGTAATCCAACTTCACATGGCTTACATTACATTTCGAATTTTAAGGCTACAATCAATCCATAATACTTATAAACTTCAACACATATACTTCATGCTAGCAACATGTAAAGCTAACAACAACAATATATATAATCTTGTAACACTTTTAAGAGACAAGATTATACTTCAACGAATCTTAATCCAACTCCAAATCCGAAGTCGCTCCTTAGCAACTTAGAGCCTCTTCAAGACACTTCAATCCGCTACTTGAGACCCTTAGAACAACACCAACCAATTTCCTTCAAACTTCCAAACAAAACCTAGAAAGCAACTAGGTTTTCACTCATGACTAATACGAAAACTATCTTTTTCCGAGATTTTTCTATTGAGATACACTTACAATACCCTCATGAACCTTGGTTTAAAGTGTGGAGCTTATTGGACAAGAAACAAAAAAAATTCTTTCTTTTCCTTGATGAACCCGAGAGCTATGGCTCTTGTTCTTCCAATTTCTTGAAAATTTGGCTAAGTGTTAAGCTTGTCTTGCTACTACTAGTATTATATAGCACAATGGAGGGTCAAGATGTAAACAAATGGGTGGTTTGGATGAGGTCTTATTAAATATCAAGCCTTGTGGACCCTTTTGACTTAGTCAATATTCTCAAGTTCACTACTTGCAAGACTTAGTCATCCTACAAAGGTCAAATGACCCTTTAGCCCTTGCCTAAATCGTCCAAGGCAACCATAAGGGGGGGTGACACGTGTCGCCCTCCCATTCGTCACAATATTACGTTTTCCGACAATTCCAAAATTTCGATAAATTTTTACTAGTCTCAAATCTTCACATTTGGAATTCTTACTTACGTTCTTAACACATGTCCTGAAAATACGGGGTGTAACATTCTTCCCCCCTTAGAAACATTCGTCCCCGAATATTCTTTCGGAGTCAAACTTATAATTAGCGACATAGTTTCCTTTTACCACCCCAACATACCAATAATGCCACACATGGCCCTAATACCTCGCACACGCATATCCGTCCATCATAAGCCCAAAAGAGATTATCTTTTCGTACTTCCAACTCCTTCTAACATATACATAGTCTCAATATAATCTGTTCATGACACTTAAACATACCACAACTTTATCATGCATACAAGTTTCTAAAGGGCCAAAGACATACCTGAAATCATATAGGCGGTTCAAAAGACCGCTAAAACTGGGAACTTCCACCACGACCCCTGTCACAGCCTACCGGTGCATGAATGTTATACCCCGTATTTCCAGAGTATGTATGTGAGTACATACGTACCAAAAGTTTAAGCCTTAATTAGGCAAAGGGAAAAAATGTGAACTTCCAACGGGAAATTTTCCGAACCTTGCGAAGGAAAAATTACGGTTTCGACATTTAAAATTTTTACGAATTTTTCCGAGAGATAAAATATTTTGGTCCAACGAGAGGGCGACATGTGTCACCCTCAAGTGGACGATTTTGGTGGAGGAATTGGTTGGAACGTTTTTTTCATTTAAAAGGCCAAACACCTTTGGTCAAAAGTCTTGCAAAGTAGATAGATAAGGTAGCACATGTCCAAATCTCCACCATCCACATGCTTGAATCTTGACCATTGATTTCCCTATAAATACCCCTTGTGTGCAAGACTTATTCTTCATCCACTTAACAATTTTCAAGTCTCAAAATCCCTCTCCCCCTTTGAGAAGCTCTCGTCCAAACTCTCCCCCCCCCCCCCCCTTAGGAAAGCTCTCGGCCGAAACACCCCCCTTACTTGTTGTCTCGTCGAAATACCCCCCCCCCCCCTTGGTAGAAAAGTATTCTCCAAGTATTGTTACTATTCCAAAAAATACCTTAGCCTAAATACCTTGTAGTATTCCAAAGTTACCTCTATACTAAGAGCCCGGAAATACTACTATACTCCCTTTAGTCACAAAACGAAACCCTAGAGAAAATCTTCATAGTTGGTTGAAGTACTAAGTAGAAGTTGTGTAGAAACTTCTAAGGGTTTCTTGAAGCGGATTGTAGCGTACAGAATAGGAGCTAAACGTTGCTCAGGATCGACATTAATCTTGGATAATTTTGGGCTTATCGAGGCAAATACTCTTGTCCTTCTATTGTAATTGGAGATTACATATAAGAGTAGTTTAGAATTGAGTTTAAGATGTAGAAGGATATTAAAGAAGAGAATTGAACTGTATTTACATAAGAACTGTATTTACAGTAGACTTGTAGTATTATTGTGAGACAAATTGTACACGTCCGGTTAGACGTATAATCCCCTGGGAGTTGTTGGCTCGGTAGCGGGCCTTGATAGGGGAGGAGTTTTGTGTGATCGCGGGGGGGGGAGGTGCTGCCGAATTTTCTGTAGAATGTAGAACCGTGTATTTAGAAATATTCTACGAAGGGATCTAGAAGTTAATAGACGTTTTATGGCCGTTATAGGTTGAAGTTCTACGAGTAGCGTGTTCTACTTGAAGGGTGAACAAGGCTAGCAGGGTTATAGTACGGTGGAGCGTTTTGCTAATTGTCGATAATCGTCGCGAGGTATGTGAACCTCTTCCTATCTTTTCTAGCATGATTGTTGTGAACTATGTAGTACGGTAGACGTACGTGTGCTAAACGAGTTTTGGTTGGTTTAAAACATAAAGTGTTATAATCGTTTTATGGGAAGTTAGTTATAACGACTTTATGTAGGTAAAAGAATGGTTTATTGATTTTAGAAGTTAAGAGACTTGACTTAATTGGCTTGACATGAATTTTTGTTAAAAAGTTGTGAAACCTCATTCGTGGGTAATGAGTACTTGGTTTTTAAAGAATAATGTTTTACTGATTTCGGAAATGAGAATAAGTATCAGACAAACCACTGTAGCGTTAATAAAGGAAAATGTATTGACAAATAATTAATTATATTAAAACCAGTAGAAACCTCCATCTGCATAGAAGCTAAGATAAGACAAAATTGTATTACATTTCCTAGATCATGACTGCTTTAATAAGATTGTTATAAACAAGAATAACCTACTCACACATACGGCATATGCTACTCAAATTGTTTTAAAAGAGATTACGTTATTAAGTGATTAAGACTATGGACTATGAAATCTTTCGAAAATAAGAGACTTGACTATTTGAAATTAGGCAACTTGAACTTTTGGAAAAGAATGTTGTTACTTGACTTTAAAAAGGGAAAGTGTTTGGGTTTAAGAGGAGGCATGACATTGCCTAAATTTTGGTTTTAAAAGGAAGACATGGTATTATCTTAATCTGTCTTAAAAGAGGGTTTAAATGTTATGGACGATTCTTCACCGAGTCCCATGGGATGGGTCGGGACATGTATTCCATACGATTTTTCACCGAGTCCCATGGGATGGGCCGGGACATGTATTCCATTCGATTCCACACCGAGTCCCATGGGATGGGCCGGGACATGTATTCCACACGCTTTCACACCGAGTCCCATGGGATGGGCCGGGACATGTATACCACACGATTCCACCTTGATTCCCATGAGATGGGCCGAGACATGTTATACGGTTTATATCCAGACTGTCGGCAGTGAGGAAGGAGTTCCACGGGCATTAGGGATGACTTGAGGGCGTGAGTCCCTGACTTGACATGACTGCTTTTATGTTGTGAATTGTAGTTTGTTATCATACATGTCTCCTGTTTTATTTTAGACTGTTATGATTTCGTTCTATGATTTCCGCCACATACTTGGTACTGTCAGATCGACCTCCTTCGGGGGGCTGCGTTCATGCCGCAGGTAGAGGTACATCGGTTGTTGATCCTCACTCTTAGGATCACAGTTCAGCGTATTGGGAAGCTCCGTTTTCTCCGGAGGCTTATCTTTTGGTATGTTTCCCCGAGTTTGTAAGTTCTTGTACATTCAGGGGTATGGCGGGGCCCTGTCCCGTCATAGTTGTTGTAAAAATCTTAGAGGTCTGTAGCACTGTTGTGGGCAGGGTTGTAAAGGATGTAACTGTTCAAATTTCTGTATATATGCAAAAAGGCAACCGTTTTGGTTAGCCTGTTTTCTTTATCTTGTTTCATATCTGTATGTTTTTATTTCCGCTGGTTTTTCTCTGATGTTGTATCACTAGGGTGCCCAGGGTAAGGCACCAGTCACGGGCCCGGGATCGGGTCGTGACAATGAACATCCTGTCTAGCTATTGAAGGCGAAGAACCCATGAATCGATCCAAGATCGCGCTATCCCACCAGCACCACCTGCCTGGACAGCTCTCACGAAATGGCCCTGCTGGCCGCAAGCATAACAAGTTGTCGAAGTAGTACGACACTCCCCAAAATGGAATCTACTACAGTGACCACACCGGGGCAAAGGTGGCTTCCCCTGGCTACTATCCTCTGACATCTGTGAACCTGTAGCCCTGGAGCCCTGACCTGCTCCCGAATATCCCCGGCGACCAAACCTCCGGCCAGAAGACCGGGAAGGAGCACTCTGTGTCGTCTGAAAAGTGGACCTACTCTGTTGTTGAGGCTGTCCGCCTCGCGAATTGCCCTGGAACCCTGTTGTCCTGGCCCTCTTGGGATGGCCTGAGTCTAGCTGACCCTCTCTCTCTCTCTGTCCTCTATCCCCTGCGCATAAGCTTGCATCCTGGCAATATCCATACCTGGATGAAGGGCCACTCCCAGGCATGTAGTAATCATATGACGGTCTAGTCCCATCACATAGCGGTGAACTCTGTCCGCCATATCAGCCACAATAGTGTGCGCATACCTGGACAACGAGTCAAACTCCAGGTTGTATTCCCTGATGGTCCTCCCATTCTGCCTCAATGACAAGAATCTATCAACACGGCCTCTCCTCATTTCAGGAGGCAAAAAGTTGTTATACCCCGCATTTTCAGAGTATGTACGTGTGGGCGTACGTAGAGAAGTTGGAGCCTTAAAGTTAGGCATGTTTCGAAATTTTGTGCACAACACCCGATTAGAGTCGTTTTTCGACGAAACGTTTTACTAAGCTTGCGAAGGGAAAATTCTGGCTATGTCGTTTAGTATTTTTGCGGATTTTTCCGAGCGACGGAACATTTTTGGACCAACGGGAGGGTGACACTTGTCACCCTCATTGGACGGTTTGAGAGGCCACGGCTAGGAGGGTTTTGAGGCCCTTTTCATGGGTCTTTGTTTTGTGAGGGATTTAAGGAGTAGGTTAGGGTGCACTTGTGCCAATCTTGGCCATCCACTTGCCCCCCACATGGCTTGATCTTATCCGTTGGTGTCCCTATAAATACCCCCCTTTGTGATGAACTTATTCATCCATTCCTCACCTTGTCTAAGCCTTGAAAACTCTCCCCCCCTTTGTGTTGTTCTCGTCCAAGCCTCTCCCCCTTCCCCTTTGAGTGGCCTTGTGGCCGAGAGGGGTACCCTCCCCCCTTGGTAGTGCTCTAGCCGAGGGGTACCCCCCCCTAGCCTAGTTGTTTTGAGAAATATACCCCCTCCCTTGTGGTATTGAAATACTTCTCCAAGTATTGTTATAATGCCCAAAATACCTTAGCCTTATACCATATAGTATTCCAAAGTTACCTCTATACGTAGAGCCCGGAAATACTACCTTTTGTCCTTTTAGTCTCAAACCAAAACCCTAAGGAAATCTTCATAGCGAGTTGAAGTATTTAAGTAGAAGTTGGTTAGAACTTCTAAGGGTTGTTTGGAGCGGATTGGAGCGCACGGAGTAGGAGCTAAACCTTGCTCAGGATCGACATTATAACTTGGATAATTTTGGGCTTATCGAGGTAAATATTCTTGTCCCCTTATTGTAATTGGAAATTACATGTTGTAGGATTATATAGTTGAAGTATACTATATATAGAACTGAACATAGCTTTGCGGCAATGTCTTTTGACTTAAGCCTGAATATAAAGAAGAGAACTGAACTGTAATTACATAGGACTGTATTACAGTAGACTTGTGTGGTATTCTGTGTAGTAGAATTGTATACGTCCGGTTAGACGTATAACCCCCCCCCCTGGTTGGCTTGGTAGCCTCGATAGAGAGGAGATTTACGCGGTTGCGGGGAGAGTCTTGCCGAATTTTCTCAGAGAATATGGAACCATGCGGTTAGAAGTTAATAGGCGTTTGTGGCCTTATAGGTGGAAGTACTACGAGTAGAGTATTCTACTTGAAGAGTGGAAAAGGCTAGCCAGTTACTGATCTTGTGAGCGTTTTGCTTATTGTCGATACTCGTCGCGAGGTATGTGAACCTCTTCCTATCCTTTCTAGCATGATGCTTTGTAAACTATGTAGTACGGTAGACGTACATGTGCTAAATGAGTTGGTTGGTTTAAAACATAGGGTGTTATAATAGCTTTATGGGAAGTTAGTTATAACGACTCTATGTAGGTAAAAGATTGGTTTATTGATTGTAGGAGTTAAGAGACTTGATCTTGAAAGATAAGAGACTTAACTTGTTTTACTTGGTTATTAACATTTTGTTAAAAATGTTGTGAAACCTCATTCGCGAGTAATGAGTACTTGGTTTTAAAAAGAATAATGTTTTACTGATTTTGGAAATGAGAATAAGTGTCGAGCAAACCACAGCAGCGCTAATAAAGGAAAGTGTATTGGCAAATTACTAATTGTTATTAAAACCAGTAGAAACCTCCATCTGCATAGAAGCTAAGATAAGACAAAATTGTATTACATTTCCTAGATCATGGTCACAGAACAAGATTTTTGTAAACAAGAATAAACGGCTCACGTATAAGACATATGTTTCTCAGATTGTTTAAAAGAGAATTATATTCTTAAATGATTAAGACTATGAACTATGAAACTTTTCTAAAATAAAGAGACCTGAGTAATTGAAAGTAGGCAAACTGGAACTTTAGGGGAAAGAATGTTGTTGAAAAGGAAAGTGTTTTGGTTTACCTAAAAATGTGAGTCACTCTATTTTTATACTACGGGTATCGGGTGACCTTTATAAAAGGAATGGATCTCTTTAAAAGGAATTTAACGTACGTAGTACTTTAGGGTTAAAACCCGGACTTTGATATAAAATGGAAGTACCTTGAGTTATGTATAACTTGCCTATGCTTGTTGTTGTGTGACTCGCCTATGCTTGTTGAGATAGCCTTTGTTGTGCAAATGTTGATATCAGGTGACTTCTTGAGAAATAGTGGATCTTTTATAAAAGTCTAGAAATATGGTAATTTGCTTGAGCTTGTTTGTGATAGCCTGGTTGTGCGGTATATTATTGTTGAGGTTACATGGACATGTCTACACCGATGCAGAATTCCGGGGGCATGTGGCCATGCGGCAGGGTTGATTACCCGATATAGTGTTATTGTGGTTACATGGACATGTCTACACCGATGCAGACTCGGGGCATGCGTGCGCGGGTTGATCACCCAAGATATTGTTGTTGATGTTGCGTGGACATGTCTACACCGAGGCAATCCGGTACATGGCCACGCGGCATTGTTATTATTGTTGCATCATGGACATGTCTACACCGATGCACTCCGGCACGCGCCATGATGCGAACATGATTGATGTTGTGGGCGTGAGACCCATAGTTATATTGAGTGATGACGTTGAGGGCGTGAGTCCCTGACTTGACTGTTTTTATGTTGCGTAAGTATTTTGGTTATCATATATGTCTCCTGCTTTTTATAGACTGTTATGATTTAACTGCAGTATTTTCGGGCCACATACTTGGTACTGTTGTCTCGACCTCTTCGGGCCGTTCATGCCGCAGGTAGGAGTACATCGGTAGTTGATCCTCGCTCTTAGGATCACAGTTCAGCGTTGGGAAGCTCCGTTCTCCGGAGGCTTATCTTTTGGTATGTTACCCTGAGTTGTAGGTTCTTGCATTCTGTGGTATGTGGCCCCGTCGTCATGTTGTATAAAAACTCTTAGAGGTCTGTAGTACTGTTGTGGGCAGGGTTTGTAAAAAGGATTAAACTGTTCGTTTTGAAAGAGTTGTTTATATATATTTTATTGGAAGGTAACCGTTTGGTTGGCCTGTTTTATGATATATATCTTGTTTCTTGTTTAAAGTTTTATTTTCCGCTGGTTTTCTCTGATGTTGTATCACTAGGGTGCCCGGGGTAAGGCACCAGTCACGGGCCCGGGATCGGGTCGTGACAAAAGTGATCAAGAAAGGCTTCCGTGAACTCATCCCAAACTGCTGGACGAGCACCCACACCTATCGACAGCTCCCAAGATTCAAACCAGTTCAACGCAATATCGCGTAACCGGTAAGAGGCTAACACCACCGACTGCCTCCGAGGCCCTAAGCACTGCATAGTCCGTCAGAGTCGCGAACGAACTCTTGAGGATCATCCTCGATCTCGAACCATAAAACTCGGGTGGACTACAACCCGAAAATCCCGAATCCTCAAACCGTTGGCTCTGTGGTTAGCTACTCGCCCTCGCTTTGCGCTGCCCTACCACTATGCTAGTCAATAGCCTGATTTGCTCTCCATAATCTCTAAACTCTGCCCCTGGCTGCGGAACTGGAGGCTCGGGTACCGGAACCTCTGGAGCTACTGCCGCTCTCGGCTCCTCTAATACCGCCGGCGTGGCTGAGCTCGCCGATCCGCCTACTACCTCAGGCATAGTCTGTGCCCGAGTCCTAGTAACCCTCTGCGTACCACTAGCAGCTCCTGCTGCTGCCTTGCCCTTCTGGGCCCTGGTCGCCTTCCGTGGAGGCATAACTGTTACATAAGAAGGGGTCAGAGAGGATTCAACCTACTAGGACAGCTCTACTGCACGATCTCAAAGAGAGAAGAATGGAACCAATCTTAAATGTCATGCAGCCTCCTGATTATAGATGTGGTGCACAACACACCGATAATCAAGACTCTACTAGACACGGTCTGTAGACACTTTCCGAGGACTAACTGCTCTGATACCACTTTTGTCACGACCCGACCCCGGGCCCGCGACTGGTGCCCTACCTGGGCACCCTTACAACCGAAGTAAAACAACAGGTTAGCCGATAGGGCTACCTTCCTGGACATACATATATACATATAAAGCAGTTGCCTCCTTTCCTTTACAAACTGACCCACAATATGTGACTACAACCCTCTAAGAGTTTTAACATAATAACAGTGGCGGGACAGGGCCCCGCCATACCCCTGAATATACATGAATCCACAACCTCAGGGAAAACCGTACCAAGAGATAAGCCTCCGGAGCAAATGGAGCTTTTTCCCAAAAACTGAACCGAGATCCTAAGAGAAAGGATCACCAACCTGTGCCTAAAACCTGCGGGCATGAACGCACTTCGAAGAAGTCGATAACACGTACCGAATATGGAACAGAAAATAAAGTACAGTAAACAGATCATAACTGTACAAAAGAATGACAGGGGCAAGTATAAAAGAAGTACATACCAGATCATGTCGTGTCATTACCACTTATGAACTTAATCGTACCTTATTATCTTTTCCCATTTTCAATAAAAGTTATAGTCACTTTCTTACGTACATACTTGGGAAAAATCGTCAAGTTCATTACCATATAACTTACTTATCTTTCATAACATAATCCGGCCCTTTATGGAGGGACGCATATACTACCCGGCCCAATCTGGGACGCGATCAAATCACACAAATATCAAAGCGTGCCCATGGAATCCCCCATCACTGCCGACAGTCATAAGTGTAACATATAACCATGTGACGCGCCCGTGGCATCCTCCCTCACTGTCGGCGTACACATACACAATACATATATATATATCTCCTGCCCGTGGAATCCCACATCACTGCCGACAGTCATAAGTGTAACATATAACCATGTGACGCGCCCGTGGCACCCTACCTCACTGTCGGCGTACACATATACAACACATATATATATATATATATAACGTGGCCGCATGCCCCGGAATCCCTCATCGTATAAGCATGGTCATAACGCGCCTCGGCGTCCTCATCGTATGTGCAGTCTTCACGGGAGCTAGCCCATGGAGTAATAATATAACATGCCCCTAATCCTCATCGTGGTACATGTCTTCATGGGAGCTAGCCCATGGAGTAATAGTCGACATAGCATGGTCGCATGCCCCGAATCCCTCATCGTATAAGCATGCCATGGGTAATAAAACAAATCCGGGAATCTAACCCGCCTCCTGGTCACATGCCCCGGAATCCCACATCGTATAAGCATGTCCAAGGATCAATCATAATGGAAGCATACCCGTGGAATCCCACATCACTGTCGGTACGTCCAAGTAAACTTACAACAAGACAGCCGGCCCTCCAACTGAGAGTCACGACAACGTAAACATATAATACTTGCACTCAAAGCTATCACAAGCAAACATAGGCAAGTTCATTAAACCTTTAGACTTCCATTTTTATAAACTCATGGCACTTTCGTTTTACACATAAACATCCGGGAATTTAACCCCAAGTACTACGCACCTCTACTCCTTTAGAAAGACTCTTTTTCAAATAAAACTTCCAAGATACTAACAACCGTAGTATCAAGTCATATCTACTTTCAAGACAAGTCACAATACCTTTTTAGAAATACATTTACCGGCTACTAAATCAAGTGACTTCTTTCTTAAAAACTTTAAGCAATTGGTACCTTTAAAACAGTTTGCCCTTCTTTATTTCAAATCATTTCTTTGCTTACATTACTGAAGAAAACCATTCTTTTAATCTTCCATAAAGTTGTTATAACCAACTTCACATAAAGTCGTTATAACTCTTTATGTTTTGGACAAATTCATTCCTTTTATAACCAAGAGACTTATACTTTCAAAAATACTTCAAGTCTCTTAACTTTTAAGAAAACAAGTTTCTTAACTTTAGAAATCAAGTCTTTCCAAATCGAGTATTCTATACTTGTAAATCAATTCATTTCTTCCTTTAAGAATCAAGTCTCCTAACTTGAAAAATAAAGTCTCTTAACTTTTAAGAATTTGAGATCCATAGCCTTAAAACGTCATACGTAAATTCTTGTAAGTTAAGTAACATATACCTTGGTGCGTTGTGAATAAGTTATACTTATTTATAACGATCTTATTCAAGTAGCCATGATCTAGAAAATTTAATACAATTTTGTCTTATCTTAGCTTCTATGCAGATGGAGAATTCTACTCATTTTAACATAATTGATTGTCATTACATTTTCCTTTATTAACGCTGCAATGGCTTGCTCGATACTTATTCTCATTCGTGCCATAAATTAGCCAAGTCAACTTGGCTCCAAAGTACCTCCTAACGACTCTTACCAACATCCCTCATAAGACTCGGTAAGGACTTAGGATAACTTTGACATAAACTTTACATAGAGTAAATCACACACCTACCTCTTAACTTCTAAGAGTAGAAGGAAACATGAAATAATACCACATGTATATTCCATACATAGAATCATGCCAAAGGAAGGAAGAGGTTCACATACCTCGCGACGATTATCGACAAGTAGCAAAATGCTCCAAAATACTTCAACCTTGATAGCTATCCCATCCTTCAAGTAGGATACGCTATACTTAGTACTTCAACCTATAACGGTCACAATACGTCCATTAACCTCTTACTTCAAACGTAGAATATTCTAAGTGCTAAGTCACTAAATTCTACGGAAAATCGGACAGCACCTCCTTTGTTTCTACTTACTTTGCCACCTTTTTCAAGGCCGAATTCAATAACCAAACACGCCACATTTAAGGCCCAATCAATGCAATTAATCAATAGGGGATTACACGCCTACTAGACGTGTAAAATTCTGCCCCACAAACGATATCAAACTAATACAACTACTAGGCCAATTCGGCAAACTTGAGGTACTATAACATCAATTCTTATCCAATTTCCATTTCAATCCAAATTGTTAGCATAACATGATATCAAGTCGCAATCGATTATATTACTATAATCTTTAAGTAAGTAACATGCGACGATTCTAGTAAACGACCAAATTGTAATCCAACTTCACATGGCTTACATTACATTTCGAATTTTAAGGCTACAATCAATCCATAATACTTATAAACTTCAACACATATACTTCATGCTAGCAACATGTAAAGCTAACAACAACAATATATATAATCTTGTAACACTTTTAAGAGACAAGATTATACCTCAACGAATCTTAATCCAACTCTAAATCCAAAGTCGCTCCTTAGCAACTTAGAGCCTCTTCAAGACACTTCAATCCGCTACTTGAGACCCTTAGAACAACACCAACCAATTTCCTTCAAACTTCCAAACAAAACCTAGAAAGCAACTAGGTTTTCACCTTGCGACTAATACGAAAACTATCTTTTTCCGAGATTTTTCTATTGAGATACACTTACAATATCCTCATGAACCTTGGTTTAAAGTGTGGAGCTTATTGGACAAGAAACAAAAAAAAATCCTTCTTTTCCTTGATGAACCCGAGAGCTATGGCTCTTGTTCTTCCAATTTCTTGAACATTTTGGCTAAGTGTTAAGCTTGTCTTGCTACTACTAGTATTATATAGCACAATGGAGGGTCAAGATGTAAACAAATGGGTGGTTTGGATGAGGTCTTATTAAATATCAATCCTTGTGGACCCTTTTGACTTAGTCAATATTCTCAAGCTCACTACTTGCAAGACTTAGTCATCCTACAAAGGTCAAATGACCCTTTAGCCCTTGCCTAAATCGTTCAAGGCAACCATAAGGGGGGTGACACGTGTCGCCCTCCCATTCGTCACAATATTACGTTTTCCGACAATTCCAAAATTCCGATAAATTTTTACTAGTCTCAAATCTTAACATTTGGAATTCTTACTTACGTTCTTAACACATGTCCTGAAAATACGGGGTGTAACACCAACGCAACCAACCGTTCGTCGATAGGGCATCGGAGTAGAAAGTTATGGGAGTTACAAGTTCAAGACGCATTTCGGACGTAAAAATATTTTGTCAGAGCCACGGGCCAGCGGCGGATGCAGGGCCGCGGCACCAAATATTCAAAATTACTGGAGCAGTGTGGCCGCACGGAAGCGCCAGCGCGGAGGATCTCGAATTGGCGAAGTTAGCTGGCCATGCCGCGCAGGGCCGCGCCGAGGCGGGTTCTGCGAGACTGAGTGGAAAAATCTGAACTGTTTTGTTTTAAAAAAGGCCATGGGAGGGTGACAAGTATCCCCCCATCTGATTTTGCATGTACTACTTATTGACCAAGTCTTCAAGACTTGGTCATTTTTCAAGCTCTTCTCTCTCTCTAAAGATAAAAGCTCTCCCTTCTCTCTAGAAAATCAAGAGAAAATCAAAGCTTGAGGAAAATCTGAAAAGTGTGGCAAGAAGGAAACTTGTTGGCTAGCTTGTAGGAGTTCTTGTGGTGGTGATTGTGGAAAGAAGGCTAGTGAATTGGTTGGAATATTTGGCTAAAGTTCTATGGTAACAATTCCTTCTCTCTTTGTTGGTTTTTGGTATTGCATGTGAAGAAGAAAGAACTTGTAGTTGAAAATATTGCTCTTAGATAAATTGCATGTAAAGAATATGGGTTGGATATGAAAGAATTGGATAAGAAGGTTATGTGAGCATGTTGTAGCCAAAATACTACCTTAAACTTGTTAAGTTAGTTGTTATGCATTGTAGGGCAGAATTTTACACATCCAAGGTTAGGTGTGTAATCCCCTTTATATTTATTGGATTGTTGGGCCTTAAAAGTGGCGTTTGGATGTTGAATTCGGCCTTGGAAAAGGTGGCAAAGTATGTAGAAACAAAGGAAATGCTGCCCGATTTTCCATAGAATTTAGTGACTTTGCACTTAAAATATTCTACGTTGAAACTAGAGGTTAATAAACGTATTATGGTCATTATAGGTTGACGTATTACGTGCGGTATTTTGGACTTAGCAAGTGGATTGACCCGAAGAGGTATGTGGAACTTTCTTATCTCTTGAGCATGAATAGTTGCATCTATGTAGTACGGTAGACGTACAAGGCTTTGATATTCCTTACTTGTTTTAATGATGTCTTAAGTTTCAAAGTCAAGGGACTTGAAGTGTTTTAAGTGTGTGGTACTTATTTCGTTTTAAAAGTATAAGTCCCTTGGAGTTAGGGAAATGTGTTTGACTAACGTATAACGTTAATATAACGACTTTATGGGAAGTTGGTTGTATTGGCTTTATGGAAGGTTAACAAAGAAAGATTTACTCTAAGTAAAATAAGTACGGATAAACGATTTGAATTTGTGAGAGGCAAATTATTTTTAAGGCATTAATTGCCTAAGGTTTTAAAAGAAATGAAGTCACTTGATTTAGAAGCCTATTATATTTATAAAGGTAAACGTGACTTGTCTTGAAGAGTAGTCATGACTTGATACTACGGTTATTAGTATCTTGGGAGTTTTGTATAAAAGGAGTCATTTCTTAAAAGGTTAGAGGTACGTGGTACTTGGGTTGAATTCCCGGGTTTTTTCTCTTAAATGACATGTTGGTGCCTTAAGTAAACTAAAATGAGAGGATATACTATTAATGTTAATAAGAAGTTAGGGGATATTCTTAACTTGCTTACGTTATGATAAGTCGGTAGCGCTTATGTTATATATGATAGCCGGTTGTGCTGAGTTATGTATTATTATTATTATTATTCCTACTTATGTCATGGATTTGCTACCCATGATGTGATTGCGGCGCTTGTACTCATGCGGGCCCACCGGGTCCATGCGGGTGAAATAGTCTCATGCGGGTGAAATAGTCCCATGCGAGGCGAATGACCTCATGCGGGTGAAATAGTCCCATGCGGGTGAAATAGTCTCATGCGAGGCGGATGACCTCATGCGGGTCCACAGGACCTATGCGGGTGAAATAGTCCCAGGAGTAGGATTGCTTAATGATACTACGGGCGAGAGACCCTGTTTTGATCATGAGCCTCTTATTTTATGCAGTAAAGTTTATACTTGATACTCTCATTGTTAGTAAGGCACAGTGTACTGTATTTGATTTTTCGTCCATGACTCTAGCTTATTTTAGACAATGATATTATTACAGTATTTTCCTGTTACACCCCGGAAATTCCAGGATATGTTTATAAGGACGTACGTAAGAACTCAAAAATGTTAAGATTTGAGACGAGTAAAAGTTTGTCGGAATTTTTGGAATTGGTCGGAAACGAAATATTGCGACGAATGGGAGGGCGACACGTGTCACCCCCCTTATGGTCATGGACGAAATTGTCATGGTTAGAATGGTCATTTGACCATAAATTAAATGACCAAGTCTTGCTAGTCTTGAAGCTTGACAAAGTTGACTAAGTCAAAGGCCACCTAGACTTGATCCATGTGAAACTCATCCAAGCCACACAATTGTGCTAATCTTAACCCTCCATCATGTTATATATTGTATGCTAGTGCAAGACAAGGCTCTACACTTAGTAAAATTTTCAAGAAAATTTGATGAACTTGAAGAGGTGCTCTCGGCCAACCTAGGGTTTCAAAGGAAAAATTTTGCATTTTTTGTCCAATAATTCTCATACTTTAAACCAAGGTACCTAAGGGTATTGTAAGTGTTTCTCAATAGAAAGATCCCGGAAAAATGGTGTTTTCGTATTGGTCGCAAGGCGAAAACCTTAAGGGTTATTCAACTTTGAAGTTGAAACTTGAAGATGAGTTTTTCATAAGCTTCTAAGGGTGGCTTGGGGTGGATTGGAATGTCGAAAGGAGGAGCTAAAGGTGCTAGAGATCGACTTGTACTCTTGGATCATATTTGGGCTAATTGAGGTATAATCTTCGTTTTACTTTTGTAATTGAAGATTTCATGTTATGATAAGTTATAAGTGGTCATGTGTTATGTGTTATGAAGTTTGATAAGTGTTATGGAATTGGAAGCTCAAAATCCGAAAATGACATATTTAGCCATTTGAAATTGAAATCCAATTTGATCGATAAATTGAATTGTCGCATGTTACCTACTTGGAGAATGTAGTAGCTATATTTAATTGCGGCTTGATATTATTTTATGCTACCAATTTGGATTGAAATGGAAATTGAATAAGAATTGGTATTGTTATATACATTGTGGCCGAAATTGGACTAGTAGTTGTATTAGTTTGTTATCGTTTGTGGGGCGGAATTTTACACGTCTAGTAGGCGTGTAATCCCCTATTGATTAATTGCTTGGATTTTGCCTTAAATGTGGCGTGTTTGGTTATTGTATTCGGCCTTGAAAAAGGTGGCAAAGTGAGTAGAAACAAAGGAAGTGATGTCCGATTTTCCGTAGAATTTAGTGACTTGCACTTGGAATATTCTACGTTTGAAACTAGAAGTTAATAGACGTACTATGGTCATTATAGGTTGACATACTACGTACGACGATTGGACTTAGCAAGTGGATTAAACCGAAGAGGTATGTGGAACTTTCTTATCTCTTGAGCATGATTAAGTTGTAAATGTATAGTACGGTAGACGTACAAGATTTTGACAATCTAGTCTATTTGATATCCTTGGCTTATTTTAATAATGCCCAAGTTGTTTGAGTTAGGGAATTAACTCACTTGTTTAATTATTAAGGATATCTTGGTTTTCAAAAGCTAAGAGACTTTAAGTATGTTGAAAGTATCTTGATACTTGTTGTTATGGAAAGTTTAAAGAGTGGTTTACTCTAAGTAATTTAAGTATGTTAAGGGACTTGAATAGTTTTAAAGTATTGTGATACTTGTTTCGTTTTAAACGTATAAGTCCCTTGGATACAAAATTGTACTTGACTAAGGTATAAAGTGAATATAACGACTTTATGGGGAGTTGGTTATATTGGCTTTATGGAAAGATAAATGGCTTGATTTAATGGAAGGCAATTCGATTTTAAGGCATCAATTGCCTAAAGTTTTATAAGAAAAGGAGTCACTTGATTTAGAAACCTAACTTTATGTCTAAGAGTATTGTGACTTGTCTTGAAAAGAAATTGTAACTTGATACTACGGTTATTAGTGTCTTGGAAGCTTTATAATGAAATGAGTCATTTTAAAAAGAATAGAAGTACGTAGTACTTGGGTTAAATTCCCGGATTTTTATAAAAGACATGCTAGTGCCTTAGGTAAACTAAAATGAGAGTGTGTATATGTATAACAAGAATAATAAGAAGTTAGGGGATTTCTTATCTTGCTTAGGTATTGTATGATAAGCCGGTAGTGCTTATGTTATGTGTGATAGCCGGATTTGTGCTAGTAATATATTATTCGTTGCGGGGTCATTCCCCGGGTTTGTGGCATTGCATATTTCCGTGGATTTGCTACCCACGATGCGAGGAATACCTCATGCGAGTCCGTAGGGCTTATGCGGGTGAAATAGTCCCATGCGGGCGGGTCCAGCCTATGCGAGGAATACCTCATGCGAGTCCGTAAGGGCTTATGCGGGTGAAATAGTCCCATGCGAGGAATACCTCACGCGGGTCCACCGACCTATCGCGGGTGAAATAGTCCCGAATAGGATTGCTTAATGACACTGCGGCGGGTGGTCCTGCTGATCGTGAGCTTTCCTACTTTATATTGTAAGTATACCCCTATTTACTCTCATTGTTAGTAAGGCACGGCATCGTTAATTGAGTTATCATACATGTCTCCGCTTTATTTTAGACTTATGATTTCATTACAACTTTGATTTCACATATTTGGTACATGTTGTCGACCTCCTTGGGCTGCGTACGCCGCAGTAAATGCAGATTCTTGATCCTCGCTCTTAGGATCACTGTCACCGTTGAGAAGCTCCTTTATTCCGAGGCTTATCCACAGTATTATCGGTTATTGTACATTCAGGGTATGGCGGCCCGTCCCGCCGTAGTTGTTATTCTTAAGTGCAGTAGTCACACGTGGTGGATTGGGTTGTAAAGAAAAAAAATGTCTTGTTCTATTTCGGATTGAGTATTTTTACGGAAGGTGGCCTTATCGGCTCGTTGTTATTTTATGTTTAAGTACTTTTTCATTTGTGTATGTTCCGCTGCTATTCTCTGATGTTTATCGAAAGGGGTGCCAGGTAGGGCACGATCGCGCGCCCGGGCGGTCGTGACAAAAGTGGTATCAGAGCAGTTAGTCCTCGGAAAGTGTCTACAGACCGTGTCAAGTAGAGTCTTGATTATCGGTGTGTTGTGCACCACATCTATAATCGTGAGGCTCGAGGCATTTAGGATTAGTTTCCATTCTTCTCACTCTAAGATCGTGCGATAGAGTGTATGGTTAGGTCGTCTCTCACTGCGATTATGATTGTTTGCGTCACGAGAAAGCGGCGATGACCGGGAAGGATTATGTGGATTGCGTATCCAGATAGGTAATGTTTGTAGTATAGTTGGTATTGTGACATACAACTATGCGGATTTATGTATGAGGGTCAGACGCGTGTTGCCTAGAATGATTTTAGATTAGCAGGATTGGGTAAGGACTAAATAAATACCGGGAAGGTATGAGCAGTTAAGGAACTCTCATAAAGATTTACGTGCTAATCTGAGATAATTAGGTGATGATGAGTTGTGTGAGAATGTAATGGACCCTTAAGAAGTTAATTAAGAGACTAAGTGGAAGACTATGTTAGCAACTTAAGCTACGTGGTATGCTTAAGGGAATTGTACGGGCGAGATCCGGACGAAGAAAGTATGGTTGTTGTGGTCAAGACAACACGACTATGATTTTACGAGAAGTTTTTGTACCCGGTTACGGGGGGCTGATAAGTTAGGCTTGGAGCATGGAAATTGCGAGCCTGAGAATGTGATAACCGTCGAGACCTTAGGTATATAAGGCCTTCTCGGGTAGTAAAGTTAAGTCAGACCAAGGGTAAGAGTTAAGTGCGACGCCGAGTCGAGTTGAGGACCTATTAAGGGTCGCCCCATAGCTTGAAATGAAATGGGATCAGTTGGTAGTAGTCCGGCTACGTGACAGGGTCACGAGGGTGTAAGGCCCAAGTCTAGTTAATCGTTTTACGGGTTCGTGGACGCATTCCACCGGAACCAGGTTGCGAGAGCCGGAACTGGCCTTATGTTGTTTAATTTAGTAACTCCAAAGAGTGGAGGCCAGAGTTAGTATGGAATTTATGTATGTAAGCTAGAATAAGTTTGGGAATACGGAAAAGAGTACGACCAGTGAAAAAGAGAGCAACCAAGTGTAAAAAAATAAAGCCTGAATCCATGAGAACCTTTCGAGGAGACTACACCGTGGGTGTTGGGTGGTAGCTGAGCGGTTAGATAATAATTGCCAGTAACGATACAGTCGTTGGACCCTAGCAGACCTAGCAGAGCTGTTATGACAGATGTTGAGGTCATTATGAGCACGAACTAGTTGGTCTCTTGTTATGCCAACGTGGACTACAGAGAGAGAATTGATTCGGTACCAGTTTCCCGGTAAGCCGGTTATCGAGTGGAAAGGAAGAAAAGTGGGGGTAACCAGTGAATTATCCTTCCTTCTTTGACATTGTTGTTTTTAATAAGTCCGTGGGACTTGTTCACTTGAGGTAATTGATGCAGAAAGTAAGAAATACTCGAATTTGAAGGAGTTTATGCTAAGTGCCCTTGGATGTACTTGGAGTGGGTTTGGTGTGGCGGTCAGGGCCACGACCTTCCAGATAAGTTCAGGATAGCGCGCAAGCAAGAATAAGATAAGTACGAGTGTGGCTGCGGAAAATAGAAGACATCGCTGGTAGACTTTAAAAATCTATACGTTTAAGGTGACGCTTGATGATTTAGATTTTGATAGAGAGATAAGTTCTCTCCCCCACGAAAAAGGACAGTTTTGCGTATTATGGGGTTATGTGTACCCATGTTGTTAGACGAAGGATAGGAGACTGGTAATGTCTTTAGAAGCGTCATGCAATAGGTTACAGTTTTAGGTAACCGTGGGAAAATTATTGTGTTGGGGTAATTAAGAACGACGTTCCAAGAAATCGAGGAAGTGTCGTGAGGACAAAAATGTAGGTAGTACGCATATATGAAACTGTACGATTATGAATCATGATAGAAATACTTTCGCTGATAATAAGCCTAAGGTAAGGATATGGCCAGAATGATAAATGAAAATACGACTATGGTTATGTAAGTTGCACGAGGTATGACTACCCCAGACTAGTGTAAAGACCATTAGTTGATAATGGGCAGTAAGAACACTTCAAGAAAATGTGGTAACACCTAGTTATAGGCTCTACAAACTGGGAATGGAGAACCGGGTTACTACTTGACGAGATCAAGGAAACCTCCCCCCCTAAATTGGGATTGACAGTAAGTCTTAGCCATGAGGCAAGCAAGGGATTTAAGTCTAAAGTTTAGTGACCAAGTTTGGTTGCAACAAAAAGGGAAACAGGAACCATAAGTGAGAATAAGGATACCCGAATATTTCGCAGGAATGAGAAAGACTTTCAGTTATTGGAAGACAAGTGGACCACGACTACAGTTCTAACTCCTCCTGAAAGACTAGAGGGTTAGGTTTTTATGATAACACGTTGGGTATTGGGCTAAGTTGTGTGTTGACGCAACCCGATAAGGATAGAACCTATGTTTTCCCGGTAGTTAGGGAAGCAGGAAAGGAAATTGCGCCACTCACGATTTAGAGCTGGCGGCAGTTAAATCATGCCTTGAAGATTTGGGGGCATGACGTATATACATACTTCATGTGGATACTTATGCAGACCACAAAAGCCTCCGGTAAATCTGCGATCGAGGCGATGAATTTGCGACACCGATGGTGGTTAGAGTTACTCGAGGATTGTGATATTGATATCCTATACCATCCAGGAAAGCCAAGACGATTCTGAGATACTTTGTGGTGGACTAAGGGTAGTCCGCATAGGCAGCCGGATAGACAGGAAGTAGTCCGTAAGATTCTTCGCCACGAGCCTAGGGTTCGATTATTTGTTTCAAGGTTAATGAAGTTCGATCCGAGAGGTTGCAGTCTTCCATCATTGAGGAAGTAAAGAGGCGATATGAGATCCGATTATGATCTGATCGAGATACGACTCTCAGGAGAGAAGAGCTGTTTGAGTAGCACCGGATGGGTGCCGTGAGATGAGATAGATGCGTGTACCCAGTCTTTGCAGGCTAGTCGCGAGTTATAGGGAGGCATACGGCTTATTGCTCAAATTGTTCGGGGTCGACTACGTTGTGTCGTGACCTCAGATGTATGAATGGGTAAGATGACCGGAAAAGGGACATAGCAGAGTTTACTGCTTAGTGTCCGAGTTAGTAGCAGGTCATGGTTGAGCACCAGAAGCCCAGTGGGCTATTGCAGGCGATTGAAATCCCAACCTAGATATGAGAGGTATTAATATGGATCTTGTTACAGGTTGGCATCGTACTCGGAGGAAGTGCGACTCCCTGGGGGTCATGGTAATTAGGATGGCGAAACCAGCTGTGTTCTTTCGGATTGGGACCACTTACTCGGCTGAGGTTTATACTAGCTTGTATAGCAGAGAGATTGTGAGACTGCACGAGGTTCCTACGCTTATGATTACAGATAGACGAGCTCAGTTGCGGATAACTTCTGGAGGTTTTTCAGAAAGGATTAGGGACACAGGTGAGTCTCAGTGTTGCATTACACCCTCAGACCGACGGTCAGGCAGAGCGTACTATCCAGGTACTTGAGGATAGGTTGCGGGCCTGTGTTTTTGATTTCAGGAATAGCCGGGAGGGTTAATTGCCTCTTGTTGTGTTGCGTACGATAACAGATACCCTTCCAGTATTCAGATGGCCCCGTATGAGGCCTTGTATGTAAGAAAGTGTAGATCGTCGGTTGGATGGTTCGACATAGGCGAGGTTCAGTTATTTGGTCCAGACTTGATTCAGCGGGCTGGGGATAAGGCGAAGCTTATCCAGGAAAGATTATTAGTAAGCTTAGAGTCAGCCGA
The DNA here is from genome assembly GCA_029844215.1 of Przewalskia tangutica. NCBI lineage: Eukaryota > Viridiplantae > Streptophyta > Magnoliopsida > Solanales > Solanaceae > Przewalskia > Przewalskia tangutica. The sequence continues at coordinate 22,297,477 of CM056733.1, forward strand.
AGCTTTATTCAGATAACCGACGTTGACACATGGGGTTCAACTTGACATTTTAGTATGAGTATTGTTATGTGGCCTCGTGTGGTAATATTGGTACGTAGGGGTTGTAAAAGAATAATGTCGCTATCTTTAAGTTTGACTCCCGAAAGAACATTCGGGGACGAATGTTTCTAAGGGGGGAATAATGTTACACCCCGGAAATTCCAGGATATGTTTATAAGGACGTACGTAAGAACTCAAAAATGTTAAGATTTGAGACGAGTAAAAGTTTGTCGGAATTTTTGGAATTGGTCGGAAACGAAATATTGCGACGAACGGGAGGGCGACACGTGTCACCCCCCTTATGGTCATGGACGAAATTGTCATGGTTAGAATGGTCATTTGACCATAAATTAAATGACCAAGTCTTGCTAGTCTTGAAGCTTGACAAAGTTGACTAAGTCAAAGGCCACCTAGACTTGATCCATGTGAAACTCATCCAAGTCACACAATTGTGCTAATCTTAACCCTCCATCATGTTATATATTGTATGCTAGTGCAAGACAAGGCTCTACACTTAGTAAAATTTTCAAGAAAATTTGATGAACTTGAAGAGGTGCTCTCGGCCAACCTAGGGTTTCAAAGGAAAAATTTTGCAATTTTTGTCCAATAATTCCCATACTTTAAACCAAGGTACCTAAGGGTATTGTAAGTGTTTCTCAATAGAAAGATCCCGGAAAAAATGGTGTTTTCGTATTGGTCGCAAGGCGAAAACCTTAAGGGTTATTCAACTTTGAAGTTGAAACTTGAAGATGAGTTTTTCATAAGCTTCTAAGGGTGGCTTGGGGTGGATTGGAATGTCGAAAGGAGGAGCTAAAGGTGCTAGAGATCGACTTGTACTCTTGGATCATATTTGGGCTAATTGAGGTATAATCTTCGTTTTACTTTTGTAATTGAAGATTTCATGTTATGATAAGTTATAAGTGGTCATGTGTTATGTGTTATGAAGTTTGATAAGTGTTATGGAATTGGAAGCTCAAAATCCGAAAATGACATATTTAGCCATTTGAAATTGAAATCCAATTTGATCGATAAATTGAATTGTCGCATGTTACCTACTTGGAGAATGTAGTAGCTATATTTAATTGCGGCTTGATATTATTTTATGCTACCAATTTGGATTGAAATGGAAATTGAATAAGAATTGGTATTGTTATATACATTGTGGCCGAAATTGGACTAGTAGTTGTATTAGTTTGTTATCGTTTGTGGGGCGGAATTTTACACGTCTAGTAGGCGTGTAATCCCCTATTGATCAATTGCTTGGATTGTGCCTTAAATGTGGCGTGTTTGGTTATTGTATTCGGCCTTGAAAAAGGTGGCAAAGTGAGTAGAAACAAAGGAAGTGATGTCCGATTTTCCGTAGAATTTAGTGACTTGCACTTGGAATATTCTACGTTTGAAACTAGAAGTTAATAGACGTACTATGGTCATTATAGGTTGACATACTACGTACGACGATTGGACTTAGCAAGTGGATTAAACCGAAGAGGTATGTGGAACTTTCTTATCTCTTGAGCATGATTAAGTTGTAAATGTATAGTACGGTAGACGTACAAGATTTTGACAATCTAGTCTATTTGATATCCTTGGCTTATTTTAATAATGCCCAAGTTGTTTGAGTTAGGGAATTAACTCACTTGTTTAATTATTAAGGATATCTTGGTTTTCAAAAGCTAAGAGACTTTAAGTATGTTGAAAGTATCTTGATACTTGTTGTTATGGAAAGTTTAAAGAGTGGTTTACTCTAAGTAATTTAAGTATGTTAAGGGACTTGAAGAGTTTTAAAGTATTGTGATACTTGTTTCGTTTTAAACGTATAAGTCCCTTGGATACAAAATTGTACTTGACTTAGGTATAAAGTGAATATAACGACTTTATGGGGAGTTGGTTATATTGGCTTTATGGAAAGATAAATGGCTTGATTTAATGGAAGGCAATTCGATTTTAAGGCATCAATTGCCTAAAGTTTTATAAGAAAAGGAGTCACTTGATTTAGAAACCTAACTTTATGTCTAAGAGTATTGTGACTTGTCTTGAAAAGAAATTGTAACTTGATACTACGGTTATTAGTGTCTTGGAAGCTTTATAATGAAATGAGTCATTTTAAAAAGAATAGAAGTACGTAGTACTTGGGTTAAATTCCCGGATTTTTATAAAAGAGATGCTAGTGCCTAAGGTAAACTAAAATGAGAGTGTATATATGTATAACAAGAATAATAAGAAGTTAGGGGATTTCTTATCTTGCTTAGGTATTGTATGATAAGCCGGTAGTGCTTATGTTATGTGTGATAGCGGTTGTGCTAGTAATATATTATTCGTCATGGTCATTCCGGGTTTGTGGCATTGCATATTTCCGTGGATTTGCTACCCACGATGCGAGAATACCTCATGCGAGTCCGTAGGGCTTATGCGGTGAAATAGTCCCGTGCGGCGGGTCCGACCTATGCGAGGAATACCTCATGCGAGTCCGTAAGGGCTCATGCGTGTGAAATAGTCCCATGCGAGGAATACCTCACGCGGGTCCACTGGACCTATGCGGGTGAAATAGTCCCGGGAATAGGATTGCTTAATGACACTGCGCGGGTGGTCCTGCTGATCGTGAGCTTTCCTACTTTATATTGTAAGTATACCCCTATTTACTCTCATTGTTAGTAAGGCACGGTCTCGTTAATTGAGTTATCATACATGTCTCCGCTTTATTTTAGACTTATGATTTCATTACGCATTTCTGGCCACATATTTGGTACATGTTATCTTGACCTCCTTCTGGGTTGCGTTACATGCCGCAGTAAAGTACATTCTTGATCCTCGCTCTTAGGATCACTGTTCACCGTTGAGAAGCTCGCTTTATTCCGGAGGCTTATCCTGGTATTGTCGGTTATTGTACATTCGTGGTATGGCGGCCCCATCCCGCCAGAGTTGTTATTCTTAAGTGCAGTAGTCACATGGTGGATTGGGTTGTAAAGAAAAAAATGTCTTTACTATTTACGGATTGAGTATTTTTTACGGAAGGTGGCCTTATCGGCTAACTGTTGTTAATTTATGTTTAAGTACTTTTTCATTGTGTATGTTCCGCTGCTATTCTCTCGATGTTTCTGAAAGGGTGCCTGTAGGGCACGATCGCGCCCAAAGGTGGTCGTGACAAAAGTGGTATCGAGCGCTTAGTCCTCGGAAAGTGTCTACGCATCGTGTCTAGTAGAGTCTTGATTATCGGTGTGTTGTGCACCACATCTATAATCGGGAGGTCGCAGGCATTTAGGATTGGTTTCCATTCTTCTCACTCTAAGATCGTATGAGAGTGTATGGTTAGGGTCGTCTCTCCTATGATTATGATTGTTCGCCTACGAGAAGCGATGACCGGGAAGGATTATGTGGATTGCGTATCCAGATAGGTAATGTTTGTAGTATAGTTGGTATTGTGACATACAACTATGCGGATTTATGTATGAGGGTCAGACGCGTGTTGCCTAGAATGATTTTAGATTACCAGGATTGGGTAAGGACTAAATAAATACCGGAAGGTATGGCGATTAAGGAACTCTCATCAAGGTTTTACGTGCTAATCTGAGATAATTAGGTGATGATGAGTTGTGTGAGAATGTAATGGACCCTTAAGAAGTTAATTAAGAGACTAAGTGGAAGACTATGTTAGCAACTTAAGCTACGTGGTATGCTTAAGGAATTATGCAGGCGAGATCGGACGAAGAAAGTATGGTTGTTGTGGTCAAGACAACACGACTATGATTTTACGAGAAGTTTTTGTACCCGGTTACGGGGGGCTGATAAGTTAGGCTTGGAGCATGGAAATTGCGAGCCTGAGAATGTGATAACCGTCGAGACCTTAGGTATATAAGGCCTTCTCGGGTAGTAAAGTTAAGTCAGACCAAGGGTAAGAGTTAAGTGCGACGCCGAGTCGAGTTGAGGACCTATTAAGGGTCGCCCCATAGCTTGAAATGAAATGGGATCAGTTAGTAGTAGTCCGGCTACGTGACAGGGTCACGAGGATGTAAGGCCCAAGTCTAGTTAATCGTTTTACGGGTTCGTGTACGCATTCCACCGGAACCAGGTTGCGAGAGCCGGAACTGGCCTTATGTTGTTTAATTTAGTAACTCCAAAGAGTGGAGGCCAGAGTTAGTATGGAATTTATGTATGTAAGCTAGAATAAGTTTGGGAATACGGAAAAGAGTACGACCAGTGAAAAAGAGAGCAACCAAGTGTAAAGAAATAAAGCCTGAATCCATGAGAACCTTTCGAGGAGACTACACCGTGGGTGTTGGGTGGTAGCTGAGCGGTTAGCTAATAATTGCCAGTAACGATACAGTCGTTGGACCCTAGCAGACCTAGCAGAGTTGTTATGACAGACGTTGAGGTCATTATGAGCACGAACTAGTTGGTCTCTTGTTATGCCAACGTGGACTACAGAGAGAGAATTGATTCGGTACCAGTTTCCCGGTAAGCCGGTTATCGAGTGGAAAGGAAGAAAAGTGGGGGTAACCAGTGAATTATCCTTCCTTCTTTGACATTGTTGTTTTTGATAAGTCCGTGGGACTTGTTCACTTGAGGTAATTGATGCAGAAAGTAAGAAATACTCGAATTTGAAGGAGTTTATGCTAAGTGCCCTTGGATGTACTTGGAGTGGGTTTGGTGTGGCGGTCAGGGCCACGACCTTCCAGATAAGTTCAGGATAGCGCGCAAGAATAAGATAAATGCGAGTGTGCTGCGGAAAATAGAAGACATCGCTGGTAGACTTTAAAAATCTATACGTTTAAGGTGACGCTTGATGATTTAGATTTTGATAGAGAGATAAGTTCTCTCCCCCACGAAAAAGGACAGTTTTGCGTATTATGGGGTTATGTGTACCCATGTTGTTAGAAAAAGGATAGGAGACTGGTAATGTCTTTAGAAGCGTCATGCAATAGGTTACAGTTTTAGGTAACCGTGGGAAAATTATTGTGTTGGGGTAATTAAGAACGACGTTCCAAGAAATCGAGGAAGTGTCGTGAGGACAAAAATGTAGGTAGTACGCATATATGAAACTGTACGATTATGAATCATGATAGAAATACTTTCGCTGATAATAAGCCTAAAGTAAGGATATGGCCAGAATGATAAATGAAAATACGACTATGGTTATGTAAGTTGCACGAGGTATGACTACCCCAGACTAGTGTAAAGACCATTAGTTGATAATGGGCAGTAAGAACATTTCAAGAAAATGTGGTAACACCTAGTTATAGGCTCTACAAACTGGGAATGGAGAACCGGGTTACTACTTGACGAGATCAAGGAAACCTCCCCCCCTAAATTGGGATTGACAGTAAGTCTTAGCCATGAGGCAAGCAAGGGATTTAAGTCTAAAGTTTAGTGACCAAGTTTGGTTGCAACAAAAAGGGAAACAGGAACCATAAGTGAGAATAAGGATACCCGAATATTTCGCAGGAATGAGAAAGACTTTCAGTTATTGGAAGACAAGTGGACCACGACTACAGTTCTAACTCCTCCTAAAAGACTAAAGGGTTAGGTTTTTATGATAACACGTTGGGTATTGGGCTAAGTTGTGTGCTGACGCAACCCGATAAGGATAGAACCTATGTTTTCCCGGTAGTTAGGGAAGCAGGAAAGGAAATTGCGCCACTCACGATTTAGAGCTGGCGGCAGTTAAATCATGCCTTGAAGATTTGGGGGCATGACGTATATACATACTTCATGTGGATACTTATGCAGACCACAAAAGCCTCCGGTAAATCTGCAGACTGAGGCAGTAGAATTTGCGACACTGATGGTGGTTAGAGTTACTCAAGGATTGTGATATTGATATCCTATACCATCCGGGGAAAGCCAAGGCGATTCTGAGATACTCTTTGTGGTGGACTAAGGGTAGTACGCGGATAGGCAGCGGATAGGCGAAGTAGTCCGTAAGATTATTCGATTCCAGAGCCTGGGGTTCGATTATTTGTTTCAAGGTTAATGAAGTTACGATCCGAGAGGTTGCCGAGTCTTCCATCATTGAGGAAGTAAAGAGGCGGCATATGAGGATCCGATTATGATCTGATATCGAATACGACTCTCAGGAGGAAGAGCTGTTGAGTAGCACCGGATGGGGTCTTTGTGAGATGAGATAGATGCGTGTACCCAGTCTTTGCGAGGCTAGCCAGGTTATAGGAGGCATACAAAGGCTTATTGCTCAAATTGTTCGGGTCGACTACGTTGTGTCGTGACCTCGGATGTATGAATGGGTAAGATGGCCAGGAAAAGGGACATGCGAGTTTCTTGCTTAGTGTCCGAGTTAGTAGCAGGTCATGGTTGAGCACCAGAAGCCCAGTGGGCTATTGCAGGCGATTGAAATCCCAACCTAGATATGAGAGGTATTAATATGGATCTTGTTACAGGTTGGCATCGTACTCGGAGGAAGTCACGACTCACAGAAGTCATAGTAATTAGGTGGCGAAACCAGTGTGTTCTTTCAGTTAGGACCACTTACTCTACCGAGGTTTATACTAGCTTGTATAGCGGAGAGATTGTGAGGCGCACGAGGTTCCTACGCTTATGATTACAGATAGACGAGCTCGATTGCGGATAACCGGAGGTTTTGAAAGGATTAGGGACACGGTGAGTCTCGGTGTTGCATTACACCCTCGGACCGGTCAAAGTGAGCGTACTATCCGGTACTTGAGGATAGGTTGCGGGCTGTGTTTTTATTTCGGGAATAGCGGAGGGTTAATTGCCTCTTGTTGTGTTGCGTCACGATAACGAATACCCTTCCAAGATTCGGATGGCCGTATGAGGCCTTGTATGTAGAAAGTGTAGATCGTCGGTTGGATGGTTCGACATAGGCGAGGTTGATTATTTGGTCGGACTTGATTGATGGAAAGTGGGGATAAGCGAAGCTTATCCAGAAAGATTATTAGTAAGCTTAGAGTCACCAAGCTTTATTCAGATAACAAGCGTTGACACATGGGGTTCAACTTGACATTTTAGTATGAGTATTGTTATGTGGCCTCGTGTGGTAATATTGGTACGTAGGGGTTGTAAAAGAATAATGTCGCTATCTTTAAGTTTGACTCCCGAAAGAACATTCGGGGACGAATGTTTCTAAGGGGGGAATAATGTTACACCCCGGAAATTCCAGGATATGTTTATAAGGACGTACGTAAGAACTCAAAAATGTTAAGATTTGAGACGAGTAAAAGTTTGTCGGAATTTTTGGAATTGGTCGGAAACGAAATATTGCGAACGGAAGGGCGACACGTGTCACCCCCCTTATGGTCATGGACGAAATTGTCATGGTTAGAATGGTCATTTGACCATAAATTAAATGACCAAGTCTTGCTAGTCTTGAAGCTTGACAAAGTTGACTAAGTCAAAGGCCACCTAGACTTGATCCATGTGAAACTCATCCAAGCCACACAATTGTGCTAATCTTAACCCTCCATCATGTTATATATTGTATGCTAGTGCAAGACAAGGCTCTACACTTAGTAAAATTTTCAAGAAAATTTGATGAACTTGAAGAGGTGCTCTCGGCCAACCTAGGGTTTCAAAGGAAAAATTTTGCAATTTTTGTCCAATAATTCTCATACTTTAAACCAAGGTACCTAAGGGTATTGTAAGTGTTTCTCAATAGAAAGATCCCGGAAAAATGGTGTTTTCGTATTGGTCGCAAGGCGAAAACCTTAAGGGTTATTCAACTTTGAAGTTGAAACTTGAAGATGAGTTTTTCATAAGCTTCTAAGGGTGGCTTGGGGTGGATTGGAATGTCGAAAGGAGGAGCTAAAGGTGCTAGAGATCGACTTGTACTCTTGGATCATATTTGGGCTAATTGAGGTATAATCTTCGTTTTACTTTTGTAATTGAAGATTTCATGTTATGATAAGTTATAAGTGGTCATGTGTTATGTGTTATGAAGTTTGATAAGTGTTATGGAATTGGAAGCTCAAAATCCGAAAATGACATATTTAGCCATTTGAAATTGAAATCCAATTTGATCGATAAATTGAATTGTCGCATGTTACCTACTTGGAGAATGTAGTAGCTATATTTAATTGCGGCTTGATATTATTTTATGCTACCAATTTGGATTGAAATGGAAATTGAATAAGAATTGGTATTGTTATATACATTGTGGCCGAAATTGGACTAGTAGTTGTATTAGTTTGTTATCGTTTGTGGTGCGGAATTTTACACGTCTAGTAGGCGTGTAATCACCTATTGATTAATTTCTTGGATTGTTCCTTAAATGTGGCGTGTTTGGTTATTGTATTCGCCTTGAAAAGGTGGCAAAGTGAGTAGAAACAAAGGAAGTCTGTCCGATTTTCCGTAGAATTTAGTGACTTGCACTTGGAATATTCTACGTTTGAAACTAGAAGTTAATAGGCGTCTATGGTCATTATAGGTTGACATACTACGTCACGATTGGACTTAGCAAGTGGATTAAACCGAAGAGGTATGTGGAACTTTCTTATCTCTTGAGCATGATTAAGTTGTAAATGTATAGTACGGTAGACGTACAAGATTTTGACAATCTAGTCTATTTGATATCCTTGGCTTATTTTAAGAATGCCCAAGTTGTTTGAGTTAGGGAATTAACTCACTTGTTTAATTATTAAGGATATCTTGGTTTTCAAAAGCTAAGAGACTTTAAGTATGTTGAAAGTATCTTGATACTTGTTGTTATGGAAAGTTTAAAGAGTGGTTTACTCTAAGTAATTTAAGTATGTTAAGGGACTTGAAGAGTTTTAAAGTATTGTGATACTTGTTTCGTTTTAAACGTATAAGTCCCTTGGATACAAAATTGTACTTGACTAAGGTATAAAGTGAATATAACGACTTTATGGGGAGTTGGTTATATTGGCTTTATGGAAAGTTAAATGGCTTGATTTAAAGGAAGGCAATTCGATTTTAAGGCATCAATTGCCTAAAGTTTTATAAGAAAAGGAGTCACTTGATTTAGAAATCTAACTTTATGTCTAAGAGTATTGTGACTTGTCTTGAAAAGAAATTGTAACTTGATACTACGGTTATTAGTGTCTTGGAAGCTTTATAATGAAATGAGTCATTTTAAAAAGAATAGAAGTATGTAGTACTTGGGTTAAATTCCCGGATTTTTATAAAAGACATGCTAGTGCCTTAGGTAAACTAAAATGAGAGTGTATATATGTATAACAAGAATAATAAGAAGTTAGGGGATTTCTTATCTTGCTTAGGTATTGTATGATAAGCCGGTAGTGCTTATGTTATGTGTGATAGCCGGATTTGTGCTAGTAATACATTATTCGTTGCGGGGTCATTCCCCGGGTTTGTGGCATTGCATATTTCCATGGATTTGCTACCCACGATGCGAGGAATACCTCATGCGAGTCCGTAGGGCTTATGCGGGTGAAATAGTCCCATGCGGGCGGGTCCAGCCTATGCGAGGAATACCTCATGCGAGTCCGTAAGGGCTTATGCGGGTGAAATAGTCTCATGCGAGGAATACCTCACGCGGGTCCACTGGACCTACGCGGGTGAAATAGTCCCGGGAATAGGATTGCTTAATGACACTGCGGGCGGGTGGTCCTGCTTTGATCGTGAGCTTTCCTACTTTATATTGTAAGTATACCCCTATTTACTCTCATTGTTAGTAAGGCACAGTGTACTGTTAATTGAGTTATCATACATGTCTCCAGTTTTATTTTAGACTTATGATTTCATTCTGATTTCGGTTCACATATTTGGTACATGTTAGATCGACCTCCTTCGAAGCTGCGTTAAATGTCGCAGTAAAGTACAGTTCTTGATCCTCGCTCTTAGGATCACTGTTCACCGTTGAGAAGCTCCTTTATTCCGAGGCTTATCCACGGTATTGTCGGTTATTGTACATTCGTGGTATGGTAGGCCCCGTCACTTGAGTTGTTATTCTTAGAGGTGCAGAGTCACATGGTGGATTGGGTTGTAAAGAAAAAAAATGTCGTTCTATTTCGGATTGAGTATTTTTTACGGAAGGTGGCCTTATCGGCTAGCTGTTGTTAATTTATGTTTAAGTACTTTTCAGTGTATGTTCCATGCTATTCTCGATGTTTATGAAAGGGTGCCTGTAGTAGGCACGATCATGCCCGAGGCGGGTCGTGACATTTCGATTTACATACTTGGTACATATTGTGTCGACCCCATTCTCGGGCTGCGTTCAGGCCGCAGGTAGGGGTAAGCAGGTGGTGGATCCTCATTCTTAGGATCTTGCTCAGGTGTAGAAGCTCCATTTCTCCGGAGGCTCGACTTTTGGTACAGTTCTCCCTGGTGTTGTAGATGTTTTGTACATTCGGGGTATGGCGGCCCTGTCCGTCATAGTGTTTACACATTCTTAGAAGTGCATAGTCCTGTCATAACTTGGGTTGTTAAGGATGTAACTCGTGACTTTGTTATATTTAAAGGTAGCCATTTTGGGTTAGCCTGCTTATATTCTATATGGGTTCTTGTTGTGAGTTTATTTTCCGCTGGTTTTCTCTGATGTTGTATCACAAGGGTGCCCGGGGTAAGGCACCAGTCACGGGTCCGTGGTCGGGTCGTGACAAAAGTGGTATCAGAGCAGTTAATCCTCGGAAAGGGTCTACAGGCCGTATCTAGTATAGTCTTGATTATCGGTGTGTTGTGCACCACATCTATAATCAGGAGGCTACAGGATATTTAGGATTGGTTTCCATTCTTTCACTCTAAGATCGAGCAATAGAGTTGTGTTATAGGTTGAACTTTCTCTGACATATTTTTATGTATCAGTTATGCCTCCACGCAAGGCAACCGCGGCCCGGCGGAAGGCAAGCGGTGAGGAGCTGCTAGTAGACACGAGGTCACGAGGCACAGCCCGATCCTTACGAGATGATGTTTGGACGGCGAGTTCCACGACGTCGCCACCCCAGAGTTCGGCGGCGGCGCTCATCGAGACCGCGATACACGAGCCTCGATTACGGCTGAGCGGAGGAGATGGGTTACAAGGAGATGGCGATTATTAGCCAGATCGTGGCTGGCGGGAGAGACGAGCGGCGGTTACGGTTGTACCGTAGTCCACCCCGGTCGATAACGAGGCTGCGGGACTTTTGAGTTGCGACCGCGAGTTCTATGGGTGAGGCACGAGATGATCCTCGGAGTTTATCCGGCAGCTGACGGATCGTGAGAGTGATCGGGAGCTTGAAGACGCAGTCGGTATTATTGGGTTCACATCGTGCGGGATCTGCGGTTGGTGGTATGATTCATGGAACTATCCCGGGAGAGCATGCGCTTCTACCGCTTGGGACGAAGTTCTCGAGCGTTTAGCCATTTCTTGCCTCCGCAGATGAGAGAGCTCGGTGATAGATTTCGACGTTGAGACAGAGCGGGCGGACGGTCCGGGAGTACAACGTAGAGTTTGACTCGTTGGCTCGGTATGTACCCGCTTTGGTAGCATAAATGGAGGACAGGGTGCACCGCTATGTCTAGGGGTGCACAATTTTCGGTCCGGACCGACCCTCTTTGGACCTTTAAAAAAATCGGACCGGACCGAGATTATCGGTCCGGTCTTCGGTCCTTTAAAAATCTTGTTTCAGTTTTCGGTCCGGTCCGGTCCAGGTCGATCGGACCGATTTTTTTTTATAATATATATAATTTATATAATTCCTAATATATATAATATATTTAATATATATAATTCCTAATATATATAATATATATAATTCCTAATTTTCTAAATTCCTTCCTAATATATATAATTCCTAATTTTCTAAATTCCTAATATATATAATTCCTAATATATATATAATATAATTCCTAATATATATAATTCCTAATTTCTAAATTCATAATATATAATATATATATAATTCCGGGTCGGGTTCCGGGACCCGTTTTTTTTTAAATTTAATTTCCAATACTGAAATTGACATTCTCGAACGCGGTGCCACGCAATTTTTACGTTGAAATATATTGTACATCGCGAGATATTTAGATTTGAAAATGGGAAAAACGTAACGATTTGGGGGAAAAGAGAAATTGAGGGGCAAGATGGACGTTTTTGGAGAAATCGGAGGAATCAAACCGCTTACGCCATTTGGCCACCCCCGTATCAAAAAAATACGCGAAATCAAAAAAAACATTAGGTAAAACGGACGTCCGAGCGCAAAGTTATGACCGTATAAAGTTTGATCAATTTACAAACTATATTTCATATGTCAATACGTCCGAGGCCGCCTGAAGTGGGGGCTTCTGAAGGGTGGGTGGGGACTAGGGCTGGTTGGGCTGGGGATCGCTGGGGAGGGGATTCAGTCCATCGGTCCATTAGACCGGACCGAAATTGACCGACCGACCGAAATTCGGTTCGGTCTTGGTCCGAGAATCGAAGGTTCGGCCTCGGTCCGTCCGGTCCGATCCGTCCGATTGACCACTGTGCACCTAGCTATGTCACGTGGCTCGATGATTACCGCGAGAGTTGCGGGAGTAGCTCTTCACGAGCATGGACATTGCCGCAGCATATACGCAGGTGTGAGAACGCGAGGCCGACGGATTAGCGATTATCGCCGAAGAGGCCGGGACAGCAGGTCCTCTAGTAGTTTTCGAGGTAAGCAACCTCAGCCAGACGGATTTGCACCTCGATCGGTTGAGCGCTCCACCATCTTCCGGACGTCTGAGGCATTGAGGCGGGGCAGGTTCCGAGGCGGGTTCCCGAGAGGACAAGAGTTCCAGATGAGGCCACCTATACCTCGGTGTGGTCGATGGCGATTGCCATTATGAAGTGTCGTGTTCCTCCGAGAGCTTGTTACTCTTGTGCGGCAGGCCATTTGAGAAGATTGTCAGACGAGCGGCGGGAATGTTATGGCTCGGTAAGCGAAGTCGATGGTGGATCTTCGTCTTGGTGGCGATGCGCTCGGATGGCGGGTGTTCACGGACCAGCGAGCGCGCGAGGGTCGTGGTAGGGGTCCCAGTTCCAGCGGTCCTCAGAACCGCATCTATGTTATGTCCAGCCGTCAGGACCAGGAGGCGTCACCATATGTCGTCACAGGTACATTATTGATTGCATGTTGTGATATATATGCTTTGATAGATCCAGGTTCTACATTGTCCTATATATCTCATCATATTGCTGGTAGAATAGGGATAGAGCCCGAGTCCATAAAACCTTTTGAGGTGGCTACGCCAGTAGGTGATTCGGTGGTAGTAGAGCGGGTATATAAGGCTTGCCCAGTGACTATATACAGTCGTCAGACTCTAGCCGACTTGATAGAGTTGGATATGACGGACTTGAACTTGCACGAATAGCTATCATGAGCATCCATATGCAAGTTAAATTATCTTTGACTCTCGTTAGAACAAATAGAATGAACTATCATTTTAGAAAAACCCATGGCATTACCATGTCATGTAATATTAGGGACTTGAACTCAATAGCACCATGTACGTCCGCCGTACATCCTTTCATTTATATACCCCAAGACACTAGCACTTGTAGCATCAAGGCACTTTCACTTTTAAAATCAAGTTACTTATACTTTTAAAAATAAGTCAAGTATACTTTTAAAATCAAGTCACTACCACCTCATGTACCACATGAAATCTAGATTCATTTAAAATACGTACGTCCACCGTACACTCATTTTATAAAGTTCATGCCAAAAGGAGAAAAAAAGAGTTCACATACCTTATAGGCTCTACCAACTTGACAACTAGAATACGTCTCAAGTAGTACTTCAACCTATAATGAAAATAACATATCTATCAACTTCATGATACTAGTATACACTTACCCCATAATGAATCTCCTTTCTTATAAAAATTTGGGCAGCACTTCCCCTATTTATACATAATTTTCCACCTTATAAATAAGGCCAATAACATCAATAACCAAGCACCAATTAAGGGCACAACTAAACAATTAACCAAGGTGATTCACACACCTATTTTCTCATGTAAAACAGCCTCTTATTCACAGTAAAACAGTTCACTAAAAACAGTCCACTATCCAGCAACAACGAGGTAAAAAGTGAAGCATTTCTACACCTTTCTATACCTTTATTCCTTTAGGACTTACATTAGCAATTTCTACATTTAAACATGCATATTGGTGGCTGAATTTTCCAGCATTATACTCCATAAAACAGTCCCTAAAACAGCACAACAACGTCTCACAGTTTCATGCAGTTTTTCGGCCAACTACTACAACCAAAGCCATTTCCATAACTTCTTATAATCCAATTTACATTCCAACACTTATATATAAAACACATCCACTTGTAATAACAAGATTTCCTTTATTTTAACATGCAAGTAGTGATGATAACAACAACAATAACCAACGAATCCGACAACACCAAAACTATCCAGTTTTCGGCTAGCATGCCAAAACTGTGACATGTATTTCTTATTCTCCTTTTTACTTAACACAAGTTCATCTCTTAACTATAACATCAAGTAACTTCCAATTACTGAAGAAATCTTACCTTAAACTTAGCCCAAAACAGTCCAAAGCTCTCGGCCCTGCCTCACTTTTCTGCACCACTTCTACACATTACAATCACACACATGAATCCTCTACAAGCTTGTAATCATCTTGCTTTCTTGTTTTACATTCATAAAGTTCATAAACAAGCTTAGGGTTTCAAGACATATTTCTTGGCAAAAATCGTGACTCTCTACCTTGTTGTGTTAACTTGGCTTAGAACTTAGTTAAGGTTCTTAATCTTGGAGGATAAGTTAATCTTGTTCTTCACTTCTATGATTTTCGAAGATATGAGGGTTTGGATGAGAAGATATTTGTGATGTTAAGTCTTGCAAGACTTGTGTCTAATATGGGCTTATGGGACAAGTGGAGATGGACCCATGAACCTCACTTGTCCACTTGTCTTCCTCCACAAAATATCTCCCACACTTAGCCAAAATCGTGAAATACCCGCATCGGCACCGCGGTACTGCGCAATGGCACCGCGGTGCCGAAATTCCTGCAACTCTCAAAAGTTTCAGCACCGCGGTCCTGTTCTTTGGCACCGCGAT